>CM022487.1:362543-435724 GCA_011952105.1 Coreoperca whiteheadi | reverse complement strand
GGGTGTGTGTGTGTGTGTGTGTGTGTGTGTGTGTGTGTGTGTGTGTGTGTGTGTGTGTGTGTGTGTGTGTGTGTGTGTGTGTGTGTGTGTGTGTGTGTGTGTGTGTGTGTGTGTGACTGCTGCCGTACCGAACGGCTCTGGATGAGCTGAGTATGCTCTCAATGATGGCTCGGGGTGGGGGGGGGTGTTGAGCTGCTCTGTCTCGTTCACTTTGCTGCTTTTAATGACGTCCACGTCTCTGAACATAAGAGACACGCTGGTTTAGAAGTGCCTGAAGACTGGACATGCGAGAGTCTGGCCTTGTACTTTGTGCATTTCAGTCTCATACTACGTTATATAATATTGTGCGTTTTGCTGCACGACGTAAATCTGACGGCTCTCGTTTCTGGTCACTTTTCAGATAAAGATTGATCGAAAACAGGGTCAGTTTATATGATAAGTTGTTAAGAATGAACTACCCAGTACACTTGGACAACAGTATGGCCATGCCGCCTGCACTTAACGCAGCCGCAGTAATCTGTTAATAACATCCTTTGAATATATAACCTCTGAAAGGGACCTTCAGCCCCCGTTTCTCTCGGTGTCTGCCGTTGCTACTACGCACTGACATTCAGCTCAGTCGAGCAGCGTGCTCGAGGGCGTCCATCCGGGACAACCCGGCATCTCGTTTTCCACTCAGTGCAGCTTCCGCTTGCATATGAAAAGATGGGTCCCTGTTCCCTTGCAGAGATGAGCGCGTGTGCGCTGGATGAGGAGACCTTCCGCTGCTGCTGTCGGCGCCTGCTGCAGCAGTCCGAGCAGCTGAGAGACGGCTGGAGCTGGGAAGCAGTCCAGGTGAGCAGGAGCGTCGCGTGCACGCAGCCTGGAATCCGCCTGCGGCGGATCCATGACTGTGGTTAATGCTCGTTGCAGGGCTCCGAGGAGGGCTACCTGAGGAAGGCTGCTCTCAGGTCACTCGCCATTGACCCGAGCCCGGTGTGGGACCAGGAAGGATCGAGTTCAGACTCAGCGCCGCCGCGCACCTCCTGTCATTCCTGGCCTGATCAGCAGGGACAGGAAGAGGTGAAGTCATGGCAACATTCGTCTGATACCAATGCGCTTTATTTTCCATCTGTGTCTTACTCCGTTCAAAGATCAAACTAATGAAGGGCCATTCCAGAGTGAACCCGCTGTCTCTCCTCCTCCAGGCTGCTCGTGCTGCCGTAGTCGATGCTGACAGCCTCACAGGTGACCTCGATGAAGATGAAGATGAAGATGATGGGGTCTGCACGGCGTCGGAAGGCAGCAGCCAGGTGCTTCAGTTCGAGTATCACATCCTGCACTCCTGCAGCTACGGAGCCCCTGTGCTCTATTTCCGGGCCTTCACTCTGGGTCAGTGACGTGTGCACACTCTGCCACGGTGCTCTGAGTTCATGGTTCCACTGTGTTTCATTCGCTGACTCTGACTGCTGAGCCGCCACCAGGCAAGCGGCCAGCGACCTCTTCATCTGTGTCTTTTGTGGTGCTGAATGCAGGAGAATAAGAACTGTGGCAGTACGGGATAAAATAATAAGAATGATACTGTGCTGTAAACGAATCCACCAAGGATTGATTATTGCACGCCTGGGCTCCGACAGGTGACGTGACACACAACATGGCCCGATATAGGGAATAACGACAGCGCCATGTGACGTGGCCTGCTGCACCACTGGGCCTTTCCCATGGCCACTTACGTCACTTTACCTTGAACAGAAGTATAACTGTGGGTGAGTTTAGAAGTCGCTTTTTTTTTTTTTTAACTTGCAGATTAATCTAACTTGTTTAGTGATCGCAGAGTGAAAGAGAGTTTTTCTGCTGATGTTGCTTTTTAAGTAACTGCGTTATTTTAAGCTGGATGCTGAGTTTCAGGGAACGGTGGCGGAGCAGAAGAACCTAAAGCCTCCCGCATCATTTAAATCACAGTATGGGAGCATTTTGGCTTCCCCCGTAAGATATACTGATGATGGAAGAAGGGCGGGGGACAAACCTGTAACGGTGTGTAGACACCAAAGGTTTCAAAGGATCAGAAAAATGATCCGATCCGTGAGTTCTGTGATCCGTTACATCGCTAATATGCAGCATTTTGTTTATTTCCGTACTACAGCGCTCGCTCGACGAGTGAAACACGTGACTAAAAGGTGCTTTGTCATTGGCTGAGGGTGAAGCCCTGAACCGTGTGAGAGCTGTCCTTTCAAAATAAAGGCCACATTTTTATTTTATTTTTATTTTTTAAAATCGAAGTCATTTAAAATTAAAATCGTCAGCAGGGTGAATCGAGATCGTGATTTTATAACGATTTATCGTGCAGGCCTACTCAGGGTGTCGTTGGTTTGGAGCTCAGTACAGTAGAAGCGTTGCATGAAGTGTGACAGCGGACAGCTGAGAGACGTTCAAACCCCGCTTACTGTGTCACCGCCACACAGCGGACCAAGCACTGCACGAAGTGGCCGTGAATGTTGCCTGTTCCTGAAGCCTCCCGTGTGCTTCACGTGAAGCACACTGACACCTTAATCATGTCATTTGTGATGCCTGCTTGAATGTACTGTAATACCCTCATAGCTTGAGACAAGCTGATGGAGGAACAAACCACCCAGCTCACCCAGGTCAGGATCGGATGAGGACGCCCTCTGATGTCTTTGCTGTGTCTCCATGTCAGAGGGGAGGAGCCTGTCGTTAGAGGAGGCGTGGAGCTCTGTGCATCCAAACTTCAGGCTTCGGCTGCAGAGGAGTCCTCTGAATACAATCAGTGTGCAGGTAACCCCAGCACAGGTGCAGCCCTCTAGTCCCCCTCTTCGTCCTGGACGCTCCTCTGAGACCTTCTCTCTCTGTGTCTGTCAGGAGCACCCCCTGCTGGGGCAGCCCTTCTTCATGCTCCACCCCTGTAGGACGGAGGAGTTCATGAGGCCTGTGGTGCAGGCGGCTCAGGACCAGCACAGGTAGGACCACAAACACAATGGAAGCAGTTTCATGCAGCCTAGTTGCGTCCTGCTGATGCCACACGGCATCAGTGAAACGTTCCATGCAACCTGTAGCATTTGCAGCAGCCGTGAGATGATGTCAGCACCAACAGGATGTGATGTCGAGCTGCTGTCAGTCTGGAAACGATGGCACATGCAGTATTATTAGATGTCTGTCCCAGTCACTCCATGCTCCTCATTAGATTCTACAATCAACATAGGCTCTGCCGTTATTAATATTATTTGCATGTTGATATTTCAAAGAAACCGCTGGAGCGAGGGGGAAACCTTTGTAGTGATATTGTGGAAGTTTGGCTGAATTTTGCCACTTCCACGCAGCTGGGATTTCTAAAAATGCTCGGCTGGAAACGTGGCTTTGTGTTTCCCCGCTGCACATTCACGTTTGAAAAGACAATCACGCGTCTTCATTAAGGGTCTCGAACCGTTACAGCTAAAGCTCTGCAGCAGAGCGGGAGGTGGAACTATTCAACGGCCTGGCTGCAAAGGCCAACGCAGCAGCAGCAGCTGTGTGGCTGTGAATGAACAGAAGAGCCAGCGGGCAGCTAGCCGCCCTACAGTTGACGTCCTGTGTGTGTGTGTTGGCAGGCCAGTGAACTACGTGTTGTCGTGGCTCAGTGTGGTGGGACCTCTGGTGGGACTGGACGTCCCTCTGAAGTACTCCACCCAGCTCCATCCTGCAGCCCCACTCAGCAGCACCAAGCCAGACTGAGGCTGCCGCTGCCCTGCCCTGCCCTCTCTGCAACCAGGCAGAAGGGGCAGCTGCCCCAGGGCCCCCCACGCTTAGAGGCCCCGAAGACCCAAGGCTGTCTGTGTGCCAATTACCTTCTTAAATGGAATTGCAAATTAGTTTAGCAACATGTCAAAAGTGAGTTAGTAATAAGGCCTTTGCCTGATGAACCCAGTTTGCTTTTAGTATCTCTGTTGCTATGAAGGGACACGGTGGAGTTCTGAAACACGTGTTCGAGGTCCAGGCTGTCACTTTCATGAGCGCCAGTTGGCACCCTGGAATATAACATTCATGAGTGTGTTTTAGTGTGTAATGAGCTGAAAATAGGAGTCGCTGTGTTCTCATCACCTCACAACGAGCCTTTACATCTACAGAGGGAGCGGGGCCCCTTCCACGGAGGCCCCCGTGTTGCACCGCCATGTTTCTACAGTAGCCCAGAGCGGACAAACCAAACCCTGGCTCTCGACAGGGCCTTTCCACCGTAGTTTCTCCTCCAGGCTTGGAAGGGGAGGGGGAAGCGAGCGGCACTTTCACCACTAGATGGCCCTCAGCCCTGCACACTGGCCCTTTAATGAGTGAATGAGTTAGGGTTGGTACAGAATAATGCACTTTTAGTAAGAGACATTGAGGACAGTAAGAAATGTTAGCATGATGCCTAATGCGTACCTCCTGTGTCTATTTATTTTCCATAATGCCAGCTGATCTGACAGTAAATCCTTTTGACGGCTCCTGTAGAGTGTGTGGGGGCTCTGTGTTCCCTGTGTGCAGCTAGAGGGCCGTAAACTGGCTCATAACAAACCAGTGTCCAACTCCTTCATTGCCTGCAGTGCGTCAGGTTTCTGTCTCCCCGTCCGTCCAGAGTCGCAGTTTGATCCACGTCTGTCGGACATTTGTACTAAACGGGAAATGATGTTAGTTTCTTGTTAATTAGTTCTGCATATGGAGCTGGGACAGCAGCCCCCCCCTGGGGCGGCTGTGGCTCGGTGGCAGAGCGGCCCGTCCACCAATTGGAAGGTCGGCGGTTCGATCCCGGCTTCCCCCGGCCCACGTGTCAAAGTATCCTTGAGCAAGACACTGAAGCCTGAACTGCTCCCGAAGCTGCGCCTTCGGTGTGTGAACGATTAGTTTAACTTGTCCTGATGGGCCGTCAGCTCCTGCCATCAGTGTGTGAATGTGTGTGTCTGGGTAAATGTGATCTGTAGTGTGAAAGCGCTTTGAGTAGTCGGACGACTAGAAAGGCGCTATACAAGTACAGTCCATTTACATCTACATCCTGTTTCTGCTGATTCAATCCAGTCAAATCATGTGAAATGTTGAACCTTAAGGACTAAGTAGGGCTCCCTCTGACGAGTCCATCTATCTGTACCTCTGTCTGTAAAACCGGTGCAGTGCCCCTTGGCTTGAATAATCATTGGTTAACACCCCTCTGGTGACTACGTGTCACGTGTAACAGTTACTTCAGAGGCTGCTCGCATGCTCAAATGACAGCTGAGGGTTTTTAACTTCCAACTAAGACAAAGGCAACACCAGACAAACCGTGTTGAAGCCTTCCTCAGATTGTATCTGTGCTGTATTAATAAAGCTGACGTACCTACATATGCATTAGATCAACGTTGTGTGGGGCTGGCTTCAATATGACCGTGTCCAAATGAATGAAACGTTGTTACCGTGACAATAGCTATATATTCTCTTGAGCCTAGTTCACCTCATGCAGGTCATTTATTGGATATTGCTCTAGATGAATCCAGACTGGACATTTATGGTGAGAGGGGCGATAGATGGGTGCTTTTTATGGCTCCTTGACAGCCTTGAATGAATTAGATAAGAAGAGAGTCAGCTTGAAAGTCTGAACCAGACCCTCAGAGCTGAGAGGATGAGCGGGGTCAGAGCTCTCAAACCAGAACCAAGACACAGCTGCCAGTTCCAGTGTGTAAAGCACATGGGAACAAGCTGGGTTCACATGAGGCCAGAGGAAAAGCGCAAATGCACATCAGAATTGGAAAAATCAGCGTGTGCTAATACGTTAGCTAACATTTAAAGGTAGCGCTACAGGCTTGTGCTCCCAGCTCAGCGTCCAGTACAGTATGGGACTGGTGCAGAGTGACAGCTCAGCTCAAACTAAAAAGGAACGTTTAAGCATCATCACCTGTTGCCGGGTGGGAGTCATCACTGATGGCATCCGGCTCACCTGTAACGAGCCAGAGTGCCTGCTGGGAAACCCGTCCGAATCGGAGCCGTTTGAGAGCGACGAAGAACCAAGACTGCCCTGATGCTAGCAAAGCCAACAGGCTTCAGGTTAAATGGTAAATGGACTGTACTTGTTTAGCGCCTTTCTAGTCTTTGACTACTCCAAGCGCTTTCCCACTCGCACACAGTGATGGCAGGAGCTGTAGCCATCAGTACAGTGACCTAACCATTCACACACACCGACGGCTCAGCCCTCGGGGGCAGTTTGGGGTTCAGTATCTTCCTCAAGGATGCTTCCACACGTGGCTGGGGGAAGCCGGGATCGAACCGCCGACCTTCCGCTCTGCCACCGTATTACACATGTTCTCATGTGTAAGTCGCTTTGGATAAACGCGTGTGCTAAATGACTAAATGTAAATGTTCACGTGCTCTTGTCCAAACTGTTAAACGTCCGTACAGAACAGATCCTGCCCCAGGTGGACTGCAAGCGAGGACAGAAGGTGGGATGTGGAGGAGGCGGGGCCGACCAGCGCTGTTGTACTGCTGTATCTGTAGCTCTCCTGAACAAGGCTGGACAGCGAATGTGCAGAGTTCTGAGTGGCATTACTGGAATGACTTCAGTTTCATGTTCAGCTCTTGGAATCACTCCGTTGTCCCCTTTGTGGCCATTTGCTAGTATTCCTTCCACCACAGTGTGTATTGTTGATTGACGCCTTCAATTGAAAAGGTAAAAAACATGGAGAGAAAATGGAAAAGTCTCAGTAAAGCTTTGTAACCTGAAGATTCAAATCCAGTGTTAAAAAGCAAGTGGAGACTGTTCGCTCTGCGTATTATCTGCTAATCATTTGCACTATTCTTCTGAGGTGAATGTTACAATTATATTTGTCTAATACATCATTATACTTAATAAAAGAACTATGGAGTCATAGTGACAGATGGAACCGCAGTTTTTTTGTTAATACTGAATTGACATGTTTATGAAAGAATACATTTTTAAAGAATTATAGAAATTCCTTCTTAAGTATTAACTGATGCAGATAAGTCACAATGCGATTAAAAATGAATGAAATAGTAAAATAATAGGCTGCTGTTTACTGCTGTGGGACCGAGGGTCCGCTCACGGCCACAAATGTGCTGCTCTGGTGTAGAAAGGCTGGAGGTGCGTTTGTGCCTGCAAGAGCTTTGCAAATACTTATAAGCTCAAATAAACAACAAAGTGTAAGTGATTGATAGGTATTGATGCCAGGTGAGTGTCAAAAGCTTGATCAGTTTGGTATCTGGGCTACATGGACTCTGTCCCACCAGCCAGTTCAGGGGTTCCAGGTTCGGTTGTCTCATGACCACACAGCGGTGTCAGCTGGCTCAGACACACCAGGGCCTGGGTCCTCACTGTAACGTATGTGGACACCGAGGGAGAGCAGAGGGATGTCGGTCAGTCCGTATTGATTGAATGTCTGGGTGTGGCACCTCTGGGAGTTTGTGAGACGGGCCTGGGCACTTAGGATATTAAACTAGATGCCAACTTCAGGGGACTAAAGCTTTTAAATGATGCCATCAATTAAGCAGCTGTGTGTGTGTGGTGCACGTCTGGCAGCGAAGTCAGACAGGAGGGCAGCTTAGGTAAGAACAGCCACCACTGCCAGCCAGTGATGTCATGCTACTGAACCCCAGCCGGACTGAGACTCCAGGAAAATCCCAGTCCGTGCAGTCGTCTTAAAGCCCAGAAATCCTACTCTTCATCCCGTTCCAGGAGCCGCTCCACAGCGAAGGGCTCCTCATGCTCTTTGGTGTGACAAAGTGGGTGCGACCACACTGTTTGTCCCATTTACAGCTGTTCAAATGTTCAACTTAATCTGGGGTTATGGGCGAACGGGCCCAACGCTCGGACGCTGGTTTCAATTCACTGTGTGGCAGCTTGCTGCAGATGAAGAAAGGATTCCTTTCAGGAACAATATGCTGAAGGGATCCTGACATTGGTGGAACAATGACAGAGAATACCTGAGAAGTATGGCGATGTACACACGAGAGACATAATCATGGGGCCATGTCCACCTAAAGCAGGTAATAAGGGCACCAGAGTAATGTTTTGAAGTCGCCCGTCACTACGCTGCCCCCGTGAAACATCACATACACATCCAGGGTTGCCCTGATGCACGCACACATAACGTTGAAAGTGTGAAGTCAGCGAGGTGTTGTAGAGCTTTGCTCCCGCCATATTTACCACGGCCTCCAGAGGGCTTTGTCATGTCCACATGAGCAGACGTTGCTTCGGGGAGGACAGTCTCTGATCAAGCGCTAACACCTTCCGACAAAACGAAACAATGGTATTCTAAAACCTCTTTTAATGACATGTTGTTATTCCCATGTTAACAATGGCAGACTTCTTTGTGTAACTGCTCAGAAAGAACCACAAGCTTGGACCTAAAAGCACGACACAAAGCCAGTCAGTGCAAGATAAAAGTTCCCGTTTACTGAAGTCAGCAGCAAGCAAGAGTCAAAAGCAGGTGCAGAGCCATGAGTGCGAGGGGCAGGCAAAACCAAAGGCTGACAGTCTGACGTGAGATTTAGTAGATGGCAGAGGAACAACAGAGCAGACAACTGATGAATACTAAGAGCTGGGGGAAGTTGTGACACTTTGTGTCTATCAGTGGAGCCCAGAGTCAGCGTTATGAGCAGCTGGTTTTATTGTTGGAATGAGGTAATGACGTGAGGGTGCAGACGCTCTGTCTCACTCCGGTTAATGAGCCGCCAGCGCTGGGGATAGGGCTTCTGCTGAGTTTCTAGGGCGAGGGATTGATAGTCCCAACAGTTGTCCAGGTGTCCTTGGAACGCCCCGACACCAACTCATTATCACCCCAATAAAAAAGAAAAATGGCTGCTAATTCTAAAGCCATATATATGATTTAGTGGGTATTCTAAAGCCTGCTCACACAACACTCTTCTTTTATATTGTTCAGTTTTTAATGGCTTGCTTTATTGAACATCATTATATTATACTGAACATTCTATATCAGCTTCCTTAGAGCCTTTTGATAAGTGATTATTGATGTCCCCTGATACAAGCGAGAAGCATGGAAGGACGGTTGGCTGGAACAGTTAACCCTTATTCATCGTGTCACTTTTCTCAACAACTCAACATGATGTGGTGTCATTCCTGCTGATCAATGGATGAGTTTAACAGTTTGATGCTGTGCACCGAGTTTACACATCACTGTGTGTTAGTACTACTCAAAATTCAGTCCTGATTAGATTCGTCCATGACACAGTTTCAGAAGCTCAAACGCATCACGGCTGGTTTGTAACGACAAGGTGTTTCGTTCAGGCTCCTCAGTGTTCTCTGCGAATATATCTCCCAGGGGCCATCATGCTTTCCTTCCTGCAGCAACGGAGGCCGTGCAAGAGGATGAAGCAGTAAAATAATGCTGTCATCGATTGAATGAAAACTGCAGAATGACATCATTCACTTGACTTGCCCACCCATCCAGGGTCCGTAGTTGGTCAGGTGTACCGCATCACAGTACCACGGCAGACAGACACCAATAATACATGTTACAAAGTAAACCACATTTACAGACACCAGTAATGCACAAGCGACGTGATATATTCGCACGCAGGCCAGAACACATGAAAAGGGCAGAGTGGAGGTGAGTGAATGAACGGTGTCCCACAGTAAATACTGTCAAATACAGTCAGCATCTAAATGGTGCTGGAAATCCTTCCTTAGTACATCACCAGTCATATCAGCAATACTGGGTCCCGTGGTACGATACTTTTGTGCAGGGTTTTCCCTCGTGGCACAAAGGAAAGGAATGCTAGGTGTCCATGCAGCTGCTGTCCTGCCCCGAATCATGTGACTGGGGTCACTTGTATCTGTATGGGTCTCATACAGAGGGACATGTTAAGGCTAGCTTAGCTCAAAGACAGGAAGCAGGGGAAACTGCCAGCCCAGCTTCATAAAGAGTGAAAAATAAGGACTTTGACACATTGTATCTTGTTAGCTACCCATCCAAGAATCCTCTAGAGCTCAAACCTGCGAGTTTGGGCGATGGAAGGCATACTTCAGGAACTTTTGATGTAGTTAGGCTGACAGTTTCCCCTGTTTACAGTCTCGTAGTGAAAACTAGCAATATGTCCAAAATCACTCCCTAAGATTTGCTTTTCCATTAAGACATAAGACATTACATAGTTCACTCTGTAGTGAAGAGTTAATGGAGATGTTTGACATTGGAAAATCAATCATCATTTTGCAAATTCAGGGTTTGCAAAGTCAGCGTTTTGGGTTTAGGTTCCGTTAGTTCCTGTTTTATTTTGAAATGTGTCCATTCCCTCTGGTGTCTGTTGGCTTTGCTTCCTGCCTTTGAGTGGCCTGATTGTTCCCACCTGTTTATTGGTTACACCTGTGTCTCGTTATCCCGCCCTACCTGAGTGGATTTAGGTTGTGGCCTTCCTTTGTTCTTGGCCGGTTGTTCATCGTGTGCTGGATCAGTTACCTGTTTCCAGCCTGCCTGTAATCAGGAAATAAACATTCTAGTCGTCGTCCTCTGGGTCCTGTTCCTGTGGCCAACACTAGCCCTGACACAACTGAGAACTCAGATCAAATAGCAGAAGGAAATACATGGGCAGCCAACAGGGAGGGGGGTCATGTGTATATTTGTATAGCTGCCTGTGAGAGCATGTGTTGAGAGATGTCTGTTGTATTGTCTTGTGTTGTTTTGTAAAACTGCAGGATGGACAGAGAGTCCAAAACACATTTCCCTGAGGGGACAATAAAAGTATATCTTATAGGTCGGCTCTATCGCTCTATCGATGGCTTTGGTAGCATCCGGGGGGAAAAAGGAAACATAGACACACAAATGAAATGTGTCCGTCGCACTCTGGCTAGGACAACATACAAGCAAACTTTCCAAAGTTCCTGATAATAGTGTACTGTGTGTCTGAAAGGGAGAAGGTGGTGAACAATTATATATAAATATCCTAGATGTAACTAATTAATGATACCTGTTCCATGAAGAAGTGCAGTAAGTGTCCCTGGGACTGGCCCACAGCCATTATTAATGCTATCAGTTCAACGGGTGCTTTCCCTGCTGTGACAAGTCAGAATGTCTGCTCTGAAAAAGAGCTATCATTAGCTCAGGTTCTGTGACTTCTGACCATAGACACTGGGCAAAAGAGTGTTTTATTGTTATTAGCACATACAGCTAGTAGAGACACCGTAACATGTGCTTCTTATTGATGTTTTTCTTGAGCAGGCCAGTCATTGGGATCTTTGTTGGCGAGCTGTCGACGCTGACGTGAGAGGTGACCAGGTTCAAGCTGTTTGATCCTCTGAACGGTGGCTAGAGGAAAGATTAGGAAATAGAAAGAAATCTCTTTAGTGGCTAGATTTGCCACTAAGTCCCGCACACGTTTCCCAAAAAATCCTCTTTTGCCAGTCCAGTGTTGGAGCCTGTGTTGTTCCCACTAGAGCCCTGGATGAGGGACAGTTCAGCAGACCTGAAATTCCCACTTCCATCACAACATCGGCCGTGCTTATTATTTGAGCATTGTGCTGAATTTCGTAAGAAAACATCCAAATGAAGTTAATCAAGGCAAGTTGTTTTGACATGTCACACTTTGTCTTATTGTCTTTGGTCAGTCGAGTACTGATCAGGTACAAGTTTGTTGTGACACAACACAAAGTGTGCATGACTGACTTCATCCCACTAATGCTGTTTTGGCTCATTACTCATCCACTAATGATGCAGTGTACAGACTGATAGAGGGCGGCGTGCGTCTGCGCTCACACTGTATTTTAGTCAAATGAAAGGCATATTGGAGGCTGTTTGCCAAACTATTGTTTCTCTGTGTAACTCTTGCTCAGCAAACCTGTGCTCTTAAAACCTGATTTTAAGTAGCTTTTCTCAGACTAGTGTAATCTTGGCTCAACATTTTCATAACAATAAACCACTGTAATATTGTTGAGGTTAAGATATGAGCTGAAACTGAAATGGTCAGGCAGAAGGTCCCAGTAGTATACCGGCTGTTCTGTAGTCAGTTCCTGAGTTAAGGCTCTTACCTGTCTTGTCACATTTACTATCAAAAGCACATTGATGACTCTGTGTTCAGTGCAGGGGTCTGCATAACTGACAGCTCTGCTGTTTGAACTGTATCTGAAGGCCATGATGGTGCTCTTCTGAAAGTCCTGTGGTATTCAAAGTCATTAAAGAAACAAACATTAACTGTGGGTCTGACAGATAAGCAAAGTCTCCAGCCTTCACTCACCCACCGAGAGAAAAAAAAGAAGGTCCTGCCCGTGCTCATGTCATCACGCAAACCTTCCGTAGCCATATTGTCAAAAAAAGAAAGTACAACTTACAAATAGTCAAGAAAGTTCACTCATTCTGCAAACGAACAGCGTCTGGTGGTACCATGCCAAAAAGGAATAAAATCACTCTCGGCCACCTTCTCTGGATCCGTTCCACATTGGTGGAATGATCTGCCTGCTCCTACAAGATCAGCAGATTAAAGTACCCTTTAAACCTTAACACGTGTGTACACAACCGGTTTAATCTATGGATTAAAGTCTGAAAAAAATTATTCATTAATTAATTCAAAGATCACTGTTAATTTACCAAAGCTGACACTGTTCAAATATAATGTACTGTGTGCTTACGTTTCAGCATGTGCGCCCACCAGACAGCAGGGTGGTTTTGGTGCATGTCGTCGGTGTTTGTGTCTCCAACGTCCCCAGCCAAACAGGACATGAGCTTCTTCATTAGCTCATTGAGAGAATGTTCCTGGTTCCCTTTCAGACAAATATGTATAACAAATGTATAAAGTGTCTTACCGTGAGCTATCAGTGTTTAAAAAGCAAACACCTTCCACTCTGACCTCTGTTCTTTTTGAAAGATGAAACCGTTTGCACATAATACCGTTCTTTTTATCTCCACGTCTTCTTCATAACAGCCAGTTCACTTTTAGTCCAGTCAGTTCAAATGGAAATTGAAATTCATGGTGGAATTCATTCTTAGTTATGTCTCAGTCATTTGAATTTGATGCCACTGTATTTACTGATGGACAGGCTGAAAGCGACTACAGTCCAGTTACTCATACTGTAGGGTTGGACCACAACTGAGGAAATGAACCGATGTCTCTCTCTTTCGCGCTCCTTTCCTGTTTGTCTTCATTTTCTCTCTTTCTTTCTTGAACAGTTCCTCCATAGAGTAATGACAACTTACCCCATGCTGTAAGCAGTAGGTGATTTGAGGGGGATGAGGGGGGATGGCGTCCCCCTTGTTAGCAAAATGAACAAAATCCGTACCCCTTGTTAACCTGCTCAAAAGCTGCTCTGTGCTCTGTCTCGTAGCAGCGGTTCACTTTTTTCTGATTTTAATAACGTCCACGTCTCTGAACATAAGAGACACGCTGGTTTTGAACTGTCTGAAGACTGGAGATGTGAGAGTCTGTCCGTTGTGGATTCAAAGCTCTGTTTGTCTTTTAGAGCTGCCCTGTGAAACGATTTCTCCGACTCCTCTCGTCTCTGCTCTCCTGTATGTTTCTTACTCACTGACCCGACTCGGCTGCTAAACCGGCGCCGGAAAGGCTGGAAAAGCTGTGCCGGTTAAAATACAAACGCTCCGTCAAAATGTAATAATTCTCAATAATTTATCTTTAAACTCTACAGCAGACGGGGGAAGAGAAAGTGCGGTGGCAGCAGGACCAAGGCCGAGCTTGGAGCCAAAGCGCCCTTGAATGCTCGTAAATTTTTTGCTGTTCTTTATTTTTCAAATAAAACAAATCTTCATGCCACAAATTGAGTGTTTATTTGACAATATAATGTCAGAATTTTACATTATTTCAGAGTTTAGTAAATGCCCCTAAAATCAGTTCAAGGGGCAAAAAATATGCTGCCGTGTGAAAAAAGGCAATTTGGAGGGCGAGGAGTTACAACACACAGTAATGTGTAGGCCTACAGTATGTTCTTTTTTCCATGGACCTCTGTTCCAAAGTAAATACACAAGTGCACACAAATTTGTTAAAATGTCTTGAGTTAAGTGCTCCCTGAAAAACTGCTGTCAATTTAATGTGACACGTCCCGATATTTTCAAACATGTTATTTTCAGCGATCTGTAGTGTTTGCAGTCGAATGAAAAGCATCATACATCCTTAATGCCCATATGAAACCATGGCTCCAGCGAAAGTCACTGAAAGAGTTGAAGAGTGATCTGGGGAACTGAGTGTCACTGGTTTACTGTATCAATCATGTCTTGTAGCAACTAGCACACACTGCCATTTTACATGTCCTGTATTGTTAATCATGCAGTCAAGGGAAAAGGAACCCCTGGCAGCCCAGACATGCGACATGCCATGTTTGTCTTGTTAACATACATGGCATTACCCAGGTCAAGGAAAGAGATGAGGGTGCTGGCCTGCCAAATTTAAATATTGAGATCTGATCATAATTTAGATTATGTAGATAAAAACACTTATTCATACCAGGTGTAAATGTTTAAGCCTGTGGTCAGAAGTTTAGATCCAGAAAACATATCCAGATAAAGATTGTAGGTTAATACTAAATGGAAATGGGGTGATGGATGAAAACGTATCAGGTTACGTAGGTAACCATGGTTCCCTGATAGGGAACGAGACGCTGCGTCAGCTGACGCTATGGGGAACGCCTTCAGCGTGACGGCCTCTGAATCTCTGTAACAACTTAGACCAATCTTGATTGGGTTTAACGTCAACACGTGACGCACACCAGCGGAACCGGAGTTATAAGGGGAGCCGGCTTCACTGTTGTCGTCAGCCTTCTGATCAACTGAAGCAAGCCGCTCACAGGCATGCCGGAAGTATGGCACGCAGCGTCTCGTTCCCTATCAGGGAACCATGGTTACCTACGTAACCTGGTACGTTCCCTTTCAAGGGAACTTCAACGCTGCGTCAGCTGACGCTATGGGGAACGCAGTACCAACTCCGCCATGCTGAGGGGATGCCTGTCAGAGTGTGAAGCCAGCAGGGCACAATTCACAACAAGAGAGCCACAGACCCCGGATTTATTTAGGCGGTCTAGGCTGTAAAATCTCACAAAAGTGTGAGGCGAGGACCATCACGCAGCATCGCATATATCGGAGAGGGGGGTTCCTGACCACCAAGCTCTGGAGGATGCCATACTCTGTGTGGAGTGGGCTCTGATCGACAGAGGTGAAGGCAAACCGCGCACCTCGTAAGCCGAAACGATAGCCTCAACTATCCACCTGCTAATAGTGTGTTTGGAAGCCGGGCAGGGACCCCGAAGCATACCAGCAATTGGTCCGAATTGCGCCACTGGGATGTCCTCCGTACATAAATCTCCAGGGCTCTGACTGGACAAAGCAGTTGCAGCCTCTCACCTTCCCGTTCCGCCGATTCTGAAGGAGGATGAACGCCTGCAGGACTACCGGCCGGGTCACCTCAGTAGGTACTTTAGGTACATAACCCGATCTGGGATGCAGGATAGCTCTAACTGCGCCTGGAACGATCTCCAGGTTAGCAGGAGCCACCGACATGGACTGCATATCTCCCACTCTCTTCAGAGAAGTCATGGCCAGCAAAAATGTCATCTTTAAGGCCAGACACTTGTCTGATGCATCGTCCAGTGGCTCGAACGGTGCTGTGGTCAATCCATCCAGCACCACCGCCAGATCCCACGGAGGGACTCTGACTCGATCATCGACTCATCCTCAAGGTGCCACGAAGGAAACTGGTAACAAAGCGATGCTTCCCAAGCGAGCAGCCATCCACCAAACTGTGGAATACTGCAATTGCAGCCACATACACCTTTAGTGTAGCGGGGGAGAGTCCAGCCGAAAACTGGCCTTGGAGAAACTCTGAAGCCATCGGGCAGTGAACTGGGTCAAGATGGCGCTCCAGGCACCATTTCATGAAAACTTTCCACTTCCCCGCATACAGTTTCCTCGTGGAGGGGGCTCTAGAGTGTAAGATGGTCTCAACTACCTCGGTAGAGAGACCGGGAGCTCGGAGGTGGTCCCCCTCAGGGGCCAGACCCACAGCTTCAATTTCCCCGGCTGGGGATGGAATTTTTTGCCTAGGCCCTGCGACAGCAGGTCCCTCCTGACAGGAATCTCCCACGGGGGGCCGTCCAGGAGGGCTACCAGGCCCGAGAACCAGATTCCCCAGGGGCGCTGGATACACAAGGGAGAACCAGAGGTACCCAAGTATGAAGAGTGCTCTGAGAGAGAGCAACTTCCCCTGGGACCACAAAAGGATCTGGCGCGCCAGTCTGCACAGAGGGTGTGACCTCAGACCGCCTTGTCGATTTATGTAGGAGACCACCGACGGTGGTACACCATTCCCAGCACTGGGCCCTGGGTCAGGAACACCCGTTGTCTCCACCTGTCTAAGGCACGCATGCACCTGCATGTAACCTTGATCAGGCGAAAAGGATTGCCCCTCGGGGAAAATCCGGCGTCCCTGAGCCACCACTGCAGCTGCCTCATGTGCAGCAATCCAAGCGGAATCACGGTGGATGCTGCAGCCATGAGGCCTAACAGTCTCTGAAACTGAAGTGCAGTGAGATGTCGGCCTAGCTTCACCCTGAGTACCATGGTCAGGATTGACTCGTGCGTGCGGGAGACAGTTGTGCCCGCAACGCGACTGAGTCCCACACTACTCCTAGGAACGTAATCCTTTGTGTTGGAGTGAGCGTGCTCTTGCTCGTGTTGAGCCTCAACCCCAAGCACCTCAAGTGCGCAAGTACAACATCTCGATGCTGTACTACGATGAGACAAGACTGGGATAAAATCAACCAGTCGTCCAAATAATTGAGGATGCGGATCCCCTGGAGTCTGAGAGGAGCCAGGGCGGAATCCATGCACTTCGTGAAGGTGCGGGGGGAGAGTACTAGGCCGAAGGGAAGCACCCGATATTGGTAAGCTTTGCCTCCGAAAGCGAACCGCAGGAACTTCCGGTGTCCCGGAATGACAGAGACATGGAAGTAAGCGTCCTTCAGATCGATCGTGACAAACCAGTCCTCGGACAGAATTTGACTCACAATCATAGGGATCGTCAACATCCAGAACCGAAACCTCCTCAGAGGCTAGTTCAGGTGAGGAAGATCTAAAATGGGGCACAGACCACCGTCTCTCTTCGGAACTATAAAGTACTGGCTGTAGAACCCGGTATGCATCTCGCTGTCGGGGATCTGTTCTATGGCCCCTTTCTATAGGAGAAAATGAATTTCCTTTTCCATCACTTGTGCTTGTACTGTTTCCAGGATTCCTCGGAATCCCGGGGGTCGAGACCGGAACTGAAGCGTGTAGCCTTGTTGGGCGGTGCGCAAAACCCAGTGCGACACGCCAGGTAACGCTTCCCAAGCGGGCAGAAAGTTCCTCAGGGGAACCAACCGCTCGAGGCTGGTGCCTGGGGGACCAAGAGTGGCGGCCTCGGTTACCCGAAGCGCTGCAGCGGCGGGAAATTCCCGAGGATCGGCATGTACATGCCTGATCGCCCGAAGTCCCAAAGCGGCAGGATTTAACCTGGAATGAACGTCTACAGGCCTCTGTAGAGGACGCAACTCTGGCCTGACTGCTGCACGGCCGTGCAGGTCTAAAGGCAGTGGTTGCACGGAACTCGCCATGCCCCGAAGCGCCACCGACGGCGGGGTGAGGAGGCCCGATGGGGAAGCATCTATGTGCTCGACCCTGATGGGGGGCGCCCTCTGAGGCCCGACGCTCAAGTCAGGGCCTCTTCCTGGAAACCTGTCGAGCGAGAAGCACGGCCCTCAGGTCCGCCTTCTCCCTTTCAGGCCTCCATCGAGCAGGCGGGAGTGAGCCCCTCGACCGCTGGGGAGCTCCATCGCCACCAGCAGGGCCATGAACCGCCCGATAGCTCTGGCTGTATCCTTCGTGGCCCTGAGCGACAATTCCGTCGCACGGCGAAGCTCCTTCACATCCTCGGATGCGAGGGGCCCCCCCGTTGTCGAGGTCATCCAGCAGATCGGCCTGGTATGCCTGCAAGACCGCCATGGTGTGCAGGCATGCAATAGTTCACGGTGTTGACCACACATCATTTGGGACTGTAAATGTCCCTCCAAGTCCTGACCAAGACGGAGCAGTACAGGAAATGGGGGGAATCATAAGACAAAGAGATTTTAGTAATACCACAAGGGTCCTTATGTAATGTGGGAGTGGAAAAGTCTGACTCACTTTCTCCTTAACTTGCCCAATCACCTTCTTCTGTTCCCAGATCTTCCCCTCAGGATCCTGGGCTGACGGCTGACCGTTCAGAGGCTTTCCAGACTTGTTTTACGGTCAAGATCAAACCAAAACAGGTGGCTCCACAAACCAACAAACAAAGGAGCAGGGTGGACATGTGATGATGACAATTACAGCTCAAAGCAGCAGCAGCCCCCAATCTGGGTCCTCCACAAAACCTTCCAAAACACATTCTCCTTTAATGTCTGGTCTTGCCTCTGTACGGGAACCCACAACCCATCAGAGAACAGAACAGAAGATAAGAAATTGGCAACTACACATAAAAAAAAACTATCTTAGTAACAGGAGACTTCACCCTGGCTCGTATTCCACCGTTCACCAGTGATGAAGTTCAAGTTGACAGCTTCCCTGGTGCACAGTTCCATCAAATTGACCAGGTACCAACCTGTTACTACTGTCAGCAAGGTTATCCTCTCCTTGGGTCTCAATAATAGTTTGAGACGCCAACAACCACTTACCATGTCCAAACAATTAAACGCTCTACTGTAGACAGTTGAGGAGACATTTCCCAATGCCTTAATATACATACATTTACATTTTACATTTAGTCATTTAGCAGACGCTTTTATCCAAAGCGACTTACATTTGAGGAAGACAATGGAAGCAATATAACAACACAAGGTAACAAAAAGCATAAGTGCATCAAAAACGGGTCTGGTTAAAGCCCAGCACAGTATACAAAGCTAAGGATAGGAAGGGTTTCTTTTTTTTTTTTTTTATAGCAGAGGTAGAAAGGAAGAAGAGTTAGTGATTGTCAGTCAGGTGTTGACGGAAGAGATGCGTTTTCAAGTGCTTTTTAAAGGTGGCTACAGAATCTGCTGATCTTGTAGAGGCCGGCAAATCATTCCACCAATGTGGAACGGATCCAGAGAAGGTGCGCGAGAGTGATTTTATTCCTTTTTGGCATGGTACCACCAGGCGTCGTTCTTTTGCAGAGCGCAGGGACCTGGCAGGAGTGTAGGTCTGTATGAGCAAGCAAAGATATGATGGTGCAGAACCAGTGGTGGTCTTGTAAACCAATAGCATCCCTTTGTACTTGATGCGGGCGACAACAGGGAGCCAGTGTAACCTAATGAAGAGAGGGGTTACGTGCGCTCTCTTCGGCTCATTGAAGACCACTCTTGCCGCCGCGTTCTGGATCATCTGCAGAGGTTTGGTTGTGCAAGCAGGGAGACTACCCATTATCAATCAAGAAAGATTGGAAAGAGCACAGAGAGTTTTATTACAAAACTTAAATCAGCAAATAGGTAAGAAAAGCAATGCACTCCCTGAGATCAGTCCACTAAGATTCAAGACCGAATCATGTGATCCCATCCACTGGACCAGTGATACAGCACAGGGTATGATAGAGTTTTGGTTCGACCAGTTAAACATGTAGAGGGGGAACAACGTACTAATCACCAGCTCCATTTATCTAATATCACTTTGCTCTGGCTTTACCTTGACCCCTTTAGAACAGGATATTTTTGAATGAGGACTTACCTTTATCCCGACGGTGGGGATAACCAATTTGCTGCAACTCTGCAGCAACCTCCATGCTTACCATAGGTGACTCAAATTAATGAACCACTTTCAATATAATGATAATTACAACAGTGAGCCTATTACAAACCCTTCTCATTGAGAACCTTGTGTTATGTTGTCGGTTTGTTAGGTGTCTGGTCTTATGTTGCATTTTTCCATGTAGTTCATGTTTTCTGGTTACTTCCTGTTTTATGTTGGTAGATGTCTGTTTCCCCCCTGTCTCAATCTCTTTATTTCCTGTCCCTGATTCCCTGATTGTGATCACCTGTGTTTGTCCTGCACCTGTGTCTCGTTGCCTTCACCTCCCCGGAGTGTATTTAGTTCACGTGTTTCCTTGTCTCGGTGTGGGTTCATTGTTGGTGTCGCGTTGTCAGTGTCGGTTCATTGTTGGATGTTTGCGTGTTGCCTTCCCAAGTGTTTTCCCTCCGCGGTTTTCGCTACCTCCTCGTGCTTCTTGGTTTTTCTGGTTCCCTGTCTGTGTTTTCGAGTTCGCCTGTCCACCGCTGGGTAAGAGACAATAAAGACTCCATCCCTCACTACTGTCTGCATCTGGGTCCTCCTTTACCTCACCGCCAGTCCCCCGTAACACCTTGTCTGGACTCTTTACCAAAGGAATTACAAGAATTAATTCATAAAGATGAAGCTTTGTTGTCGAGCTTTAAACCCCTACAGTCAGGCAAGTTGAATATTAGCATTGCCCAAAAACAGGCTCCAAGGTCCTTGAGTCCTTATCAAACCAGCAGACAAGGGAGGCCAAATAGTGCTCCAGTATGGGTTCCATTACCTGTGTGAGGTGTACAGACAATTGCGAGATACCACCTATTATATACCTCTGACCCAATAGTTGCAATATGAAACCCAATATATGGTTAGGCAAATAATCTCTAAATTATATGATAAAAAAACAGATTTCCAGTACACAGAAGCTTTACTATTGGGCCTGATTCTCCTCGCCCCCGCTTATTTTATTTGCTGCCCAAAATCCATAAAACTCCAGAGACTTGGACCATCCCTTATAAAATACCTGTTGGCAGGCCCATTGTTAGTCATTGTGGTTCAAAATCGTACCATATAGTGGAGTACATTGACTAATATATTAATCCCATCTCACAAAAGCATCCAAGCTATGTTAAAGATACTTGTGAATTTATCAATAAGTTAAGGGACATGGAAGTACCTGAAAATGCCTTCCTCTTTTCCATTGATATTGACTCTCTGTATACCAACATAGATACTACCTTTGACAGTAGCCGAGGCTTTCCAATGGGTCCCTGACCCCCTGCACCCTGATAAAGAGGTCCTCCAATTAATAAAAATCACTGTGCGTTCATATTTTTTTCATTTTCCTTAATAAAAACATATTTTTGCTTGGTGACTATCCCAGTGACTTTGGGCCTTATGCGGGGTACACCCTGGACAGTGGCCTACTCGTTACAGGGCTGACACATAGACAGACAAACATTCACGCTCACATTCATCCACTAGGGGCAATTTGGTTGATTCAATAAACCTACATGTGCATGTTCCCCGGAGGGAACCCACGGTAACATGGGGAGGACATGCAGACTCCACCCAGGGAGATCGTGTGACGTTGGTCTGGTCCGGGATTCGATCTGCTTGCTGGGGGGCAGGAGCTCTGGCCGCTCTGCCACCGTGCACCCCCTGCTACAAAAACACTACGTCAAATGGCAGCACTGCACGGTCAAACTTACAGAGAGAGTCCCACCAGGTGGTGCAAAGGAGAGAGCAGAAGAGCCCCCGCCACCACAACAACAACAGCTAGACTTCGGTAAAAACAAGTATTTATGTTAAGTGAATTCAAGAAAGACTGCTGTTATTTTATTTTTTATAAAAACATGTATTTTTTGAGGAAATTGTTTTTAAGTTCAACTTAAAATGTTTGGAAATACATTGTTGACATTACTGTTAAAAATGGACTTCCAATAAAGTGAGTGTTGGCAAAACCAGCTGTCATTGTTATGTTGAGGCGACAGGGGTGTTGTCGGCTGAATGTAACTAATAATGTAACTTGTAATTAGATTACTTTTCAAAGTAACTGTGGCAACACTGATCTCCGGTACCTTGACGATATTTTTGGTATTGTCGAGGTAGGCCCAGCCTCACCTCTCTCCGAGTTGGTTGATGAGAAGAGATTCAGTAGAGACCCTTAAAATTAAAACATGTTTATTTCACAGCATAGTACGTACACATTAATCCGGAGGCACAACGCAACCACCTCAGGCTTCTGTTCCCTGTGATGTCTGCGTTATGTCTGAAGCTAAGACAGCAAAACCCTTGGTTATATTCTAAACCTCCCCCCGTCACACATTTTCAGTACTTTACGTAGCTTGTTGCATCAGAATGTTTCTGTTCCTTTCGGACTTGTTCTAACCCTCCTCCCTTGTCCTCTGATCTTAACCTTCAGTTTGTTGCCCTTCACAAAACTAGCAATCATCCCAAACATACTTTCAGAGGTCAGAGGATGTAGAGGACGCTACAAAGATACTCTTTGCGACACTCCGTCCTAGAGGTTACACAAAACGTTTCCCAGAGTAATTAATGCAGAGGTCAGGAACATCTTCAGGGACAGGTAAGAGTACGGTAGAAGAAAAGGAGGAGGGGGTGGACCAACCCTCCCACTTATCCCACTGGTGGTGACGAAACTCCCAACACCTGAGTACCCTTAATTCCCAGATCAGAAACAATTTCCAACAGACACAGGAAACAGTGGAACCTCTTCTAAAGTATTGTTTGATCATAGCAAATAAACGAAATAATAGTTTGAAAGATATTTGAGTCCACACTGTATTTAATAAGCCAATTAAACAATTTTATAAATATCTTCTTAATCCTTCTTCCTTTCATAGTCAACAGGCATTGAGGCTGAGAAGGTCCCCCCTCAGAAATTAACATCAGAAGATTCCAATTTGGTTTATCTCATCCAGTGTGAACATTGTGATAAACTGTACATTGGTGAAACAAGCAAAACCTTGAAAACACGTGTAACTCAACATATTTACCGTATTCAGGAGGGAATGGGCATTTTAAAACGTTTGGTTTGGAGCATCTCAGGTCTAGAGGCCTGGAGGGTAGAGATGGCTGGTCCACCCTACAGCGCAAACGAGCAGCGTGGAAAAGGATCATCCTGAAGCAATAAGATCCCAGTGGTTTAAATGAGAAATTATGATATGCAGTCTAACCATTTTGGCTTTACTTGGGAGTGGCATTTGAAATTAACCGACATTCTCTCCTTGCGTGCCTGAATGATCCTAGGAGCTATGTTGTCTGGGGCTATTGCCCCTGGTAGGGTCTCCCAAGGCAAACAGGTCCTGGGTGACATGCCAGACAAAGAGCGGTTCAAATCCCCCTTATGAGAAATTTGAAATCCAGGTCCGTGACGTCGCCTGGTATGGCGCAACCGGGGCCCCACCCTGGAGCCAGGCCCGGGTTTGGGGCTCGTATGCGAGTGCCTGGTGGCCGGGTCTTGCCCCATGGGGCCTGGCCGGGCTCAGCCCGAACGAGCAACGTAGAGTACCCGACCTTCTTGGCGTCTCTGTCAGGGGTGCTGGAAAGTGCTCCGACCGGGGACTCCGTTGTTCTACTGGGGGACTTCAACGCTCACGTGAGCAGCGACAGTGATACCTGGTGGGACGTGATTGGGAGGAATGACCCCCCCCGACCTGAACCCAAGTGGTGATCTGTTATTGGACTTCTGTGCTAGTCACGGTTTGTCCATAATGAACACCATGTTCAAGCATATCGGTGTCCATCAGTGCACGTGGCACCAGGACACCCTAGGTCGGAGGTCAATGATCGACTTTGTGGTTGTTTCATCTGACCTCCAGCCGTATGTCTTGGACACTCGGGTGAAGAGAGGGGCGGAGCTGTCAACTGATCACCACCTGGTGGTGAGTTGGATCCGATGGCGGGGTAGGAAGTTGGACAGACTTGGCAGAGTCTCCGGTCAGAGAGATCTTCAACTCCCACCTCCGGCAGAGCTTCAACCAGATCCCGAGGGAGGCTGGAGACATTGAGTGCGAGTGGACCATGTTCTCCACCTCTATTGTCGACGCGGCTGCTCGGAGCTGTGGCTGCACGGTCTCTGGTGCCTGTCGTGGCGGCAATCCCCGAACCCGGTGGTGGACCCCGGAAGTAAGGGATGCCGTCAAGCTGAAGAAGGAGTCCTATCGAGCCTGGTTGGCTCGGGGGACTCCGGAGCCAGCTGAGGGCCAAGCGAGCTTCAGCCCGGGTGGTTGCAGAGGCAAAAACCCAGGTCTGGGAGAAGTTCGGTGAGGCCATGGAGAAGGACTATCGGTCGGCCTCGAAGAAATTCTGGCAAACCGTCCGACGCCTCAGGAGGGGGAAGCAGTGCCCTGCACACACTGTTTACAATGGGGGTGGGAATCTGCTGACTTCGACTGGGGACATCCTCGGACGGTGGAAGGAGTACTTCGAGGATCTACTCAAACCCACCATTGCGGAAGTAGAGGCTGAGGGCTCGGTTGGGGACTCGTCGATCTCCCGGGCTGAGGTCACTGAGGAAGTTGAGAAGCTCCTCGGTGGCAAGGCACCGGGGGTGGATGAGATCCGCCCTGAGTACCTCAAGTCTCTGGATGTTGTGGGGCTGTCTCGGTTGACACACCTCTGCAACATCGCGTGGTGGCTGGGGACAGTGCCTCTGGACTGGCAGACTGGGGTGGTGGTCCCTCTGTTTAAAAAGGGGAACCAGAGGGTGTGTTCCAACTACAGGGGGATCACACTCCTCAGCCTCCCCGGAAAATTCTATGCCAGGGTACTGGAGAGAAGATTTCGGCCGATAGTCGAACCTCGGATTCAGGAGGAACAATGTGGTTTTCGTCCCGGTCGTGGAACACTGGACCATCTCTATACCCTCGCCAGGTTGCTGGAGGGTTCATAGGAGTTTGCCCAACCAGTCCACATGTGCTTTGTGGATCTGGAGAAGGCATTCGATTGTGTCCCTCGCGGCGACCTGTGGGGGGTGCTCTGGGAGTATGGGGTCCGGGGCCCTCTGCTAAGGGCTGTCCGGTCTCTATATGACCGGAGCAGGAGTTTGGTTCGCATTGCCGGCAGTAAGTCAGATCTGTTCCCGGTGCATGTTGGACTCCGGCAGTGCTGCCCTTTGTCACCAGTCCTGTTCATTATTTATAGGGATAGGATTTCTAGGCGCAGTCGGGGGCCAGAGGGAGTCCGGTTTGGGGACCACAGGATTTTGTCTCTGCTTTTTGCAGATGATGTTGTCCCATTGGCTTCATCAAATCAGTACCTTCAGCATGCACTGGGATGATTTGCAGCCGAGTGTGAAGCGGCGGGGATGAGAATCAGCACCTCCAAGTCTGAGGCCACGGTTCTCAGCCGGAAAAGGGTGGCTTGTCCCCTTCAGGTTGGTGGAGAGCTCCTGCCTCAAGTGGAGGAGTTTAAGTATCTTGGGGTCTTGTTCATGAGTGAGGGAAGGACGGAGCGGGAGATCGACAGGCGGTTCGGTGCATCCTCTGCAGTGATGCGGTCGATGTACCGGTCTGTATTGGTAAAGAAAGAGCTGAGCTGCAAGGCGAAGCTCTCCATTTACCAGTCGATCTACGTTCCTACTCTCACCTATGGTCATGAGCTTTGGGTCATGACCGAAAGGACAAGATCCCGGATACAGGCGGCTGAAATGAGTTTCCTCCGCAGGGTGGCTGGGCGCTCCCTTAGAGATAGGGTGAGGAGCTTGGTCACTCGGGAGAAGCTCAGAGTAGAGCCGCTGCTCCCCCACATCGAGAGGATTCAGCTGAGGTGGTTCGGGCATCTGTTCCGGATGCCTCCTGGACGCCTCCAGGAGGTGTTCCGGGCACGTCCAACCAGGAGGAGGCCCCGGGGGATGACCTAGGACTCGCTGGAGGGACTATGTCTCTTGGCTGGTCTGGGAACGCCTCGGTATTCCCCCGGAAGAGTGTCTGGGGAGAGGGAAGTCTGGGTGTCTCTGCTCAGCCTGCTGCCTCCGCAACCCGGCCCTGGATAAGTGGTAGAAGATGGGTGGATGGATGGATGGATGGGTTTTTAAATTGCGTATATATTGTGTTTTAAATTGTTTATTGAAATACGAATTTGCACCTCTAACACAGCACTTGAATTCAGCACTTAGGGTGGAATCCTATTGTAGCAATAACCCCCTTTTTTATCACTTAAGCATGCTTCCTGTTCAAGGTGTCTATGTTTTGTCTAACCTTTTTAAAATTTTTTTTAGATTTATAATATTGTTTTTTTTGGGGGGGGGGCTTTTTTTTTGCCTTTATTTGACAGTGACAGCCAAAGAGACAGTAAATGCAGGAGGTATAGAGAAGGGATGACATGCAGCAAATTGCCATGGGGCAGAGTCGAACCCGGGTCTTCTGCGGTGAGGACTGTAGCCTTGTACGGCGGGCGTGCTGTATTACAGAGTGAGCTAACCGCGCCCCTTTTATATATATTATTTATTCCTTTTTATGAGATCACGTTGGCACCAGTCATCTGCTAACCCTAATTCCCTCCCCAAATGTTTTAATTTGTATCCGTTTGTCTAACCCCTAACCCTAACCCTAACCCCTAACCCTAACCCTAATTAGGTCAGAAATGTTTAGCAGTTTTCTTGGTGTTTTTCCCCCAATTGTACAGCAGGTCATTCTAATCCCTGTTGGGGATTCAATTATACTCCAGGTCATGGAGGAGTCCAAAACTTCTTAAAGAAATACGCTGATATTTGGGGAAAATTGCTAGTTTGCTGTTATATCATGAGTTGATAAAAGTTTTATCGCAGTACAAAGGTCATTTTGAAAATGTTTAGCCTAGCTTAGCTCAAAGACTGGAAGCTGGAGTAAAAACATATATGTCTCCAATGCTCCAAACCTGTCTTTAGCAACAGAAATGTAAAACCAATAAACTGGTAGAGTACGTTTTCAGTTTCTTTACATGAGTTCTGTAGTATTCCGTTCGTTTTGGGTATCATACACTGTTGTGAGAAATCTGAACAAGCTACGATATACGAACTGTGTCCAAAATAAAACCAGGATACGGTGCCCTATATGAAGCTTAGACACAATCACTGTTTGCCCTCTGGGCAGTTGTGTCTTCAACTTCAAGTCAGGTAGCAGAGCTGAAATCCACAAACAGGATTCTGGCATAGATTCCTGAGGAGTCCAGGTGCTGGAGGATGATGTAGAGGCCTATGTTTACTGTATTGTCTACAGACCTGTTGGCTCTGTAGGCGAACTACAGGGGGTCCAGGAGTGGGTCTACACTCTGTGAGGTGGGACAACACAAAGACTTCATTACCACAGAGGTCAGGGCGACAGGTCTGTAGTCCTGTGGTCCTTGTTTTTTTGGGGACAGGGATGATGGTGGAGATCTTGAAGCAGGCTGGCACCATGCCCGTCTCCAGTGAAGTGTTAAAGACAAACACTGTGAACACTGGAAACAGCAGATTGGCACAGCGCTTCAGGGTGGAGGGAGAGACAGTCTGTCTTGGCTGTTTTGTGGGGGTTCTGCCTCCTAAACCGTCTGTTCACGTCCCTCTCCAGGATGGAGAGAGTCGTTGTTGCAGTAGGGGAGGGGGGAGCCTCTGGGGTGGGCAGTTGAGGAGAGCATTGTGAGGAGGTTTTGTTGGAGTAGGCAGGCAGGTGCAGATGCCACAGAGAGCTTTGAAGATCTGGGTCATTCCACAGGGAGATGCCAGGGAGATGTTCCAACAGCACTACATTGGGGAGGTTCACATGAATGACAGAAAGAAGGACATGGAAAAGGACGTACAGGACACAAATTCAGTAGAGTCCAACTCCTGGACTACTTGGTTGATATCTGCTATTGCTGCAACTGTTGTTGGCATCATGTATCGCAATTACATGTTTGAACAGAAGTCCTCTTGAGTGCTAGCGCCCAGCTTTCATCTCCTTCCTAACATCTGGAGGCCTTGCAATGTTGGACTCAGTTTTTTTTTTTCCTGGATTACTAATCTGCCCTTAGTAGTTGTTTTTCTTTGTTTTGTGTTGCCCTGCCTGCTTCTGTTACCACATCCAGTGAGTAATAACTCATCTTTTGTTTCTTCAACCTGCCTGCCTAGTGTCCTGCAATTGGATCCTTTTGCAGTACAAAATTCACATGGTTTACATCCTATTCAGTAATGTAATGAACTGTTGTGTGTATGGAATGGAAGTGAAGGAGGACCCAGATGCAGACGGCTTCAGTTGAGGAGTGGAGGGTTTATTAAATGTCCCAGGGAGCAAAGTCCAAAAAGATAATCAGGCAAGCAAAATCCAAAAACAACGCAGAAGTCCAAAAGCTATAGGTATAAATCCACGCTCCAGGGAACACACGGGGAAAAACAATGGGAAACAAAGGCGGTTGACAACGGTGAAGAAACAATAACGAACTGGGAAAGACACAGGGAGAACGCACAGACTAAATACTCAAAGGAGCAGGGAAGACAAGAGACACAGCTGCAGAACGAGACAGGTGAACAAAATCAGGGAATCAGGGACAGGAAGTAAAACCAGACAGAGGGGAACTGACACATACCAAAATAAAACAGGAAGTCCTAGAACAAAACCCACAACGCAGACTGAACAGACCATTTCAAAATAACACAAGAACTCACAGAAACAAAAACCTAGAACAGACATCTACTGACTAACAGCTTCATACAAACATAAAATGACCTAGGATACTCTATGAAAACAGACTACTTCAAAAATAACAAAACTTGCACCAAAACCTCCTTAATTATAGAAAACCAACATAATAAAACACCAGATCACCAAAATCATAACATTAACTAAACTATAGTCTCAGAATAATCATTAGACCTCACAACCTTCACTGTTGATGAAAATTACAAATGGCAAAATGATGTAGAAACTTCATGAAAAAGGACTAACTTTGAAGTAACGCCATCATTATTTCTCAAATGTGTCATAAAAGGTCATATTTTCATGCAGTCCACTGTTAATAAACCAGACTAAGAGTACAGCTGTGCTAGCTGATCTGTGAGGCTGTACATTGGCAAAGTGTTGTTGATGTAAAATTCTAACATCAGCACGCTAACATGCTCACTGTGACAATGTTGATGCAGGTAATGGCTACCATGTTCCCATCTAGCATTTGCTAGATAGCACCAAACACGAAGAACAACTGAAGCTGATGGGGTTATTATTTTTGCAGGTAGTTGGTCATAAACCAAAGTATTCAACAACTTGAAATTTACCTAGAGGTGGCGGTAGAGGAAAAGTCAAACAAACACCAAAGTCAATGAGCTTCATCCTCAGGTGACCATGAATTACCTAATTTCATGGCAATCCATTGAGTAGTTGATGAGATATTTCAGTCTGGACCAAAGTGGTGGATCACTGATTAACATGTCCAGGGCTAGAGCCACGTCACCAGATGTCAGTCGGTGTGGAGGTTCAGTGGTGGAGCAGCAGGCTGTTTTTAAGCTCTTGCCCATGTGGAGTATTGTATTGTAGGTGATTTTAATATTCATGTGGGCGTTGAAAATGATAGCCTTAGTACTGCGTTTATCTCATTATTAGACTCGATTGGCTTCTTTCAGTGTGTACATAAACCCACTCACTGTTTTGGCCACACCCTCGACCTTGTTCTGGTATACGGCATTGAAATTGAACATCTAACAGTCTTTCCACAGAATCCTTCACTATCAGATCATTATTTAATAACTTTTGAACTCCTACTACTGGAGTACACACCAGCAGTCAAATACTACTATAGTAGAGGTCTATCTGATAGTGCTGTAGCTAAATTTAAGGAAGAAATTCCATCTGAATTTAACTCAATGCTATGTCTTAACATAACAGAGGACTCTTATGCAAATTTCAGTCCGTCCCAAATTGATCATCTTGTTGATAGTGCTGCAGGTTCACTGCGAACGACACTTGATTCTGTTGCTCCTCTTAAAAAGAAGATAATAAAACAAAAAAGGGTAGCTCCATGGTATAACGCTGAAACCCGCAAATTAAAGCAAACATCACGAAAACTTGAAAGAAAATGGCGTTCCAACTATCTAGGAGAATCTCGTTTATCCTGGCAAGATAGTCTTAAAATATATAAGAAGGCCCTCCGTAATGCCAGAGCAGTCTACTACTCATCACTAATAGAGGAAAACAAGATAATAAAAAGTTAGTAATAAGCACAAAACAACCCCAGGTTTCTTTTCAGCACTGTAGCCAGGCTGACAGAGAGCCACAGCTCCATTGAGCCATGTATTCCTGTAGCCCTCAGCAGTAACGACTTCATGAGCTTCTTTAATGATAAAATTTTGACTATTAGAGAGAAAATTAATCACATCCTGCCCTCAGCTGGTGCCAACCGATCTTCAAGCATAGAGGCGTTGGAGGGAGCTGTGAAACCTGATGTGTACTTGGACTGCTTCTCTCCTGTCGACTTTATTGAACTAACGTCGACAATTTCTTCATCTAAGCCTTCGACCTGTCTCTTAGACCCAATTCCAACTAGGCTGCTTAAAGATGTTCTACCATTAGTTAGTACGTCTTTTGTAGATATGATCAATTTGTCTTTACTGACAGGTTATGTACCACAGTCTTTTAAAGTAGCTGTTATTAAACCTCTCCTTAAAAAGCCCACACTCGATCCAGGGGTTTTAGCCAACTATAGACCTATATCTAACCTTCCCTTTATCTCTAAGATCCTTGAAAAAACTGTTGCTAATCAGTTATGTGACTTTCTAAATAACAATAGTATATTTGAGGATTTCCAGTCAGGTTTTAGAGTGCATCATAGCACAGAAACAGCACTGGTGAAAATTACAAATGACCTTTTAATTGCATCAGACAATGGACTTGTCTCTGTACTTGTCTTGCTAGATCTTAGTGCTGCATTCGATACCATTGACCATCAAATTCTATTACAGAGACTGAAACATTTAATTGGAATTAAAGCAACCGCGTTAGGCTGGTTTAAATCCTATCTATCAGACCGATCTCAGTTTGTTTATGTTAACGATGAATCATCTGAGCACACCAAAGTTAGTCACGGAGTTCCGCAAGGTTCTGTGCTTGGACCACTTCTATTTACTTTATATATGCTTCCTTTGGGCAATATTATTAGAAAGCACTCCATAAAGTTTCATTGTTACACAGATGATACCCAGTTATATTTATCGATTAAGCCGGATGAAACTGATCAGTTAGTTAAACTTCAATCATGCCTTAAGGACATAAAAACCTGGATGATCAGAAATTTTCTGATGTTAAACTCGGACAAAACTGAAGTTATTGTACTTGGCCCCGAACGCCTCCGAGACTCGCTGTCGGCAGATCTAATTGCTCTAGAGGGCACTGCCCTGGCCTCCAGCACCTCTGTGAGGAACCTAGGAGTTATCTTTGATCAGGATCTATCCTTCAACTCCCACATGAAGCAAACCTCACGGACTGCCTTTTTTCACCTACGTAACATTGCAAAAATCAGGCACTTCCTGTCTCGAAATGATGCAGAAAATTTAATCCATGCATTTGTTACTTCAAGGCTGGATTACTGCAATTCCATATTATCAGGCAGCCCGAAAAAGTCCCTTAAGATTCTCCAGTTGATTCAGAACGCTGCAGCACGTGTACTGACAGGAACTACGAAAAGAGATCATATTTCTCCAATATTATCTTCTCTGCACTGGCTCCCTGTGAAATCCAGAATAGAATTTAAAATCCTTCTCCTCACCTATAAAGCTCTTAATGGTCAGGCACCGTCGTATCTTACAGAGCTCATAGTGCCTTATTACCCCCCTAGAACACTGCGCTCTCAGAATGCAGGGTTTCTTGAGGTTCCTAGAGTCTCCAAAAGTAGAATGGGAGCCAGAGCCTTTAGCTATCAAGCTCCTCTTCTGTGAAATCAGATCCCAGTTCGGGTTCGGGAGGCAGACACCATCTCCTCATTTAAGAATAGGCTAAAGACTTTTCTCTTTGATAAAGCTTATAGTTAGGGCTGGCTCAGGAGAGTCCTGAACCATCCCTTAGTTATGCTGCTATAGGCCTAGACTGTCGGGGGACTTCCCATGATGCACCTCTCTCTCTTCACCTCTGTCCTCCTCTCCATCCGTATGCATTCTCATCCCATAAATGCATGTCACTAACTTGACTTCTTCCCTCTCCCGGAGTTTTGTGCTTTGTCGTCCGTCTCTTCTTTCTTAGTGTCACTTTCAGCAGGTATTTCAGTGTCCGGAGATGTATCTGGATCGGTGACTATGGCGACCTGCTGGGGCAGTGCTGCTGTGTCTATGGTGCAGGGGACGAGTGGCTCGGGTCCTGCTCGTTGGGCTCCACCTGGAGCTGCTCGGTTGTCCGTCTGGACCCATCATCTTCCCAACACAATATCTCCTTCCACTGCTATGCAGACGACGTCCAGCTGTATCTCCCCTTAAAAGCTGATGGACAGGCGGCAATCTGTTCTTTGCTTGACTGTTTGTCTGACATAAAGGTTTGGATGGATTCTAACTTCCTCCACCTCAATGCGGGTAAGACAGAAACAATTATTTTTGGCAAAACCTCCCCGGCATTCTCAATTGATGCCCTAGGGCCTTTAGCCTACAACGTCAGGCCCTTTGTCAGAAATCTGGGGGTGATCTTTGACAGTGCGTTTAAGTTTGAGCAGCAGGTCAGTGCAGTAGTGAGGAAAAGCTTTTATCACTTAAGAACCATAGCTAAGACTAAAGCCTATCTGCCCCAGAGTGATCTAGAGAGAGTTATCCATGCATTCATTACATGTCAACTGGACTATTGCAACTGGCATCGACCTCTCCCAGATCCGCCGCCTGCAGTTGGTTCAGAACTCAGCCGCTCGACTCCTCACTTGCACAAAAAAACGTGCACATATCACCCCGGTCCTCGCATCGCTTCACTGGCTCCCCATCCGTTTCCGCATTGATTTTAAACTGTTACTGACAGTATATAAATCCCTAAATGGATTGGCGCCCTCATACCTTTCTGAACTTCTCCACCACCATATCCCATCTAGAGCACTACGGTCAGCTGACCTACTGCTGTTGGAAGTGCCCAGAACAAGACTAAAAACCAAGGGGGACAGAGCCTTTGCAGTAGCAGCCCCAAGACTCTGGAACTGCCTTCCCCTAAACATCCGTGCAGCCCAGTCTATAAACACTTTTAAGTGTCTTTTGAAAACTCACCTTTTTTCACTAGCATTTGATTAGTGTCTTTTTATAAGGCTAAGTATAGTGACCAATGTCTACTTTTCTAATTGCTCTTTTATGTAATTTTTAACTCCCGCGCTTATTGCCTTGTCGCGCTTTACATTCTTGATTTTATATATTATAATTAGTATTTTATTTATGCCTTGTTATGCTTATTACTCTTAGTATTTTATTGTGAAGCACTTTGGTGTGGCTCAGCCATCTGTAAATGTGCTATAGAAATAAACTTGACTTTGACTTTGACTTTGACTTCCCTTATGTTTTACCACCTAAACATTTCTAACATAATAATATATATATATACAACAATTTTGCCATCATGGCTGTATATGTTATAGTTTTGATGCTATGAATCTATTCTGTACTTACGACATCTATTGCATGTCTGTCCGTCCTGGGAGAGGGATCCCTCCTCTGTTGCTCTTCCTGAGGTTTCTATCATTTTTTTCCCCTGTTAAAAGGGTTTTTTTTTGGGTAGTTTTTCCTTAATCGAATCGAGGGTCTAAGGACAGAGGCTGTCGTATGTTACAGATTGTGAAGCCCTTTGAGGCAAATGTGATTTGTGATACTGGGCTATATAAATAAAATTTAATTGAATTGAATTGAATTACCTAGAAACAAGAATAACAATAATCTTATTTTCCATCCATCCATCCATTTTCTACCGCTTATCCGGGACCGGGTCACGGGGGCAGCAGTCTAACCAGAGACACACAGACTTCCCTCTCCCCAGACACTTCCTCCAGCTCTTCCGGGGGAATACCGAGGCGTTCCCAGGCCAGCCAAGAGACATAGTCCCTCCAGCGTGTCCTAGGTCTTCCCCGGGGCCTCCTCCCGGTTGGACATGCCCAGAACACCTCCCCAGGGAGGCGTCCAGGAGGCATCTGGAACAGATGCCCAAGCCACCTCAGCTGACTCCTCTCGATGTGGAGGAGCAGCGGCTCTACTCTGAGCTTCTCCCGAGTGACCGAGCTCCTCACCCTATCTCTAAGGGTGCCTTGCCACCGAGGAGCTTCTCAACTACCTCAGTGACCTCAGCCCGGGAGATCGACGAGTCCCCAACCGAGCCCTCAGCCTCTGCTTCCGCAATGGTGGGTTTGAGGAGATCCTCGAAGTACTCCTTCCACCGTCCGAGGATGTCCCCAGTCAAAGTCAGCAGATTCCCACCCCCACTGTAAACAGTGTGTGCAGGGCACTGCTTCCCCCTCCTGAGGCGTCGGACGGTTTGCCAGAATTTCTTCGAGGCCGACCGATAGTCCTTCTCCATGGCCTCACCGAACTCCTCCCAGACCCGGGTTTTTGCCTCTGCAACCACCCGGGCTGAAGCTCGCTTGGCCCTCCGGTACCCATCAGCTGCCTCCGGAGTCCCCCGAGCCAACCAGGCTCGATAGGACTCCTTCTTCAGCTTGACGGCATCCCTTACTTCCGGGGTCCACCACCGGGTTTGGGGATTGCCGCCATGACAAGCACCAGAGACCCTGCGGCCACAGCTTTAAGCAGGCGCGTCGACAATAGAGGTGGAGATCATGGTCCACTCGGACTCAGTGTCTCCAGCCTCCCTCGGGATCTGGTTGAAGCTCTGCCGGAGGTGGGAGTTGAAGATCTCTCTGACCGGAGACTCTGCCAAATGTTCCCAGTAGACCCTTACAGTACGTTTGGGTCTGCCAAGTCTCTCCAACTTCCTCCCCCGCCATCGGATCCAACTCACCACCAGGTGGTGATCAGTTGACAGCTCCGCCCCTCTCTTTAACAGAGTGTCCAAGACATATGGCCAGAGGTCAGATGAAACAACCACAAAGTCGATCATCGACCTCTGACCTAGGGTGTCCTGGTGCCACGTGCACCGATGGACACCCTTATGCTTGAACATGGTGTTTGTTATGGACAAACCGTGACTAGCACAGAAGTCCAATAACACCACTCGGGTTCAGGTCGGGGGGGGCTGTTCCTCCCAATCACGGCCTCCAGGTATCACTGTCGCTGCCCACATGAGCATTGAAGTCTCCCAGTAGAACATCGAAGTCCCCGGTCAGAGCACTTTCAGCACCCCTCACAGAGACGCCAAGAAGGTCGGGTACTCTACACTGCCTTTCAGCCCGTAAGCACAAATAACAGTGAGAGACCTATCCCCAACCCGAAGGTGCAGGGAAACGACCCTCTCGTTCACCAGGGTGAACTCCAACACATGGCGGCTGAGCTGCGGGGCTATGAGCAAGCCCATACGCCTCTCACCGTGGGCAACTCCAGAGTAGTAGAGAGTCCAGCCTTTCTCAAGGAGTTGGGTTCCAGAGCCGTGCGTGGAGGCGAGCCCGACTATCTCTAGTCGGTATCTCTTAACCTCCCGCACCAGCTCAGGCTCCTTCCCCCCCAGCGAGGTGACATTCCATGTCCCTAGAGCCAGATTCCGTGTCCGGGGATTGGGTCGCCGAGGCCCCCGCCTTCGACTGCCACCCAATCCACAAAGCACCGGCCCCTTATGGTTCCTCCTGCAGGCGGTGGGCCCACGGGAGATCACCCCCACGTTGTTAGTTCGGGCTGAGCCCGGCCAGGCCCCATGGGGCAAGACACGGCCACCAGGCACTCGCATACGAGCCCCAAACCCGGGCCTGGCTCCAGGGTGGGGCCCCGGTTGCGCCATACCGGGCGACGTCACGGACCTGGATTTCAAATTTGTTATAAGGGGGATTTGAACCGCTCTTTGTCTGGCATGTCACCCAGGACCTGTTTGCCTTGGGAGACCCTACCAGGGGCAATAGCCCCAGACAACATAGCTCCTAGGATCATTCAGGCACGCAAACCCCTCGACCACAATAAGGTGGCAGTTCAAGGAGGGGTAATCTTATCTTATTTTTTATTTTTTAATTTTTTTATTAAGTAATTGAATTCCCTAATATTGACGCTAGGAAATGTATTTAAGAAGCATTTTTTGTTTTATATTTTCAAAATGTTCAAAACCTGGTATGTGTCTGTCGCAGGCCTATCCAGTCATTTCATTCGGGTCAAATAAAAAGATTGGCTGGCCTGCCTGCGTCCACTCATTGCACATGAAAATAGGTTTTGGCTTTGAAGGGCGGGGACAGGATTTCTTGGGTTTGATACTTTCAAAATCCAGCTGTCTCTTGCTAGTTTCTCCAATGTTACCTTCCCTAACTTTAAATATGAATTAAAATCAGTTGAACTACTCTAATCAAGAATTCTTTGAAATTATGTGGCCAAGTGCTTGCTCATGGTGGGGCTTGTTGGTTCTCTGTAAATATTATAAAGAGTTCAGTCTAGACCTGCACTATAGGAAAGGTGCAATGAGATAACGTCTATTATGAACCGGTGCCAAATAAATAAACACAAATTTAATTGAATTTGAAATGAGCCTTTTTGATCTTAATTTAAGACGAGTGTGGCAGGACAGCCTAACTTATTTTAAGAACTCTCATCAAGAGAAAATCTGCTCTGGCAGCCAAATGTGCTTGTTTCAAGCTAAAAAAAGCTCATATCTAATGTTTTCTCATTCATACATTCCTCAGCAGGTTGAAATGAGCAAAATCTGCACATTGCTGTGAGTGTGTGTGTGTGTGTGTGAGAGAGAGAGAGAGAGAGAGGAGAGGGAGTGAAGGATGAAATAGAAAAGCCAGTTCTTTATCAGGGTCTGTTTTCATCCATCACCACATTTGTGGTCAGATCAAACTGTCTGTTACCATGGCAACAACTGGGAGACACACAAAGGTGAAAAGACAGGAGGGAGATGAGCAGATAAAAAGGAAATGAAAGAAGAGGAGAGGAAGATGAACAAGGAAAGTTTGAGAGAGGAAAAAAAACATCCATTAGTGTTTTTAGAAGAGAGGTGGAGATGAATAAAAGAAACGATAGAAGAAAAGCAAAAGGGAATAAAAGGAGCGCTAGGGAAAGTGTATGAGCAAACAGAGGGAAAATAAATAAGTAGAAGAGAAAAAGAAATGAGAGGAGAAAGGAGGAAATGGGAAAATATTTTTTAGAAAAGAGGTAAAGAGACAAACCGAGCAGAGAAGAGAAAAGTTGACAAAGGCGTAAATCCCGGGGGGGCTGGGCTCCCCTTAATTAGACATGAGCCCCCCTGAAAACACGATTTGTGAAATTTTGGGCAGTCTCTAAAATATTGCTAATATGCTGTTTGTGCCATTTCTGTTTTTCTGTATCTTCATCCTCGTGGCTCATACGGAAATCAGGCTGCTGATGTATGATTCATGCGTGGGGCGAGTCACCACTAATGAACTGATAAAGACACCGGCATGCATGCTATTCTTGTCATCACCATCAAATCATAAAGTTCACTAACTGTAACTCAAAGATCAGGAAAGAAACAGGCCTCTGTGGCCGCTTCTTTTTAAGGTGAGGGCTATTCCCAGTTAACTGCATTATTCACGGTTGGTATTTCCAAAGCTCAGGCATGTGTGTGTTGTCATAGGCTGCTTTGTTGATGCATGACCTGTCACATTTGATGTCTTAATTGTACCGAGAAATGGCTGTGCTCATCTGAATGTGATGAACTTTAACCGTTATATGGAGTCTCGATTTAACGCTCGTGTGTTTATAGGCTGCTTTGCTGTTTGACCGATCCATGTCTTATTTGTGCTGCTGAACTATAGATTGTAGTAGGCCTGCTGTGCTCTGCTGTAGTTGGCCGTACTGTAACTGTGATCCCTGTGGGGAGGTTTGATGTGGTCACTAACTGATTATTACATATCAGATGTGCTGACATAAAGCAAGTAGGCCCACATGCTTGCAGCTATGAGATAAACAGGGAAAATAGACATAATACTACACAAAAAGTGCAACAGAATAGAACGTTTTCAGTTCAGTTCTTCAGAAATTTCATATGAACAACAAGATAATCCGGCAGCCAACAAACAAAATTAAATATGGGAAGTTTACAACCAATAAAAGCCATGTAAGTCATATTGTGTGCGTGCCTCCAGTCAGAACTCCAGCAACTGTGACCCCAGTGGGACTGGAGCACAGGAAACAGTGTGACAGCATTCTAAAGCGACACAGTCTGCTTAGAGAGGAGGTCAGGATGGACGGATGGGTCAACAAAGCTCACTCAGTGACCAGACATGCTCGGTTTCTAAGGACTGAGGCTGCCCCTGGAGCCAAGACAGTTTACAATACAAACATTCAATCTTGCAAATTACCTTTCTACACACTCACAAGCACACACAAATACACAATACAGCACACGCTCATTCTCTCTCTCTCTCTCTCTCTCTCCTTCTCCATCTCATTTATTGGTCAGCTTTAATTAGAAGGTTGACTTGGAGCACTTGAGGTGAAGCCTTATCCCTTCTTTCTCTTGTCTGTCTCAAGTGAAGACGAGAGAAACTAAGTTTATTTTCCCTTTTTTAAACAATGTTATACATAGCATTTAATAAAGGGGACCATCCACCTTGTTCTCAGGAAACAACTTCTACTGGACACTATTAGCAAAACAATAGCATAATTATAAAGTGTAACAATGTCACAAAATGCAGCTGCCCTGTCCTGTAAGCAGAAGGCCCAAGGTCTGTAGTGTCCTTCCCTTCACACTGATTATTATTACTAAACAGATGCAGGAAAAGAAGTTCTGGCTTGTGTAGCAATAAAGGGGTCTGAAATAAGTGTCTTAGGGTTAGGGTTAGGGTTAGGTGTCTTAATGTCTGCCAGAAGGTGTCTGTGAGTGTCTCAGGGGTTGAGAATAATTCAAAGAGGAAAAGTATTCATACCTGTTGTGAAAGCCCACTGGAGCCTCCTGCGAGTATCACAACAGTGCATGTCATGGTGCATGGCGTTGTCTTCAGTTATACACATGAAAGTGGCACAGTGGACAGGTGTTTGAAGGCTGAAACCCAGAGAGCATTACATAAAATGACTCAACGCCCCACCTGAGTGCAACCACACTGAAATGGAATACAGTCGAACACTGAACTGAGAAAACCATGAGCGCAAGAGCTGGACCCATCATGATCGCAGTAACAATAGATCTGATTCATTTCTACACAAATACAGCAACAGGCCATAGTTTCCATCACAACTTTATAGAACTTGGTTCCTCAGTTCCTTTCAGTGACCTTTGTCCCATGTGTTGTACGTATCAGTACCGGGTGAGGGCCCCAAGGGGACTGTTCCTACTGAAAAGCCTGATTCCTAACTTAATACTCTTAACATAGTTTGTGGATCAGGATTATACGAAATGCTAATTCTAATTCTGACATTTTAACAATCCATGCCGGGAGCCTCTGTATTTGTTGTTAACTGATGTGGGGCCAGTTTAATATGTAGCTCACTTATGCAGGCCTGCCAGAAACATTTATTGATTGCTGCAGGGAAAAGATTTCTCACAGCATCTTTTGTTGTGTAGTTATCTTCCACCACTCTGAGGTGCAGAGTCTGCACCTTCCAGTCACTGGGACACACAGCAGACAGAGAGCAGCTCTCAAAGAGAGAACAGGATGCAGCAGAGCTGTTTCAGAGTAAACACTCGCCATGGGGATTGAACGGCAATGTGCCATGCAGATGTGACAGTACGGTTATTAATGGTGTTTTTAAAGGTGCACTAATCATTTATGTTATATTAGCAATGGATGAAATGAGTAGGTGTGAAGCGACTCAGAGCTTTGTAGCCTCTTTTAGTACCATCATCAGCCTGCAAACTCTGCCCTCATCAACCTCGTTTCCAGGCAGCTGTTTTCAGTGAAAAGCTTTGATAACCCTGCAACATCTAGCGGCTAAAGGGTCGGATATTCTTCTCAGGAAACCAGAGCAGCAGCCCGTCCTCCCAGGAAGAACGGCAGCATCAGTTGGTTCAGCAGGTGCACCAAAGCAAATGAGCATCTGATTATGTGGAAGTGACAAAGCCCTCTAGAGGTCGCAGTGCAGTATTCCCATTTTTAAAAAGGGGTCTGGGGGCTCTGCTGCACTTATTGAGGTGTCACACTGCTCAACCTCCCTGGGAAAGCTTTGCCAGGGTGGGAGTTTGAGTATCTCGAGGTCTTGTTCACAAGCGAGGGTAAAATGCAGCATGAGATCGACAGGCGGATTGATGCTAATTCATTCTAATGGATCATGAAAACAGGAGAGAACTTCAGAACAAATCTCTTTGAAACCCATCCATCCATCCATCCATCTTCTCCCTCTTACCCGGGGCCGGGTCGCGGGGGCAGCAGTCTGAGCAGAGACGCCCAGACTTCCCTCTCCCCAGACACTTCCTCCAGCTCTTCCGGGGGAATACCGAGGCGTTCCCAGGCCAGCCGAGAGACACCGTCCCTCCAGTGTGTCCTAGGTCTTCCCCGGGGCCTCCTCCCGGTCGGACATCCCCGGAACACCTCCCCAGGGAGGCGTCCAGGAGGCGTCCGGGACAGATGCCCGAGCCACCTCAGCTGACTCCTCTCGATGTGGAGGAGCAGCGGCTCTACTCTGAGCTCCTCTTTGAAACCCAAGCAAGTAAAAAAAAATCCCACTGGGGAACATTCCGATCCAGCATTCCCTCTGATTGAGCATAGGTCAGTTCTAATGTCATAACTCAAACTGTGGCTCCCCTCCAACCCCAGTAAGTTAATGGATGTGATCAGGGCCGGGACGTTTTCATGCTTAATAGTCTTTAGTCTTTATGGTCCTGGGAGGGAAAGTTGTTTTCATAACCTACATATGTTCAAGTCTCACAAGAAAAACATACAAATCAAATACATGAAATAAATATGTTCAGCAGCATCTGTAGGAACTGCCCCACCAAAAGGTACAAGGCCCCTAAAGGTATCCTGTGGTGGTTTTTTTCTTTGTGTCGTATTGGCACCCATGCACAAGCAAGACCCTGCCGGCAACATGATTCACATCCTGCCATTCTTTTTACGCTCTTCACTGATTGACAGCGATAACACACCAACAAACATGGCAATGTGTCAGCAAAGGCAGAGAAGAAGAAGTCCGCCTGCTTGTATGTTTTTCTTTCTGTACAGGAAAACTCCACATGGCACCTTTAAGTATTTTTAAAGTACAAGTACTTTTATTTGAGTATTCCTGTTTTGGTAGACCTTCTACTTTACCTCCAATACATTTCAGAGGGAAATATGGTGGTGTTTCGCTACTTGGCAGCTTCAGGTTTAACATTCAGCATTAAGTGAATATGTCGAATAGTCAAATCTCAACTTTTTAAAACCTCGGAGAAACAGCTCATTATTGTCTCTTTTTTTCTCCTTTTTTCATCTTCAACTCAGTGAAAAACATGAGAAGACTCCAAACTGGAACTACAATGTTTTCATCCAAGAGCAAACCAGCAAACAGGGCCCTAGCTTTAACAAAGTGTGGGGAGTTTACATTCTACTGCTACCTTTTACAGACTGATTCCTAAAACTAAAAATAGTCAGTATGCCCCCACCACAACTGTATTCTTGGAAGTGTCGATATCACGTTAAATAATAAGAAATCCTAATTTAATGAAATATTGCAGTCAATATTTTTGTAAATGTAATTCAATCTTAATCAGTAAAATGTGAAAGATCCACTATACATATATCTATATATCTCACTATCATCTGTGTAGAGAGGTGGGGTGAGAGTTGGGGGTGGGGAGGGATGAACAGTCAGACAGACCTGCAGTAGTTATGGCACCTGCAGTACTCCAACTGTAGTGGAAAAAATACTTCCAAGGAAAAGAAACGGAAGAAAGCCTGGACACTGCCCCCTCCTCCAGGATCCTGCAGGCAAGCCAAACATGGTCCTGATGAGAGTGATGCTCTCGGTGTCCCTCTGCCTGCTGCTGGCGTCCGCCGGCTCGGGCTGTGGACCGGGCAGGGGATACGGGAAGCGGAGGCACCCCAAGAAGCTGACACCGCTGGCTCTGAAACAGTTCATCCCCAACGTGGCAGAGAAAACCTTGGGAGCCAGCGGCAGGTACGAAGGCAAGATCACCCGCAACTCGGAGAGGTTCAAGGACCTGACTCCCAACTACAACCCCGATATTATTTTTAAGGATGAAGAGAACACCAGCGCAGACCGGCTCATGACCCAGGTAGGAAACCGTATTTCAGCCTATGTCATTTTGGGGAATTTTTTTTTGTCGTAATAATATGGAAGAATATGTGAAGCGGCACAGGATCTCACCGGTCCCTTCCCTGTCAGTGAACCGTGATGCCTTCCATCTTCTCTTGGCTCCACCGGGATAAATTAACTCGTCACTAACTGACCCAGTGTGCAGCTCTTTACCTTTACGCAACTATCAGTGAATTCTGAGTATGTCAAAGGAAACCGAAAGTTTTCAACTCCCTCTCATTGCGCACATTGCGAGTCTGAGTCGTTCGGGTACCGCGCATTGAGAGACAGAGTGTGTGTGTGTGTGTGTGTGTGTTTAATTGAAGAGGGTAAATATAAAAAGATGACAGACTTACTTTCAGGTTTCCTCCAGCAGGCCAAAGACAGCAGGGGGCTTTTGTAGTTTAAAGGGACAGTTCACCCCCAAATCAAAAATCCACATTCCTCCTCTTCCCTGTAGAGCCCTTTATCCATGGTGATTGTTTCAGGGTGAGTTACAGAGTTCGGGAGATAGGAGCCGTCTGCCTTTTTAGAATATAATGGGACCATATGGCACTCTGCTGTTGAGTTTTTCAAATGTATTTTTTGGGGGCTTTGAGCTCCACAGGCCATGTCTCTTTCCAGAAATCATGATAGAGAGTTGAATGGTGAAGAAATGGCCTTAATAGATCTTAAAATCACCAATACAGTGTTTTAAATACATTTGAAGCTGTTTTTGGCCACTTTTGGGGCCACGCAACAAGTTGTGTACGGTAGGTTTTCTCTGAACTTTTGTTTTACTGAAAACAGCTGCCTGCTGCTGCTGGACACAAGGTTAAAGAGAGCGGAGAGAGTGAACCAAACTAATCCAGTTGTGGGCTGTAAAATCAAAACAATGAGCTAAAAGGGGCTGAAAGCTCTGTAGAGCTGAGTGTGATAACTCTTACCAGATTACATGTGATTAACATACAAATATTAATTAGAGAAGGGCTGTAATAGAAAATTACACATTGTGCACTCCCTTATTAGAGCCTAACGATATTGCCATAGGCTTTACTATAGCTCCTGCAATATCATGTGCGCCAACATTCTAAAAGAATATCAAGACAAAATGACCACCACATGACCAAATAATATCGAGACAAATCAGCATGGTGCTCATATAATACGATTAATAAGTTTACAGGCAGAAATGGCAGTCGTTCCCATTGGTAACAAAACGTTTGTACTCAGCAAGTTAAATGCTGAGATCTAGGAACACAACATTACTCATTTTATTAATGAAAAAAATGACTGAAGTTTTAATACTGGAATGATCCTTTGACAAGTTTGGAAGTAAGTCATCTATACTGTGAGACACTCAGTATAATCCCAGTTTCTAAACTAATTTATGAGAACTTTCGATGATCTGAACATGACATGTTTCTCTTTTCAGAGGTGTAAGGACAAACTGAACTCATTGGCTATTTCAGTCATGAATCAGTGGCCTGGGGTTAAACTTCGGGTCACAGAGGGCTGGGATGAGGACGGCCATCATTCTGAGGAGTCTCTGCACTATGAGGGCCGAGCAGTGGATATCACCACCTCAGACAGGGACAAGAGCAAGTATGGCATGCTGTCCAGGCTGGCTGTGGAGGCAGGCTTTGACTGGGTCTACTATGAGTCCAAAGCCCACATCCACTGCTCTGTAAAAGCAGGTGGGTGGACTATATCTGTGATTACATGAGACTTGCAGACACAGTCCCATTAGCATGGGATTTAAAACAATACACATACAAGGCAACATTTCCCTCTGCTGAAAAGAAGCACTTATTTTATGTGCTCCATGGTCAATGTTCCTCTGTTTTTGTCCATGATGAGATCAGTTCAGCAACAATAAACGTCATCACACATGGCAACAGCTACATAACAACCCAACGACAATGGTGGATCACCTTATTGTTAACATCTTGCAGCAGCTGCTGCTATCTGATGAAGACCATAAGACCCAGCCTATGTCATGGTTGGATGATAAAGAATTTTATGTGTTTTGTGGAGCTTTTATTTTGAAAATGTCTGTCTTGGGTTTAGGTTGTGTTACTTCCTGCTTTAGCTTGTAATTCGGTGTTCCCTCCTGTGTCTCCAAGTTTTGCTTCCCCTCCTGATTTCCTGATTGTTTCCACCTGTGTCATTTGGTTCATCTGCGTCTCGTTGGCTCCCCTCCCGTGAGTGTATTTAGTCTGTGTTTCCCTGTCGCTGTGTCAGTTGGTCCTTATTACCTCCCTGATGTGTTGGTTCTGTCCGTTTGATTATACCTGCTTCTTTGGTTTATCTGCCTGTTTACCTGCTGGTATCTCTGGAATAAATACTCATAATCAGAGCTGTCTGCATTTGGGATCTCTTTTCCCCTTTCCCTGCTGCCAACAGCGAAACCCTGACAGCTTAGTATCCTGGAAATTACATTCCTATTAGTCCATTCTACACTATGTAAAGAGGACAGTATTCTTCAACCAAAGTGCTTGTTGGATCCTCAAACAGCATCTGAAATCCCCAGATTTTTACCCAGCCTTCAAGTGTGGCCATGTGGAACACTTTTGCCTTCCGATGTTGTCAGGTCACGTTGTATGAGCTGGTTTGTTTCAAGCATAACCCTCGTGTTTTATTTGTCGATTTGATTTGTTCGATCCAGGCTTCCCCCAGTCCACACATCAAAGTGTCCTTGAGCCAGATTCTGAACCCCAAATTGCTCCCGAAGGGCTGTGCCTTCGGGGTGTGAGAATGGTTAGATTACTTTGTGCTGATGGGCAGTTAGCTCCTGCTATGTGTGAATGTGATATGTAGTGTGAAAGTGCTTAGTCGGAATACTAGAAAGGCGCTATACATGTACAGTCATACTTGTATGACTGTTTTCGCAGGGCCAAGTCAAAATGTTTCAGCCCCAGCCGGGCAGGTTGAAGCTGTGGGTTTGGCCCCTGAGGGGGACCACCTCCGAGCTGCCGGTCTCTCTACCGAGGTAGTTGAGACCATCTTACACTCTATAGCCCCCTCCATGAGCAAACTGTATGTGGGCAAGTGGAAGTGTTTCACTGTGTGGTGTAGGCCTGCACGATAAATCGTTATAAAATTGCGATCTTGATTCACCCTGTTCACGATTTTAATTTTAAATGACTTCGATTTAAAAAATAAAAATAAAAAAAATAATTGGCCTTTATTTTGAAAGGACAGCTCTCAGAAAGTTCAGAGCTTCACCCTCAGCCAATGACAAAGCACCTTTTAATCACGTGTTGTCGTGTGAGCACTGTAGTACGGAAATAAACAGAATGGATATTAATGGTGTAACAGATCACATTAAGGATCACGAGTCGGATCATTTATTACATGAAAACTTACAGCCAGGAACTGTTGGTGTCTACATCCAGTTACAGTTTTGTCCCCCGCCCTTCTTCCGTCATCATTATATTTTACGGGGAAGCTGAAATGCTCCCATACGTGCGATTTAAATGATGCGGGAGGTTTTTCAAGCTCTTCTGCTCCGCCGCTGGCCATCGGTGACTGAAACTCCGCATCCAGTTTTAAATAACTCAATTACTTTTAACAACATCAACAGAAAAACTATCTTTCACTCTGCGATCGCTAAACAATTTAGATTAATCCGCTAGTTAAAAAAAAAGCGCAATTAATCCGCGGGTCACGTGCGTGCCAAACCGTGGGTCATAATGATTAAGGCTCAATGGCGATCCATTACAGCCCTCATGGATATTGATGAAAACTTGTAGGCTTGTGCTGATGTGCAGTTTTCTATCTGCCAAAACAAATCTTTCTGCCAGTACTGCCAGTTTGTTTTGTCCTGGTTCATGTGTGTAATAAACATCATGCTTCATGAGAAAAAATCGTTGCAGAGAATCATGATATCAATTCTAAGCTAAAAAAATCGTGATTCATATTTTTCCCAGAATTGTGCAGGCCTAGTGTGGTGCCAAGAGCGCCACCTTGACCCAGTTCACTGCCAGGTGGCTTCAGTGCTGGAGTATCTCCAAAGCCGATTTGCGGCTGGACTGTCCCCCGCTACACTTAAGGTGTATGTGGCTGCGATTGCAGCATTTCACAGTTTGGTGGATGGCTGCTCACTAGGGAAGCACCGCTTTGTAACCAGTTTCCTTCATGGTACTTGGAGGATGAGGCATCCTGCTCGAGTCCCCCAGTGGGATCTGATAGTGGTGATCGATGGACTGACCTCAGCACCCTTCGAGCCGCTAGACGATGCATCAGACAGGTGTCTGGCATTAAAATTGGCATTTTTGCAGGCCATGACTTCGCTCAAGAAATTTGCAGGCTCTGTCAGTGGCTCCTGGAGGCGGCTGTGGCTTGGTGGCAGAGCGGGTCGTCTACCAATCGTAAGGTCGGCGGTTTGAGCCCGGCTTCCCCCAGCCATGTGTCGAAGTATCCTTGAGCAAGATACTGAACCCAAAATGCTCCCAAAACTGCGCCTTTGGTGTGTGAGTGTGTGTGAATGATTAGTTTAATTTGTACTGATGGGCAGTTAGCTCTTCCAAGCTTAGTGTATGAATGTGTGTGAATGGGTAAATGTGATATGTAGTGTGAAAGCACTTTGAGTACTCGGACGACTAGAAAGGCGCTATACAAGTACAGTCCATTTACATCCTGCTTACCTGGAGGTCGTTCCAGGCGCAGTTAGAGCCATCCTGCACCCTAGGCCGGGATATGTACCTAGAGTACCCACTGAGGTGGCCGGGCCGGTGGACCTGCAGGCATTCCATCCTCCCTCAGTGTTGGCGGAACAGGAGGGTAGGTTGCGACTGCTCTGTCCGGTCAGAGTCCTCGAGATTTATGTCCGCAGGACATCTCAGTGGTGCAATTCGGACAAGTTGCTGGTATGCTTCGAGCCCCCTTGTAAGGGCTGTCCAGCTACCAAACACACTATTAGCTGGTGGATTTTTGAGGCTATCGCTTCGGCTTACGAGGTGCGCAGATTGCCTTCACCTCTGTCGGTAAGAGCCCACTCCACACGGAATATGGCATCCTCCAGAGCTTGGTGGTCAGGAACCCCCCTCTCCGATACATGCGATGCTGCAGGATGGTCCTCGCCTCACACCTTTGTGAGGTTCTATAGCCTAGACCACCTAAATAATCCGGGGTCGGTGGCACTCTTGTCCTGAAGTGTGCCCTGCTGGCTTCACACTCTGACAGACATCCCTGTATGTCGTTTTGGGAGTCAGCGACAATTGACCTAATCTGTCGCTTAGGTATGAGGACGTGTTGGCTCCTACAGTGTCCACTCTGCTGACAGCTTTCATAAGTTCTTCCCCACTGCCTCTACACAGCCATTACCATAAACAAAATATTAAATTTTATAAAATTTTATTGATATAGCACCAATTCATAACAGAAGACTGGACGTGACGACGTGCTGACGTAAGCGTTTTGTCCCCTTTCCGGTTACAGGTGTTTGTTTGTTACCTGTAGCGTGTAGTTTGCTGCTCTAGCTCAACACAGCTAATTTGTGCGACTCTTCATTACATTGACTAACTATCTGCTATAATGTTACATTTGAACGTTTATTAGTTTTGCCTAAGCACTTACAGCGCTTCAGTGTTGCTAGCTAGCAGTCTCTACCTTAGCAGCTAGCAATGGCTTCTCTCCCTCTCTCTCCTTCTTCCTCTCCCGCTCTCTCTTGCTCGGTGTGTCAAATGTTTAGCTATTCCTCTGCCTCCTTTACTGATAATGGTACATGTAATACCAGTGATTTGGAAACGCGGTTCTGCACCATGGGAGCTCAGTCGGTAGTTGCTAGCCAAGCCCCAGTAGCCGGTGCGGACCGACTAGAGCTAGCTACTGTTAGCCGTTCCCCGGCAGCTCCCGAGCAGCCGGGAATCCAGGGCGGCTGGGTGACCGTCCGAAGGAAGCATAGCCCTACGCCGAGGCCCACGGTTCACCACCAACCCGTTCCCATTTCCAACAGGTTCTCCCCACTCAGCGACGCACCCGCTGAGAAACCAACTCTGATTATTGGCAGCTCCATTTTGAGAAACGTGACGTTAGCGACACCAGCGACCATAGTTAAATATGTTCCTGGGGCCAGAGCGGGCGACATTGAATCATATTTTAAACTGCTGGCTAAAGATAAACGTAAATACAGTAAGATTGTTATTCACGTCGGCGGTAATGACACCCGATTACGCCAATCGGAGGTCACTAAAATTAATGTTGAGTCGGTGTGTACATATGGACTCCGTAGTTTTCTCTGGGCCCCTCCCAAATCTGACCAGTGATGACATGTTTAGCCGCATGTCTTCATTCCGTCGCTGGCTGTCGAGGAGGTGTCAAGCAAACGATGTGGGCTTCGTAGATAATTGGCGGACTTTCTGGGGAAGACCTGGTCTGATTAGGAGAGACGGCATTCATCCAACTTTGGATGGTGCAGCTCTCATATCTAGAAATCTGGCCGAGTTTATTAGTGGACCTAAACCATGACAATGCAGAGTTGAGACCAGGAGGCAGAGTTGCAGTCCTACACGCTTCTCTGCGCTTCCAGAGCAGTTACCCACCCATAATCCCACAATGACGGTGTCTGCCCCCCGGCCACTGAAATTTATAAAATCAAAAGCTAACAGAAGAGGAGTTATACATAATAATTTAATAAAAATTACCACAACAGAAATAGCACCTCAAAATAAGAGAATTAAATGTGGACTCCTAAACATCAGATCTCTGTCATCTAAAGCTGTACTAGTAAATGATCTGATATCAGATTATCACATTGATTTATTTTGTCTCACTGAAACCTGGCTGGGTCATGAAGAATATGTTAGCCTAAATGAATCCACTCTGCCCAGTCATATTAATACTTACATTCCTCGAGGCACCGGCCGAGGAGGTGGAGTTGCAGCCATCTTCGACTCAAGCCTATTAATCAACCCTAAACCTAAACTAAATTATAACTCATTCGAAAACCTTGTTCTAAGTCTTTCACATCCAACCTGGAAAACACGACAGCCAATCCTATTTGTTATAGTGTACCGCACTCCTGGTCCTTATTCAGAGTTTTTATCTGAATTCTCAGAATTTCTATCAGGTTTAGTCCTTAAAACAGATAAAGCAATTATTGTAGGTGATTTTAATATTCATGTGGGCGTTGAAAATGATAGCCTTAGTAGTGCGTTTATCTCATTATTAGACTCGATTGGCTTCTTTCAGTGTGTACATAAAACCACTCACTGTTTTGGCCACACCCTCGACCTTGTTCTAGTATACGGCATTGAAATTGAACATCTAACAGTCTTTCCACAGAATCCTTCACTATCAGATCATTATTTAATAACTTTTGAACTCCTATTACTGGAGTACACACCAGCAGTCAAATACTACTATAGTAGATGTCTATCTGATAGTGCTGTAGCTAAATTTAAGGAAGAAATTCCATCTGAATTTAACTCAATGCTATGTCTTAACATAATAGAGGACTCTTACGCAAATTTTAGTCCGTGGTGTTGATGTAAAATTCTAACATCAGCACGCTAACATGCTCACTGTGACAATGTTGATGCAGGTAATGGCTACCATGTTCCCATCTAGCATTTGCTAGATAGCACCAAACACGAAGAACAACTGAAGCTGATGGGGTTATTATTTTTGCAGGTAGTTGGTCATAAACCAAAGTATTCAACAACTTGAAATTTACCTAGAGGTGGCGGTAGAGGAAAAGTCAAACAAACACCAAAGTCAATGAGCTTCATCCTCAGGTGACCATGAATTACCTAATTTCATGGCAATCCATTGAGTAGTTGATGAGATATTTCAGTCTGGACCAAAGTGGTGGATCACTGATTAACATGTTCAGGGCTAGAGCCACGTCACCAGATGTCAGTCGGTGTGGAGGTTCAGTGGTGGAGCAGCAGGCTGTTTTTAAGCTCTTGCCCATGTGGAGTATTGTATTGTAGGTGATTTTAATATTCATGTGGGCGTTGAAAATGATAGCCTTAGTACTGCGTTTATCTCATTATTAGACTTGATTGGCTTCTTTCAGTGTGTACATAAACCCACTCACTGTTTTGGCCACACCCTCGACCTTGTTCTGGTATACGGCATTGAAATTGAACATCTAACAGTCTTTCCACAGAATCCTTCACCATCAGACCATTATTTAATAACTTTTGAACTCCTACTACTGGAGTACACACCAGCAGTCAAATACTACTATAGTAGAGGTCTATCTGATAGTGCTGTAGCTAAATTTAAGGAAGAAATTCCATCTGAATTTAACTCAATGCTATGTCTTAACATAACAGAGGACTCTTATGCAAATTTCAGTCCGTCCCAAATTGATCATCTTGTTGATAGTGCTGCAGGTTCACTGCGAACGACACTTGATTCTGTTGCTCCTCTTAAAAAGAAGATAATAAAACAAAAAAGGGTAGCTCCATGGTATAACGCTGAAACCCGCAAATTAAAGCAAACATCACGAAAACTTGAAAGAAAATGGCGTTCCAACTATCTAGGAGAATCTTGTTTAGCCTGGCAAGATAGTCTTTAAATATATAAGAACGCCCTCCGTAATGCCAGAGCAGCCTACTACTCATCACTAATAGAGGAAAATAACTCCAGGTTTCTTTTCAGCACTGTAGCCAGGCTGACAGAGAGCCACAGCTCCATTGAGCCATGTATTCCTGTAGCCCTCAGCAGTAACGACTTCATGAGCTTCTTTAATGATAAAATTTTGACTATTAGAGAGAAAATTAATCACGTCCTGCCCTCACCTGGTGCCAACCGATCTTCAAGCATAGAGGCGTTGGAGGGAGCTGTGAAACCTGATGTGTACTTGGACTGCTTCTCTCCTGTCGACTTTATTGAACTAACGTCGACAATTTCTTCATCTAAGCCTTCGACCTGTCTCTTAGACCCAATTCCAACTAGGCTGCTTAAAGATGTTCTACCATTAGTTAGTACGTCTTTTGTAGATATGATCAATTTGTCTTTACTGACAGGTTATGTACCACAGTCTTTTAAAGTAGCTGTTATTAAACCTCTCCTTAAAAAGCCCACACTCGATCCAGGGGTTTTAGCCAACTATAGACCTATATCTAACCTTCCCTTTATCTCTAAGATCCTTGAAAAAACTGTTGCTAATCAGTTATGTGACTTTCTAAATAACAATAGTATATTTGAGGATTTCCAGTCAGGTTTTAGAGTGCATCATAGCACAGAAACAGCACTGGTGAAAATTACAAATGACCTTTTAATTGCATCAGACAATGGACTTGTCTCTGTACTTGTCTTGCTAGATCTTAGTGCTGCATTCGATACCATTGACCATCAAATTCTATTACAGAGACTGGAACATTTAATTGGAATTAAAGCAACCGCGTTAAGCTGGTTTAAAAACTATCTATCAGACCGATCTCAGTTTGTTTATGTTAACGATGAATCATCTGAGCACACCAAAGTTAGTCACGGAGTTCCGCAAGGTTCTGTGCTTGGACCACTTCTATTTACTTTATATATGCTTCCTTTGGGCAATATTATTAGAAAGCACTCCATAAAGTTTCATTGTTATGCAGATGATACCCAGTTATATTTATCGATTAAGCCGGATGAAACTGATCAGTTAGTTAAACTTCAATCATGCCTTAAGGACATAAAAACCTGGATGATCAGAAATTTTCTGATGTTAAACTCGGACAAAACTGAAGTTATTGTACTTGGCCCCGAACGCCTCCGAGACTCGCTGTCGGCAGATCTAATTGCTCTAGAGGGCACTGCCCTGGCCTCCAGCACCTCTGTGAGGAACCTAGGAGTTATCTTTGATCAGGATCTATCCTTCAACTCCCACATGAAGCAAACCTCACGGACTGCCTTTTTTCACCTACGTAACATTGCAAAAATCAGGCACTTCCTGTCTCGAAATGATGCAGAAAATTTAATCCATGCATTTGTTACTTCAAGGCTGGATTACTGCAATTCCATATTATCAGGCAGCCCGAAAAAGTCCCTTAAGATTCTCCAGTTGATTCAGAACGCTGCAGCACGTGTACTGACAGGAACTAGGAAAAGAGATCATATTTCTCCAATATTATCTTCTCTGCAGTGGCTCCCTGTGAAATCCAGAATAGAATTTAAAATCCTTCTACTCACCTATAAAGCTCTTAATGGTCAGGCACCGTCGTATCTTACAGAGCTCATAGTGCCTTATTACCCCCCTAGAACACTGCGCTCTCAGAATGCAGGGTTTCTTGTGGTTCCTAGAGTCTCCAAAAGTAGAATGGGAGCCAGAGCCTTTAGCTATCAAGCTCCTCTTCTGTGGAATCCGATCCCAGTTCGGGTTCGGGAGGCAGACACCATCTCCTCATTTAAGAATAGGCTAAAGACTTTTCTCTTTGATAAAGCTTATAGTTAGGGCTGGCTCAGGAGAGTCCTGAACCATCCCTTAGTTATGCTGCTATAGGCCTAGACTGTCGGGGGACTTCCCATGATGCACCTCTCTCTCTTCACCTCTGTCCTCCTCTCCATCCGTATGCATTCTCATCCCATAGATGCATGTCACTAACTTGACTTCTTCCCTCTCCCGGAGTTTTGTGCTTTGTCGTCCGTCTCTTCTTTCTTAGTGTCACTTTCAGCAGGTATTTCAGTGTCCGGAGATGTATCTGGATCGGTGACTATGGCAACCTGCTGGGGCAGTGTTGCTGTGTCTATGGTGCAGGGGACGAGTGGATCAGGTCCTGCTCGTTGGGCTCCACCTGGAGCTGCTCGGTTGTCCGTCTGGACCCATCATCTTCCCTTATGTTTTACCACCTAAACATTTCTAACATAATAACATATATACATACAACAATTTTGCCATCATGGCTGTATATGTTATAGTTTTGATGCTATAAATCTATTCTGTACTTACGACATCTATTGCATGTCTGTCCGTCCTGGGAGAGGGATCCCTCCTCTGTTGCTCTTCCTGAGATTTCTATAATTTTTTTTCCCCTGTTAAAAGGGTTTTTTTTGGGTAGTTTTTCCTTAATCGAATCGAGGGTCTAAGGACAGAGGGTGTCGTATGTTACAGATTGTGAAGCCCTTTGAGGCAAATGTGATTTGTGATACTGGGCTATATAAATAAAATTTAATTGAATTGAATTGAATTGAAGTTATCTCATTGCACTTTTCCTATGGAGCAGGTCTAGACCGTACTCTTCATAATATTATTTACCCAACAAATTCCACCATGAGCATGCATCTTGCGACAGTGGCAAGGAAAAACGTGCTTGTATATATATCTACAGATAATACTTTACTCTAAATAACTTCAACAATACATGTAAAGTTGTACTTGACTAAATAGCAACTGCAAAAATCAGGCCAATCAAATCAACTCTCAGCATGCCTTTGCTGAATAACAATACCAAAGGAATAAAGAGAAAATGCAGACAAGCAGAGTGTAAATGGATAAATGACAATCTGGTGGTGTCTTATCAAATTGTGAAAGAACTAATGTCCACTTATCAAAAAGCCGTAAATTTTTTTCAACATAATTGCAAGTCATAACCCCAGAGTCATTTTCAAAACCATCAAATACGTACATAACCCTTCTCCTAGTCAACAAACTGAAGCCTCCCCATGGTCTTTGAGCAATGTCTGTCCTCCTTCACTAACAACATTCACTAACAAAGACCATGCCAATTGTGCGGTGTAAAAGGTAGTTTATTTGGATTGCCGAGAGGATTTTCAGAGTACAGTTCGGGAGGAATCCCAGATTTGGACAGGATTTGGTGGAGATGGTGGTGGAACCAAAAGCGTGTGCAACTCGGCGGTAAAGAGCAGGTCTTGTGGATTAGTGTGGTGAGATAGTCTCTGGTTTATGTGGTTCAGAATGGTTTTTGAAAAGGCTAAGATAAGAGTTTAAATGGAAGAGGAAGATGGGGTCCGAGTCTGGTGCAAAGGTTTTGAATTTCTGAAATGAGAAACGGGAGAGGGAGTCAGTGATATAGCTTTGGTAGTCTAGAATGTGGATCTGGCAAGGATGATGAACTGGTGCCGGGCTGCGATTAAGGTCTGTCTGCGGATGAACTTCATGATGTTGAGTGACTGAGTGCGACCTTTATTTATGATCTTGACGGCGATGCGGTTGTCTGTATGAACAAGAATAGTTTTTTTAGACCACTCGTGCCTCCAGAGAAGGGTGGCGATGATTAGGGGATACAGCTCGTAGAGGGCAGAGAATGGTGAGAGTGAGGACAGTTCAGACGGCCACTCAGAGGCAAACCATCTGCCACTGTAGTAAGCGTCGATTCCAATGGAGGTTGTGGCGTCTGTTTACAGCTTGATGTCTTGGGCTGAGTTATGTGATCGTCATATAAAAAGGAGATGTCGTTCCAAGAGGAAAGGAAGTCGCGCCACAGTCTCAACTCCGTTTTACAGGCATAAATGTTCATGCGTGCTGTGTGGACGTGGTGCTGGGTCGAGAATCTAGAAGTGTGCGGTCGGTTAGAGTGCTGGTGGAAGTGGCTGTGTGGAGCTGGAAGTGCCTGGCTTTATTGTCAGTCCAGTGGAATGGGATTTGCCTTTCCTTGAGGGCACGCTGGAGGCTGGCAATTGTCCAGACGGAGATGGTTGTGATACGGGGAGTAGCCGACTCGAGGGGCTGCGAGTTGGCCGTGGTGCAGCTATGGGTTTGAATGTCAAGGGTCCAGCTGGTCGGAAGTCAGGCATCTGGAATAGCGGATTTCTCCGGAAGGCCAGCAATGGAGGCAGTGGCCTCTGTATGCGTTCAGTGGTGTCTGGCTGGAGCTGCTGGATGGGGAGTAATGGACGATGTGATGCCGAGGGACATGGATGAACGAACAAGGTGGTGATGGCCAGGTAGCTGGCTGCATAGGAACAGATATGGACAGAAGAGATTCCAAGATTACAGATCGATCATCGAAAAGATCGCAGTCCCAGGGGCTGAAAACCAGCTCGCAGTCCATGGTGAGTTAAATTAATCTAAGAGCTTTTTGCCAGAGTAAGTATGTCTGAGCTGAAACCAACAGTTGTGAGCACTGAGACAAATGGGAGAGAAAGGGGCGATTGGATTAGAAAGGCACAGGTGATTTAATTAGTGAGGCATGGGTGATGGATTCGTGAGAGAGAGAGGCGTGGTCTTGTTCCTGAACCTTTGGTATTATAACTTCATTAAATGAAATCAAACTCAAATACTTGAAAGCAAACTGTGTACTTTAAAGAAAAGAAATCTCCAAATCAAACTAAGATTTCTAAAGGAGGTTTTTAAAGTGTTGTTCCACTATTTTATCCATTTTAAATAGCTCTCTGTCCACCGGTTGTGTTCCTTCCTGCACCCACTTCTCAAGAAACCTAACCTTGACTCTCCAGATCAAATTCTTTTAGACCCACTGCTAAATTACCATTTTTATCAAACGTTTTACAGAAGGGTTCTTATTTAAAGTTGATTTCTTTTATGAATAATCATAATCTTTGATACATTTCAATCTTTGATACACCTTTTTGTTCACATCATAGCAACAAATCTGCACTCATTAAAGTAGCAAAAGACCTTTTACTGGTATGAGATGTTTGATTTGAATTCTTCTCAATCTCAGCTCAGCATTTGACACAGTTGATTCTATTCATTTTGGATCAACTTGAAAAGTGGGTTGTCATCATGGATACTGCTATAGACTGGTTTAAATCTTATTTATTAAACAGAACTTATAAAGTAGCTTTTGGTGATGCCTCCTCTTTAGTGGCCTCTCTGACTTGTGGTGTTCCCCAAGGATCTATTCTTGGTCCCCTGTTGTTCTACATGCTGCCACTGGGGCATACCATACATAAACACAGAATTCAGTAACAGTAATACAGTCATTCAGTTAGACTAGTAACAAATCTGAAGTCACTGTTTTTGAATTTAAGGACTATCCAAAAGTCATTGGTTAGTCCAGCAAAGCCTACCACAATTTTATAGAAACATCTAGGCTTCCTGTCTACAAATGTCAAACTCACAGCCAGAAACCTGGGTGTGATATTCGACAGTGATCTTTCATTTGAAAAACGAGTTACAAAACTCGTTCAGTCATGTTTTTATCAGTTGAGGAGCATCTCAGAAATCAGGTCTTTTCTCTCTCAACCTGATCTTGAGAAGGTCATACTGTATCATCTCTGTTAGATTATTGTAATTCATCGTAATCAGGGTTAAGCCAAAAGACTCTCACACCATCAGCTGATACAAAACATAGCTTCTTGGCTTTTAACAAATACTAGAACACAAGATTATATCAGTCCAATTTTAGCCTCTCTCCACTGCTTACCAGTACGTTTTAGAATTGATTGATCACCTTTAAAACCCTTCATGTTTTAGCTACCAGTAATATTGCTGAATTTCTGCTCCACTATGAGTCGGAGTGCAGCCTTAGATCCTCAGACAGGGCAGTTAGAGCTTAGCTCTCACGCTTTCCTTTTTAATACTAACACTAACTACTTTACAAAACTTTCATCACTTGTATTCAGCTGAGCGCACCATGAATGATTTTGAGAATAGAAAGTCTAAAGGTATTGACCCTTATCCCCATTTGAACAATACATGCGTTTCATTGCTCTCTATGATGGCAGGTTTTGCCGCCCCTCCTTGTGTGGCCATTTAGAACACATCTAAACCCTTTTGCCTATAAACATGGTCAGATTACACTTTGTACAAAGCTAGTTTGTTATAGACATACCTCGGTCTTCATGGTAACCCTCCGATTAATTCAACTCATTTATTGTTCTTGCAAAATGTATTTATTAACTCTAATAAGTGCTTATGAATCTTACAGAAAACTCTGTGGCAGCTAAGTCCGGAGGTTGCTTCCCTGGTTCGTCAATGGTGATCCTGGCAGACGGAAGGGCTAAACCACTGAAGGAGCTTCTGGTGGGAGACAAGGTCCTGGCTGCTGACCAAAAAGGAAATCTTGTTCCCAGTGACTTTCTTATGTTCATGGACCAGGACCGACAGATTACGCGAGAGTTCCATGTCTTGGAGACCAACAAGCAACGCCGCAGACTGATACTCACTCCAGCTCACCTTGTATTTGTTATGAACAGCACCAACAGCAGTGACATTAGGGCTGTGTTTGCCAGTAATGTGAGACTAGGACAGCTGCTTCTTGTTGTTGGGAATGACCGGCCAGACCACCTCATCCCTGCAAGAGTGACAAGAATTTATGTGGAGCAGTATGAAGGTTCTTATGCACCTGTAACATCTCACGGAACTATCATAGTTGACTGGGTTTTGGCATCTTGCTATGCGGTGGTTGAGGATCATGACCTTGCACACTGGGTTTTTGTGCCAGTACGAGTGTGGCACTCATTCATGTCACTGGTTGGGATGATGAAAGAACTCAGCAGTGTGCACCACGCAGAAGGTGTCCACTGGTACCCAAAGCTTCTCTACCATTTGGGAAGCTGGCTTCTGGACAGCAGGTCTTTCCACACACAAAGCTGAGATATGCTGTATGCTTTAATTGACTGTAAATTCACACTGGAATAAAAAATTATGTTTTTGGCCCAACCCTTTCCCAAGATAAACATTACAAAATGTGCTTTTTGTGTGTGCCTTCTAAGCCTGTTGAACCATTTACAGTATAATTCTGGTTTATCACAACGTGAGTCTTATTTTTGTAGTTTGGGCCATTGTTCTTCTCAACAGTGACTTTGTACTCACAAAAATAACTGCTGAGAAGTGCTGGATCACAGCAACATTCTCTTCAACAAAGAGCAATACCTTCAACTTTATTTTCTCTTACAAGTAATGTTGGCAAACCTTGGGTCTACAACCTGCCTGATTGTCTGAGTGCTCGTGTCTCTCTTGATTTGTCAGACTTCTTTGGAGTGATGTTACTATGTTTCCAGTTTTCAGCAACTACTTTGGTTAGATAGTCTTTATTGTCCCAGAGGGGAAATTCTTTTTCACAGCACTCTACATCATAGGGAAGACACACATCATCACACACCAGGTACAGACAGAAATACATGAAGTACAACACAATAGCTCACAACAACGATTCAAAAAGAACATAAAAACGAGACTCACCGTTCCCTTAGCAAGTCACTCTTTTTAGGGCTGCTATGGTTGCAGTACCAGGCTTTTGCCAAAGCGACCATTTCTGCACCTCAGGGACCTGTACCTGGGCCCAGAGGGCAGTACAGTGAAGTGGCAATTGAGGGGTGTGCGATGTCCTGCGCTATTGTATTCGCCATGCTTCTGGTCTTACAACAGAGTACAGTGTTCTCATTATGGAGAGGAAAGATGACACCAGGTTTAAACTGGAATTACTAAGTAAGGAATGAAACATTTTGTTTGTTTGGGAAATCTTCCTGTTTGTTGTCTTATCTGGCGTAAGATGAGGAAAATCCATATTACTTTCCTCTCTGTGTGCATCCAGTATGATGGCAGGTTCACTTATGTGTGCAGAACCCAAGATCCTATCCTGGCTTAGCACAAAGGCTGAAAGCAGTAGGAAGTGCTAGCCTAGCTCCATCAAAAATTGAACCACATGCCTTCAACTCCAAATTTGTGATTTAAATATAATATTTATTTCTAAATAAATAATGAGACATTGTGGTCTTGGGGGCTGTTAGCTTACTTACAGGAGTTATAAGGATGCTAATTGTAGCTCCTCTGGGCAGCTAGGTTAATTCTTGGCCAACAGCAGTTGCATGCAGTTACAGTACAGCATTTTAGTGGCTGCATTCTACCATTTTGCTTAATCATATCATAGCTATTGAACAAAAACAAATTTGGAGGCAGCTCGTTCCAGTTAGCAAAGCCACAGAACTAAAGGAAAGACCCAAATGAGGATTCTAACTGTTCTAACTGAAGAACTTCAAATACCCTTCAGTCAGTTAGAAGAAGACAATATGGCACGATAAAGATTTTAAGCAGTGTTGGGCAGTAGCGGCGCTACAAGTTTAACTACATGTTTCAGTAGCGTGGTAGGGTTGCTCTTTAATGAATGAAATAGCTCTTCAGTAGCTTAGCTCTATTACTGATGAAGTAGTGCGTTAGCGTCCACAAGCTACATTTTACAAAGCATTTCTGAAGCTCGAGCGCAGTGGAGGTTTCTACTGTGGTCTGAAATAAAACTGCTAAGGATCAATGCTGACACCACCGTAATACACAGACGTGTACATATAGCCGACAGAGGCACGTCCATATGACAGTGACATCACGTACCAATCCTTGGCTGAGGCCTACGACGTAGACAGGCAAGCTTGAGTTTACACATTCAAATGAGTTCCGAATAAGATAACACAACCATCGCCAACCAAAATAACCATCATAATTCAGTGCGGTCTGCAAGCACCAGCCAGCAGCAGCTAACCACAAGCTAGCTACAATGTTTTCACTGTTAGCAGAAATTTTATAAAATAAAGTGTGGTTGGTTTTTGATCAGTGAGAGCAGTGAGCACTGCTTATTGGCAGTTTTTTTTTATCACTGAGGTAACATTGACTTGGCATGAAGTTGCTTCATGAAAAAAAAAATGCTTCGATGTAAGCTACTTTTGCCATGTTGCTGTAGCTTAGCTTACTACATTTCTCTGGGGGTAGCTTCAGTGTAAGAGAGTATAATGAAACACCACCTGTCACTTTTTAATCCGAATTCGATGGATTAAAGGGGGCAGGGCTTATATCAAGTAAGAGTATCAACTCTGTGTTTTTTAAGGGGTTTCTTTAAACTAATGAAAATAAATATAGTTTGCATTAAAATGTACCACCCTTTCGGTGTAGTAAAAGTGGGCTATTCTACCAGACTCCTGACTGTCATATGGAGGTAATAGCCCGAGGGAGGGTCCTTGTCACAAGTCTGGAAACAGCGTAAATGGTAAATGGACTGTACATGTATAGCGCCTTTCTAGTCTTTCTGACTACTCAAAGCGCTTTTACACTACATCACATTCACCCCATTCACACACTGATGGCAGGAGCTAACTGCCCATCAGTACAAACCGAAGGCGCAGCTTCGGGAGCAGTTCAGGGTTCAGTATCTTGCTCAAGGATACTTCGACACATGGCCGGGGGAAGCCGGGATCGAACCGCCAACCTTCCGATTGGTGGAAGACCGCTCTGCCACCGAGCCACAGCCGCCCCTGCGTGTCTCACTTACCACTGCGGAGCAGAGAAACGAGGAGAGCAGACTCTGTTTAGCACAGGGTGAAAATGGCAGCAAAAGTTGCATTTTATACTTGCTCAAGACGATTTAGTTTTGTCTACTGAACATGCTGCTTCACTTTGAGACCACAAAAGTTTGTCTTAAATCGAAGAGAGTGCGAGAGATTCTTCTTTTTTGCAAGACAGAGAATGGTGAGTTTGACATAGCCAAGTTTTAACTGTTTTCAGCCAGCTTTTGAAGGAGAGCTCTTGAAATGATATATTATTTTATTCTTGCGTTGGACTCGTTTAATACGTTTCATCTATTGAAAATGAAAGACATTTAATTCATTCAAGTAGCACAGAGTTTCTGTATTTTAAGTTTCTAAAGCTTTTGTTCATGGTTAATTAATGAAAATGAACTGATTATTGCAATAAAATGTAACAAAATTACTACAAAAGTGGGCTTTTCTAACATTTAAGCGGACAAAATTAGGTCTAGCTGTTTGTGGGTGCTCCCTCCCCCCTCCAACACACACATTGTCACAGACACCCAGCGCTGCTAAGCCACAGGAGGGGGGAGAGAGCCGTCAGGATGCACTTTAAAGTAAGTCAAGATACAAAGTTTGATTTCATATAGTTTATTGAAATTACTGCCATTAAACCTTTTCACTACTACCGATCTTTAAATAAAAATATATATTTTTTTAAATTTGTTTTAAATTATTTAATTAAATCCATTAATTAATTCATTTCATTTCCTGTGGGGGGGATGAGAGGGAGTGGGAGAGGAGGGGGGTTGATATAAAAGGGGCGGGGCTTTAATCCATCAAACTCGGATTAAAAAGTGACAGGTGGTGTTCCATTATACTCTCTTTTGACCCTCACTAGAAGCACATTCATGGTCCATGTACAAGTTCCTGGGCTAGCGGCTCAGAGAGACTGAGAGGCTCTCTGGTGTGCTTGTGTGTCAGCAGAGATGGTTTAGAAAGAAGACGGTTCACTAAAGAGTAATTTCCTCGATGTGTCACGTGGGTTTCACTGCCTCGCCCCTTTAGGAGACTAGCGGTGGGTCCTGAGTCTATTCGCTCCAATGGGAGAGGTGAACATGAGCACAGATTATGAGCAAATCTTTCACCCCATAGTCACCGAAATAAATATTGGACCCACTTTTCACAAGCCACATATCTTCCGAACATTTTGACGCTAAAAAAGTACTTTCAGACAGACAAATAAGGGAAAAATGAACTTTGTTTGAGACCTTTCTCTGTCTCAGCAACACACTTTTGCGAGATCTGGCAACATTTCTCTGTTGGTAGAGACGGTTCAGAGAGTTTAACAGTCTTATACCTAAGTTATATTAAAGTTTGCTGTCTACCGATAACATCATGCACGTACAACTCAACATGCTTTCATTCATTCACATGACTTCCACAACACTTCCAAACAAGGTGGGGAGAGGCGACCACGCCCACTTAGGAGACAGGAAGTAGTATAGACTTTAGTAGACTGTAAAAGCCTGGGCATTCAGAAAGTTTGAGTGGTTTGGAGCTGTCAATCCAAATAATTTTATATAACAAATCAAATTAAATGATATAATAAAAGTAACATCATAGTTTAATAGGCTAAGTATATCAATGTAGCCATTAGAGGAACAATATCACATTGTTCCTGGGGTGGACCCGCCCTACCAAGATCTGATGTTCACATCGATGATCAATCATTTTTCTATAGACTATAGGCATTTGTAGCCTGTGCACACAACTGATTATCAGTAATAAATATATGACTGCCATCCTCAGCGTAGCCCCACTAGACTTGACCAGAAAAGAGGACAAAACTCAGACAATTAAACAAAAATGACGGACGATAAATAAAAAGTCTGTAGCATTATTAAGCTACAGAAATAACCTGACACTTTATCCATCTCTGTGTTGCCTGCCTTGGTGATGCTCCATTCTACTGTTTAACAATATCAGGGGCGGCTGAGGCTTGGTGGAAGAGCGGGTCGTCCACCGATCGGAAGGTCGGTGGTTCAATCCCAGCTTCCCCCAGCCATGTGAGGAAGTGTCCCTGAGCAAGATACTGAACCCCAAATTGCTCCCGAAGCTGCGCCTTCAGTAGCAGCTCAGCTCCTGCCATCAGTGTATGAATGTGTGTGTCTGGGTAAATGTGATCTGTAGTGTGAAAGCGCTTTGAGTAGTCGGACGACTAGAAAGGCGCTGTACTTCAATTCAATTCAATTCAATTTTATTTATATAGCCCAGTATCACAAATCACATTTGCCTCAAAGGGCTTCACAATTTGTAACATACGACACCCTGTGTCCTTAGACCCTCGATTCGATTAAGGAAAAACTACCCAAAAAAACCCCCTTTTAACAGGGGAAAAAAATGATAGAAATCTCAGGAAGAGCAACAGAGGAGGGATCCCTCTCCCAGGACGGACAGACATGCAATAGATGTCGTAAGTACAGAATAGATTTATAGCATCAAAACTATAACATATACAGCCATGATGGCAAAATTGTTGTATATATATATATTATTATATAAGAAATGTTTAGGTGGTAAAACATAAGGGAAGATGATGGGTCCAGACGGACAACCGAGCAGCTCCAGGTGGAGCCCAACGAGCAGGACCTGAGCCACTCGTCCCCTGCACCATAGACACAGCAACACTGCCCCAGCAGGTTGCCATAGTCACCGATCCAGATACATCTCCGGACACTGAAATACCTGCTGAAAGTGACACTAAGAAAGAAGAGACGGACGACAAAGCACAAAACTCCGGGAGAGGGAAGAAGTCAAGTTAGTGACATGCATTTATGGGATGAGAATGCATACGGGTGAAGAGAGAGAGGTGCATCATGGGAAGTCCCCCGACAGTCTAGGCCTATAGCAGCATAACTAAGGGATGGTTCAGGACTCTCCTGAGCCAGCCCTAACTATAAGCTTTATCAAAGAGAAAAGTCTTTAGCCTATTCTTAAATGAGGAGATGGTGTCTGCCTCCGGAACCCGAACTGGGATCTGATTCCACAGAAGAGGAGCTTGATAGCTAAAGGCTCTGGCTCCCATTCTACTTTTGGAGACTCTAGGAACCACAAGAAACCCTGCATTCTGAGAGCGCAGTGTTCTAGTGGGGTAATAAGGCACTATGAGCTCTGTAAGATACGACGGTGCCTGACGATTAAGAGCTTTATAGGTGAGTAGAAGGATTTTAAATTCTATTCTGGATTTCACAGGGAGCCAGTGCAGAGAAGATAATATTGGAGAAATATGATCTCTTTTCCTAGTTCCTGTCAGTACACGTGCTGCAGCGTTCTGAATCAACTGGAGAATCTTAAGGGACTTTTTCGGGCTGCCTGATAATATGGAATTGCAGTAATCCAGCCTTGAAGTAACAAATGCATGGATTAATTTGTCTGCATCATTTCGAGACAGGAAGTGCCTGATTTTTGCAATGTTACGTAGGTGAAAAAAGGCAGTCCGTGAGGTTTGCTTCATGTGGGAGTTGAAGGATAGATCCTGATCAAAGATAACTCCTAGGTTCCTCACAGAGGTGCTGGAGGCCAGGGCAGTGCCCTCTAGAGCAATTAGATCTGCCGACAGCGAGTCTCGGAGGCGTTCGGGGCCAAGTACAATAATTTCAGTTTTGTCCGAGTTTAACATCAGAAAATTTCTGATCATCCAGGTTTTTATGTCCTTAAGGCATGATTGAAGTTTAACTAACTGATCAGTTTCATCCGGCTTAATCGATAAATATAACTGGGTATCATCTGCGTAACAATGAAACTTTATGGAGTGCTTTCTAATAATATTGCCCAAAGGAAGCATATATAAAGTAAATAGAAGTGGTCCAAGCACAGAACCTTGCGGAACTCCGTGACTAACTTTGGTGTGCTCAGATGATTCATCGTTAACATAAACAAACTGAGATCGGTCTGATAGATAGGATTTAAACCAGCTTAACGCGGTTGCTTTAATTCCAATTAAATGTTCCAGTCTCTGTAATAGAATTTGATGGTCAATGGTATCGAATGCAGCACTAAGATCTAACAAGACAAGTACAGAGACAAGTCCATTGTCTGATGCAATTAAAAGGTCATTTGTAATCTTCACCAGTGCTGTTTCTGTGCTATGATGCACTCTAAAACCTGACTGGAAATCCTCAAATATACTATTGTTATTTAGAAAGTCACATAACTGATTAGCAACAGTTTTTTCAAGGATCTTAGAGATAAAGGGAAGGTTAGATATAGGTCTATAGTTGGCTAAAACCCCTGGATCGAGAGTGGGCTTTTTAAGGAGAGGTTTAATAACAGCTACTTTAAAAGACTGTGGTACATAACCTGTCAGTAAAGACAAATTGATCATATCTACAAAAGACGTACTAACTAATGGTAGAACATACAAGTACAGTCCATTTACATTTACATCAGCTCCACAGCAGCCGCAGCCACAAACACACAGTAAAGCAAAAAGAGAGCTACACAGTGAGTTCCATCCATCAGAGACTTTGTTGTTGTACTCACCTGAACGTCATACTGTGAGCCTTAAGCATGGTGAAGTCCTCCACAATCTGCTCTAGGTTCAACTTCTCTGCTCATTCATTCTCAATTCATTTAGAACAATTAATCAGATCTGCTTCCACTCTTCATGCTAAGCTAGGCTAAACACGTCAAGGACCTCTCTCTGTACAGCTGGAGTACTTCCTTCAACACAACTGATACTAAGTCAGACTGACAACATCTTGAAAATAACACAAATGTGTATGTGTATATATACACACACACACACACACACACACACACGTGCATTCCATTTGTCAATGTTTTTGAGTCTAAAAACTCGCTGTACTGTATTTAGGTCTAGTGAATGAATGCAGAGTTAGGGATTTTTATAACTGACTGTTAGGACCAATTAGTTTTTCATTGAGGGATATAGAGTATGAAATCAGTGAATTAGATTTTTATACACTGGATGATGACCTCAAACTAATAAGTGGCCTGAGGAAACAATTGGCAGCCCTTGCTTCATTTGGTTATAGCCTCGCAGGCACACAGCCCACTGTTCAAACTCCATAAATGTATTTTATTACCAACTCAAGGGCATTGATATATTATCAACATGTTTAATGAGTTTCACACAGATAAATGTTGATCGCATTTGAAATATGAACCACATAGGAGCATTATGCAGATTAGTTATGCAAACATTCCTCAAAGGTAAGTAGCAGGAAGAAATAATCTCATGGTCCGAACCATGCTTCACTGGTTGAACAGAAAGTGCAAGTTAAACTTGATATAAATACAAAATTTATAAAAAATATTTTGGGATTCTTTTCTTTCCCATATCTGTGTCTGTGACTAGCTGTTCATGACACACATGACATGCCAGCTGTGACCAAGGCAAGGCTACCGGATTCATTTCAGGAGTGGGGGGGGCAAAACGTGTGCGTGTAGTGTGTCTTTGTAGCGGTGAACAGACCAGAGAATTCAAATGAACAAGTACCAATTCACTTGAGTTTTCACATGAACAAACCAAGTTGTGGAACAACAAAGTCACCTGAGCTTTCGTTGTAGAACGAAGTTCCACTAAAAGCACCGGGCCCTTCTACTTTGGTTATTGGCTTTAAATGAGGTTTTACGTTCACACAACGTCTTCTTGGCTGTCCCTCAATAGCAGCCTGAATGATCAAAAATTGCTACAGCGTGTGCAGCCAACTAGTGATGTGCAGATTGGCTCTGACATCAGCCGAATCCACATGTGCCTACACAAAAATCATCCACCTGACGCCCACACACACGATTGAACAATTTTCTCCGACTTAGAGACCCACACCCGCATGACTTCTGATTTACGTTTTCACACAAATTGCCAAACAGTAAATAATAAAACTTCCATAGAAATCAATACAAAATGTGAACCTTTTGACCTTTCATCTATTCTTTGGAGCTTAAGACTTCAACCAATGTTGGTGTAAAACAGCTTCCTGATGCCTTGTATATTCTTTGAACAAAAGCCACACTGCAGGTGTCTGCATCACAGTGAGGAGCCTCTCGGTCCAACACAGAATCCTTCTCTTCTGACTATGACAAGTTTGACAGTTTGTGCTCTACCCAGACAATGTATACACTAAATGTTTGATTGATATGCCTCTATCACATACTTAAACATCAAAAAGATAGCTTCTATAGTTTTTGGGCTGGAGACAAAAGAACAGGACTTACATTCATCAGCTGACACAAACTCGAAATGAATGAGAATGTTTCTCTGTCTGCTGTGTACAAAAGGTAACTCTGGGAATGTTTAGATGTGCTTGCACCCTGGTGCCAGCCAGCCTCCATGCCCAAGGAACGCATGGTCACTCGTGAGTGCTTTGTAAATGCTAACACTAACTGCGTTTCACTCACTATTAGAATCAGGGGGACCTGCCCAACACCTGTTGCTGTTCTTTGCAAGGTTCTCTCTCTTTTAGCTCTGGTTTAGTCTCCACCAACTCCTGGGAAACATACCTGGCTCTTTAGCTGCTAAATGCTCCACTGTGTTCACCAGCTGGTTTCTAATGTAAAAAATATTAGTGCCATTTATAATCAGTGTAGCTTTAAACATTCCTGAGCCAGCCGACCATTTTCAGTTAGTAAAAGGAGAACGTCTCAGAAACTCTCTCCAAAGCAGATACATTTGAAAAATCCAGTGTCGTGGTGTAGTGGGATGGAGTAGACCGAGTGTTTGGGAAAAAGCAACATTTGATTGTCATGTAAAACTTGACTTCACAAACATACTTGGTTGTGCTGACATACTTGCCAGCAGTGTTAAAAATATATATATTTTATTTTATTCAACTCTGTGTGATCATACAAAACATACAGTTGTTACATATTGACAGGGAGATTCTTTTATCTTTGATCCAGTAAAGTTGAAATCAATCAGGCCACAAGTCGATTCTCAGTTAAGGCTGGTTTATGACATGCGTGGTCAGATCCAGGACAGAACAAAACTCTAGGATCAGGCTCTGCGGCAAAACGGCCAGTCCTCACATTCATTTGAATGGGGTTAATGCGGCAGTAGGGAGCGTAGGGGGTGCAGGCTGCTGCTCCATAGCCAGCCTGAAATATTGCTGAAAGTATGAAGCTGCCCCAGTCGGGTTTGTTTTCCCCCCTGCTGTGAGAAGACACATCAGTTCAGCCTCAGCCCCTGCCCACCAAGCCTCTTCACAGCATCAGCAGCAGAGCTATGCAGCAGCACCGGCCCCTTGTGGCCCTCCCCACCCGCAGTCCCTTTCCCTGCCACCTTGGAGCTGGGAGACATCAGGGAGATGCTGCATCCCCTGTGCCCCTGGCTTCTGTTCAGCTGAGATGTCCATACTTACAACACCTTCTCACGCGAGAAACAGAACAACATGGAAATGTATTGGTAGTTAGTAGTAGTATTAATAGCAATAGTAATATTAGTGAAAATAAAGCATGCCTCCATGGAACTCATGTCAAATTATTATTCAGTATTGTAAATGAATAGCTAGTTTTCTGTGATGGTTCCTGCCACAAACCGGCTCTGGGCTGAGGTAGTAGGTGCTGGAACAGGGGCGGGGCCTCAGAAACTTCTGGTCTTCACAGCTGGCCACAATCACACAATCAAGCACCGGGGGGATTTAAGACTCTGCTCCACAACTAGTCCCTGCCAGATCGTCCGTGTACTGTACGGTAACTTAGATCAGCGCCGCTCTACGTGAGTACTTTGATAACTCAGCGTCTTCGCCTAGCACTAATCTTGGTCTCCGTGTTTAGGACCGTGCCAGCTGTCCCGCCCCGGTTGACCACACCACTGCCTCCACGACTACCTGCGACCGCATCTCGTCGGGTTACCTCCTGCCACGTGTATCTCTTTGCCTCAATAAAGCCACTTCAACTGATCCCGGTCCGTACCTGAGTCCATTTTCTCTGCGGGAAATCTAACAGAACGATCTGGCCACACTATGGACTCTGCGGACACGGATCCGGACCCCTTCGACTTACCGAGGTGGCTTGCCAACCAGGAAGGCGCGGCTGGGAAAACAAGAGGAGTTCCTGCGTTCCCAAGCTGAGCAGACCCAGCTCCTGGCTACTCAGTTAGCTCAACTTACTGCTCAGTTGACTCTGCTCACTTCCCGTGTCCTCCCTCCGGCACCTCCCGCTGCTGTGTCCCCACCACCATCCCCACCCTCCGGCCATCGGCGCTCGCCGCCGCCCCGCGAGTCGCACGCCGCTGACCCGGCGCCCTACTCCGGGGACTTGGGAGGTTGTAGGGGTTTCCTGATGCAGTGTACAGTGGTTTTCCGACAGAAGCCCCTGACGTTCCCTGATGACCAAAGCAAGGTTCACTACGCTCTGGGGTTACCGAGGGGACGGGCCCTAGCCTGGGCCGAGGCGGTCAACACTAGCCAGTCACTATCCACGCTTACCTTTGAGAAATTCTCCACGATGCTGAGTCACGTATTTGACCATCCGGACCACCGGGGCAACGCAGCCACGAGACTACGTAACATCCATCAGGGGGCCCGGAGTGTGGCAGAATATTCGGTGGAGTTTCATACCCTGGCGGCAGAGACGGGTTGGAATGAGGAAGCACTGATGAGTGCGTTCCAGAATGGCCTGAATGAAAATCTGAAAGATGAGCTGGCAGTCCGCGAGGAGCCGCCGGACTTGGCAACACTAGTGTCTTTAGCTATTCGAGTGGACAATCGCCTGAGGGAACGCCGTCGAGCGAGGGCTGCAGTCCGCACGGCTCCTTCATCACCGGCCCCACCAGGGGGTACCCCAGGAGCCGCCACGGCCATCTCTCACGTGGCGCCGGACACGTCGGCCATTCCGGCCGCATCGGCGGTCTGTGACGAGCCAATGCAACTGGGTCGGATGCACCTTTCCGCCGAGGAACGAGCCCGGCGCCGACAGGCCGGTGACTGCTTCTATTGTGGCAACTCGGACCACCACATTGCCGTCTGTCCAGTTCGACCAAAAGGGGGCGCTCGCCGCTAGGGGTCGGAATAGCGGTGAGCAGAGACGTTCCGACCCCTTCTCCCCGCAATCGCACTCAGCTTCAGGCCACGCTCCGCTTTAAGGAGTCATCCATAACACTACCTGCGCTAATTGACTCCGGAGCGGACGATAACTTTATGGACCGCGACTATGCGGACCAATATGGCCTGCCCCTCGAGACACTAGAAACCCCGCTGGTAGTCAACGCTTTGGATGGGCGCCTTCTCGCCAACGTCACGCAGTGCACCAGTCCGGTCTCGTTAATTCTGGCTGGAAACCATCATGAGGTACTCCGTTTTAATCTAGTCCCCTCGCCGCTGGCCCCGTTAGTCCTGGGGCACACCTGGCTTACCCAGCATAATCCCCACGTGAACTGGGAGAAAGGGGAGATTTGGGGGTGGAGTCCGGCATGCCACTCCACTTGTCTGAAGTCTGCGCTAACACTGGCTCCGGACCCAGCCGAGCCCGGGGCCCCAGACCTGTCCACTGTGCCTGCCGAGTACCATGATCTAGGTAGAGCGTTCAGCAAAGACCATGCCCTTTCCTTGCCGCCCCACCGTCCGTATGATTGCGCCATCGTCCTCCTTCCGGGGGCGCCGTTTCCTGTGAGTCGGCTATTCAGTCTATCCAGACCCGAACGAGAGGCAATGGAAAACTACATTGCAGAGTCAGTGAAGGCTGGACTAATTAGACCCTCCACATCCCCGCTGGGGGCGGGGTTCTTCTTTGTTGAAAAGAAGGACAAGACCTTGCGGCCCTGCATTGATTTCCGGGGCCTAAACAACATCACTATCCGGAACCGCTACCCACTCCCCCTCCTCAACTCAGCGTTCGAGCTGCTGCACGGGGCTACCATCTTTACGAAACTGGATCTCCGGAACGACTACCATCTAATCCGAGTCCGGGAAGGGGACGAATGGAAGACGGCATTCAACACCCCACTGGGGCATTTTGAATATCTCGTCATGCCGTTTGGCCTGACCAATGCCCCGGCCACCTTCCAAGCCTTCATCAATGACGTCCTACGGGACTTTCTAAACCGGTTCGTCTTCGTCTACCTGGATGACATACTGATTTTTTCCAAGACTATGACCGAACATGTCAATCATGTCCGCCAGGTCCTCTCTCGGTTATTGGAGAACCGGTTGTTCGCTAAAGCGGAGAAATGCGAGTTCCATGTTCAATCGGTCTCATTCCTGGGCTTCATTGTGGAGTGCGGGAGGATGAAGCCTGACCCAGCCAAGATCCGGGCGGTGGAAGAATGGCCGGTCCCCACTAACCGCAAGCAGTTACAACGCTTCCTGGGATTTGCCAACTTCTACCGGCGGTTCATCCGGGACTACAGTACGGTGGCAGCTCCCCTTACCAAACTCACCTCACCTCGCCAACCGTTCTAATTGTCGGCTACCGCTTCTGAGGCCTTCACGAAGCTAAAGAAACTGTTCACATCGGCACCAGTATTAGTCCAGCCTGACCCTGCTAAATAATTTGTCGTGGAGGTGGACGCTTCCGACACCAGGGTAGGAGCCGTCCTATCGCAACGAACCGGTCCACGCCTAAGCCTCCATCCGTGCGCCTTCTTTTCTCGACGTCTCCCCCCGGCCGAAGGCAACTACGATGTGGGGAATCGAGAAGTATTAGCCATTAAACTGGCACTAGAGGAGTGGCGACACTGGCTGGAGGGGGCGGAGCAACCGTTTGCGGTCTGGACCGACCACAAGAACCTTGCGTATATCCAGTCAGCTAAAAGGTTGAATTCACGACAAGCACGGTGGGCTTTGTTCTTCAACCGGTTCCAGTTTTCTATCACATACCGTCCTGGTTCCCGAAACGTAAAACCTGACGCCCTGTCCCGCATTCATGCACCCACCGACTCTTCATCCACCCCGGAACCAATCCTACCATCTTCCCGCGTCGTGGCCACCCTCACCTGGGAGATTGAATCTATCGTTCAGAGGGCCCAAAGTACACAACCTGACCCGGGGGGGGGCCCTTGTAACCGTTTATTCGTACCTGAGAGCGTGTGGTCACAAGTCCTCCGCTGGGTGCATACGTCCCGGTTTTCATGCCACCCCGGGGTCAGCCGTACCCTCAGACTACTGAAAAGTAGGTTTTGGTGGCCCAACATGGGAGCGGACACGCGGGCATTTGTGGCTGCCTGCACCATCTGCGCACGGGGCAAGAGCTCTCATCGTCCCCTCACCGGACTGTTGCATCCGCTCCCTATCCCCAGCCGGCCCTGGTCTCACATCGCCTTAGACTTCGTAACCGGGCTTCCGCCCTCACAGGGGAAGACGGTCATTCTGACAGTGGTGGACCGGTTCTCTAAAGCGGCCCATTTTGTGGCCCTCTCCAAGCTCCCCACAGCCCGCGAGACAGCCGACTTAATGGTCCAGCAGTTGTTCCGGCTGCACGGAATTCCAGCAGACATGGTTTCTGACCGGGGGCCCCAATTCGTGTCACAGGTGTGGAGGGAATTTAGTAAAGCTCTGGGGGCCACGGTCAGTCTGTCGTCTGGTAACCACCCCCAGACCAACGGGCAAGCTGAGAGGGCAAACCAGGACCTGGAATCGGCCTTACGATGCGTCGCCGCCACCAACACCTCTACATGGAGCACCTGCCTGCCCTGGGTCGAGTACGCCCATAATTCCCTGGTGAACGTGACAACGGGACGGTCTCCGTTCGAGGGATCACTGGGATACCAACCTCCCCTCTTTCCATCTCAAGAGAAAGAGATAGCTGTCCCTTCCCTGTACCATCACCTCCAGCGCTGCTGAAGGATATGGACTGCTACTCGGGCAGCCCTCCTTCGGTCGTCCGATGCCAACCGCAGGATTGCTAATCGTCGCCGGATCCCAGCGGATCCCGGTCAACGTGTGTGGCTTTCCACCCGAGATATTCCCCTCAAGACGGAGTCCAGGAAGCTCTCGCCCCGTTTCATCGGACCCTTTGAAATCACCCGTGTCATCAACCCCGTTTATGTCCGGCTCAAACTACCGAAATCCATGAAGATACACCCGACGTTCCACGTATCGCAACTCAAGCCTGTCCAGTCCAGCCCGTTGTGGCCTCCTGAGGGTCCCCCCCCCGGCTCCTCGACGGCCACCCTGTCTTTACGGTTCGGCGCCTCTTGGATGTCCGCCGACGGGGCCGCGGGTTGCAGTATCTGGTAGACTGGGAGGGGTATGGGCCGGATGAGAGGTCTTGGGTTCCCCGCTCTCGTATTCTGGATCCGGACATGGTTCGGGAGTTCCACCGCGCCCATCCCTCCAAGCCGGGTGGGTAGCCGGGAGGCTCCCCTTGAGGGGGGGGTACTGTGATGGTTCCCTCCACAAACCGGCTCTGGGCTGAGGTAGTAGGTGCTGGAACAGGGGCGGGGCCTCAGAAACTTATGGTCTTCACAGCTGGCCACAATCACACAATCAAGCACCGGGGGGATTTAAGACTCTGCTCCACAACTAGTCCCTGCCAGATCGTCCGTGTACCGTACGGTAACTTAGATCAGCGCCGCTGGAATATTCAGGGTCTCCACTCCTCGGCCTTTGAGCTGAACAGTGGAAACCCTGAATTCATGAAGTCTATCAAAGATGTTGATGTAACTGTGTTAACAGAAGCGATCTGCTCACCCACTGTCCTCCAGGACAGTTGGTGTGGTATAAAGGTGATCTTTGCCGTCAGCTCTCACCAGTTAAACAGGGTAAATCACCCATATGGTTAAGATTAGATCAAAGCCTGATTGAAACCGTCCACTCAGAAATCATCTGTTTCCAGGCCCAGGGAAACATGCTTCTAACATGCTTCTAACATGTTTCCCTGGGCCTGTTTTCCTGTTAGTCCTGAATGGATTAACAGGAATCGAACCTGATGTCGTCGACCCACAGGACAACAACCATGCGTGTGTTCAGTCTGCCCTGTTTCCCACACCAACCATTGCTCATCAGAACAACCTAGACTGTGAAATAAAGTAGCAGGGAGGCAGCGCGACTGTCGGAGTCTCTGCCTGTACAGAGTCAACGTGGGTGCAGCGGGGACTCTTCAGGGACATTCACAGACCCCTCAGCTGGGGTCGAGTGTGGTAGACTATGCAATCACTGACATGGACCCCTCCACTATCAGTGCATTCACTGTCTGAGAGCCCCCCCCCCCCCCCCCTTCAGACCAAATGT
>CM022487.1:316556-362518 GCA_011952105.1 Coreoperca whiteheadi | reverse complement strand
GGGCCCCCCCCCCCATCTGTTCATTCACTGTTGGGAAGCCCCCCCCCCCCCCCCCTTCAGACCAAATGTGATTTTTGAACTCTCAGGTCAAATGAGTGACACAAACCAAGTGAGCTGAATAAATGAACGTATATTTACAGATAGGCCCAAGACAGTGGAGACAAATGCATCATGGCCTCGAACTCACCTGATCTGGTGAGTGACGTATCAGTCTATGACCAACATCAATATGTCCCTACCAGAGATGGTGTCAAAACAGTCTGCTGTCAGGAGGAGTAGAAGACGGCGGCAGACACAGCACGCAGCCGTCCAGTAACTCTTATGCTGCAGCCTGAGCTCAGCTACACACTTCATGGCTCACTACAGGCTCACTTTCACAGCAACACCGCTGGTTACCCACAAGGCCACCTTCCTTAAAGGGGAAGGCTCGGCGGTAACACAGGTCCAGGGGAAGAATTCTTAGGTCCATTACTTAAGCAAAAGTACTAATACCAACCCCGCTGTGAAAACACTCCACTATAAATAAAAGTTGTGCAATAGAATGATACCTGTTTATGTTTTACTATTATATCTGATGTTTCTGGATTAATATCACTGCTGCATTAATGTGGATGTTGCATTTTACTGCTGCAGATGTTTAAGGTTGAGCTCATTTTAACTGCTTTATATCCTGTTGGGTAGTTTAATCTGCAGCAATGCATCACAGTCTACAAGATCATTATAAGTTTGCACTGTGTGAGAATTTATGGTATGTTATTTTAGAGAAAATGTGTACATATATCTTATATCGCGGCATAGCCTAGAAATATTGAGATATATTTCAATCTTAATGTTGTGTTAATGTTCATATTACTCTTATTGTTGCTGCTGTCGAAATATCTGGAAAAATGATATTTTAATGCTTTGGCAACATTGTTCTTGGAACTTTAATGCCGATAAAGCCCTTTGAATTGAATTGAACTGAGAGAGAAGCTCCACGGCAGGGGTCTCCCCGTTGTTTCGCTAACCCTCACAGTATCTCTGCCACAGGTCTCTTCGTCCGTGCCCTTCCGTCAACTCTCCTGTACCCCCCTTGGGAGGCACGGCTCAGTTGGAAAAGCTCTTCTCTACAGCACGGTAAACAATGCCATTTGAAATGACAAACTAGCAACTACAAACAGCCTTGCAGTGTGCTATGATAACCAGTAGATGGCGTGCTTCACTTTTGAGAAAACGACTGGAGGCTGGTACTGATCATCCTGCCGAGGCGCAGAGGAACGCCACAAAGATCAGGGGCTATGTATTCATCTGGCCAAATTAGTGTGTAATAAATACCTTTGAAGTATCATGTATTTCACCAACAAACAATCTCATAAAAGACACTTTTCAGGATAAAACTGACCACCGTCGAAAATAACAACATGATACATGTACGTCACTAAAATATATGTCCCAATGCCCAAATCACAACCAATAGAATATATTGAGAGATACCTGCCAGCCTGCTTCTCACTTAGTATGAATAAACCAGCATGTGAACACACACACACACACACACACACACACACATAGCCCACTGATACAAAGCTGGTGATTTTCCAGGCTGGGTATAAAGGTGAAAGAAAAACAAACATACTGTAAAATTGACTAAATTAAGCCCACATCTTCCTCTTCCATCCTTGCATGGTAGCCTCTGTGTGGCACAGACGCATCTCGCAATCCAGATGTGGGGAATACGTGTAAATATCTACGGCCTTAGAGGACGATGCCTAAACAAAATAAGCTGCTTGTTATGTTCCGTAACTCCAGATTCTATGAGTATAAGCGCAGCCCTCTACCCTATAGGCCCTACTGCTTCCTTTGGGGCGGCTGTGGCTTAAAGGTAGAGCGAGTCTTCCACTAATCTGAAGATCGGCGGTTTGATGTGTTAGTTTCTTTGTTCTGAAGAGCAGTTGGCACCTGCCAACAGTGTGTGAATGGGGTGAATGTGATATGTAGTGTGTGAAGCGCTTTGTGTGGTTGCAGAACCAGAAAGGACTATACAAGTACAGTCCATTTACCATAATTAGCTGAAGAAAAAGCTGGTTGGAAGCTCAGCCAAACTGAGCTCCCCACCTCGGTCTCGGGACCATGTGGTCGTACACTAACATCTGCACCAGGAGGGATAAACCTAGTGGCCATAGTGGGCTGCGCCGATACTCAGAATCTGGAGTTATGGTACGTAACTAAAGCTTGCACCTATTCATTTTGAAAGAGCAACGGCCAATGGGGAAACTCCACTACTCAACCGACCAATGATGTTACGTCATCCCTCACTCAGTCACTCAGTATGTCATGGACAGGCACTCGTGTTTAGAGGGCTGGTGCCTGCTTTGCTGCGGTCCAGCCACAAAGCTGCAAGGCAAAGCTCTCTGTTTACCAGTCGATCTACGTTCCTACTCTCACCTGTGGTCATGAGCTTTGGGTCATGACCGAATGGACGAGATCCCAGATACAGGCGGCCGAAATGAGTTTCCTCCGCAGGGCGGCTGGGCGCTCCCTTAAAGATAGGGTGAGGAGCTCGGTCACTTGGGAGGAGCTCAGAGTAGAGCCGCTGCTCCTCCACATCGAGAGGAGTCAGCTGAGGTGGCTCGGGCGTCTGCCCCGGACGCCTCCTGGACGCCTCCCTGGGGAGGTGTTCCGGGCATGTCCAACTGGGAGGAGGCCCCGGGGAAGACCTAGGACACGCTGGAGGGACTATGTCTCTCGGCTGGCCTGGCAACGCCTCGGTATTCCCCCGGAAGAGCTGGAGGAAGTGTCGGGAGAGAGGGAAGTCTGGGCGTCTCTGCTCAGACTGCTGCCCCCGTGACCCGGCCCCGGGTAAGAGGAAGAAGATGGATGGATGGATGATTTAGTTGTGTGAATAGGCTGGATTTTACAGTTCATACCTATTTCACAAAGTTTTATAAGACTGGCTTGCCATCTTAAAGTTGTTGCAGTGGACAGCCCTTCTAATCCACTACCTTCCCGTCTAATCTGACCTGCAGTCTGCATTCTAATAAAACTACAGTGGTGGCTAAAGAGCTCCATTGTCACAGTAGATTGCCTTCTGATGGGTATCAGCCTTCAGCGCTCCTTCCAGTCTTTAACAGGCTGACATGGCCTTCAGGAAGCATGTGGAGGAGACTTTGACCCAGCTGAGAGGATCTTCCTGCAGTCAGCAGCTTTCTCTCTACAGGACGCTGGCAGATGATGGAAAAAGCCCTTCAACTGACACGGAACACAGACGGCCCGATCCCATCTCGGCACCCCCCGTCCTCCCACAACGCCCCAGCTCATCTCCTTCTCCTCTTTCCTCTGTTTGTCCACTCTCCTTATCTCGGTTTGTTCCCCGTTCCCTCATTCTCGCTCCCTCCATCCCCTCTCTCACTCTGCAGCACTAACAGGATTTGTTTTCAAAAATGAGCTTAAGCTAAATGATGGTGTTAAGGGCTAAAAGTATATTTTTAATATTCCAGTGTTGCTGATTACTACTAATCATGTAATGAAAAAGGCTCCTCACCTATTCCAGTTGCAGGACCGTCTCATGTAGATTTACATGGAAGTATAACATTAATCCCATGAACAGCTATAACATATGTATTTCAATAACTAAAGAATCTACATGACTTTCATGTATGGTAACATGCATGTCCGTACACGTGAGTGTATGGAGTACAATGCTTGTTCTCACAAATGTTGACTTGTGTGGTCAGGGATATAATGAACAATATAATACTGTAATACACACTGATTTAATTTACATTTACATTTAGTCATTTAGCAGACGCTTTTATCCAGAGCGACTTACATATGAGGAAGATTTATTTAGCGTGTATAGTATTGTATACTTGCAGTAATTTATGATCGATTTGTATATGACTGTATATGTGTCCATATATGTAGCAAACTTCATTTTATTTTAATATAGTGTATGCTCATATAATAAAAAACATATTAAAACATAACACATACAGTAGTGGATGGACGTGTATTTTATTGTCATGTATATTGACAGTCATATTCATAGAAACAATGACCATATACTGCATTTCAGCAGACGCTTTTATCCAAAGCGACTTACATGTGAGGAAGACAATGGAAGCAATTATACCAACACAAGGTAACAAGAAGCATCAGAGCAGCAGAAACTAGTCTGTTAGAGCCCAGCACAGGACACAGAGCTGAGGAGAGGAAGGGTTACTTTTTATTAGATTTTTTTTTATGTGAACATAGTGCGCAGCCATTACATCCGCTCATCTTTTTGTACTCTAAGTTAAGGTAAGGTTTAAGGTAGAATGTATTGTGGTTGTCTCCATATACATTACATGTACATAGTGTAAAGGGGAACAGAATTGTGTTCCTTTAGTGCTCTGATGTACAAAAAAAGCAGACAAATAAAAAGGAAACAAGAAAAATAGTACAAACAAATATTAACATCTATGTTTTTACTCTATTTTAATGCATAAGACATGAGAATACATTGTTTCAGTAATCTACTGACTCCAGTTCGACCTGGGTACATGTTGTGTGGAACATGTATAGTTAACATGCATTTAGGTCCATATCATTATCCCAATAAACGTATGTACATACTGTATATTGTCAGTCCAAGGAAAGCTCTGTCTACATACATTAGTGTGCTCTTGGTCTGGGTCTATGTTTCATGTTTTGGATGTGGTCCCGTAGCTCCAATGAAGAGGAATCTTAATAATATTAATAGTATAAAATGATATTTTAGACAATACTGTTATTCCAACTCTGCGTCAACACTTTGTGTTTGTCCCTTTCCTGTTTCAACATGACAATGTCCCCGTGCACAAGCCAGCTCCATAAAGAAAGGCTTTTCCCAGTTTGGTGTGGAAGGACTTGAGTGGCCTGCACAGAGCCCTGACCTCAGCCCCACCCAACACCTTTGCGATGAATTGGAACGCTGACTAAGAGCCAGACCCTGTCGGCCCACATTAGGGTTTTACCTTACTCATGCTCTGGTGGGTGAATGGCAGCAAATCCCTGCAGCAGGTTTAACAGAGTGGAGGCTGTTATAGCAGCACATTAATGAACATGGTGTCACCATCACATGTTCAACAGTACATATGTGGGTTTACTGTTTGGATGCCATAGAGTGTATATGTTGTATACAGAATACATTTCAAAAGTGTTACATATATGCATGTTAGGTATATATCTAGATGTCTTTATTTTGTATGGGTATACACAGCCTGTACTTCTTCCCCCTGTCTTCTCATCCACTGCCTCTCCTTTCCTGCCCTTCGAGACCCACTGGAGTCAAAAGCCATAATACTGCTGAGCCAGATAGTTTGAGTGTCCCCTTCTGTTGTGATCTTGGGGCATTTCAACACAAGACCATCTGTGAATGAGTGAAGGGAAAAGTGTGTTACACATGCACACAGTACATTATTATGTACTCTCATATCCTGCTTTAGGTCGGGTTTCTACATCCGCAGAAACAACCCTGTACTGCTACATAGCAGCATTATAAAGGGATCTGCCTTTTGTGACTTGCAACTGTCTCCAGGATGATTATCAATTATTATTATTCAGTAACCATATGTTAGTGGCAAACCAGAAAACTGAAAGATGTGTCAATGACAACAGCTGTGCTTTGTGAAACACCAAGTGCTCACAGAAAGAGCTGGTGAGGCGTAGAAGAGCTTTGGCTCACAATCCGATGCACAGAGCTTTACTGGCATGACCATAATCTGATACAGCATCGTATGAATGCTGACATTAGTTTACATGCAGTCAGAACACTGAGGGGGAAAAGTATGTGACCATGTTGAGGCTGTGCTCTTTAGCAGCCGATGGCTCTGTTGGACCGTTTCATTGTTTCCGTCATTAAACTAAATGGGATGAAGAACATTTAACGGTTTTGTTGTTTTTCTGGCTTTTAATTGCGCCAGGTAAACCTTTAGAAGACACTAGTGTGGACAGAAGCCTACATGTGAACAGTCACGATCTGGCCACTCTGTCTTCAGTTTGATAATCCCTTGTCTGGTGGTTAATGTCAATTAAAGAAACGGTTTGGTTTTCAGATTGGCTCGGTCTCTGTAAAGGTTACCTCAGTACTGCCATGGTTTGTTGAATCTTATTAGCTAAGACATCCCGTGGTCAAAGCAGCATGTGGACAGTGAAGATGTGTGTGTTCCTGTGACCTTGATAAGCTGCATATGGCCTGCCATTTTTTTAACTGTGAGCCCCCCCCTGCAGAGGCTTAATGAGCAGCCTCAGTGTATGCACACACACACAGGCCTGCACAAACAGTATGCGGACGTCCAACCGAGGGCTACTCGTGTCCTGTCCCCTCACACTGAAAGGTAAACACTGAACCGTGACAGTTTGATGTGAAACATGTTCAAAATTTAGCCAGTTCTCAATATTTTATTAGGATCCTTTGCAGGTGAACAGTGGTGGAGGAAGTACTCACATCAGCACAAGTTTAGTAAATCAGTATATGAAAATATTATATTAAAAAACTCTTTGTATTTTGCAAAAATATAGATTTTTAAAGTAACTAAAGCTGTCAGATAAACTGTGAGATAGAAGTAGAAAGCGGCAAGAACAGAAAAGGCTCAAGGAAAGGACAGGTACCTCAGATTTAGTCCCTTTCCACCACTGCAAGTGAAATAATGTTTTCAACAGGATCAAGAGCCTTCACTGATCCCCAGTGTTGCAGCAGCATAAAGACAGAGGAGTAAATACAGAAAAATAAGAAGTCAAATAAAATAAGAATATAAATTAAAATAACCAATTCAAGTCAAACTTACAAGGAAAGCAATCTACATACAGTGTCCCACTAATAGTGCAGTACCGTCTCCATGCAAAATGATTAGACAGACAGACATACTAGGAGCCAATAGTACAAAAAGAGAGTAACGTAGGGGACAGAAGTCAATCGGCAAACGTGACATTTGATTTTCATTTGATGAAAACTTTTGCATTTGCTTTTGAAGAGCCAATGTCTTCCATGGGAAATAATGCAATGACAAAGTGAGTGGGGAAACAGTTTAGTACGATATAAACTAATTTTATGTTCAATTGAAATAAAGTAATTTCTGGCAGACAGGGATCCCAAGGGGCACAACTATAATCATACTTCATCTATTGTTCCCATTCTCTCACAAGAGGATACAACTTTCATCTAGACGTCCATCTATGTCTGCACTTTCTGTACCTGCTAATCCTGTTCAGGCATGAGTGACTGAAATGTATCCCCACACACACTGGCAGAGGGCAGGGAACAGTTGCCAGTTATTCACCATTAGAGGTCACATTCAATTATTTCTGCATTTCGTTAAATTACTGACTGGGCCTTGAAAATATCTCTCTAGCCTTCATCCAAACATTTTACTCAGTTCCTCCCAACATGCCTGCTCCGGCCACAATCACTCTGAACTCTTTAAACCCCGTTAAGTCCACAGAAGCATTGTCTGGTAAATGCCTTAACATTCATGTGTAATATAGTCATCACATTCTTTGATTAAAGGTTAACCAAAGTACACACCAAATCAAGGCATTAGAAAGTCCCCACCCCACCATTCACACTTTCAGCCGATTCTTAAGCTCTCAGGTATCAGTGGTAATGAAAACTGAATTCCCACTCACCTGCTGTCTGTCACAATAAGCGCCTCAAATGCAAATTCCCCCTGGTAATGTGAAGGGCTTTCTTCATCTCCTGCCATGAAGCACACACTCACACACAGTATATGTAAAAGATTAATTAGCATTGTTTACCTGGAGGATCTAAATTAGGTGGAATAATTGAGAGAGCTGGAGCCAGAAATCTCAGAACTGAAGTGGGGGTGGTGGCAAAAGAGCAATATGAAGAGATATCGAAGCAAACAGAGGCAAAGAGAGACAGAGAGAAGGAGATAACATTGTTTGAGGTTTGGTTCAGAGGCAGAGCAGACAGCCAGTGGAGGTCCCAGGGCAATGAGGCGTCATCCTGCTTGGGCATGTCAAAGGAAAACACATTGATTCTGTTGTCAACCGTGTTTAATCTCTACACATAGGCTACGGACACACACACACACACACAGCAGCGTTTCCCACACGGGATATTTTCCTTTGTGGGAGCAGAAAGACTGAAGTCTGAAAGCAATCACAACCAGCTCTGATGCTGCTCTCCTGTACACACCGGCTGCTCTGCGTTTGAGCAATATGGGATGTAATAAAGTGTGGTTCAAATTAGTTTTCGACTAAGTTTTAGATTCCTTTTTTTTTTTTTAGATGGGAACCAGTTAACGTCCCATTTACTCATTTTGAAACATTTAAAAGATGAGGTTGGCGTGATTCTATTTTTTTTTTTTGGCAATGATCTCCATGAAAAGACCTAAACCAACAATGTATTTGGGTAACACGGACTGGTGGCATTTGAGCGTCACACCCACGTCTGCGCTGTTAGCCCTCACGCCCGCACACTGCTGCTTTCTTGACACGCACCATAGCGGTTTGATCTGCATCAGCTCGTTAGGATACGCTGCTGTCTACTTTCCCCCGTTGGGGGGAATTAGAATTCAGCAAATGAAGAGAAGAGCAAGAAATTAGCAAACATTTGCTAGCAGTCAGTCAGAAACACAAATTCACACAATTATTGCTTTATCAATAATTATTCTTCAAAAGAAACAATGAGATTTCACGAAATTGTCTCTCCATCTTTCGTCAGCGCGCTGAGAGTCGGAGCCAGTCTGCCCTGTCCTGATCCAGCACGCGAGAACTGAACGCCGGCTACTGCGCATGCTCAGACCACAGCCGCCGCCTTCTTCTTGATGTTTTATGGCGGTTGGCAGGCTTTTTGCCACTTGATTGTTTTAAGTTCACTCACTAACTTCACTCAAAACAATAAGTAAGTTGTTTTCTTCACCCGGCAACTAACTAACTTCATAAAAATTGGTACATACGTACATATGAGTAAAGTTAACTTATTTAAGTAAGTCAGGACAGCTATTTCCAGTGCATGGGGATCAATGGAGAGGCCTACATGTAGAAAACAAAGCCTTACCAAAGAAACAGCGCCTCTCTCATACCCCTTTTCCACCGAGGCGGCGCTGGTGCCTAGTTTCAAATCGGTTCTTTGTGTTTCCACAGCCGAAGCAGCAGCTCGGAGCCAAGAAAAGTGGTTCTTCAGTAGCACCATCTCGTTGCTGGGCTGGGGGCGGGGTTATGGTGACCGACGAGACGAACAGTTCTCACTTCTGCTTCTTACACCAACGCTTCATACACTTTTATTGAACTGCAATGTGATGGTTTACCAGCAGCGTTGATGCTAGGAGGGTAGCAACATGCCGAGGCTAAAGCTGACATGTTATTGTTAAAAATAAATGTTCTGTACGTTCAGTTACTCTCGCTCGTAATCTCCGTCTGTACAAACTACGGAGAACATAAATAGCAACGAAATGCCCGCGCTTGTTGACGGTGTTTGTGTTTGGCGCTGCCGCGCTAGCGTTACCGGGAAAGACGTATACAGTCAGGTGAGTCCTGGCTCTGTGCTGGCTCCGTAGCCAGTGGAAACACAAACGGGTTCTTAGAAGGCTCGTCAGTCGAACCAACTCCGAACTGGCTCTAGCACTGGCTCTGAACCAGCACCTGGTTCATTTTGGTGGAAAAGGGGTATCAGATCTGAAAGTGAGATTTCAGTTTGAATCCAAATCCTGGGTTCTTACTGGACGAGCCCCACAGGAGCACAGGAAACTCCTGTGACGTGGTCGTGACGTCACCACGCCTGTACATTTCAAGTTTCGCCTTTACCTGTGGGGCGCGCTGGCTTTGTGGCTTCTGATTGGTTGTCCACCAATCAGAAGATCGGTGGTTCGATCCCGGCTTCCCCCAGCCTTCATGTCAAAGTGTCCTTGAGCAAGATACTGAACCCAAAATTGCTCCTGAGGGCTGAGCCTTCGGTGTGTGAGAATGATTAGTGTACTTTGTACTGATGGGCAGCTAGCTCCTACATGCCACATGCAGCGTACAAGCGCTTTGAGTAGAGACTAGAAAGGTGCCATACAAGACGCAAGTTGCTACAGTCAACGTTGAACTTTAATTTCCCTTAACTCGTTGGACAAGACTTTTGCTGTGTTGCTGTGCACATTTTTGGATCCTGAAAGGGATTGTTATGCACCACATAATGATCGCGTATCCACAAACGGAAGATACAGATTTCGGACACCGCTTTCTTCCCACCAAGTTTTCCTCCGCTGCTGCCAAGGACCAGCTTTGCTGTTGGACCCACTGACAGAGCAATGGCCACCGTCAGCATTTGAGCCTGAGAGGACTCCACCGGATAACTGAACACGTTAAATCACTATCCAGAGCGATCTCGACCTCTGCGACCTCGGCAGACGTAGATTTTATAACTTTGTTATGGTAACCTGAGCTTCATTGTTGGGATTTCGCTTTGCTGTGGGAAATAACGGACTGCCGCCTCCCGTTTACTGCGGTGTGTTTTCCTGCTTAGCAGTTTCCTTGTTTGTATCGGTTCCACACCGCTGGGCCTTTAATAGTGTTTTCTGCCACTGAGTGTGAAGCCAGTAACTGTGCTTTATCAGACCAAAGTCCAGTAACACAGCTGGCGAATGGTTCGCTGCTGGGTTCCTGAGTGATAAAGGGACAGTGTCTTGCATTGAGGATCCTCTGTGGCCTGCTTTGTGTGCCTTTTTTCTTTTCCTCTTTTTCTCTTTTTCCTCCTCTGACCTTCACCCACACCTCTCATGCACGCCTTAAGCACATCCACACATATACATCTCAAACCCAGAGATCGCGTGGTAGCCGAACTCAGTTGTGATCCAAATCGTCTTGTGAGGATCAAGAGATCAACCATTTTGGTTCATACGCCCTTTATTTAAGTTTTTTGGCCCTGCCCGCCATTTTGGATCACACACATACCTGCATCACATTCTTGGTGATTGCTGTCTCTTGCTTTTATTGTGTTTAGAGTCGACAACAGTGGTCTATTGGCCAAGTTCATTAAAAATTGATCAGCGCTGAATTTAAAAAACTCTGTTGTACTTTTGTTAAAGGGCAGTAGCCTGTGGTTATTTGTCTATCTTTAACAGCTGGCTGTGACGGTCAGTGCTGGGATTCATCCTTCACTGTCCACCTTATTAATGTAAATAATTATTAATTATTGCCATTAAGACTGTATTCACGATTTGGTTACTGGTCCCTGATCAAACGGTAATTATTAACCCTTTTGATAATCTTATTGATATTAATTTTATTAATAAATATCTTTGATGTTTGTTAATAAATAGACCTGCCCTACCAGATCCCAAACACCTCACATCTGCAAAAGTCTGTCATTCAAAGTAATTGAACCCAAATTGAATGAATATAGTGCTGTACTGTCAATGGACATTTTTACATGGAGGGGAGTATCTGAAACAGTCAGCCACAATCTTTCCTGCTCACCTCGGGGTCCTGGAGGTGTACAGGTAGATTGCAGCCAATCACCTTCCCAGCAGAGCGACTGATACGCTGCAGTCTGCCCTTGTCCTTGGCAGTGGCAGCAGCGTACCAGATGGTGATGAGGAGGTGAGGATGAACTCACTAATGGCGGTGTAGAAGTGCACCATCATTGTCTTTGGCTGGTAGTTTGGATTGGCCATAACAAACGCCATGTTATGGGGTGAACGGTGGCAGAGCGGTTAGCACCCCTGCCTCCAATAAGGAGATCGTGGGTTCGAATCCCGGACCAGACCACTACCTCCTTGGGTGGAGTCTGCGTGTCCTCCCCGTGTCCTCCCCGTGTCCAAAGACATTAGGTTAATTGGTGACTCTAAAAATTGTCCCTAGTGGATGAATGTGTGCGTGAATGGTTGTCTCTGTGTCAGCCCTGCGACGAGTTGGCCACTGTCCAGGGTGTACCCCGCCTAAGGCCCGAAGCCACTGGGAGAGGCTCCAGTCACCCGCGACCCCGAACGGGAACAAGCGGTAGAAAATGACTGACTGACGAACGCCATGTTCAAGCATACAGTAATTCATAATTGTGGTACTTAGGCCAAAGATCGATGATTGACTTGTGGTCATATCATCAGATCTGCAGCCATGTGTCTTGGACACTCAGGTGAAGAGCTGTCAACTGATGTTAGCTCCATGCCAGAAAATGGTGGACTGCTCCATCGACTGCTGAGATACTGCCCCAAGTGAAGGGATCTCACGAGTGAGGGTAAAATGGAGAGTGAGATTGTCAGGCAGATTGGTCGGGCACAAGGCGTACTGGACCGTTGTGGTGAAGAGGGAGCTGAGCTGGAAGGCAAGCTTTTCTATTTACCAGGAGCCAGTTGAGGTAGTTTGGGCATCTGATAAGGATGCTTCCTGGTGCCTTCCTTTTTGGAGTTTTTCTGAGAACGTCTAACTGGTAGGAAACCCTGTGGGGAGACCCAGAATGGGCTGGAGAGATTAAATATCTCATCTGCCTTGGGGTCCCCCAGGAAGAAATAGTTCCAACACCCAACTCCCCCTAAAACCACAAATAGTTTTTGGACCCTTGAGGTAGCTGTTATCACAACAATAACATACTGTATTATCACCATGGGAAGTATAACAAAAGTGTTAGCAATCAATTCAAATATCTAGCAGACGCGGAACAGGATTATCACTCATTTGGAGTCGTGCTTGTGTCCACCTCATAAAGTCCAATATTTTTCTCTTTTAGCTCTGGTTTGGTCTCCACCAACTCCTGAGAAAAATATTTGACTCTTTAGCTGCTAAATCCACCTTCCAGTCTCTAGTCTGCTGTTTGGTGCTGAGCAGGTAGTGTACATTGTTTATCAGAGCTTCTTCAATGGAAATAGTTGCCTGCTGCTGCTGGAAACCAGGTTGATGAAAGCGTAGTTTGTGGAAAAACCAAAACAATGAGCTGAAAGAAGCAAAAAAGTTCTGTAGAGCAGAGGGAAACCGTTAAATTGGTGGTAATTCTCTGTGGGTTTTTCACTGCAAGCAACACTTCACAAATAATAGTAATAGTAGTCATATAATTCATTATTCAATTTTTTCAGTTTAAATTTTTCAGTTTTATTTATACAGCCCAATATCACAAATCACAATTTTGCCTTAAAGGGCTTTACAATCTGTAACATACAAACTACCCCCACCCACCCAAAAAAAAACACAGAGGAGGGATCCCTCTCCCAGGACGGACAGACAGGAAGTAGATGTCATATGTACCAAACAGATTCATAGCAGAAGATCAAAGTATCTACAATTATAATGAAATGAAGACGGATAACCAAGCAGCCCACCGAGCAGGACCCCCCCTCAGCAGCAATGATCCAGCAGGTCATCCACAATCACAGATCCAGACTCTGCAGCTCCGGAGGCAGAATTATCATATAAATTGAATAGTGCAGCTTCAAAAACTTCACAAATAGCAAGCATACATGTTTTCACACTTTTAGTGTTGTTTTTGATTTTCAAGCTGTTCCCAGAGAGATTGCACCAGTGTACACTGCTAAAACCGTGCTGCATGGCTCCTCCATTTCTAACGGCACTTTCACAGGTCACAACAGTAAAAATACAGGTGTATTTAATAAAATGAATGATGGCTGTATTCACTTTACTGTAATTCCAGTGCAGAGTCCTGGTATTGTGCATGCTGGTTCAGCAGAAAGGGAACAGAGCCTCATTAATGTTAATGTTACCTGTGCTTTTCCTGTAATGCCTGCTGTGAGAAAAGTGTGCTGTGTCCATGTGATTTTAATACATACTCTGGAATGCTTCAGTCTTGTTTCTAGTGTCAAAGCGCACTTAGGACAGTGTTTAATAATCATCTACTGCAGAGTAAACTTTGTAGGCTGTTCATGAGCATTGCACCTCAGACTGGCCAATTTGAAACTGTATGACCCCACAATGTCACAGGGTTTTATTTTAAATTACCCCTTCTTTAAAGTGTATGGAGGAATCATGTACATTTAAAAATCCCATGTGAAGCATTACTAAAACATCTCTAAAATTCAGCCAGATATATTGGGTAACTTACATTTTATCAAGTAAAAAGCACTTCTCCTTTCCACCTCTGGCCTTCAATCAGAGATCAAGCAGAGCAGATAGGACATGTTGGGCTCATCCTGACAGCGATTATTGATTAGGAGAGCAGCAAGTAAAAGAACGTGTATCCAGGTGTATTGATCTGTCCCTGAGCCATTGTCAGAGCTCATCATCTAGTCTAATGATAAAGCTCTGACTAGAAATGCCTTGAGCGGTGAGAGCTAACAGCAAAAACATCAGAACAATACACTGAGCCAATGGATGTTCTTCAGATGGGAAATGTCAGATCTTAATCACACACATTGAGGTTTCTTTTTACAGCAATGGCCTCCTTTTGGAACTAATTATCCTTTAATAAAAGGCCTGAACAGAGAAGAAGAGAAGTCAAACCAGGACAGAAAAACATCATATTTAGACAGCTCAAAACACCAGGTTTACATAGATCAGTACTTCAAACTGAGATTTTCATGTAACTCCGTAAAGAAATGTGCAGTTAAATTGTGTTGCACTAACTAAACTGTTCTATTCAGAAGTGTTTATGTCTGTTACTGACTGATATTAAACACTAGAGGGAAGCACCGCTCTGAGACAAGGACACAATGAGGTGCATGGACCACACTCCTGTCCTGACCGTGACAGACAGTGGCTGTTTCCTTTCAACATAATGTATTGAGATAAAAACCCCTGTCGCTTAGTTAATTTTGTGTTGTAAATGCCATCAGCCACTTTTGATATCCTAAGTGAGTTAACCCACAGGCTTCCTTAGGACCTGCTGTTCATTCAGACTACCTCTATGTAAGTATGTACTTCTGTTCAGGTGCAGTGTCCTTACCGCTGCAGTCACTTCTAGTAACAGGGTTTGGGTCCAGGGCACAGTCTCAGCCGAATTATATGGAAACACCATGAGCTGAAGCTATCTTTATCTGTTCACCACATGAAGATGTGGTAACATTTTCTTTTACAGGTTCATGATTCCCCAATAATAATAATCATCATTTTGTCCTCCTCTGCATCAAAATAATGTTCAAGATTTTTTGAATACAACTATAAAACTGGAGGAAGTTTATGTCAGCCAAAAGAATGTTCTCGCTATAACAAAATTGGACACTGACACAGAAACATTACAACTAGTAATACATTTTACGAACCAGCATTCAGTCACTATCGTTGTTACGTACAAACCTCCAAACACTAATACCAATGTCTATCTGTCTCAACTATCTGATTTAATAAAAGAAAAGCTCTTAGAACAAAGGAGTTAGTTATGCTCGGTGGTTTTAACTTGGACTGGAATGATAGCCCATCAAAATCTTTGAAAGCTCTTGCAATGAAACTTGGTTTCACTAAGCTCATAAAAAAAATCCAACATGAATAGTAAAATCACGCAGCTCCCTTCTTGATCTTATTTTTACAAACCAGTTTTCTAAATTGTCTTTTTCTGGAGTAATAGTAATATTTACTCAATTAGCAAAAAATGTAAATCTACTAAAGGTCATGCTTACCATGAGACTGTGACAAAAATACCACATTCAAAATTACTACCGTTCAATGCAGAAATTCAAAACATTTTTCTGGGGTAATGAATTATTTCTTACAAATTCTATAGAAATTCTATCAAATTTCCATAAAAAAGTGGAAGCAGTACAACAAAAATTTACACGTGTCGGTATACTAAGGCAACGGCAAAATAAATGACCCTGGGTAAATTGAGAAATAATGATTCTTCTCCGACAGAAAACAGTTTCTTTAAAACTGTATAGATCATCAGAAACCTCTGAAATCAAAAAGCAATTCATGTAAATCAGAAACAAATGTATAGCTGAGCATCGTGAAGCTAAAATGAATTACTTTTAAAATCAAATTGTCCAGGCTGCCTCCAATCCAAAAACCTTGTGGCAAACGCTTAAAAACATAACTGGGACAATAAAAAGAGCAATTCAAAGCGAATCTATCTAAATCTAAAAGGTACTCTCGGGACTGAACATGAATTGAATGCAAGTGCTTTTAATAATTATTTTGTATCCTCTGTAAATGAATTAGCCTCCAGTTTATCTTCCAGTCATTTTCCTTCACTGAGATTTCTCAGCACAAACTATACAATGCATTACAGTCTTTAAACAACTGCCATCCCTGTAACCTAACTGGTTTAAACATGAATTTCCTAAAGACTCATGCTGATAGCTTTGTGCCACTGTTCCATCATTTAATTAATCTTTGTATCAGGTTTTCTGTGTTTCCATCTTTCTGTAAAACTGCCCAAATCCTATACTCTAAGGTAACCCTTTATGTATTTCAAATTACAGACCAATAGCAATCCTTCCAACAATATCAAAAGTACTAGAGAAAATCTTATATAATCAATTAGTAGATTACCTGGAAAATAATCCCCTGCTTAGTGATTTCCAACATGGTTTTCGCTCCAAACGTTTCACTATGTCTGCTCTCCTTTTGTTCACCCAACACATGCGTTCTGCTTTAAACAGAGGTCATGTCACAGGTGCAGTATTCATTGATTTCCATAAAGCTTTTGATACTGTGAACCATCATATTCTGTTGAAGAAACTTCAGTCCTTTCAGTTCTCCTCAAACGTCACACATATGCTTTCATCTTATTTAAGTAACAGGTCACAAGTTGTCAGAACTGGTCAGACTAAATCTCAGCCTTTAAACTGTAATATTGGAGTGCCGCAAGGCAGTATTCTTGGTTCTCTACCTTTTCTTTTGTATATAAATGATCTCCCCCTAGAGTGCAGTTATACACAGTCTTTATTATATGCAGATGAAACACTGATATTTTATTCCGATGCAAATATTAACACTATAAACTCAAAATTGACATCAGATCTTACAAACATTGAACGTTGGCTGACTGAGAATCAGCTGAGCATAAATCTAAAAAACACTGAGTGCATGTTTTTCCACTCACCCAGGAAGCAATTGCAGATATCCAGCCCAGTAATTTGTTCTGGTGTTACACTGAAAACAGCTACAACTCCTCCTGGACTCACATCTCAGCTATAGAGAGCACACCCAGTGTCTGTCTAAGAAATTACAGCAAAAACTTTACGTCTACAACAGAATCAGACCATACTTTCTGAAACCTACTTACATGCTGTGGTTCTTTCCACAAACTCCTACTGTCTGCTTGTCTGGTCTCAAGTAATGACAAATGATGTCCTGGACCCTGTGGCCAGACTCTACAACAGGGCGTTTAAGATCCACTGTAAACTTCCTGGCTGGACCCATCATTGCACTACACTGTCCAGGTGTGCTGCTCTGACATTTAAAAACCATGTTAAAAGTGTAGCCCTTGAGTTTTATTTCCAGATAAAAAACAACTGTCTGTCACCTGCGCTATCGGCCTCACTGCCAACAGTCAAGACACACCGGCGCACCAGATCGAGCTCCCAGTGCCTGCTTTCAGAACTATCTTTGGTCAGAGGTCATTCTTCCTCATGTACACTAAAGTCTGGAATAATATTCCTCATCACATCAGGACAGTGGACTCTGAGTCACAATTTAGAAAAACTTTCAGACAATTTCTTTTTGACAGCTACACCACTGATCTGTGAAGTGAATATGTGTGAAAATGTGGCTTGTAAATGTTTTGTGTGTGTGCTCTTGATGTGAATGTATCTGTCCTCGTGCTGCAGAACAGGAACCTGCTGGAAAACAGTTTTTTAACGGAGTCAGGCCTGATTAACTGTGGTGTCACTTTGAATCTTTTCCCTTCTAATAAATAAAACCAAATGAACTATGACTCGTTGACATTACCTCTTCATATGGTGTATTCTGCATCTTGTATTTCAGCATGATCACATATAATAACTAACACTGTTTAAAATCAATAGGCTGCAATGCAACTGGCAGAATATTGAGAGATACATGCGCTACTTTGTGGCCTAATTATTTCCTGGAGAGGACTAATAGTAATTTTTTATCTCTTATTATTCCTCATGTATGTCAAGTTGTAAGTTCTAAGCCTATGGACCAATTTGACATTTTTAAACATCCAGCTGGTCTACTGTGCACAAAATGACTCTCTCGGTTACACTAGTAATTCATTGGATTGGAATTAATGAATTGGAGGTGTACCATTTCAAAAGAAATTATATTTTTCCTGTAATTAGTACCAACTTATACAGTTCTTTTTAGGAAACTTCTTGGAAATGATTAGAAAATTGTGGGGCCATTACATAAAGCTTTATTGAAAATTTAATATCTTCTGTGAAGCTTAGGGCTTAATTTTGGCCATTACTGAATAAACACAACTAAAGCTGTGTCCCAAACTGACACAATATACTATTTCTATTAAGTATACATTAATTACTAATGTTTATAGCATACTGCTTAGGCAGTTAGTATACACACATGTCATGCATTTTATGTAGTTTTGCACTAAAATGTGTAGCATTAATACAACTTAATAAAGTCAGCTCCAAAAATATATAATGATAATTAATAAGCATGAAAGGGGCTCAAATCAATTGTATAGTCTAATATCACAAATCACAAATTTGTCTAAAGGGGCTTTACAATCTGTACAGCATATGGAAATATAAGGAAAAAGTCTCCCCATAAAACCCTTCAACAGGTAAAAAATGGACGACAGCTCAGGAAGAGGAACAGAGGAGGGATCCCTCTCCAGGACGGACAGACAGGAAGTAGATGTGTGGACAGAGTAGACCAACATAGTAAAATCACAATATAGACAATCAGGCTGGGGTTAGGGTTAGGGTTAGGAATGGTACACAGCTGTGCTTGTGGGACACAAAGAGAGTTACATTATAAACACAGTAATAGTACAAGATGAAATAGAGTGATATAATAAGTATTTATACTAAATAACAGAATTGAACTCAAATTAAATTCACCTCGGGGCACCACCCTTAAAAAAGAGAAAATGATAGCCAAAAAATTAATTCAGTCTCAATTCTGGAGGTTTCTAGTAAGGTGTGTAGTTGTGTGCGGTGACCATAATACTTCATACACACAAACCATAGAATCAACTTCTTTATAAGTGAAAGTTTTTATTAAATACACAACTAACAATTACTAAACATACAAATTCATGAATAAATGCACTGACTACAGTGATGAACAACAAATGAATGAGGACCACCGAATACCAGATCCGATAAATGATATCTTGGCAAGATGTATTCATTTATGGAATAACAGGAGACCACTGAGTGGAGGAATTGTTTCAAGGCATGTTATACCACATACCAGCTGCCATTTCCCTGTCTGAACGTCATGTCCATCTGTAATGTTATTACCCGCGCTCATTCCATCCAAAACATTCGGTCCTCCAACATCCAGAACTAATTTGTGGGAATCAACTTCATCATCAAACCAGTCACTGGCCTCCATTGCCCTTCTACCTCCCAGTCCCATGTTATAATGTTAATCAAAGGCTGTCGACGAAGTTTATCGGAGTTTTGGTAGTATAATCCAGAAAAAAAGATGGTTAGGTTTGCTTGGTCGTTGTTTCAGGTAGTTTGTTTAGGTTACAGCAGCCAGACTGGACTGCTCAGATCAAACCATCCAGGTCCACGGCCTCTGGTCATCTCAGGCATATCGCTCCTATATACGCAACATTCTCAAAGAACTCTGTGAAGCCCAAACTCAACTCAGCTCAATATAATTTCACTCTTTTGGGGGCTTGGGTGGAACCCCGCCTGAGACGAAACCCGGATGACATCCTTCTTCCACCATCGCCCATCCCCTTTACATCCATCCATTTGTCCTCAACATCCACCACCTTCTGAATGTCCATCAAACCTTTAGATGACATATTGTTATGGCATGGTCCATTCTAGTACACTTTTATTATGGACACAGTTAAAGTCAGAGAGAGTAGGAGAGTCTGTCTGTCAGCAAGAAACACTTTTAACATTATTGATCATCATATCCCTTCTGTGCCATGAGAAGCTGATAATTCCTGAGCATCAGGTTTGGTATTAGTTACACCCTGTCCTAATTGTAGGTGATGCGAGTGAGTGTCTGCGACGAAATCAGTTTGATTGCGTAGTTTCCTTTTGGAGAGTCCTAACTGGCCACAAGTCACTACAAAAACCTAAATAGCGGCCGCTGGCTGGAGGGAGTTTGCCAGGCAGCTTAAGGTGAATAACCATTGCTAATAACAACCTGTGTGTCAATTCCAGTAAAGAAACATTGAAATATCGCAATATAAAACATGTTTCGGTTAAAACATACAAACGTAAGTAGCAAGTAGCCTAGTCACCCATCTTTTACTTGAGTGGTAAACGCCTCCAGTCTGCTCTCGAGCACACAGCTGATAGGTACGTGGTTTGTTTTCATGACAGACGTGCATGTTTAATGGATTCAGTGTGGACAGAGAGCGTCCGATGTTACTCAATGCGACTTGATCGTTGGATGCTCACATTCATTTAGGACACAGTGATAATTTAAAGTAAGGGCAGCTGTGGCAGTGGGTGTCAGATTGTTTATCTACTTACCTAGGGCAGGTGTAATCAGATACAGGTGTTGCCAGAGAGAAAGCCAACTAGTTTTTGACCTTCGGCTCTGCCGCTAAATATGTCTTGGAAAATTGTTAATGGAGACAGGACATTGTAGGCTACCGATTATGGATTCTTGTCATTTTTTGAAGACCCTATGTCAGGAACAAAACATCTTGTCCCAGCAGAAGTTGGACTCTTGTTGATTAATTTCTAGGTCCAAAGAAAATGGCCCCGGCAACGGTAAGGCTAGCGCCTCAATTACTCTGACCCTCTGTGTGGCCCTCCGCTGCTTTGGGCAAAGGGCTTAGCGGTTACAAGTATTATTACTTCCTTGATGTGATGTATTTGCTTTTGAAATATAATGTTGGGACAAGACATTAAACAGTGCCCTTACATAGGACCTTTAATTTCACTTATCTTGTGTAAATACAGTACACACTCAAAATTCATGTGTGTATTCTTGTGTAGCCAGTGGAAGACCTTTAGTCCCACTTCTGGTCTCTAGAGTCTGTTCATAGAGGTTATAAAATGGAAAGGTTCATCCTCTGTGTAGCATCAATGTATGAGTAGATTTCATGACAATGCTCATTAGACTTTTAGATTTCCTGTGTACAAGAAGAGATTTTGGCCTGGGGGTATCATTAAACAAAAGGTCAGAGGGTCAGTGTTACCAGGATCCATCCTCTGAGGACCATGAATATCCAAAGCAAAACTGTAGACACCTCGTCATGAGTCCGAAACAATGTCCTGGTCTTTAAGCTTGGATGTAACTGTATCTTCCCATCTGCTCGTCTGGAAATACATTCATATTTTAAGAGCTCACGCTTATTTCACAACATTTTGGGAGGCCATGTAACTCTACCCTAAGATTAAGGAGTTAAAGAGGGAAAGTAGAAATGTCAAAGAAACGTTCCTGTAAATGTAACTGTGTGTGTGTGTGTGTGTGTGTGTGTGTGTGTGTGTTATGCAGGCCTTTGTCTGATGGTTTTGTTGGCCGTCTCATTGAAGTGTCCTTCATATGTCTCTCTAAGCAAACACACACAAACACACACAACAAACATTGAGAGACCTGCTGTGGTCCTAGGAGACACCCAGAGAGTAGCAGCTGCTCTGTCTACACACACACACACACACACAGTTCTGCCATGCTTGTTTGTAAGGGTTGGTAAACATTGATATGCATCCCTTCTCACAACTGGTATTGTGTGATATGAGCCTCGAGGATTTAATTATTCCGGTTTTTCATTGGGGCTGGGATAAGTGGTGGTGGTGGTGGGATAAATTAGTCCAAGGATGAACAGAAGGATGGCTAGGTGCATGACATATTCTGCTCAGGGACATTCTACTGGAGTCATGGCTGATGGATATTACCAACTCCTGCAGTGACTGTCTTGTTCCATCGATGTCATGACTATGGGTCTGTAAGTCCCAATCCATACCATTCAGGCCTCTAATTTCTTGAGACTGGGTGAATGCAAAATCATAACCGCAAACTCTTACATGTTGAGAGTTTGTAGGCGGTGGTGGAAGTACCAACATGGCTGCCCTATCCCGCTCGCTGCAATTTATTTAAAAATGTTCAGGGTTTGGAATTACAAGAGGGATAATGCATATATAACCGTACAGTAATCAAACATGTTTTTTAACTTCAGTTTGAGTCATCATGTTGCAGGGAAAGCTGGACCTTGAGTTGAGATTTAGTTAATTCCCATTTAGGGCAAATAGCATCGAAACTTTGCATTAACACCACTTTTCTCCACCTTGTAGGAGATATTACTTTATTTCTCCCAGTAGTAGCTGAAAGCAGATAATATGAATAGGAAAATGGGTGATGGAAAATCTGTGGAAAATCTGGAAAACGTGGGAAGTGCAAGAACTGGGTGGTTATCTGAAAATAATCCACGCCCTCTGGCCAATCAGATTGCAGTAGTGGCCATGGCTGTGACTTCATTTAATTCACTATCATTCTCTCTGTTTCCCGTATATTGCGCCTTTGTCTTCTGCTTTTGTCTGTCGTGTCCTCTTTCTGTTCATGTACAGTATGGTATAGCAGTTATCATGAAAAGATTAGCAGAAGCGTTGAACACCTGCAGGACTGAAAGCCAACTGATGACCGTGACAGGATACTGTCCTCAGGCCATATGCAGCACACAGACACACACAGGCCTCCGTGAACGGTTCCGGTGTTGAGCTGAGGGAGTGTGTCTGATTATTGCGACAGGCAGTGAATGAAGATGTTGGGCTGTTCAGCCATGGTACAGCTTTTCCTGCTGACAGCAGCACACAGCAGACACACTCAGCAAACGGCAGGTTCTGCCTGGAAGGCCTTGGGTAGTGTGTGTAGAATATGCAGGCAGATCGTGGAGAATGTGTGGTATGTACAGTGACTGTATTTATCGTCAAATGGTCCACAGAGGGGAGAATTACTCTTTGAGGTAGTAGTAATTCTAGTTTCAGTAACACTGATGGAGAGACTTACATGACCTCGACTGGTCCCATGCCAGGAACTCATGCTATTGACGCTGACTGAGAGACAGCAGGTCTGCATCGTTGTATTGGCCATGAATATCTCATTTTTCCTGTACAAAGTAGCCTAAGTGTAATCAGGCCTGGTTCCAGAACAAAATGACTTAGGGTGCATCTGAAGGGCAACAGCAATAAAAGAATAGTGTCGTTGTTGCGAGTCCAGAGCCTGGTCCCCGATGAACAGGTTGTGCTGGAACACAACAGGACAAAGTTGTAAACAGTGAATACAGCATGTTGTTCCTTTTCAGCAGCACTTTGCTTTTATTTGCAATGGTTCCTCAAAAGCATCACATTTCTTACAAATACATTCCAGGAGATATCCGGTCTTTGGACCAGGTTAAAATGGGTTTTGCTCCATTTAGTCCATTTAGCTTGACAGATGTCAAACATAGCTGATGAACAATTCCATGTCCATCTCAGATCACTGTTTCACTTACTACGACCCCTATTTTGTGATTATAACCCGTTACACAAGCATTCCTTCCCCCTTTAGACATGATCACAGCCCTTTTTAGCATACATATGAAAATGCAGAAGTCCCCACCACAAGACCTGAGCCGGTAAATCCATAATAAGCTAGTAAAATCAAGTTAACTAAGCACCGCAATTAGATTAGGATAACATTAAAACTTAGTTTCACGAGCCTAAACTGAAGCATCTTGAACTGTATGAGTCAGAACGGCACCTGATGACAGTGATGCCGGGTATTTAATCACTGCATGTTGAACAGTGTGCAGTCATTACAATTGTTTTTTATGACAGTATTATCACTTGTTCAATATTCTATTATTTATAATTCAATCTTCACCTTAGTGTCCAGGGTGTACCCCGCCTAAGGCCCGAAGTCACTGGGATAGGCCCCAGTCACCCGACCCCTAACGGGAACAAGCGGGAGAAAATGACCAACTGACTGACTATTATCACTTGTTATTTATTCTATAATTCATAATTCAAACTTCAACTAAGGCTGCAAAATATTAAACTGGGTATACAATGGACCTGAAATGCATTTGGTTTGTGCTCGTGAAGCATTAAAAAATGACCTGAATTGAATTTCCACTAGAGGGATTAATAAAGTATGCCGCCTGCCTCTTCTTCAACCAGGTCTACACATACTTGGTCATACTTTGGTACTTAAAGGGGTACTCTAGTGATTTAGTATTGCACTTCGATAACGCTGGGTGAGTAATGAGAGACAGGTTTTAAAAAGGTCAAAATCAGAGCACCAGACAGTATCCTGACTTTTTAACCCTTTTAGGTCCCACAATACAGCCGCAAAGACGAGCTGTGATTGCGCCGGCTTTGCTTTTTTACACTGAACCAAACGACAGCGGCATAGTGTTGCCCCCAGTGTGCGGGTTTAGATTGCATGTAACACAACAGCGTCGGCGTCTAGTGTGACGTAAAACGCAAGAATAATAATGGCTGGTGAGTTGACTGTTGAGGTGCTTTTGCTAGCCGTGCACATTTCTGCCACTGCAAACGCAAGCGAGGTTGCTGTGCATCGTATACAACATGATGCCGACATCGGCGGATTCATGCGAGCAACGTGCTTGTGCGATTGATTTGATGCTAACTGCTGCTAGCTGCTTTTTAAATCCCCGGTGGTGGGTCGCACACATCACACGCCTGTCCTGGCCTCCCGGCTCCCCCAATTTAAACATTCGGCTCTGTTACTACCTCCACTGCCAGCTTAATGGCGGAACAACAATGCCCCCCCCTTCTCGCTAATGAGAAATGCGAGGCGGAATAACGGCGCAACATTCCCACCTTGATCATTCTGTGTAAAAGGGGCTTTAGTCTTTAACACGGGTTCGGCTCCCAAAATACTGGACCCTGCAATTCCCATAATGCAACTCTTAATGCCCACAGCTCGCTTCCTGTTTGTAACACAGGCTTTCGGTAGAAGTTTGTAGTCTCCAAGCTGAGATGACGACATCAGAGTTATTGACAAAGCTTCTCCGGAGCCTCAGAAGACACTTGACAAGCGTTTCACCGGCTGAGTGGTACAAACCACAGTGGAGTGCCCCTTCAATAAAAATCATATACATAGTTCTTTCCCCAGGGATGCAGTGCGCAGTAGCAGAAGTCATCGACACTTAACTTGTCTTTGGGTGGATGTTACCATGCTCATGGCAGCAGTCTTATGTCAGTTCAGGCGACAGGATATTTTGGTCTTTTGAGATGGTCACTGTGTCAGATTAGTCGATCAGAGAGTTCTAAATGATTTTGCTGTGACATGACAGAGAGACATGTCAGGCTACTCGTTGGACCCCAACCAATCAGAGCTTTCAGCCTTCCATGGGATTCCTCCTCTGTTGCACTTTCTGAACTTTCTTCCTTTGTTTCCCTGATAAAGGGGTTTTTTGGGGAGTTTTTCCTCATCAAATGGAGGGTGTTGGATGCTGTACAGACTGTGAAGCCCTTTGAGGCAGATTGTGATTTGTCATATTGGGCTGTATAAATGAAAGTGACTTGACTGCCATGACCTGCAGCATGCCGTAAAGAGGTGATCAGCAAGGTACCGTATCAGGGACCAGCTGAGATCACCAACAGCTAACGTTTCTGTTTCTGCATTAAAGGAAAGCCTGAAGCATTTATGATCCCTGGGTGGTGAGGGAGAACTGTGTTGTTCCACTTCCCAGTCACATCCACAGGTGGGGGGGCTTTGGTACAGTGCTGCTGACCTGAGGGTGAAGGGGTCAAATGTTCAAATGAAATCAAACATCAACAAAAGACTGCTTCTATTGGTTATTGCCATGGACCCCATCATAGAAGCTGTCAAACTCGAGAGAACAAAAACTTGGGTCTTTGTCGTTCGGCGTCCCAGATGCTGAGTGGGTCGCCACTAAAACCAGCAACTGCCACGCCCGACATCTGTTTTTATTCCAAATGCCCATTGGGTCAAGCCAATGTCAGCTGAAGTCATGTTGTATGACCTCGGCATTTGAAGTACTGGACAAAGGCCCAATAGCAACGCCACCCACAATCAAGCAGGTGATACATGATATTTTGAGGAAATGACTCATATTTTTATATTTTACAATTTCCTTTCCAAAATATCGCATGAAATGTGTGTGACTGCTTTCAGGCTCCGCCTGATGTAAGTGCTTTGGAAACAGCAATTAAACACTAAATGTAATCTCACAGCATGCAAAAATGGAGCACTACCACTGCTGCTGTAATCTGTTATATTACATTCCAGTCAGGAGAAGAGAAAACCAACTGAATATCACTGGGGCACATTGGAAATGTCATGTTGTAGACTTTGACAACAGGAACAGTGCCAAGTCATCTAGTGTGTAATCCCATATACCAACACAGAGGAGGCGAGCTGAGGACTGTGGTAATTGGTATTTTGTGGGAAACAAACACTTGCAGCGTTACTGAGGACACACTGTAAACAGAACAGTGGGTGCCACATTACTGTGACAAGGCCAAGGTGGAAGAGTTTCCCGCAGGATTCAAGCACCTGGTCAAACGGAATTGAGTGGACCAGAAGATTTCCTACTTGAACAAAGTTTCTGAATTACAGAATCCCAGACCCCTGCTCTCTACAGGCAAACATATCTACCGGAAACATTATTGATTCCTTCATGGTAACTGATGTACAAAGTAGAGGCATGGTAGATATTATAAAGAGTTCGGTCTAGACCTGCTCTATAGGAAAGGTGCAATGAACTGGTGCTATAGAAATAAAATTTAATTGAATATTAGGGAAGTAGTGGCCTGTAAATGTCATAGTGGCCACATAAATGTTTTAGGTAGACATGGAAAAGAGTACAGGTAGATTGTAGGCGATATAGTACAGTACACTCTCTGGTGGCATGTTGGAGGTCTTCAAGATACTCAGCACCGCAACAGATGATTATGTATCTAAATCTTAGGAGTGTTTTTGAATCTGCGTTTTCTACCAATATTTGTTCATTTGCTCACTGCTGTTTGTAATGGGAAGCCTATAGGATATGGGTACATACAAGTCCTTTCATATCAACCTAATTTACAACAGCAAGGAAACATAATGTCCACTGGACTGTGTTTTCTATTAACATAAAGAGGAAATGTTGTTAATTAACGTGTCAAGTCACAAAGATGTTGATATGAACGGATCAGTGAAATGTCCACTGACAACGTATTCCGGGTTTTTTTTGTGGTTATGTTTCGGCACTGGCAGCTCTTGGTGAAGGTCAGAGAGAGACCACTTGAAACATTTAACAGAAACCACCATCTTTCCTAAACATTACCCAGCGTGCTTTGCTGCCTGACACTAAGCACACATGGAGTCTGGAGGTGAACCCCAGACAGGTGACAGACTTTATATGCACACCATCCACCTCCCTGCGACTCTGCGGTACATAAATGTAGCACTTCATTCACTCCACAAGACGTTGCCTCTGAACATAATCCAGGCAGCCATTCCGTTTCACACCACAAAGTGATTGGGAATAAAACTTACTACTGTTGCAGTTAACCAGACCCGACAACTACCATGTACTAAATGTCCTTTCTAGGAGACATGGATGTGTTTTTAGAAAGACTTGAAACAATGTGAACCCATCCTTGGATTATAGGAGGCACTTTATTCCATTTAAAGAAACTTTTACCAATTCTACATTGAATCTATCTAGATTTAGGTTTCCTACTCTAGCTTTGGTGTTATTACATAGTTGGAAGAGAAAGAAAAAACCTTGTGCTCAACCAAAGACAGAAAAAGAGAGCTGGGGAGCATGTAACATTAATGTGAGCCATACGGGCAATTCAAAAACTATTTCCAAGCAGTATGGACAACAACAAGAAAAACGACATACTGAACAGACTTATATGTGTACACTGCAAATATCAGAGCAGCCGACATGATAACATCAGTGTTTTACAATGTATTTAATGTCAAAATCCAATAAGCTTCACGGTGACGTAGTCGTCTTCCTACACCTCTACTTTTTCTGTACCAATACACTGCAGTTGGGAAACAGAATAACCCTGTTTAGGAACAACAGACAACATAGAGTACAACAATATGCAAAATAAGACCATAGGAAATAAAACTATAAAATACAACGTACAAATGAATACTCTTTTCTCTCAGTTGCTCTATGAAATCAGAGGGTGACTGAAATAGGAAACGTGTTAGGGCTTTGGGTGTCTCATATCGGAAGCTAACGACTCAAGTAGGTTTTTGGGAAGGCAGGGGGAACAGCACAGGCTGGTTGTATACTGTCCCAGGGGATGTTTGTATTGGTTTTTGGTTTGTGTATTCGTGTTTCTTATAATGGAGGGATTACTAGCACATGCCAATAGATGAGAGCGTTACTTAGGTTGGTTAAAAAGAGTCTCAAAATTGTATCGTGGAATATTAATGAATTCCAGATCCCACCCAACGGTGAAATGCTGAGCTTATTTGTAAGAAAAAGAAGCTGATGTTGTTGTTTTGCAGCAGACTCATTTAAAAGAAAAAGAAGTGGTGAAACGGAAAACTGATTGGGTGGGAACAGTAGCATATTATTTCATAAAAGTTTAAATGTATTACTGAAAGAGCAATATAAGGACAAGCCAGGTGGTATTGTAGCTGCAGAGATAGTATTAGATGGCATATATGCTCCAAATCCAGAAGATCCATCTTTTTGTTGGCTAATGGGGGCATGATTATGGGGGGAGACTTTAGCACGTTATTAACAACTATTTGGACAGAACAATGCATGTTACAAGAATTCCCAAAGAGCAAATGATTGTTAGTATATTAATGAAAGATTGTTTTCTCCCACAGTCCCACTTCTTTTTCTAGGATCGATTCTTTTGAGACCACTCAAAATGTGTTCAGTTGTGAAAGAGGACGGATTGCACCCTCAGATCACACTGCTGGGAAACTGCAAATAGAAATGCAGGAAGCAGCAGAGAGGTGGCGCCGAAATACTTTATGGCCTCAAGACGAGGAGTTCAAGAACTCTTTGGAAAGAGAGTTACAACTGGAAGTATAAGTATATATACTATATTAGTTATTGACTCAAAAAGAGAGGGAATTGCACCAAAGCTCTATAACACAAAGTAATTTTTTGGAAAAATAGATTGCGAAAAAGTATGAAATACAGAATTACCAAAGGAACGATGTTCGCTTAAGTTAATGAATTGTATAATAATAAGGTGGAAAATGCAATATTTGGAATGAGAAGCATATTTTACTAGGAGGGAGAAAACATTTGAAAATTACTATTGAAAAACCTTAAAAAAGATGAATCGAGATTTATTCCAGCGAAAAGAAAGGAAAAGTCTTTCTTGATTTTTATAAAAAGCTATATCAAACAGAAAACAGCGTAGAAACCGAACATTACCAAAGAACAGGCTTTGGCTATTGAGGCTCCGACATCATTGGAAGAGGATTGCAAATCTCCAGGATTGGACGGAGAACATTATAAGACCATTCAGTCTTGACTGAACTGTATAATGAGGCAATAGGAGTAAAGGATTTCCAAACCCATGTAAGGAGGCATTTATATCCCTGTTACTAAAACAGATCAAGACCCCTGGTTCCAGGAATTAGACCTACAAGTTTATTAAGTAATGTGGATGAGAAAATGATATCTAGAATTCTGGCAACAAGATTATAAATGGCAACGATTCGATCCCACTTATCTTCGTCAGGTCAGAATGTGTGAAAAATGGAAACCACACCAATGCACACCAATAGGCTGATAAGCTCTATGATGGCAGGCGTGGTTAACCATTCAAACCACCCGGGGTGATAAACAGCCCAACAATGAACAATTCCATAAAATAATAAAATAATGATAAAGGTGCAGAGAGAAGAACAGTAATGGAACAGCCATACTTCAAAATATCAAACAGTTTGTATAAACATTTTATCAGATTCATCGTCCCATGTGTCAGAATCTACAGCACCTATGTTCAAAAATGTCAGGGTGTAGAAGAAAATAGATAAATATACTACCACCATTTTAATTGAGAGAAAATGTGATCTCTCCTCTCGATTCAGACTGCTGGGTGTGAGAGTCTGGAAGCTTTCTCTTTGGAGTAAGATGGTCGCCTCCTCTTCTCGGAGCTCTAACGCGCTCGATGCCAATGTGAGGGAGGCCACTGGGTGAGTTCCCTCTCTGAAATGCAGTGCCCCCGGGTGGCACTGGTCCTGGGTCCAGATGCCGCTCCTGTGCTCTTTGTGTTTTTCCTACTTATGCTAAACCGCATGGGCATTTGATAAGATGGATGACATGTGGAACCAGATAAAGCGCCTCTTACTTCCACAGTTATTCCTGTTGTTGGGTGGGTGTATGTGGTATGCTCATATGTAATATGTGCATGAACCACACCGCTAATTAGATCATGAAAATATCATCCACAGAACATTTCCACAGTTTGATGTGGTTATGAAAGGTTTTTCAGTTGAGAAGATATAATCATCTTACAACAGGCTACATATAAGGAACTGAAGTAAGGAGACATTTAGCTGCCCATGGAAGTCCCTTACAGTGCCTGTATAAAGAAGAAGCTTTCTCAACCGTAGAGACTTTTGTAGAAAGAACAATCTCAGCCAGTTCCCTTGAAACCATGAGTACTTGGCATAGTCCCAGGCGGTCTTTTATCCAAAGCATTTACGCCGCCCTGGTGGTCGATATTGGTAAATACATTTTGTATATCCATCAGCTGTGCCTCTAAGATGTTATTTGTGTCCATTGGAGGAAACGGTTTCGACAAAACAAATCCACATAACTGGAAAGGTTTTCAGTTAGTGAGCCAATAGCAGAAACAACTGGTCTACCAGGTGGATTTTTAAGACTTGTAAAATGTTGGTAGGGTACAGAAAACAGGAGTAACAGGATGTGACACCTTATGAATTGACACTCTTTTTTTTGTCATTTCTGCTTCCAATAAAACCTAAAGTTTCTTGTTTTCCAATTGAGAATTTTTCAAATTTTTCATAGTAAATGGGATCTGACAACTGTCATTCGTCCTCTCTGATGTAATCTGTCCGTCTATTTAAATTGCACCTCCTTTGTCAGCAGGTTTCACAACAATGCTGGTGTCGTTCTTTGATTCTGCCTCACATTCCTTTATGGATGAATTGTTATTCACCTTATGCGCTCTTCTCTTATTCAAAATACCCACCACATCCTTTTCCACAAGTCTACAGTACGTATCAATGGAATCATTAATTTTGGGGGGAAAAGGTGGATTTAGCCTGAAAAGGGGTGGAAACCCTGTTTGTAGTAATGTCGTGCTCTGAATGGGGCAAAGTGCTAGTGGAATTCATTTTTTTTTCACATGTTCACAGACACCGAGAACGTGGATATGTGGATGGTCCTCGTCCTCATCAAAGTAGGTTGTTGACAGTTTTGCCCTGCAATTGTGCCTCCACCGCCGCCCCTGAATATTGTTTCAGTTTGGTGCGGTGTTGATGAATTCTCCACCACTCATATTTTCCCTCCACAGTTTCCTGGCACGATCTTGGCTTCCCTGTTGCTCTTTGTGTGCTGTGGCTGGAAATGACAGTGAAGTAACCGATCTGTCTGTTCTGCCTAAGTTCTCTCACATATAATGGTCTTTGAAGTAGAGGTTGTTGTGAAACTGAACTTTTGACCCTGGGCTATAATATATTATATTTTCTTTTAATTCTAGAGCTCTTTCAGTCACACATGCCCCTCACTAAACAAATGATGCATGGTAAGAAATTAGGTAAGTGAATTAGATCAATTGGACAACAGAGATACTTGTATCATTCCACTTGATTTGAAATTGTAGACTGTGCAAAAAGCAATAATTAGGGAAGCATTCAGAAAGTCAGAGAAGTAAATATTTGGTGTAGCTGTCTACCGAGATAGAGAATTGCATCTTTGAGTGATTGAAACACACACTATGTCAAACATACACGCCTTTTTCTGCACTGATCACCACAAGGTGTCCAACAACAACAAAAACAGAACATAAAGGACATGGGGTTTGCCAATATACGAAATCTTACCTCAAACAACTCTGAAATACACTTAGTGGTAGATGGAGTATGTGTAATAAAAAGCTGGCACTGGATCAAACCTGACAGGCAATCTTCTTTAACGCTGTGAATCCCAAATCAAAGCCCTTCTACTGAATGTCAAGGTTAATTCCCTCACCCAGTGTAATGAGATGATTCCACATGACACCTCCAATTGGTGCCTTTGGAGCCCTGCCCACCAGAGGAGCTCCCTGTCACACAGGCTTTAAAGTAGACATGAAATGGAAATGAAATTGGCAGGGCAACATTGACCAGGAAAATAACTTTTTTGTTGTAAAATCCCTGCAGCTCTGTGTTCTTAATTATGATTGAAAAAGAAGTACAAAATAAAGAGCTATCCTATATTTGTCCCAAAACAATGTATTATATATTATACTTTTGAACAGAAAGTGTAAAGGCACACACAGTATGCACAGCAGAACTGTAATATGTGGATGCTGAGACACAGTACATCTGGTAGCAAGCCAGTTGTCATGTTTATGTGGCAACCAGTCTGCCATTCCTGCTCCCCTCTCTCCACGCTCCACCAGTTTAAGTGCCTCCCTTACCCATCACCATCCCCCAAAAACCATCCAAATACCCTCCCTCCTCCTGACACGCCTCTCCCCTCTGCTCCCTCCCTCCCATCACCCTGTGTCTTTTGTGTTCAATGCCATCAGGCAGATAATGTCACAGGCAGCCAGCTTCATTGGCTCTGTACCTGAATGTAGTTAGCCTGAGATCAAATCAATTTACAAATGTCTCTTTTTCTCTCTGTGTTAGCCTTCCATCCATGCTATTGGAAAACACTCTCCAGGGTGGATCCCTTTGAGAAAACTGGGGAATTTGGAAAACGAAGCGTTTTGAACTCACTGACACAAACACCGTCGAATGTGTCTGTGTGGGGAGGTCAGAGAGGCAGATGGGCGTGTAGACTTTCATGCAGGAGACCAGTGTTGCATTACAGCCGTGCAATTAATGTATTAACCACGACTACAATCTTTAACAAGCTAAACTATAGTGTATTTGCTGTAAAAGTGCAGATATTGTAGAAGGTGAGATTTTTTTTAAGAGGCTGATGTTGAATATAAAAAACAAATAAAGAGACAATGTGAAAAAAATAATCCAGGATTATGCAGAATCATCCAATATCAACAGTCATGTCTAGTACAGGGATAACCTACATCAACTAAAACGTATGCTTATAAGGGGTTTTTCCCAATACATTTTGAGGAAACGTAATTGCTGCCTGGATTATGTTCACTCCAAACTCTTCCGTACCGTAGGTGTCGCATTGGTTTGACTATGAAGACCAGAGAATATGACTCACGTCATTTTCCACTTTTTAGTATAAACTTTTAGAAACCTTTATTTCAATTTGATTTTCATTACCCTGAAAGTTATTTCAAAATGTACATATTTTGATCATGACTGTAGAAAATGGGGTCTTTGATTCTACTGTATCCAGATAAAACTTGTCTAATTAAATATTTAGCAAACACAAAACATATCCAATGTCACCCTTTCCAGCTTTAACAATCTAACAAAACAAATTGATGAAACTTGTCATATTAAGTAAAGTTATGTAAGGCTATTGTTACGACAATGTTGCTGTGTACATTTCAGATAACAATAAACAAGCCATTTTATTTAAATTATACTTATTTTATTACATAAAATGTTGTTAATGTAAATGTTGCCAATTTTTTATGTGCTGAAATGTTAGTAAAAATGTATAGTAACAATGGAAATGAAGATATGTTGAGGCAGCCTCAGCCCGTTCTCACGGCACCCACTTTTGGAATTACCGCTCTAATTCTTCCGATTTGCTTGAGATGATAAAATGTTGATTTAGCTGTTGTCTTCATGTGGCTGCTGAAGCTCAGGTCTGAGTCTATTAAAACACATAGATTTCTATCCTGGGTTTTCATCTTCATAGATCTGGTATTAAGCTGAGCATTAACTTAAATTATTTCCTCCTTGTTGCCAAATACAATGATTTCCATCCATCCATCCATCCATCCATCCATCCATCCATCTTCTTCCGCTTATCCGGGGCCGGGTCACGGGGGCAGCAGTCTGAGCAGAGACACCCAGACTTCCCTCTCCCCAGACACTTCCTCCAGCTCTTCCGGGGGAATACCGAGGCGTCCCCAGCCCAGCCAAGAGACATAGTCCCTCCAGTGTGTCCTAGGTCTTCCCTGGGGCCTCCTCACGGTTGGACATGCCCGGAACACCTCCCCTGGAGGCATTCAGGAGGCATCCGGGACAGATGCCCGAGCCACCTCAGCTGACTCCTCTCGATGTGGAGGAGCAGCGGCTCTACTCTGAGCTCCTCCCAAGTGACCATGCTCCTCACCCTATCTCTAAGGGAGATAAGGGAGCCACCCTACGGAGGAAACTCATTTCGGCCAACTGTATCCAGGATCTTGTCCTTTCGGTCATGACTCAAAGCTCACGACAAAACGATTGAATGGTAAATAGAGAGCTTCGCCTCGGAGCTCAGCTCTTTCTTTACCACAACAGACCGGTACATCACTGCTAAGGACACACTGATCCGCCTGGCGATCTCCCACTTTATCCTTCCCTCACTCGAGAACAAGACCTCAAGATACTTAAACTCCTCCACTTTAGGCAGGAGCTCTCCACTAACCTGAAGGTGACAAGCCACCCTTTTCCAGCTGAGAACCATGGCCTCAGACTTGGAGGTGCTGATTCTAATCCCCGCTGCTTCACACTCGGCTGCAAACCATGCACGCTGAAGGTACTGATTTGATGAAGCCAACAGGACAGCATCGTCCGCAAAAAACAGAGACGAAATCCTGTGGTCCCCAAACTGGACTCCCTCCGGCCCCCGACTGCGCCTAGAAATCCTGTCCATATAAATATTGAACAGGACAGGTGAAGGGCAGCCCTGCCGGAGTCCATCATGCAGAGGGAACAAGTCTGACTTACTGCCGGCAATGCAAACCAAACTCCTGCGCTGGTCATATAGGGACCGGACAGCCCTTAGCAGAGGGCCCCGGACCCCATACTCCCAGAGCACCCCCCACAGGTCGCCGCAAGGGACACAGTCGAATGCCTACTCCAGATCCACAAAGCACATGTGGACTGGTTGGGCAAACTCCCATGAACCCTCCAGCAACCTAGCAAGGGTATAGAGATGGTCCAGTGTTCCACGACCGGGATGAAAACCGCTTGTTCCTCCGGAATCTGAGGTTCGACTATCGGCCGAATTCTCCTCTCCAGTACCCTGGCATAGACTTTTCTGGGGAAGCTGAGGAGTGTGATCCCCCTCCGGTCCCCCTTCTGAAACAGAGGGACCACCACCCCAGTCTGTCAGACCAGAGGTACTGTCCCCGGCCACCACATGATATTGGCGTGTCAACCAAGACAGCCCCACAACATCCAGAGACTTGAGATACTCAGGGCGGATCTCATCCACCCCCAGTGCCTTGCCACCGAGGAGCTACCTCAGTCCACAACTGAGCCCCCGGCCTCTGCTTCCTCAGTGGAAGACATGTCGGTGGGGTTGAGGAGATCCTTAAAGTACTCCAGTCGAAGTCAGCAGATTCCCACCCTCACTGTAAACAGTGTGTACAGGGCACAGCTTCTCCCTCCTGAGGCGCTGGACGGTTTGCCATAATTTCTTCGAGGCCGACCGATAGTCCTTCTCCATGGCCTCACCGAACTTCTCCCAGACCCATGTTTTTGCCTCTGCAACCACCAGGGCTGAAGCTCGCTTGGTCCTCTGGTACCTATCAGCTGCCTCAGGAGTCCCTCGAGCCAACCAGGCTCGATAAGACTCCTTCTTCAGCTTGACGGCATCCCTTACTTCCGGGGTCCACCACTGTGTTTGGGGGTTGCCGCCACGACAGGCCCCGGAAACCTTACGGCCACAGCTCCAAGCAGCTGCGTTGACAATGGAGGTCCACATGGTCCACTCGGACTCAGTGTCTCCAGCCTCCCTCGGGATCTGGTTGTAGCTCTGCCGGAGGTGGGAGTTGAAGATCGCTCTGACCGGAGACTCTGCCAAACATTCCCAGCAGGTCCTCACAGTACGTTTGGGTCTGCCAAGTCTGTCCAACTTCCTTCCCCACCATTGGATCCAACTCACCCCCAGGTGGTGCTCAGTTGACACCTCCGCCCCTCTCTTCACCTAAGTATCCAAGACATACGGCCGGAGGTCAGATGAAACGACCACAAAGTCAATCATCGACCTCCGACCTAGGGTGTCCTGGATCCACGTGCACTGATGGACACCCTTATGCTTGAACATGGTGTTTGTTATGGACAAACTGTGACTAGCACAGAAGTTCAATAACTGAACACCACTCGGGTTCAGGTCGGGGGGGCCGTTCCTCCCAATCACGCCCCTCCAGGTGTCACTGTCGCTGCCCAGGTGAGCGTTGAAGTCCCCCAGTAGAACGACGGAGTCCCCGGTTGGAGCACTTTCCAGCACCCCTCCCAGAGACGCCAAGAAGGTCGGGTACTCTACACTGCCATTTGGCCCGTAAGCACAAATAATAGTAAGACCCCTATCCCCAATCCGAAGGTGCAGGGAAACGACCTCTCACCGGGGTGAACTCCAACACATGGCGGCTATGAAGGGGGCCAGGAGCAAGCCCACACCAGCCCGCCGCCTCTCACCGCGGGCAATTCCAGAGTAGTAGAGAGTCCAGATTTGGGTTCCTACTTGGTTAGGCAGTAGGAAGTCACATGACATAGGTCACGTGTTGATTAGGTTTAGAGTTGGGTTCCAGAGCCACACCAGCTCAGGCTCCATCCCCCTCAGCGACGTGACAGTCCATGTCCCTAGAGCCAGATTCCATGTCGAATCCGTGCCCCCGCCTTCGACTGCCACCCAATCCACAATGCACCGACCCCTTACAGTTCCTCTGGCAGGTGGTGGGCCCACAGGAGATCAGCCCCACGTCGCTTCTTCAGGCTGAACCCGGGCCAGGCCCCGTGGAGTAAGTTCTGGCCAGCAGGCGCTTGCACGCGATCCCCAACCCCTGGCCTGGCTCCAGGATGGGGCCCCGGTTGCACCATACCGGGCGATGTCACGGACCTTGATTTTAATTTCCTCATAAGGGGGATTTGAACTGCTCTTTGTCTGGCCCGTCACCCAGGACCTGTTTGCCTTGAGAGACCCTCCCAGGGGCAGACAACATTGCTCCTAGGGTCATTCAGGCGCGCAAGCCCTTCCACCACAATAAGGTGGCAGTTCAAGGAGGGGTACAATGATTTCTGTCTTGTCTTTATTTAACTGGAGGAAATTGAATTTCATCCAGCCATTTCCTTACTTTAAGCATTGATAGTGAGTCTAAGGGACCATAGCGACTTGGTGAACGATCTAAGTAAATCTGAGTGTTGTCTGCATAGCGGTGATCAGTAACGTTATTGTCATGTATGATTTGACCTACAGGGAGCGTGTACAGGTTGAATAATAGCAGTCCAAGAATGGAACTCCATGTCATGGTGATCCACTCAGATTTATGATCACCAATGGCTCCAACATAGCCTCAGCCTTCAAGGTATGATCTGAACCAACTGAGGACAGTGCCAGAGAATCCCTCTCACCAGGTCTGTCAAGAAGAATTTTACGGTCCAAAGTGTCAAATGCTGCATTAAGATCAAGCAGCACCAAAACGGATGTTTTTTATCTGAATCAGTATTCAAATGAAGGAGTTTTGGAAGGATGCAGGATTTTTGGTTTACCTTTCAACACCGTGCAAATATATTCAAAGGAGGCTTCTTGCATTGAAATGAGTCTTAAATATAGCTACAACACCAGCAAGAAACATTCATGAAATTAAAGTTTGGAGTGGTTGACTCATTGAGAACTGGTGCAATGCTGCTACCTATTATGTAGCCATTTTTAATAGTAATAGGTGGTGATAAGATCATTGATTAAAAATGACTTGTTGTAAGAAATCGAATACTCAGCAGAGCAAGCACAGAATTAGTGGAGGGGCTCTGAGCAGACTGAACACGGCATGAAATTGGTAATAGATTAGCCAGCACCATTCTCCTTCTATCACCTATCAAGACAGGAAGAGACAGATACAATCTAGATATAAGACTGGGCCATGCTGCCAAGTATCTGCTCTAGGGTAAGGATAGGATTCAAGGACGTATTAAAGGTCCCTTAGGTCAAACAATTGTGTGAAACGTTTCTGATATTAAGACTAGTGGAACTAGATAAACATTGATGGTGGTTGGACAACTGAGTGAGCCACTGTATTAAGATGATACTGCTCATCAAGACAGTGGAACCAGTCATGTTAGGCTGGGTGAAGCCACATAGTATCTGCTCTTTGCTTGGTTGAGAGTAGGAGTTAAAAACAGTTTAAAGTTAAGTTAGGTCAAGGCTAGAGAATGGTGTAGCCTGTCATGAGGCCCAGTATAATTATGGCGGCACAGCCTGATACCCACTGCAGGACCTATTGATAGGTCAAAATATCATTTAACGTGAATAGTGGGCTTCCACAGGAATGCTCACCAAACTTTTGGCACATTTTACTGCATATTAAAAACTGTCAATGGTCAGCTTTTATTGATTGTACTAATTACTTTTAGTGGTTAGGCTGGCTCCTGAGCTCCAATGTCCAGGATGATTTGTCTCAGTGTTAGTGTTACTACTGTTGCTTTCATATGCTGTCTGCTGTAAGCTGTCTGACATGGGTATCTTTTTGTCACTGTGCAAGTGTGACTAACTCGATTACCCTCTATGGATTAATAAAGTAATCTAATCTAATCTGATGTAATCATGTATATAATAAAAATATTGCTCCTAAATAACTGAAAGGTGTATTCCTCTTTGCGCAGAGGCCAGCCACCTCCTGCCTCAACACCAAGCTACATGTCCCATTCCTGTCTCTGCAATGAACACGCAGAGATGAAACTGACATCAATCCTTCTATCCAACTCCCGGCAAGATGGAAAACAGTTAGAAAGTCTAGTTGCATAATACCTTCCTCTTTTTAACTTGTGTTACTTCATTCAGCTTGCAGTTCATTCAGCTTGCACCTCAGGGGGCATCTGATTTAGCCAAATGTTTAGTAAAATCCCATTAAAGATCTGTGACGTCCTGTGTGTGTCCCTGTGAATGCCTGTAAACCCCAAATGCAGCCACGTTTTTCGGTCCTCTGTCTTACATGTGTCTGACAGAGCAGATATGCTTCAGGTCTGATCAATACAGCCATCTACAACAGCTATGCTAGATTGAGCAGATGTAGGTTTATTTGATCTCATTACTTATGTCATTGACCTCTGTATTCATGTTCCTTTTGTCTTTAAGTTAATTTATAATTTAAGAAAACCACATGAACTCACAAGTGCTCATCCTCTTGACTTCCCCTGGTGGTGATTAAAGAATGAAGAAACATCATCTCAACAGTGTCAGTTTATTCCAACTGTCAGATTTCATTGATCTAGTGAGCACAGTGGTTACTCTGAAACAGACTGATCTGAAATTGATGCTTCATTATAATATCCCTGCCAAGAAACACATCAGGAATACATAGTCCTTTAACAAAAACAGTGTCCTTTCTGCAACAGCAAAACATACAAGAGAGCAGAAACAATTATCCTGTCACCCTGGCACCTCATTATACACCATTGAGGAGGTCAATAATCCTTTCAGTAGGCGAGTTAATCGGAGCCGGCCTTTAGTTTAGATTGAGGAGCTTTGAATTAGCTGTCACTGATAGCTGTCACAGCAGATTACAGACACAAAGAGCACACTCTGCTGTCAAGGTCACACTGTAACTGCTGGTTGTCGAGATGATACTTACAATAATCCTGGATTCATAAATAGCTTACAACACAAGGTATGTATGTGGTTTTACCATCTTATATTCAATTTTATTTATGTAGCTAATGTCGCAAATCACTATTTGCCTCAAAGGGCTTTACAATCTGTACAGCATAAAGTCCTTAGACCCTCAATTCGAATAAGAAAAAAACTACCCCCCCAAAAACCAAACCTTTTAACAGGGACAAATATGGAAATGGAAGAAACCTCAGGAAGAGCAACAGAGGAGGGATCACTTTCCCAGGACGGACAGACATGTAATAGATGAAGTGTGTCGTGTGTCTCTGAGGTGTCCAGGTTTTCAAGGCATGCTTGAGTAGTTTCATCTGGCTTGATCAATAGATATATGTGCGTATCATCTGCATAACAATGAAACTTTATGGGGTTTTACCAAATAATATTGCCCAAAGGAAGCATATTTATTTAAACAGAATTGGTCCAAGAAATGAACCTTGCGGAACTCCTTGACTAACGTTGGCGTGTTCAGAGGATTTGACTAATTGGCAACTGTTTTCTCAAAGATCTTAGAGAGAAAGGGAAGGTTAGATATAGGTCTATAGTTGGCTAAAACCCCTGGATCAAGAGTGGGCTTTTTAAGAAGAGGTATAATTACAGCTACTTTAAAAGACTGTGGTACATAGCCTGTTAATAAAGACAGATTGACCGTATCTAGAAAAGAGGTGCTAACTAGGGGCAAAACATCTTTAAGCAGCCTAATTGGAATGGGCTCTAAGAGACAGGCTGATGGCTTAGAAATTGTTAGTTGGTTAGTTGAAGAAGGTCAACAGGTGAGAAGCAGTCAAACTATACATCAGGTTTTAATGTTTGTGTTTAAGTTTGGCATTAAGATGGTAGGCCTACTTCACAACAGGTAATAGAATCATCAAATGTATTGTGGATTTTCCTCTTGGAATGACAGTTCTGTTCATAACAAAACCAGCATGCTGCTGTTTAGCATGTATAATGTTTACCATGTTCACCATATTATTGTTATTATTTAGCATGTTAGCATGCTAACATTTGACCTTGACCAGCTATTGGCACTTGAGGAAAAGTCAGGGGATCACAGAAAATCATTAGGAATCATCATCTGGGCACTATGGATATCTCTACCAATTTTCATGACAATCCTTGTTGAGATATTTCAACCTGTTCTCATTCCCGGGGAAAATACCTACGTTTTGTCACGCCCCTCTGCTTTGTATACAGATGCACATGTGTGTCTGCAGGAGGTGCCTTCAGAAACTACTTGGTTAGGCAGTTGGAAGTCACATGACATAGGTCACGTGTTGGTTAGGTTTAGGCAACAAAACTACTTGGTTAGGTAATAGGAAGTCATGTGATCTAAGTGACGTATGTCAAGTGACATGTACTGTAAGTCACATAACGTGACTTGTAAAGTGACGTAACTTTAAACTTTAAATAACTTATGCGTTAACATATTGTTTCACACAGGCCTCAAACCCCAGTCATCTGGGTGAAAGTCCTGTGTATGTTTGACCCATTAATCCATCATCCAGTGCATCTGTATACAACGCCAAGCGGCGTGACAAAACGTCGGTATTTGAGGCTCTGGGAAAGAGAATTGGGTGGATATTTCAGTCTGGACCAAAGCGGTGGACTGTCTGTCAACAGACAGGTAGACAGACATTGCCATCCATAGAGCCAAACAACAATTATCAAAATATGCTGAACTGCTTCAACTGCTACATTTAGAAAAAATAAGAGGTAGAGAGAGAGTTTTATTTTTATGGGCCTAGGTACAGTCCGAACAGGTGAGTTTTCAGTCCGAACAGGTGAGTTTTCAGTGTGCGACAGAAGGTGCGTAGAGTCTCTGCTGTCCTGATGTCAGTGGGGAGCTCGTTCCACCACTGTGGAGCCAGGACCATTGAGTAGTAGCTGGGTGCCCCCCTCGTAGTGAGCGAGCAGCAGGCCGATTGGCAGCAGCAGAACGTAGTGAACAGGCTGTGGTGTCTGCTGTGACCCGGTCCTGGACGAAGGATGGGCCTGAGCCAGTCGAGGCACGGTAGGCAAGTACTAGTGTCTTGAATCGGATTGGAGCAGCCGCCGGGAGCCAGTGCAATTCAATTCAATTTTATTTATACAGCTCCAATCTGAACAGAAGTTCTCTCATTGGACTTTTCCTACAGAGCAGGTCTAGACCGTACTATTTATAATATTATTTACAGAGACCCCACAAATCCCACCATGAGCAAGCACTTGGTGACAGTGGCAAGGAAAAACTTCTTCTAAAGAGGCAGAAACCTCGAGCAGAACCAGACTCAGGGTGGGCGGCCATCCGCCTCATGGGAGAACTTGGCGAGTTTGAAGACCAGCCAGGCTGCTGTATGATGGATGAGCTGCAGAGGTCGGGTGGCACATGCAGGCACACCAGCCAGGAGCAAGTTACTGTAGACAGCTGGTCTTCCAATGTCACACCCAGGTTCCCAGCAGTCTGAGCCCGGGAAATCACGGAGTTTTCTCTGTGTATGAGAGTATCGCTGCAATGTTCCCTGTCTTTGTTCAAAACAGTCACATAATCCTTGTTTGCCCATTTGTCAGTAGATAGATCACAGCACACTGTTCACCTTGACCTTGCTCTAATACAGAGCAACGTCAACCTTTGCCTTTACTGCACACACACACACACATATATATATATATATATATATATATATATATATACAGTATGCAACGTATATTGCTCACACATTCAGCAGTGCTGACAGCTCGTGATGATGTGGGAAAGTTCAAGTAACCTCTTAGTTTGGTCTGGATGTCTAGTTAAAGGTCAGCATGCAGCTCTTCATCTGACACACTCCTACTGAGAGTATATGCTCGATTTCTGGTAGATTGCTCAGTTGAGAAAATAGATTTTTCCCTGAATCCGTTCCTTTCTTACACTTGCCATATCTGTCTGTGTCCAAGAGTGTCCAACCACAGACCCCACACTTACCGCAGGTCTGCAATAAATTAAGAACGATGTAGGGTCCAAAAGGCGCGGGGGTTCCTTCCTTTGTTGCCACATAAAAGAGGGTAAGTTACTTTCACTGTGATTTTAAGTTCTTTTCACTCAGGATGAGAAGGTAATAGTACTATTAATATTAATAAAATAAAAAGCACAAAGTCGCAATAGCTGCAGGTTCATGGGTTATGAAAGGGGATGTGGCAAAATGGTGTTTGTGTATGTGTCTGTCTGTCTGTCTGTCTGTGTGTGTGTGTGTGTTCCTACAAAGTTTGGCGTTATGTTAATCCGTTTCGATTTTATGCGCCTTTTGTGATAGGCCACTCCCATTGCCCCTACATTAAACCTAACATGTTGCATAAGGTGATATTTGGTTAGTCACCAAAGCTACAGTCCAGTTACTTCTTAATCAACTTTTTTATGATTTTTGTAGTATTATCACTTTTGGAAGTCAGTGTGTGTTTAGCCACACGTGAAGAAATTTCTCCTGAAGAAACAGTAACATTGACGACACACGGAAATCTGTGACACATGCTTTTATAACCTGGACTCACATTAATGTAAATGTCAAACATCAACTCATTTAGTCTTGTGCTTTACTACTAAATACACTTCTTTTCACACCTTAGCACTACAAGAAACAAGCTAGCTTCTGGTAACGCTCCTTGGCTGTTATCTGACATCATGTTAAAGGGGCCCTGTGTAAAGAAACAAGAGGCATGGTTACATTCAGTGTGGCTCACCAAACAACAGTGTGTCTGCCTGACGGGTGGAATGCAATCCTTCGTTATAAAACTTTTACAAAGCTGATTACTTTGCACAACGTTCCTCTTTCCCTCGATGAGTTAAGTTTTTGGGGATAAAGAGGCTGCTAAAGGAAGTGACGCTCCTCACCCGTGGCGACCCTGTATGCTCTTCCCATTTCTTGGCAGACCAGATGAGATCCGCAGTTGGAGTTCGTTCCTTCCTTGGCACCCAGTAAGGAACTTTACAGTCACCAGTTGTGTTGCTTTGTAGGTCGCAGAGCAATTAAACATTATGTGACTGAGTTAATCAATAGTCTAAGTTTACTGTTTACCAGACCGACAGAATGTTGTCGGGGTGGGCGCGGGGGCCCAAGTCTGCTCAGGGCCCCAGAAAACCTTGGGTCAGCCATGTGCAACTATAATTTTATAGAACACATATAGAAGTGAAATATTGACAATACACCGCCGAAAACTCAAAAGCACCCATTTTCAGCTCCACTGCTGCCTGTTATTTCCTGCACTATGTAACCTGACTGCTTTCACCCAGCTTGGACTCGTCTGGCCTTTAGTCCCACCAGACGCTGCATGTCATGCTGTACTCAGGACATTTTCATCTACCTGTGCAATGAAGACCTTGATGTTATAGATGACATTCAATTAGTAGCAGGGAAACCAGGTCAGATCCCCCTGTGAAGAAACCACCTGGCTGCCTGTCACACACACACACACAGGTGGGAAAGAACTCGGTGTGGCTTGATTAACCTCAGCTGTTAGGTAGTTGTTCAATAAGATCACAGTTTACAGCAATCACAAATACTTAAATTCACCATAACAGTTCTTTTCCAAGAAATTGTTGCAATTCACCACAATCATCCAAAGCACTGTATAGGCTAAAAAGGCTATTCCAATCACATGATACATATACAGCAGTCAGGCTGGATTTCTGAATCTGCATATTGGATCTGACTGGATCTGGATCAGGAAGACGTTGACGCAAATAAATGACGCTGTGTTTATTGCATTGTGTGCACCGTTTAACAGCTGGTCTTCTTCTGCGTCTGGTCAACGTCTGTTTCCCTTATTCCGCAACCCAGCGCCTGAGACACCGTAGCTGTTTGATTGGTCCGTGCTGCTTTGTTTTGGAACATGATTGGCTGAGCAGGCAGAACGTGGCCACACGGCAGCCGGGCACGTAGAGAGCCCCGGCGGCTCGATGCGCTGCGTCACGTCGGAAGGAGCCCGGCGGACATAAAGGTCCAAGCTCAAGTCGTCTTGTATGGAGAACATGACAAAGCAGGGGAGGATGAACATTTGAGGGAAACTAGTTTTACTCGCTGGGGATTACTGCGTGCGTGTAAACTGTTGTCAGTATCTCAGTCCCCGTGTATTGTGCAAATTGTTGGTCAGGAGAGATTTTACTTTGAAAGGTACCAGCGGAAATGTTAAACGTGGGCTGCAGCAGGATGAAACTTGACCGTGTGGGTGACAGCGTCGCGCGCTGCCCAGAGACATGTAACTTCCAGAACAAGTAGTTCGGAGCTCTGCTGTCTTTGTCCCAACGAGCCAGGTAAGAGCTGCCTGCTAGCCTCAGCCCCGACCACCGAACCCCGCTGCCAAATATACGACTTTAATTGGTTCTTGCGTACTGGCAACGCTATATATGTATAAAATATACATACACATATATTTTACGATTTGTCGTGAGTCACCCTACAATTCGGCACGCACCTAGCTGTTCAGATTAGAATCTATTTAATATTGGGTTCACCTGTCATTCTTCCTGACCACACGACACAGACAGTCGGCTCGTGTGCACTGTTAAATGATTGAGAAATGTGACCCTTTCAGGAAATAGTATGCCTCTCGTTCCCCACACGTTCATTGATTCTTCAAGTGTCACAAGTGATCTGCTAAACCGAGGGCATGACGCCCGTCTGCCCGCAGGTGACGCGGCACGACGCCGGGCCGGTGTCCGGTCAGTCGCCGGTCCGGCGGCGTGTTTCCCGCCTGCAGCCGCTGCACAATGTTCACCGTGCACAAAGTCATATTCGTCAGCATTTTCCAGCATGCACTTTCACAGTTATTCAAAAGAACCAAAACCGTGAGGAACCACCTCTGTATAAATGTGAAAGGTGTGGGTGTCCTGACGGCCAGACTCGGACAGGCGTTTGAGCCTTTGACTGGACCTCTGTCTCAGGCCTGTGTGGGTGATGGACGGTCCCGACTGCTCCTGGGAGTCCACTTACCGTCGTGTGGTTGGCGACGTGCTTTAGTTTGGTCGCCTACATCCTGTGAACTGAAGTCTTAGTCGACTAATCCAGTCGAGTTACGGTCTGTACCACAAACCCTGACTGCCTCTTGGACTGCTGATGCCTGTCCGCTACATCAGACACACACACACATTCAAATATAGATGACAGAAAAAAAGACATAATAAAATAAAAAA
>CM022487.1:285967-316241 GCA_011952105.1 Coreoperca whiteheadi | reverse complement strand
CGGGTTCCATAAATGTCCTGGAGGGAGGGGACAGAGACACCAATGATCTTCTCAGCTGCTCTCACTGTGCGTTGCAGAGTCTCCCGGCAGGACGCGTTGCAGGCGCCGTACCACACAGTGATGCAGCTAGTCAGAGTGCTCTCGATGGTGCCTCTGTAGAAGGTGTACATGATGGGGGGGGGGGCTCTGGCTCTCCTCAGTTTGCGGAGGAAGTAGAGACGCCGCTGTGATTTCTTGGCCAGTGCTGCAGTGTTGTCGGTCCAGGAGAGGTCCTCTGTGATGTGCAAGCCCAGGAACTTGGTGCTGCTCACTCTCTCCACAGTCGCACCGTTGATGGTCAGAGGAACATGCTGAGTGTGCGCTCTCCTGAAGTCGACAACAATCTCCTTCGTCTTCTCCACGTTCAGAGAGAGATTGTTGTCACTGCACCACCCGGCCAGGTGGCTCACCTCGCTCCTGTAGTTTGTCTCATCTCTGTTGCTAATGAGACCCACCACAGTCGGGTCATCCGCAAACTTGATGAAGAGGTTGGAGTTGAGTGACGGTGTGCGGTCGTGTGTCAGCAGAGTGAAGAGGAGGGGGCTCAGCACACATCCTTGGGCCCCCCCCCAGCAAGCATTCTTCGATTTAATACAATGTGTAATTTGCCCGCTACAGCTAGCACCTAGCAGCTACACGTGGCCTGTGGTGGTGAAGTCACCGAAAAAAAGGAATCGCATGAAGTGCTCTATTGGTATCGGTATCCCTTTAAGGGTACCGATACTGGTACTGGTATCGTCACTTTTCAAACGATAGCCACCCCTGTGAGTCGCTGTTAAATGTTGCTGGAGTCCACCCTTTCCTCCAGCCAACAACCTCGCATCACACACCTAATAACGTCCAACAAATGGACTTATTTATAAGACAGGAAGCTCCTGTCTTTCCACTTTTAATGGCAAAGACAATGGCAACATACCTTCAGATCTCTGAGAGGGTGATACCGGATAACACAGACACATAGTAAAGACCAGGCTCCCCCCTACTGAAGACATGGACACAGGACGTTTCTGTTCAAGCTCCTGTCAGGACTGTGTGGGTGTGTCCACACTGTGTTTGATTGACATCTACATCTACACCTAGCCCTGCTAGGGGGGTACAGTTTACACCTTTACTCAAATTCAAAGCGTCTACGCTGTAGCTGCCTGTTTTCAGTCCGAGAACTCATCAAAGAATCTAAATGGCAGATGATATTTTCTTCTGTAAATGAAATTATGGCTGCTGACTTCATCCAAAATGGACTCCGATTCCAAAGGTGAATTGATTTTAAAATAGTCAAATCTCAACACCGTAATCTTCAGCGTGCACACACTTGGTTATTGGAATGTTTTTTAGTGAAATGCACCTTGGGAGTCGTAGTTGGCTTCTCTCCTTCAGTTTTTATGTCCGCACGCTTCTTGTACCTTTGACCTTTTATCAAGAAGAACAAGCTTTCTGTGGGAAAATGAAGGGGACTTCCAGGGGGACCCAACATACGCCTGTTAATGAATGAATGTAACATAGGTGCATCAGGTGAGACGCAGCGATGAAATAAGGTCAAGCACTCTTTTAAATAAATCCTCTTGACTGTATTTCACAGTAGAACACCCACTTTCACTTTACTTTGCTGGCCGTTGGGAAATGTGCTTAAAATGTGAGCACAGGGCTAGAGATGGTTCAAATCAAGATTCCAATATTGATAAGAATATTATGGTTCTATCATCACAATACACATCCCGTGAAAATGGATGAATGGGGGTGAGTTATTGCCCACAACAACATGTGATAATTCAGTTGCATGGAAAAAGGCATTTTTAAAAATTGGTTTTGCTCCTTGGAGTCCCTCAGCACCTAAAGACATCAGAATGTCCTGTATTGGACTATAGTTTCCTGAGTCGGTACAATCTGTCTGCCCTGTTAGGTTCTCAGCATGGCCTCATGGATGATCGGGGTGACTGTGATGGTGCTGTCGGTCTTCAGCAGCCGCAGCCAGGGGAAGAGGGATGACGTGCTCTACTGTTCTGGTAAGTTGCCCGAGCTGTGACGAATGATTTGATTCGATGAAAGAATTGCAGATGCTGCTGCTGTTCAATGAAACGCAACAGCTCAATTGCCACTGTAACTTTGCACAGATGAAGAAGATGAAAACCTGCCAAAAGGAACCGTTGGAAAGTCCAAGCTGGGCCATACTTTTACTTCTTTGCAGATCTTTACAGAAAAATGTTCATTGTTGACCTTTAAATCCTTTAAACCTACAACATTTTTACCCTGTGCCTTTTATTGGCAGAGATCATCCCGTCAACTGTGACGTCAAAGATTCTGTTGTTTTATTCTCCAGAATCATTGCTGCCATCTTGGGTTTAGTGGTGTGTTTAAAGATTAAAGATCATTATTTACCAGCATGTGTGTTATGTGTACAGTAGGACAAAGTCAAACCAGTAGTGCTGAAGATTGATCACTGAAGACCTACTAGATGCATACCGTTTAGTGTTTCTGTAACATGGTGTCATACCAATCAGTCCCTCCAGGATTTCGCGATGTCGCGATCGCAACTATTAACGCAACTTCAACAAACCTCCCTGAATTCAGTGCGACTCGCCAACTTTGACCAATCACCGCGGTCTCCTGCTGAGCGGTGTCATACGTCAGCAAACTCACTTCCGTGTTTTGTTCAGAAGACGCTGCAAACGTCTGACATTTACCCACAAAAATAACACCAAAGTACGTGAAAAACAGCATCCAGATGTGTTTTACGAAACGGGGGTAAACTGTTTTGCAAGATGTGCACAGTGATGGGCAAGCTACTGGGAAAGTGTAGCGAGCTAAGCTACCAGTTACGTTACTCCGCATTAAATGAAGCTTTTACTCCCTTTCTGCCAACAGACAGTAAAGAAATAGTAGCTAGCTAACGGTTAGCTGTTGACAAGTTGCTGGCTGGTGTTTGCAGACTGTAATGACTTGTGATGGCTAGCTAGGTTAACGTTTTCGAGCTCGCGTGTCTGTGACGTTATTCCCCTGCAGCCGAGACGTCGTAGGCATCAGCCCGAGGATCAGTTTTAGCTTCATTTAGCTTCAGAAGTGCTCAAGTTTACTCAAAAAGCACATTGGCCTCTGAAGTGAAGGCTGGACTACAACAGAGCAGAGGGTGAACAGTGTTTCCTGTGGGACATGGTAAGTCCCTTTGGGGTGCACTTTGAGGTTTTCCCCTTTGTAAAACTATAACATGCACAAAAAAAGATATTAAAACACAATAAAGGACAGGGAAAAGGCAAAAAAGCATAATATGAGCACTTTAAGTAAAAATCGATCTACCCTTGCCGGTTTTAACCTAGAAAAACAAATGCCGAAACATCCCAACTTTCATCGCAACTTTTAAGAAAAGCGGCCGCAACATCAGGCATTTTAGGCCGCAATACTGAGGATAAAGACCCGCGAAATCCTGGAGGGACTGACCAATACATCAGCCAATAGCTTATCACAGACATATTGTAGCCGTGTCGGCCGGGAAGTAGCAATAAACTATGATGTGACGTGGCAAAAACCGTTTCATTCAGTAGTTTGTGACAAGTTGATTTTGTAAAATGTCCTGCTGTACACATGGTCCTGGTCATAGTCCTTTTAATAAACGCATACTTGTCCTAAATGCTTATGTGTTATATGTTCATGTAAAATGAAAATTGGGCAATTTATTATTGGATGTTTTTAACTCAAATATTTCTGGCCTTAAAAATCCCAAATCAGTCAGGCCCTAATGTTCATTTAACATCTTTACCCCAAGTAAGCGTGGTAAAGCTTTAGAGTAGCACACAGTAACCTGTGTGATCGATATTGACCTCTTGCGCAGCCACCTGTTTCAGTTCATCACACTTCTGTAGCCTAAACTGCAAGCGAAGCGTCACGAACTATAGTTCGTTAACAGTGGACATGTACTCTTTGGTTACCAAGAAAGACCTTTCGAATGACCAGGTAAAGGTGGGGGTGTGGCTGTAATCCGACACAGGTCTTCTCGTCAGGTTCAGTGACTGGCTCCTCCCGGGCCGCTGGCTGTCCGCTCAGCGTGAGCGCTGAATAAACTCCGCTGTGTGTACTCAGCCCTGCTCTGTGAATGGAAACGAACAACAGCACTGTTCCAGCCGTGACGTTACAGGACTGGCCCTCAGACATTCAGCTTCCTTTCTAGTTTCTACATGTGCTGTAGTTGTGACGTTAGCTGCAGCAGCAGGAGGGCTGGGAGTATCTCTGTCTGCAGCTGCTGAGCTGCTCTGGGAAACACCTCGTCCTCTCTGGCTGTTAGCTTAGCAGCAGCTACTGTAGGGACCGTCTGCTAACCCACGGCCCGGCTAAGCTACAGCCAGCTAACGTTAGTTACATTACTCGCTGTGTCGGTGCTCGCTCTCTGTGTTGTGGTGCTGGATTTCTCCAGAATCTCATACCCACCTTTAAACGTATCTACTGATTGTCACTAAATTCCTGTCAGCTGGTCTTGTTGCCATCACTGAGGTTTACCTGTGTTTCCCAGCATGCAAGGCAATTGTGGATGAACTGAACTACTCGATCAGTCAGGTGGACCCAAAGAAAACCATCAACGTTGGCAGCTTCAGACTCAGCCCTGATGGAACTATGAAGGACAAAAAGGTACAGTACACTGATGTAGTGCTGTAAGTATATGCTGAAGCGCTGTTTGATTACTGGAGCCCCGGCCCGCCTCGTTAGCTTCTGTTCTGAGTCTGCAAGGCCACATCAGCAGGACCCAACACAGGAGCCCCTGAGGACACAACACATGCAAGAATGAAAAGAAAAGCTTACTACATATCCACCAAAACTCAAAGGAACAGAAGGTGGTGGTCAGCATGACAGCTGGTGGGCTTTCTACCATGTTACCATGCCGTAGACTTTGGTTTGGCTATAAGCAGTAGTTGCCCATGATTACTGCAGTAACTATGGATAATCCGTCTGTTACCACTGTCATCCATCAAATGATATAAAATGTGTGGAATTCTAGATTCTGATTGGCAGCAGAGTGCTGGAGCATTGTCTTTATCAAGTTCGAAATGAATGCTCGTTCCCTGAAGGCCTCTGGTTTCAGCTCTTACTGATGGCACTTTTCCATCACCAGCACCAGCTCGCCTGCCTCGCCTCGGCTCACTTTTCGCTCCGTTTGCTATTGCAGATAGTACCTGGTCATCATAGCAACGCCACAGGAAACTGCCGTGATACGCACCCGCTACCCGCACACACGGGACAGTGGAGGAGATGGAGTGTGTGCTGTGTTTGATTGTCGGGATGTGGCTGTTTCTCACAGCAAGAAGACCAACGTTGTCTGGTTTGACCGCGGTGTGTTCTCCCGAGTCGCCATAGTAACGGGTATATCACGCCATCTCTGGCCAACCTGTTTAAAGATGGCGGGGTTATTCAGGATCCTCCGTCTGGGGCGTGTAGTGATGACGCAGTGAAAAGTGACGATTCTCTCTGACCCATCAGCAGCCTGCCGTGTTTTCACGTCACATTTCTCGCCTCAGCTCGCTCAGAACCTCGCCGGAGGTTTTTACACAGTGGGAATACATGAAGCCATGTTTGGGTAACCATGGTATGCGTGGGACAATCCGCTCTGACCTTTGTACGTTATTTTTCTGCCATCACATGGCTCGTTGCAGTTCGTCCATCACATAAGCAACATCATTTCAGAACGTTGTTCAGAGGCACTTCACCAAGTTCACACGTCAAAATCCCTTTCCTTGTCCTGAGGGTACTATTCAGCCTGTCAGCCTGTTGTGTGTCGTCTTGCGTGGCTCTGGAGGATTCTTTGTGGAGTTTCTGAAACTGTGATGTCATCAGGGTTAGCTCCGCTTGGCTAATAAAAGATGCCATCAAGTTGCATTTTAGGATATGTGGGATCCAGTGCTGGAGCTTGACCCTATAGGGACTACAAGTCCGAATATGTCAGGCTGTGCTGCACAGATTTAGAACATTGTGGGGGGGGGTTTATGTCTCTTGTGAGTTCCCCAACATTATGGAAGTGGAATACTAAATCGCCGATCGATTTCTGCTGTTTCTCACCACTGTTCGTACAGCGATTCGACCTGTAGTAAAAGTAGCCATCTTCATGCTTTGTTTGTCCGTGTGACGGAAGTTCAGAGATGGCTTTCCACATTCTCAATGTTGGAAATGTATTGCTGAAAACAAGCTACAAAAAAAACTGTGGAGTTCGACCATTTTACAGTTTTGTGTTTAGAATTTCCTCTGGATGCAAGTCTTATCATTTCAATTTCCTAAGAACGATGAGACCAAGAGTGGACCGGGTAGTTTTACAAACGTTCATCGGAGACAGCTGGGATTCACTGAGAATCCGCTGCTAATGGTGGACGGGGCCGACGGGGCCGACGGGGCCGGCTGTCTCCCGCCCGGCCTTCATCCTCCCGTCCCGCCGACATCTGCTGCCATCGTTGGCGGTACGCTCTGTGCCACCAGTGAGGAGGAAGTTGCCTCGTGTGCTCATGTTCGAATTATAGTGAGTAGTCCACAGTAACTCTTCTGCATTTTGCAACCCCCTAATGTGGTTTTACATGGTGCTTTTACATAAGCTCTGCACAGATGCTGTGATTCACAGAGAGGCTGTGATCAGTAGGGCTGCTCAAAAGTGACGTTCGAATATTCCCTCTAAAAAAAACAGGACCAATGAATCCAAACGAGACATAACTCCTTGTACAGGTAATCTATCTATAAGCATACAACCTTATCTCGCGGCTCAACAACTTTAGCGCCTACCGACCAAAACCCAAAGTACTTCCAGAAGTGGTTTTTAGATTTTGGGGGGGTTAAAACTGCTTTCTCTGCTGCGGTCGAGTTGGGCTCTGCTCTTTCTGCCATCTTCCAGGCAAGACGCTGTGCCCGACAGGGCGACTCCTGGGACCCGGCCCTGAAAGAACAGTTCTCGCAAAGCAGACGGCCTGGCCTCTACTACCGCGGGCGCTTTTTTCCACTGGTTTTTTTATTCGAATATAAAATTTCACCTTCGAAATTCGTTTTTTTTTAAAAACTATTCGAATATATATTCGAATTTAGAGTATTCGTTGACAGCACTAGTGATCAGTGATGTGGTGGCGTCGCTGCAGTCCTTTTCTCCTCAGAATAGATTGATTTCTGGTGTTGCGTTGTGTGTGTTTGAGAACGCTGTGACACCATGGATCCCGGTTATTGTTCCTGGTCTAATGAGGTCACATCCCACTGGAACCTGGACATCCTCTATTGCCCAGGGATCAGGCTATCATGAGCTGTCCAGCTCTGCTATTGATTTCCTGTTTAGACAGAGAGCTGCACTGATTGGTGGGTGCAGGTAAGACGAGGGCTGAACCAAGGGGCTAAAATATCTATATTTCAATGATGATATACAGCTTGTCTCTATCTGTGTATTATTTGTGAAATGAATGGCTTTACAAAAAGGCTTTTCCAAAGAGATACCAATAAGCAGTAGCACACACAGGGACCTGGATGCAGGCAGGACCTCTGCAGAGGAAGTTGGTCTTCTTCGTGTCGTTTTTATCTACATTGCGCATGTGCGTGCGTAGTCTACAGAAAATGGAAGAAGATGATCATATTTTATGGAGTAAATATTTTCTGGTGTTCCCTCTGTCCTCCGGCAGCTCAGCCTCAACTTTCAGTTATTCAGTTATTTTCTGAGCCCTGGACTAACTTACCATTAAAGTGCTTTTAACTCGTGCTTTCAACGAAGCAAAGAACAGATGTGGCAGGGGTGGGAGATATGGCCCTAAAATAATATCCCGATATTTCAGGCTTTGAAAATATCGCATACATTACAATACAGTGAGTTCTTTCTTATTTCACCACCTTATCTTAGTGTTTACTCAAACTACTTGAATTTGCTCACCCGTCTTCTCCCTTTTGTGTGTGAGTGTAAAAGTTCAGTCAGTCATCAGGGGGGCACCTTGTCAATAACTGCTGTCTGGTTGGGTTGGGGCCAGAACACCGAGAAGGCTCAGCAGAACCAGACCCGTCTTTACCTGCAGCCACACACTCAACATCAGCTAACAGCCAGTCAAGCTATCATTGTCATGATGCTGCTCAAGCCACCAACCAACAACCACATAAAAATCCTCTTCAGCTACCTCACCTTAGCAATTAACAAAGCACACACTTATGCAGCAGGGTGAATGGGCGGTGGCTGGGAGGGTACTGTCCTTTAGTATCCTTTGGGCCCTGCAGGCACCTCGGCGATATCACTGATGCTCTGTTGGTTGGTACCAATGATCTTCTGAGCGGTTTCAATCTCCCGCTGCAGAGCCCTCCGGTCCTGAGCCGAGCACAACCCATTCTAGTTTGTGATGTTTCCAGTCAGGATGCTTTCTGGTGCTCCTTGGCACGGGGATTTTGCCTTCTGAAGTTTCCTTAAGAAATCCAGCCCTTTCTGAGCTTTCTGGACCAGTGGAGAGGTCAGAGGACCGTGTCAGGTTCTCTGTGACGCTGATTCCCAGGAACCTACACCTGTTCACCTGCTCCCCCTCAGCTCCACTGATGTAGACAGGGGGGTGTCTGCCTCCTTTCCCTAAAATCAATGATCAGCTCCTTGGGTTTGCTGACGCTGAGCAGTAGCTTGTTCTCTGTGCACCGCTCTGCAAGACTGTCGATTTCCTCCCGATATGAAGTCTCATGGTTGTTTGGAATCCTGCCGGTGATGGTGGTGTCCCCCATGTCGGGGGCTGCAGTCGTGGCTGTACAGCGTGAACAGGAGGGGGCTGAGCACACAGCCCTGGGGGCCTCAGTGTTGAGCACTAGAGTGGAGGAGGTTTGACTGCCAATCCGAACTGTCTGGGTCTGATGGTGAGGAAGTCCAATATCCAATTACAGAGTGTGGTACTGACGCCCAGAGTGCTGAGGTTTCCTTCAGTTTCATGGGGAGAGGTTACAGTGCCCTCCATAAGTATGAGAACACCAAGGTCAGGGTTTTTATTTTTGCTATACACTAAAGACATTTGGGTTTGAGATCAAAAGATGAATATGAAATGGGACATCACGATGTGTTTAATGAAAATATGTTTTACAGTTTAAGAAAATAGCACTTTCTTTTCAGCCACGCCCATTTTTAGGTGAGCAAAAGTATTGGAAGAGATTAACTTAAAGTAAATAATACTTTTAATGTTTGGTTGCATATTCCTTGCATGCCACAACTAAATCGAGCCCGCGACCCACCGGCATCGCCAAACCTTTTGACCGTTTGAAATGCTGTTCCAGGCTTTTACTGCAGCTTCTTCCAGTTGCTGTTTGTTTGGGCTTTTGTTCCTTTAGTCTCCTCTTCAAAAAGTGAAATGGATTCTCAATAGGACTTAAGTCAGGAGACTGACTTGGCCAGTCTAAAACCTTCCTGTACCTCTGTACTTCTTTGCAGTTTCTAATCTGGCCTTCCTATTGCTGCTGCTGATGAGATTTGCTTCTCCTGGTGTAGCCTGTGATTCTGCTCTGGAAGTCTTCTGTCCAAATTTTTGTATTTGCTATTCCCAATTTTTTATGTTTGAACAATCAATGCAACAGGAAGTGCGTGAGCAACAAGAACCACCTGTCCCATGTTCAGGGAACCTGTTCCCGTACTTTTGCTCACCTAAAAATGGGGGTGGCTGGAACAAAAGGTGCTGTGTTCTAAAATTGTAAAACGTATAAATACCAGGAAATAAAAGCTGACTTTCTGTCGCTTAATTGTGAAGACACACATCTACCACAGGAAAATCTTATCTAAATATCTTCTTCCTCTTTCAGTCAGCAAACAGGGAACGTGTTGATGACATCTGGTCAGCAGTCGTTCACACAGGCTGGTTCCTCTGAGGGGTCTCCCCCCCCCCGCGCTCTGTGATCACATATACTGTGTTTTAAGACAGCTGAACTCAAGATTTAGTTGTTCTCATTTCAACTTTCTAACATTGTAACTCCTGCATTGCTTTGCTGAGATCTTTATTCCATTACTATTTCATGATTGAAGACTTCTAACTGAATATCTGAATATCATAAATCTAAATATCCTAAATCCAAACTGTTGCAGCATGATATATATATATATATATATATATACAGCATATTGACATTGAAATCTGTAATCACGGCATGGGTTAGATGCGAAAGAACGTTGTCTCTTCAACATTACTCCTCCCCAGCCTCTGGCCAGACTTGTTATTATTTCCCAAACGCTTAGTTTTCCCCCTTCCACTGAAAAGTGTGAGACAAACGGAGCGTAGTGTGTACAGGAGGCCAGAATCATCTTAATGAATCAATGTGTTGACTCCTTATACAATAACTTGCAGAGAGCAGAGTTTATGTGTTGTAGGATATATGGTAGCAAATACAATTCCTTACGTTATAATACTTTGTGGTGAGTGGGTTGAAGTGCAAATGGCAAACAAAAAGCCCAGATCCCATCCACAATGCATAGCTGGTTATCTCTCTCTGACTAAAGTATCTGTCACATTTAAACACTGCCCTTATGTTGGTTAGAACTACTGTTAGTCCCCATGATGGATCCTGCATTTATGTAATCCAGATAGAAGATCGAAGTGTCCTTCATGGTGCTATTAATGCTGCTAACTGTGTCATTCTTAGCTTCTCATTAAACAGTTGTCTAAAGGTGGATTAATTTAGATATGAATGCTAATTACTCTTCTTATGCCCCATGTGGGTCCTGCTTAGATTTCATTTGGTTTGCCCCCTAGCTGTGTGTGTGTGTGTGTGTGATTTTAAAGAAAAAGCAGCAGTAAACTCACACGGGCAGAGGTTACACTAACTGTGCATGGAATGATATATTAATAATAACTGAAACTGCTCTATAGGGCAGATCCACATGTCCGAACACCACTCATATCATGGTCCCTTGTGTTTGGTGTGTGGAACTGACCATACACAGCCATCACACCCACATACAGCAGCTTTAAAACAGGAAATGTTTCAAGCATGGAAAACATGAATCATACACAACAAAATGATACATTCTTCCTGGAGCTGTGAATTTACTCTGACCCTCAAAAACCTTACAAGGTGCTCCGATGAGTTTAATATTGCACTTCCGTCATGTTTGGGGACTCACTCAAGAAACAGATGGTCAAAATGTAAACAGCAAAGCTTTTGGGGTCAAGCTCCAAAAACTGGCTCCTACCCTGCCGATCAGTAGATGTTACCTTCTCTGTAACCCACTAGGACATCCTCAGGGTCATTTTCTCAGCCATGTCGGAGCTCCTCCAGAGCCATGGGTTGGTACAGTACTCCTCAGGATGAGGAAACTGAACGTCATGTGTAGAATTAGTGGAGTGCCCCTTTAAGCAGCAGAACCACGACCTAACGTCTGTGCTGTACTCGCATGCTCGTGCAACTGAAACCTTACTCCATGATTTTTCCCCAAAATGTAATTTGTCTTCTCCAACTCTTTATTTATTCATCTAACGGTGGAGAATTTGTCTTTGAATGCATGACTCCAGCCCAGATCCGTTTGAAAACCGTTTTGGTCATCATGCTGTAGTCACCAGGGATAGGGTGGTTCCTCCAGAGATGAGCTCCTCCTCTGCCCTCAGCTGACACTAACCTCCACCTGTTGCATTGTTTGGTCAATCAAATGTTACTGATCCACAGAAGAAGCCAAACCTTGATCCCATGCCCTCCCGGCTCCGTTCTTTTCAGCAGCTTTTGACCTAGTGTGAATCGGAGAGGGAGGGATGTCACAGCTTAGATGCCATCAGTGAGGAGGATTTGCAGGTTTTAAGTCTCTGCTCTTTGGCCTCCTCACAGTAGGACTTCCTGGGGCCATGGGGCTGCTCTGTGCCACAAAAGTTAAACCTGCCTGCTGCAACAATGACACATTTATGGTCTCCAAAGACATTGAACTTAGTTGGAGCGGCGAGCTGATGTCACAGTGGCCGGTGGGAAGTCATGCATTGAGAATGAGAGGATGCACAATGGCACACTGACACAGTGGCAGAGAATATCATGGCCCAGAGTGAGGGGGCATGCACTTCACTGGTTATTTTTAGCTCTAAAGAGGTTCGGCATTTTCTCTTAGTTCGGTTCTAGGGATAGTTAGTTAAACAGTCTCAAAAATATGCTTATTTGTTTTCTTTCTGAGTGACCGCTCAGAAGATTGATATCAACCTCATGTCTGTTAGTGCAGAGCAGAACAGGACGTGGTTAGCCTAGCTCAAAGATTAAAGATTGGAAGCGGGGGGGAACTGCTAGCCTAGCTATTGAAATAATATTTCAAATGTTTTTTTATACGGTTGACAGTAGAGACAGTCGGGGACCCAAGGCAGAGCGAGAGATGCCCTACAGCATGCCCCATCTGTAGACTAGGATTGGAAAACAGACAGTTAGTGGTTTTAAGGGGAGTTGTGTCCTGGAACTGTCTGTTAGGGGAAAGCCTGTGAGGGATCATTTCCTTGTTACTGGGGGAACAGAGTCAACCTCTGTACACCCCCCAAAGTTCAGAAATCCCCCTGCCAACACTCTAAATCTCTCTAGCTAGCACATATCTTGATTGTTTAATCTGTACACAAACTGAAGGTTTTAGTTTTAGGGGGAGTTACATGCTGGAACTTTTTCTTGATGAGCAACAGTGTATCCACCCACCTAGAGCACCAGAGCCACTATAGTGGTCTGGGATACAGTTGGTGAGTACAGGTTTGGTAAAGGTCTCTGCACAGGCACGATGGTACCAACCCTGACATCAAGCCTCCAGGAAGCTGCACACAGTCACTGTGAGGAACAGTTCCAGCACTGCCGAAAACCACAAACTGTTGCTTTTATGTTTCTGGTCGTGAACAGATTAAACAAAGAAGATACAGAGTTTGACTCCGTGCGCTTTAGATGTGGTTGTAGGTGTATTTCTGAACTTGGATGGGTCTACAGAGGATCTCACGGTTCCTCTAGATCCCAGTGCCCAGCAACAAGGACACGATCCCTCACTGACCTCCCACTGAGATATAGTTTGAGCGTGTGACTCCCCTTAAACTTCTTTTTCCCCACTTTTGATGGAGCCAGGCTTGCAGTTTCCTCATTCTTAAAGATTTCATGCCAAGCTAAGCTAACCATGTCCTGACTCTGGATTGATATTGATCTTCTCATTGGAGTCATGGGGAAAAAAGCTACTTAACTTATTTGCCCTATTGCTTTTAAGTGCTGTGCCAGGCGTCACCTGCTCTCCACCCTCCTATGAGCTAATGCTGCTCTATGGATGCACATGAAGTCCTAATGAAGTGATATATTATTATCATCACACCTTTGCGGTGGACATTCTTATTCGCTAATCCATGCTTTGATGGTCAAAATGACATTTCAGCTTCTCCTTCCACTCACTGCTTTGATAACAATATTATTATTAGTAGTATTATTAATTTATGAGCCTTCATTGGCCCATATCACAAGACAATGAAATTGAAAGGCCCCTGTCCACAGCGGTGCAATAATGCCTCCCTGTCCAATGGGAATTGAATGGAGGATAGCATCCCTGAGAAGCCTATTCTCTGGCCCAACTGGTCGCTCCCCCCCACACCCCCCCCCCACCACCCCATTCTTCAAACAACGCTGTGAGTGACAGCTCCCTTTCACGAGGCTCCGACTGGCAAGGAAGGGGTTTAATTCCAAGCCATTTTGTAGCATGGCATGATAATGACTCAGACCCAAGCCCGTCAGTCCATCTCAGCCCGACGTGGTTTTGTTATTGGGGTTTTTTTTTTTTTTTTAAATGTGGTTTGGATGAGATTGAAGATTTAGTTTGAATTTAAATTTCAAACTCAGTTTCATCAAATTCACATATATGATGAGACGACACAGTCCCACAGTCCTGGTGTTTGATCGTATGATTTCCGACAATATGAATATACTCAACATTTGCTCTGTATATTAAGAAAAGGGGGGAAACTTGTACTTTCTCCCTCTCTGAATTTACATGACGGTATTAGATTTTATAATAATGATACATTGTTATAAATAAAAAAAATACCCAACACTATATGAAGTAGAAAAAAATAGCTTCAGCTTGGCCAGCTGCAACATGTAAATGCTGCTTACATGATCACTAATGATAATCATATAATATATGATAATGATATACATTTTTAATACTTAATATGTACATTTTGCTGATAACACCATTAGCAACTTCTATAGTCCAAAAAGGTCCCATGAGGAAATTACAAATTAAAAACTACCAAACCAAACTACTTTAGCGATGCTATCTCGTCCTTATTATTTGCTTCATCTTTAAAATCTGGCACTTTAGCTCATTTCCAAAGCCTTAAAATGATTCTGGAGGCTGAAATCATACCCACCATAATAACTGAAAATACATATTTTGCTATATTCTACATTCATTTATACCCTACACAATAGAATTAACCAAATGAACAGTTGTAGGTAGATCATGATGTCAAATACAACCTTCAATTTGAAGGTTCATTCTTGACCTTGGAAATTGGCGTAAAACAAAATAAACTTAATTAATGATAATAATTTGAAAAATGCCATCTCCATGAAAAATGAGCAATCTCCATCTGCTGATGAAGACAGTAACATGTGGTTGAAAGCTTCAGTACAAGCTAGTAAGCAAACCTTGAGCAAAGATGATTTTGTCAAGCTCTTTGTGTGCGATGTTTGTAGAGCGGGGAAGATCGATCGACAGAAACAGTTTTGTGCAAAAATGATTTGCTGGGTCTTTAGTTTTAAACGATAGGAAGCCGAGGATCTTTAGGCTGGAGACATTTCAATCTGTCAACCTGGGCTCTAGGAAGTTTTCTGACATCTTTGGACCAAATTCTTCATTCATTGATTGAGAAAGTAATGTGCACATCAGTAGATAATGAAAATGATCAGCTACACAAATATCTGTCCCCCAAATGTGCCAGACTAGATAAGACACAATCACTAATTTCACTCCTTCAGCGGACGAAATGGCGCCACTGGTGTACAAGTAAGCACAAGCTGATTTTGATTGATAGGTGAACCTCATCGTCATTGGCCTGTGTGACCTACATCCCTCTGTGCTCGCCCCCCCCAACCTTTGGCCCCGTTGCTGTAACACTTTCTGTTGACCGGCCAACTTCCTTCCTCCCCAGCACACCCGTGTTGTCAAGCTCAAGGGACCTTCTGCTGAATGAATCAGAAGTTAAAAAGGTGGGGTCGACCTTACAGACAGGGGGGTTAGTGATTGGTTCACTTTGTTTTTACGCTGAAGAAGTTATTTGTTGAGCAGAGGGAGAAGCAGAAAAACCGAGAAGGCAAAGGAAGGATTTGGTGGAAAACAGATGGCGGAGAGGCCCTTTGTCACTTCTGACATCTCGAAGAGGGAGAGAGAGAGTGTGTGTGTGTGTGTGTGTGTGTGTGTGTGTAATGTAATCAGTAGGCTTGGCCCGGAAGGGAACACAGGCGACTCTGAAAAAAGACAAAAGGCTTCAGGGAATAATATATCTACATTGTTACAAAATCTAGTTCATCTGCAAGATGCCCTCCAACCCTCCCCTCTTCCTCTCTGTGCAGTACCCCCCAAAACCTCCCCCCACCCCCACCCTGCCACCTTTTGACCAAAGAAGACAAGGAAGATTTCCTCCTTTGATCATTGGAGGATGGAGGGGGATGAATGGGCCAAAAAGAAGCAGCAGAAGCAGTGCGGGGGCTGAGCAGATGAGCTGTTTACCCTGCACTTGGCTTCCTCCACCAACCCCACCCTTCTCAGGAAACCAACCCCTCCCTTTGGCATTTTCCAGCCCACTTGGAGGTGTAAGGAGCCCCCCACCCCCTCGCCCTTTTCATCACCCTGTCCTCGCCCCCTCACCTCCCGGGCGTCACCCCTGTCAAACGATCTCCTTCCGGAGAGTGGGAGCACGGCGCTGCACCTGTCTTGACCCGTCTAGACACCACCGCCTCACTGTTTTGTCCTCAAAGGGGGGAGAGGAAGAGGACGCTGGAGTTTGGGTGGAGAGGTGGGGAGGGTATGCACGCAGGTTAAAAGTCAGAGTTGGAGGGTGAGGTTTGTTAGTGAGGATGGAGGAAAGCCAGCGGAAACCCGAGGTCACCCTGCTGACCCACACAGAGCCCTGTGGTGTAACAGGGCTGACACCGGGGCAACCCCGACCCTGAGGACGACTGTGGACGTCAGCTAACCGGTTTTGTTGTTTGGTTGCAGGGACACAGGTGCCGTCTCAGATTTGGAAGTGTATTTTTAATCATTTTAGATCAGGTTTATTTTCGTCACCATATTTCCGGATGTGTGTCTGTGAGGCGTGCATTTGAGTTAGCAGTTAGTAACGTTGGCAAAATAAGAGGAGTGTCATATGACAAAAGATCCAGGCCGGACCCGAGCCCAGGACGTCTGTAGTCACGCGTGGTCTCCATGTTTTCCCTCCTGTCTCTCGCTTGTGTGGCCAGGTACCTCTCGCTCGCTCCGAGACTCACCTCCACGAGCTCCTGGACGGGGTGTGCAACAGCATGAGCGACTACTCCCTCCACGTGGACCCCGACACCCAGCACAAACAGTACATGAGGTTTGCTCCCAGGAGCAGCGGGACCACTGGGGACTTCCCGGACTTTAAAAACTTCCAGTTCGACGGCCCCGAGGCGTCCAACGCCCTGAAATTCGCAGTGAGTGCAGAAGTGCATCATTAAACTGTAGAATGTACTGTACTTGTGATAGAACTGTAATCCGTGATCATAACTGTGGACTCATTTAGGGACATTTGCAGACCAGGACCAGGTTGCACCAGCTTAGTCCATCGCTAAATGAATGTGTTAAGTCCTTTCTAAATTCTTAGTAACTACGATCTACTTTCAAACTAGTCATTTACTAAATTGGGTTGCTCCACCAAAACTGAAGGAATGTCGTTGCTGGTAAAGACCCTGTGTGAAGTGGTTGCCAGGAAACAATTGAGTAGCACTGTCCAATCAAAAGCAGTCAACTGTGTATGTGAACGGAAAGTATTGCAAGGTAGTCTTAATGCTACTAACTTCCAAATAGAACAGTTGTAGGGGACCAAACTATTTAATAAACTCACCAGCCAACCCTTTGTACCCATGGACAAAAGGGCTTTGGCTTTTTATCAACAGTGTTCATGCGAGTAAGAGTGTGACTATGCTGACCTTATTTGGACATTTAATTGTTATTGGCATATTGTAATTTGAGATATATTGTCCTGTTTCTGTGAAATGTAATTTAAAATCTTCCCAGTTTCTTTCATTATTAACCGTTTAAGACCCAAGCCTAAAGGCGGCTGACTGGGCATGGCTTGCAGTGTTTGATTGCAAAATACTAATAAATATATATATATATATAGCCATATATTGTATAGCATATGTACTGTATGTGTATGAAGATATATATATTATTGTCAGCACAAACCCAGCTTTACTTCGATCAGTTTTTTACTAAAATATTATAACAACACAGAAATTAGCAGTCAGAAGATTCCACATATTCTTCAGTCTTATTTAGTCTCTGGGAGAGTTTACTGTCTGTAGTTTTGCCTTTTCTTGATATTCCATGTTGGTGATAGTCGAAGTGGCTGTTCCTGCACACTGCACACACAGTGGCACCTCACACCCCTGACCTGTCCACGCTGGGCTCCCCACGCACGGCACACTGTAGAATGCTAAATATTGGAGAGAGCTACTTTTGTCAGTTGGTTCAGTCAGCAGCCCCTCCGGCAGTAAACAGCTATAAATATTTAGTACCAACTAAGGAGTGCTAGTTTGAATTTAGACATGTGTGAATGTCCACCTAGTAAACACACACTATGGTACGAATGACCCGCTGCTAGCTGTTAGCTTTGCCGCGTTATGCAATGTCGTGTCATGTGACTAAAGCATTGGCAGTGCAACTGGATTATGTTTCCAATAGTTACAATGTAACATGCAGAGGGCCTCTACTGTGTTCGCATATTTCAAAAACTAGTCTAAAGACTTTCCCATTCAGAATGACTTGAATACAACTTGTGTTTTGTGCAGTTTCAGATACTGCTGATCGTGTGTGTGTGTGTGTATTTACAGAGATTCGTCTGTACGGCCTGGTCTCCGAGTGTAGTGGGACTTACCTCTTTATATAAATAAGAGTTACGTAAATGAAATAGATAAAGGAAGTAGACTTTATTGTTTCACCTCAAAGGCTTTCATTTGGGTTTGGGTTTTAAAATCACTGCTTTTGTGGTCTCCGTTACGGTTACTGAGCCGCTGGTTTGCCATGCCCTACACCTCGTAGAGCTGGCCATAGCAGGCAGACGGCAGAATTAGAACGTTTCAAAGCCCAAGCAGACGGAAATAATCATGAGAGCTCTTGAGCTAGATTGGCAAATGGGAGCTCGCTGTGCTTTAGGATTGAGGCTTCAGGATGTATTCAGCGTGAACCTGGTCCTGCTCCTCACTTCATTTCTTACATTGGAGCTGAAATTCACATCTACGGTCATTTTAGCTTTTACGCTTTGCTTGTCAGCCTGCTGCTTTCTTAAGAAGAAAAGCAATCCAAATCTCTGCAGGGCTACCTGCTGACATCGAGGGGATAAAAGTGCAGTCGGAACTAGCATCGCAGGCTGAAGTTAATACCGAGCCTGCGCTCACTCTGACGAGTCGTGGCTTAGCGGTGTGACCATCGAGTTGTCAAAATGGCTGAACAGTTTGGCAAACAGAGGGGAAACATGGCCACCGCCCTGAGAACGGCGTGCCCACCATTGTGCAAAAGGACAGCGTTTGTGTGTGTGTGTGCGTGCGTGGCCGAGCCGCTCCAGCTCGGTTTCCTCCAGGCCAAGTCTTTCTTCTGCGCTTGTGTTTTTCTCTCAGTGTGAAACCGTGGTGGAGGAGCTGGAGGATGAGATCATCTCTCTGTTCAGCCGGGACATTGAGCATGTGCACGAGGAGTTATGCAACAGAGTGTCAGGTACCAGCGCCTCTGCACGCACAGCACAGACATCCTCACAAAGGACACGCATCGAGTGGAATCAGTTAGAGCAACGGCTTGACGTCTTCGAAAGGGAGGGAGCGTCGAGCCCAGTAGTGCTAACAACGCTGCTCTGTTGTGAAAAAATCATTTCCAATCCAGTTTGTCTTTGTTTGTTTCTGCGTGTCCTTCAATATGTTCATCTAATTCAAGGCACTTTTCTTTGACTTTGTACAATGTATTCATCTGTGGTTCAGATTAACCTTATGTAGCTCCGTGTTCCCTGTTGGGTTGGGCTTCCACAGCCTTATGTGACAGCACAGCTGAGTGAGAATCTCTGACTGAGCTGGAAGCTACAGCCAGTGCACATGTACCACTGTTGTTCATCAAGCTTTATTTCAAACAGCAGCAGCATTCTACCGAGGCGTCTCGATAGCGTACAGCCTCAGAATGCTTTTCACATGAACTCCTGGAACTGCACAGCAAATCTGCAGCATCGCAACCTAGTGCTACACGTTCATCTATTAATGTAGCCAAGTCCTTAACCTGAACACACTCGCTCATATGTTGTCTTTCTGCTCTTGATTTCAGACTACTGTAAAGACAGCGTTCACACAAACGACGAGTTGTAGTGTTGCTGTATGCTTGCAGTCGCCGGAGGTGGGACCAGCTTTGTTGCACAGATTACTAAAAAGAGGCCTTTAACAAAGTCGGCTTTTGACAAATAATTGACACTTTTGAAATCAATAAAAGAGGAAATGTTGAGAAACCACATTGTGCACATCAGTGTTTGTGTGAGGCTTGAAATCGATGCTCGTGCACGCCGCTCACTGCTGTCACCGCCGAGTATTGTGCTGCACTGCTTTTCCGGACAGCCGCGGCTTCTTCTTGGTCTGACTAACCATAACCAGACCTGCAGAGCGAGCACACTAATGACGGGACGGCTGCGTTTCTACCAGGTTTGCATGCTCTTAGTCAGTGTGGATTTCTAGCTTTTGGAAATGTAAGATAGCACTCCTCATAGTGCTGCAACAATTAGTCAACTAATCAGTTTATCAAGCCTGAATGTTATTAAAATCACAGTCAACTGAATATTATGACCGGGAGGAATCAATTCATGTGTTGACAGTAGAACTAATCTCTGCTGCCATCATTCTACAAGTTTGGGTAGTTCACATCAATTTGGGTCATTTAAATTTTTATAAATACAGCGCTACAGTCCTTGGTCATGCAAGGTCAGAGCATCATTTCGGGTTATCTTTGGCACTCTCTAAATGGTCACAACGAGGTACATACAAGGACAAAAATGTAGAAAACCCCAAAGGTTCAGAGCTTTAGTCTGTGTACGGCGAGCTGCAGCCGTGTGTGAACACACACATTTCAAATAGACAAGTGTCTTCTCATACAAACTAGCAGGTGTACAGACTGGAGCCAACGTTGAAGACTCCATCGTCTGATTGGAGCAGATAGAGCAGCAGCTGGTTGATGATTGGCCAGAACACGGTGCATTGATATGCTAACGCTGCACGTCCAAAGGGGAGGAATGTTTCGAGGCAGAGACTCTGAGCGCCTCTCCGTGTGCTCCGACATGACTGAAAGGTTTCCCCGACCTGGTGTAGCAGTGGATAAGATTAGGTCCAGGCTCAGGGAAACCTGTTTTGAGGTCAACACTGAGCAGCCAAACGTGGCTGCTATCGAGGAAGAAAACTAAGTATTAACTTGGAAAAAAATAAAGGCCATGGGAATCAGCGACGCTCTGTACAACATAGCCAAAGTCGGAGGTCTGTAGATGTTCGAATGTGGGCAGAAATATTTCTTCCATCTGTGTAAATCCACTTTATTTGGACATTGGTGGAGCCCACTTAACAAAGACATAAGGATTCCAAGCTACATTTCTGCAGTTCTGTGCTGGAGCAGCCCATGTGAGCTACGGTCGGACACCACACGGCAACGGATCCGGTCCACTCTCTCCTCTTTAGTCTTCAGCAGTCCGGACGAACGTGAAAAGGAGAGAACCCGAATCCTTTCTGAAGCAATCGATCACGCGCCACCTCTTTTCCACTGTAGCACCGTCCTCCACGTGTGCTTTTCTGTGCCAATATGTGACCAAGGCGACGATCATGTGACGCCGCATGCATAGAGGTTACCTGTGCACACAGTGATGCTGCGGCACCTACTTCCTGCTGCTGCGTCCACTTGCCCCCGACGTTTGGCGGAGAATCCGACAGCCGTGGCGGCGGCTTGTGTGTAACTGCACGCTGTTCCACTCGGCTGAAGGGATGCGCCGGCTGAAACGTCGCTGCACTTGTCTTACCGCTCCAAGTGTCGTGTGCGTATTATTTTGACTCAGTCCCACTTACACCAGGGCCGTTCTAGAGTCTGCTGGGGCCCTAGGCAGATATTCCCAGGGGGCCCCACCAATTCAATGCAATAAGCTTTATTGGCATGACAAAAGCATACACTTTGTGTTGCCAAAGCATTGAAACAACAGAAAGTGATTTGTAACAACTGAACATTTTCAGAGAAAATAGTAATAATGATAGGGGCCCCACCAACCAGCGGTGACACCACTCAGTAATATGACACAGATGAAAGGTGGACTAAACCTAAACCGATCACGTTAGTTTTTTAAACATTCCTAATGTGAATGAGAGGCAACCTGTAAAGCGCTTTGGTCTGCTAAGGTGGAAGAAAAGGCCTATATAAATGCAGTCCGTTTACCATTTAACAGAAAGAACGGTACAAACCTAAATAAATAAGGAAAGAACTTCAGGAACTGATGTCACAAAAAGCAGGGTGTATATTGTCGTGAAGAATCTCGGGCGTGCTATGGATTCAAGTGAAGCTTACTGAACTCCCAGTTGTCAGTGTCGGTGGGGGCCTGTGCTGGTGGGGCTGCCGGCGCATGACGGGCAGCAGGTGGACACGGACTATACTGATAGGACAAAAACAGGGTTTATATGGTCATAAAGGGTCTTTAGAGGACACATGTTATCAATTAGAGTTGTCATTATCTGCACCTGGAGGGCCACTTTATCCTTCGGCTCTGCTGCGGTCAGAAAGGGACGCAGTAGCCTGTGGGATAGCAAGTCAATTCAAAATGCTTTCACACTATAGAATTACAACTCCTCAAGTTCATCTTTTAAATGTTCTCCTTGGACTTTCATTATTCACAGCATTCATAGCTTAGCTGGGACTCAGCTTTGAATGACTCAGTCAATCATTGATCTCTTTGTTGAGCTGACTGCAGACTACATAATATTTCCACACATATAACCTTCCGCTTGCGAATATGAACGCTTGCAGTTCCAAAGCTAACTAATAGAGAAGAGTTCCATGTGTGCTACATTGCTTTCCAGACATGTACAACACACATTAAAAAACAGCCCGGCCTCGGGTCTTATGTAGCGGCGCTTTATGCAAATCAGATGAACTGTAGCTGGGCTCATTTACATCTGTGGTCTTGATAAATTCCCTGCTAAACTGAAAGATTGCTGTAACCTTAACCCCTGACATAGTAAATATCCACCTGGGGGGGCGGGTTGGTGCGACAGGCTGTCCGACCACGTGTTAACAGATGTTCTGAGCGGCCACACCCGAACGCGGAGTGCAAAGCCGGCCGCCAAAGAGAGGAGGGAGACGCGCTAATCGTTTAAATATGGGAAGACATTCATATTGTTGCACTTGGTTGGTCACATGAAAGTGAAAGAAATAGTTGTGAAAAGAATGAAAGGAAGAGCGCTAGAGAGAAAAGTTGAAACCCTGCTTGCCTTCTCCCCTCCACACAGCTGACCAATCAGTGCGTGAAGTGGATGTGAATGTCGGATTGTCAAATTGTTGTCCTACAAGCAGTTCTGATGACGGATACCGTAACCTTCAGAGTACAGTCGGTTAGATCTCTTTGAATGTCACAGTCCCCGAGCAGCCCGGTATCCTTGGACCAGCGTGTCACTCCTCATGATTTACGTTCAGCGTCTTCGCAGGAAGTCGTGTGTCCTACATGTTGGACGGGTGTGGATGGTCTGCTGCAGGCTACATTAGCCGCTACAAGCATAACACACCCCAATCTCCCGCCCAACGGTCGGGTCACATTGTGGGTAATGTAGGCGCCAGGTTTTAACAAGGAAGTGTAGGATAAAAAAAGACGAGATTTTGGGTTCTGCTTTTGCCACCAACAAAGAACTTTGTGTCACCCAGATTAGTGCATGCAGTTGCAATGCCTAACACGAAGAGAAAGCGTCAATCAGTATGTTGTGAAAAAGTCCTACTTCTGGTCTCACACAGGTAAATTCCTGCTCACGCTTCAGTTTCATTTGTAGCACTTTCACATGTCCTCATCTTTACATATTTGGGTATTTCATTTTGCTGTGCAGTTTGCAGTGGAAGGGGAGCAAGTAGCAAGTTGTTAAGCAAGTGTTTAAAACACTACCAGTAAGGATCTAAAGGGGTCACCAGAGTGAATTTTATTAGTTTAAAAATAATACTGCTGTAAACATTTAGGAAAAACATGTTCTAACCAGTGATTGTAAGCCATGTGTGCAGGTTCTGCATCTTACAAAGCACTGCGCCTGCTTATGTCATTGCTTAACCCCGCATCAACCAGGAGATCAGCTGTTGAGAGCTTGGCAGCAAAGAAATGCCGCATGAACATGACTCTGCAGGGCACCATTTGTCTGCCTTCACCTTCACGTTTGTTGTTCCTACACCAGCAGCAGGAAGTCTGTGCCTCCCTCCCTGTCCGTTTGGTTTCCTCTCTGCCCAGGGATTCAAGTCACAGTAGGACCCATACAAGCTCATTGCGTAGCTGCCTGTCTGGAAATGTCAAGGAGCCCAGCTTCCACCCCTGACAGATCAAGGGTTACCAAGGTGCTGACTGGCTACAGGGTGACAGACAACCCCAACACCCGTCATTGCCCATTGATTGATGACTGGGCTTTTAGTTGAACCAACTAGAGCTAGTCTGGTAAGACAGAGGGAAGTAAATATTAGAAAGCTGCTATTAGCTGAAACTAAGCCACCAAAGTCCAGCCATAGTTAAGAGGACATTCCAGTTTCATACAATCTGGGTCTTACGTCTGTGGCATTGTCCCTCATATCTAACTACTATTCATAGCTGAGATCTGGTGTTAAAGTAAAGACTCTTTACTTGCAACAATACAAGGATACAAAAAGATCCAGGCATTGAAGCCAAAGTACCAGGGGGTCATGCTAAGGCAGAATCCGAAAAACACAAGTAGGTCCGACGACAGGACCAGAGTAGAAAACAGGCAGGGACTAATTCAAACCCTGGACAGCTGAGGCTCCAGGCACAAAGACAATCTGGCAGAGAGCTAAGGGAAGTGGACCCGTAAATATCCTAGGAGGCTAATGAGGGAATGGGGAACAGGTGAGTGCGAAGGTTGAGCAGGTGAGGTGATTCTACTGGGGGGAGGGCAGGCAGGTGGGAGGGGCAGGGTCTGAAATGACAGCGGAATTAGAACAATCAAAATGAATAATAGAATAATAAACTCAAAACCATGACACAGTCATGAAAAAAGAAGTCGGACAGGTCAAGGTCACGCGAGCAGTCAGACGATCACACAGGTTGGAAACAAGCCAACAGGTTAGTCAAACTTCTTTAGAGGAGAAAACTAAGGAGAAGGGTAGAACGATGGCCCACTTCCTGCCTCAACTTTGACCCACTGTACTTCCTGTACAATGAGAGATTATTAGCCACACCTTTTACTTCCAAATGTTGGGGTGTTTACAACCTGTCCGTCATCTGACTTCCCTGCTATTACTTTGGTGTGTGCAATATTATCAGAACTGATGGGAATCCATGTAGGTTTACACAAACACCAAAGCCAACTCCTCATAGGTGTAGCCTACATTCTGACAACTGCCAGGAATGATGGGCAAAACTATGAAAACTAAACCCAAGTTAACAATGCACTAGATGTATCCTTCAACTCCAGCTGCTGGTGTAACACGCTGCTCATTTTGTTTATAGGTTGCCATTTTAAATTTAGCACGAATCTTACAGTGTGCCTTGGATTGTTTTTGACATTGACATTTCTTGAGACGGACTTCTACCCATGCAATGAGCCCTTCACAAGATGGAAAGTGAACAGCTGCTGGTGTATTCCAGCTCAACTTCCAAGTGGAAAGCAGTCACACTTGCCCATCATTTTGGGAAATGATTACTACATAAAACACACACAATGATGAGTGCAATCGTTCCACACGGATGTTACTAGGATACTGGGCTGTCCGCTGATGAGATGTTTTTGGCCTCCAGAACCAGTTCTATCCCTAGCAAATATTTGAAGAATTTATTTATCCCAATCTGCACATTGGCTATTGAGCAAAGCACTATTTTTAAAGCTTATGCTGTCGTGACCGACAGGTTTATCATTATGGCCAATAGCAGAATATATGCCACAGCTAGGTCTGGCTGAAACTTTACGGGGGCAGCTGTGGCTTAGTGGTAGAGCGGGTCGTCCACTAATCAGAGGGTTGGCGGGTTCGATCTCGGCTTCCCCCAGCCCACATGTCGGAGTGTCCTTGGGCAGGATTAGTTTCTTTGTTCTGATGAGCAGTTGGCACCTGCCGTCAGTGTGTGAACGGGGTGAGTGTGATATGAAGTGAAGAGCTTTGAGTGGTCGGAAGACCAGAAGAGCGCTGTCCAAGTACAGTCCATTCACCATTTACTTTAGCTTACTGAGCTCACAGTGTCTAGAGAGGATTATGACAGATGTATGACTACTCGATAATTCCTCAACTGTTGTTTTTCTGAGACTCAACATTCACTCACTTGAATAGAAAAACCCTTTGAGACAAAGTGCAATTTTGTATTCTTGTATCCTTCTACTCTTCTAGCATAAAGTTTGGTCACTGAGCTGCAGCATTAACTTGTATTCTAACAAGATTAAAATATATTTGTCCTGGAGATTAGCATAGTTAAGTGTCCCCCTTTTTTTGGCTTTTGGGGCGGCTGCAGCAGGCTTTGATCAGCGTAGCGCGGCGAGGCCCAGGCTTGGCCTGGCCATCCGAGGCCCGGGTGTGAAATTGGTCTGATGTCATCCCCCATTCTCCACCATCTCCAGCTTTTAGCAGCCATAATTATATTTCCGCCACAAAGGCCCCGTCCCCTTCATTCCATATTCCAAGTTTGACTAGGAAGCATTTAGAGAACTATGGCTAAATTACTCAGTGGGGGGAAGGGGGACTGGATGGGCCATCTTTTGTCTGACAGAGACACATGGGACATCAATACTTTGTGATATGTACTTTTCTTTTCTCTGCTCGTTTGCCCTTTGCCTCAGCATGTTGGCGAGGTTAAGTTTCAGACAAGCAGATGGATGAACTCTGCTTTTAGCCGGAAAACGACAGGACCTGTTGCTGAGACGTTACCATAGACAGATTTAGCAACGTTTAGACGAGTGTCTCAACAAGCAAACCAGACACTTGTGCTTGGTTTGACTTTTGCCACTCTCTTTTGAGAAATGTACTTTTTGAAATCCAGAATAATTACAACATGACCACTGCATGCAGATTGATTTGTTTTGGTGTTCGCTGTAGGCACGATTTTTGCTAAATGGATTTCAGACTTGTTGTGACCCAGTGCTGGTGGAAGAGACAGGCAGTGATAGCATGGTTGGTTTTGACTTGCAGTACAAACTTGTACTTCTACTGAATGTTGTTGTTGTGTTTTTACATTGTTCCTAATGATGCCCCAAAGCTTTGAGCATGAGATTTCATTCTAGAACGCGGGATCAGTATGTGACATGAACTAATCTCACCCCCTCCCACCACACCTTCCTGATATTGAAATTGGGGGAGCCGCATTCTTTGTAGCTTTCCAAAAATGACAATCTGACAAGCAGACCCGCTTCACACAGTGATTGACCAGAGGTGTGAATGTAGGCAGGTTTTCACGTGAACAGCCGAGGTCAACATTATGAATGCACCGTTATCCACATCTGTACCATTCATCACGTTGAGACTACAACAAGGGGGCGGCTGTGGCTTGGTGGCAGAACGGTCGCCTGCCAATCGGAAGGTCGGCGGTTCGATCCCCCAGCCATGCGTCGAAGTATCTTTGAGCAAGATACTGAACCCCATAATGCTCCCGAAGCTGCGCCTTCGGTTTCTGAATGTTCCATGTAAGTCGCTTTGGATAAAAGCGTCTGCTAAATGACTAAATGTAAATGTACAAAGAAACCCAGAACTGTTGAAGAGACCAGATTTTTTTTTTACCTTAACCACAATCTTTTACTCACCTGAACCATAGTGGCTGTGACAACCAGGGCACAGACGACTGGAGTTAGTCCAAATGGTTTGATCATGTTTTTTTATAGAGGTTCTATGGGAAAACTGTTGACATTTGGAAAGCCACCAAAAGCTTTTGGATCAGAACCGCCATAAGAATACATTTGAGAAATCCATTTTTAGGTGTATTTTGAAGTGTTTTAATCGAAAAAAAGAATCTAAGTAATATAAAACACAGCATCAGAGTCGTGATGAAAACAAGCGAAAGTCCTCTCATTTCGTACTGGGAAGTTGGAATGTCCCCTGATCTCCACAGTGGGAACCAGAGAGGAAAAAGATGTCCATTTCTCACCATTTCTTGGCTGCAGTGTTGTCACCTGCTGCTTTTTGCATGGACACCCAAAGCATTTTGACCTTCATCCAGGTTCTCTGGCCATTATGCCACCCCCCAACACCCCCGGCCCTTTCGACTGACAGCCTCACACTGTGCATAGAAACCCAGCTCGCAGCTTTTCCCCCTTTCCTCACCCAAGTCAAGCATAGCTGAGCTCATCAAGTCAGCGACCGTTGGGCGTAACTTCCACATACAAGCGAGCTAAGAATGGAAATGCAGATGAGGGCTCCTGCTGCCATTCACAGAGCCCAGGTCAATGCTGCTGCTGCTGCCGCTGCCGATGGACGAGTCGCTGGCTTTTTGTAGACGGATCGCCCCCTGCTCTCCATATTTCCTTCTCCCTCTCGGTTTCATTTTTCCCAGCTGTTTCTCCTCCTCAGTCCGATGTGCAGGTAAACCCAGCAAATGTGTGTGTTCTGAGTTTTCAGCGACGCTGCTGGTGGACTTTGTTCATTTGGATGCTGGAACAGTTGTGGGGAGGAGGCGGTGTTTAGGGTTTGCAGATTGACTTCACAGTTTTAAGCATTCGTGAGTCTGTCCGTAGTCGGGTGGAGTTTTAACCTTCAAAGTTTGTGTGCACACTTTTCTAGCATGAAGTGAATATACTAATAAACGTAACGACTAAGTGGCTTCTACTTTCCAAATTCCGCCTGCCTTTTTCAACCACGTGCTGATGGAACCACAGCTTGTGTCATTTGTACAAGACATGAAGCCTGGGATTGTATGGATACTACGAAATCAGAAAGGGACCTCCAGAAACATTTTCTTAAAAAATCCAATGAAGGACTTTTTGGTACTGGTTTGTGTTTCTTTTTTTCATCTGGGCAGTTGATGTGCAAGGTTATTGGTGACGTTCTCGTTTCTTTTGCTGAATCTTCAGTTTGTTTTTGAGAAGCTTGTATTGGCACATTTTCGCTGCAGTCTTGGCCTGTTGATGCGAACCTGGTAACAACTCATTCTAATTATTATTAACTGGCCTCACCGATGACCTTTTATTTTTGGATCGTTCCTCAGTGACCAGTGCTGTTCTTATTCCAAAGTGGGTTTGATATTGTGTTGGTGTGATCGAGCAGGATTCAGAATAAAAAGTCCGTCTCTTCCATTAAAGTCTGAACAAAGCTCAGAGGAAGGACCCGCTGCCTACACCAACTTAAAAGTCGCGTATTGCTGATGCCAATGTTGGGTGATTTTTAGATTTTCATGTTCCTTTAGGTTGAGAGATTTGTTCTAAAACCCGTTGGAGTCACCAGGATTTAAATAAAGCTGATTATCTCACATTTTGAAAATATGGTTTATAGTGTACCTTTCTGGGTTACGCATTAATAACATAAAGGTAGACGAGAAATCATGTCGATGCTGCCCTGTAGTTCCCTGTAGTTCTGAAGATCAGAAAACAAAGGGGGTCATGAAATTCCCAGCAGGGAAATCCTGGAATTCAGAGCGTTTCACTGCTTTACGGAGATAAAGCACAATGGACCCTTCGTGCCTGTATGACACTTTCATTGCATCAGAATGGTGCTGAGCTCTACTGGGTTTTCAGTACTCGGAGGTGGTTTTGGAAAGTCACTGAAATTGAAAAGTTGTGGAAATTGATTCCCGGGCCGCTGCAGAAACCATGTTAGAAGTGACCCAAATCAATATTTAAGGGGAAATGCTCTTAAAAGCCCTGTAAGTGAATGTGTAACCCAGCTCAGCTGCTCAGACACGTGTTTCCTGCGTGTTGTCCCGTGTGGGTATGTTTAACTGCCATGTAGGATCTGGGACCTCTGTATGCGCCTGTCTGTGACACTGTGGCAACTAGTTTCACTCTAAATTACAGTTTCTCATCTTAGAGCTTAGAAACAACCGTCTGTTTAAAAGTACACTTTTGACACAATGTAGTAGGTTTCCCAATATTATTTTGGTGAACCTAAAAATGCTGTTATCTCCCAGATGAGCAAACATGGAGATGTATGTTTGGAGTGAACAGCAAAGATAAATGAGCTTTAATCCAATTTTGTGAGGAAAAAAGGTTGCAGGTTGTACATGTGGGGCAACTATAAATTATGAGACAATTTTGTTATATTTAATGTGGACTTTGTAAGAAACGTTATTTAACTGTATGGTTGTAATTTTCTTCATGCACTTTACAGTGGTGCCAAAGTTAGTTCAAGTAAAAATTCTGATCCAAACTTTGCATCCTCGTCCTGTTTGCATTTGTCTTTTTCAGCTGGTTGAGAAAATCGTTGTAAAATAACTGAACTGCACTTGCATGGCACTGTCACAAATGGAGCCAAACATCACCTCTCTGTGGAAAGTCTTTTTTTTTTTCATTTATTGGAAGTTACTGTAAAATGTGAGGCTAAAACACAAGTGGTTTTTCACTTGGGCCTTTGAGGAAACGCTGTGGATGCAGCCTCCCTGGTGTGCGGACTGCAAGTGTCCTCCATGTCGTGTCTTTTGGTATCCAGATATTTCAGTAAAACCATCATCAAATGAACAAAACACGAAATATTTCGGGCCATGTGGGTTTTTTTTTTCTGGTTTGTAGAACATTTGTTCCCGATGTGTTTCAGGTTAGAATAAAAGAAATCTTCTGAAAAGTCAAATTGACATTGCTTCTTTTTATTTACCATCACACCATTATGATATAAATTATTTACACGTAGATCATATAAAAGAGGGGGGGGGGGGGGGGGGCCCCACACCCAACAAACACCCTTCTTTCTAACCCCTATAAG
>CM022487.1:272138-282753 GCA_011952105.1 Coreoperca whiteheadi | reverse complement strand
TCTCTTATACCAATCTATATGTTTATAAGAGACAGACTTTTCCCCCCACTCCCATTTATTTCCACCTCCATTCCCCCCCCCCCCCCCCCCCGTGGTCTCGTGCACTTATTCGTTATTTTAAAGCCACAATCCGGATCGAATTCCAGCCGAAACAAGTCGAATTCGTTGGAAAGTAGTTCGTTAGATGGAACATCGGTTGCGTCCGTTCCAGAAGAATCGGGCGTGATTTGGGGAATATTAATAGTATGAAATAACAAGATAATATTAGATGTGAGGTGCAATAATTGCTTTGTCAATTGTTACAAGTGAAGCGTCTATTTAGCGGGGTTGCGGGTCGCGCGGCTCCGAGAATAAAATGTCCCTCTTTTATTGTAGAGAATATGGTGCACAGGGCTAAAGTGGAAGGAGGGACTCGTGGGCCCGCAGCTTCCTGGCCTTCCCGAATGACAAGTGGCCGAGCAACGTTCCCACCAACCTGAGGACGGGCGGTCGGAGTAGCGGGTACAATAAACCCAGGCCGGCCACAGCATCGGCTTGGCCGCAGGGCCCGAGCTGGCCTGGGGGCTGCGGCAGCGGGCCCCCCGGCCCTTCACAGCCACTTCGCCGACTCTCAGGTCAGGCCTCCGGGCCTCGGAGTCCCGATGCTGCTCGTCGGATGCTCCCGTGTCCTCCTCCTCCTCGCCCCCTACTCCACCCTGCTGCGGGTTGCCAGTTTTGGACGACTTTCTGCCCGTCAGCTGCTGTCTGCGTATGGGCACCCCCAGACTGTCTCCCTCCCGGACCAGAGTCCCGTCCTTCCCCTTTCGGCCGAAGTCCGGTCTTAAAATGTTGTCGATGTAAAAGTTGGTGACCCTGTGGGGCAGCTGGTTGCCAGGTGGCTGGAGGAGAGGCAGCACGGCCCGGTCGGACTCCTCTCCGGACTCCTCTGGGCGCGCTGGGGCTCGGCGAGCATTTTCTTCCATAATGATGGAGCCTGGTCACCCTCAGCACCTCTCTCTGCGCCCTGCTACCAAGTGCTGTTTCCACTTCCTTTCTTATCAATTAATGACTGTGTTTTTGTCCCAAAGCAGCAAGAGGAGCGGCGCTGAGCAGAACCAGGTCCTGTGCTGGCAGAAGGCTCGATGCTGACTGTGCTGCGGAAAGGCGCCTCTTAGGATTTTGACAAAGGCAGATCATACTTCACTTTCAGGTGAAAGCCCACTCCTCATGGCTGGACCTGCTGCTACAATCTTTTCATTTCAAATGAGTCTAAAGAGTCTAAAAAAACTGGAGTCTAATGAATTTTTCCGGGTCCCTGCAAACAATTATTGATGCTTCCAGCAGCAGGAAACTGCCTAATAAAGACGCCGCTCAAATACTTTCACTACGGATTTTGGTTCTCATTTGTGATTGGCTGCGAGACGCTGCGATGACGTTGTACTACGGGTCTCTCCGACACGTGCCTCGGACCAATAGAGCAGGAGAGTTGGTGTCATGTGAGGTTCCCGGAATTCCCGGGGGACGCAAATGAATCCAATCCACTCGGTCAGTGGGTGAGGCGTTCAGGTTACAGCGGAAATGTCCGAGTACTTGAACGTTTAACGGCACAGGCTGAACTGCGAAGAGGCTGCTACTGGATAATATTCAGTTCAGCCCAGCTTTCTGCTATTCATCACAGGAACCTTTCATGATTTAGACACGACAACAATGTCCCAGTGAGACACATCCCATCGTCTCCTTTGTGGATGGTTGGTGCTTGTGTTTCCCTGCGAGCTGGAAATATTCAGCATGAGCAGCCAAAGTGCACAGAAGACAAGAAAGAAAGACATTTGATCGGCCTTGAATGGAGCGGAACAGGTTTATGATCCCAAGGTGCTGTGACACTGGTCAGCAGCTACTGAAAAAAGTCCGACATTGCTGTTGTTCGTTAATGTGTATTTTCTCATTGAAATAGCTAAAAATTATTAGTTTTTTCATTTAAAGTAAACATTTTAGTTTTATTTTATGGTGAAATCCATTTTTTTTTTAAATTGATACAATATAAAATGGCAGCGGGACATTAAACTGAAATTATTAATTTGATCAGACCGTTTATATTAGCTTAAGCATGAATCGCACATGCGCATTGTCGAGTTGGAAATCCCGCTCTCTGACCCGTTTAAATACAGGGTTAAAAAAAGCGTCCGTCGCAGCTGAACACAGTCTGTCGAGCGGCGGCCGTGACGGTGCACTTCAGCAGACGGCGGACCCCCCCGCCAGGCTGCGACAAAGAATTACGAACAACATTGATACTGGCAAGGTAAACTTTGTCTACCGTTAACGTGTTTTTTTTCCAAGTAAGTTATACCAGACTGGCCTTGACTCTGGCCGTAATTTCAGTCAATTCGAAGCTAGCACTAGAAGCGTTAGCATTCTTCATTCAAACTACAACGTTAACGTTCGGTTACGTCAGCCGCCCTCTGGTCGTGGGGGAGTAATGCTGTCACAGGTCGCTGGTTAACTGGCTAATACATGCAAACCATTGTTTCTAAATGCATTTTGTGGGGGCATTGACGTTAGTTAACGTTACAGCTAATGTTATGTTCGTGAATTCAAATGCATTTGTTCTGCTGAGTGTTTTAATAATTAACAGTGGCGCGAAGAGCCTACACGATGTTTATTTGTCGAGATGACTCCGTTTTAAAGCTAGCTAGCGTCAGTCAGGAGAGCAGTCAGTCATTTATGCTAATGGCTATTCCTAATTTGTGCATGATGCTAGTAGTTAACACACTGTGATGGCTAAAACTTAATCATGTTTTAGCTCTTTCAACTTCAGGGAAGCAGCCAGCAGGCGGCTGTGTTCCTGCTGTGCAACTTATTTAGTCTAGAGCCATGTCTTCAAAATTGTAGTTGTAAAAAAAAAAAAACCCAACAAACCTGATCATTTAGTCCACGCAGGGATTTTCTGTCCCCTCAGGGCATCAGAGCAAAGTTGGTTTTTTTTTTTGTTTGTTTTTTTAAAACTGAGGCACAGGGGTTCTTACAGTGGACTACAACACAAGTACAATTAAATCCATGGAGGTTATTCTTGTCGGCTATCAGAAAAATCTAAATTGGTGTCCTCAGTCATTGGCTATAAAGTGTAACGCTGAATCACTCATTCCCTTTTACCATGCCTTTTGCCTTCCCTCTGTCTCTCTTGCTCAGGGCACCATGGCAGATATTGCAGCTGTTCGATTGCTGATCATCTTAAACGAAGAAGACAACAGTGTAAGAATGGAGCTACGCAATGGGATTCCCAAATCACTGAAAGAACTCATTGAAGAGGTCAAGATTACATGTGGATTAGGAGGACACATAAGGCTGCAGTACAAGGACACGGATTTTGGGAACATGTTTGTGAATCTGACCTCTACAACTGTAATTACAGATCTTTCAGTTATCAAAGTTAGCCCCCGATGCCACAACTATTGTCTTGTACCCAGTTGGTCCCACAATAAGTAGCATCCATTCAGGTGGACAGGACAGTGAAGATTCCTCCTCAGGATCTGCACATACAGATGACCCCATAATTCTTAGCAGCTCCTCCCCAGACTCCTTAAGAACACAGCAGCGGCTAAAAGGGTTCTCAATCCCACTTTTCTCCTATGACACAGAATGTCAACTACAGGGGGGAAATGAGGAGTACACAAGAAGCAAATCTAGGTTGACACCCTGCTCAAAAATGCTGTCTGACATACTGGAGAAAGTGGCTGAAAAAGTCTACACACACAAAGCATACGCTACAGATGCTGACCAGGAAGCACCCGTGCCTGAGAGAACCAGGCTCTTTCAGTGAGCGCTATGGATGGAAACAAAGGCTCAAGGTACAAACTACCGGACTCTACTCAGGGCACGTGGAACATCTGCAGAGCTCACTGTGAATGCTTTGAAATCCAAGTCTCCAGAGGAGCCCTACCCAGCAAAGAATTTGAAGAGACCTAGACTTTGTCTAAGAACAGTTAAATCCATGCGAGCAAATGTCTTCTAGCTCATGACTGAACATTTTTAGACCTAACTGTTGATTCACTTATGAGTTGTTGCCGTAGGCGATAATTCCCGTAAGGTTGTGCTTGGGGATTCCGTTTTGTGTTCACCATCTTAAAAACTTCTTAACTTATTTCTGCATGCTCTACTTTTTAGACCAATGCTGAGTTCATGCGAATTCCAACAGTTCCCTTGGAGACAAAGTTCTTGGCGCAGTTGGACAAGCACTTCACCCAACGGTTGGTCATCAGGAGCAAGGGAGGAGTTGTGAAGAGAAGAGCACCAGGACCTTGCAGGTTTTAGATGAGGTATCTAGGAATAAGTTGTGTGTCAGTGGGATCCATGGCTGAATTGTTTTTTTTGTGTAAATATTTAATTTGAATTCATAGTAACTGTTCTTACTAGGCCTGCACGATTCAGGGGAAAAATATGTTTTTTAGCTTAGAACTGATCTCACGAGTCTCTGCAACGATTTCTTTCTCATGAAGCGTGACGTTTATTCCACACATGAACCAGGACAGAACTAACTGGCAGCACCAAAGAGATTACTTTTGGCACATAGAGAACTGCCCCTCGCCACAAGCCTACAAGTTTTCATCCATATCCATGAGGGCTGTAACGGATCCATTGAGCCTTAATGATCCCGACCCACGGCTCGGCACGCACGGGACCTGCAGATTAATTGTGCTTTTTTTTAATCTAGCGGATTAATCTAAATAGTTTAGCGATCGCAGAGTGAAAGATAGGTTTTCTGCTGATGTTGTTAAAAGTAATTGAGTTATTTTAAACTGGATGCGGAGTTTCAGTGAAACTCCACACAGCAGTCCTGTGTTCAGTGAACAGGGCGTGTTAATGAGGCAGCGACGGCCAGCGGCGGAGCTTGAAAAGCCTCCCGCATCATTCAAATCACAGTATGGGAGCATTTCAGCCTCCCCGTAAGATATACGGATGACGAAAGAGGGGCGGGGGACGGAACTGTAACGGTGTGTAGACACCAACAGTTCCTCGCTGTAAGTTTTCATGTAATAAATGATCCGATCCGTGAGTTCTGTGATCCGTTACATCGCTAATATGCATTTTGTTTATTTCCGTACTACAGCGCTCTCTCGGCGAGTGAAACACGTGACTAAAAGGTGCTTTGTCATTGGCTGAGGGTGAAGCCCTGAACTGTGTGAGAGCTGTCCTTTCAAAATAAAGGCCACATTTTGTATTATTATTGTTTGTTTGTTTGTTTTTAATCGAAGACATTTAAAAATAAAATGGTGAGCAGGGTGAATCGAGATCGCCATTTATAACGATTTATCGTGCAGGCCTACTCAGACTGTGGATATCACCATCAGAAGAGAATGCGTCCTCAAATCTCTGCTCTACCTCAGTAAACCTGTTGAGCACCTTATCAAAGAATACCAGGTAACACTATTTAGAAGAAATCTCTGATGCTGAATTTTGAGCCGTAAACACTTAGACCATGTCCAGACGTACCAAACCGATCTTCTGAAACTTTAACGCACTTATTTTCTCTCTTTTTTTTTTTTTTCTTTATGCAGGAAAATGAGGTTGAAGAACAGGAGCAGACAACCATGGCGGTCTTCATCACTGGGAGAGAAGATGCTCTCCATCCACCCAGAGACATTAGAATTGTCATGGAAGGAACAGAGGTCCTGAACCAGTTGCCCTCGGTTGGAACCGCTTTGGCCATGATCTTAACCTAAAAGATCCGAAAAGACTGAACTGGATTTGTGCCAAAGGTCCTGATGGAGCTTGATGGGGGGGAAAAGATGACCCCAAAAGTCACTAGACTGCCCACCCAGCTGCACAGCACAGATGAGGCAGAGCTGCATTGCACGTACTCGCTTGCTTTTATTTTCCATTTGTGGCTACATTTAATGGTGTTTTACAGCCACGACTTTGGATCCTTTTGTACGAGGTTGCACGTACAAGGCTGCTGTTTCACTGCAGCAGTTAAAAATGTGGCTGCCCAAGTTCGATGGCTCCCAGCCTCCAAGGCCGAAGTAGGCCAAGTGTTCTGGACATCAGGACAAACCTTCCTGATTTAATATTGCTACTAATGTGAGGTCATCAAGTGACGATTTGATTAGTTTGCAACAAATTAGTATTTTTGACTGTAAATCTTCATACATTTGAAACAGTTGTTCAGTGTTGTCAGTTTACTGAACAATAAATATGTGTTCTAAAGGAAAGGGTTAGGATATTCATTGATCAAAATGTATTTTGTTTAAAAATGTGATTTATTATACATTTCAAATAATGACAACTTTTTAAAAAAAATTGAATTTGAGACAACCTAAAAGAATTTACTCTGACCCGTAAATATTAGTTTGTTTTAACTTAAAATACTTAGTGGTTGTATGGATTTAAACTTTTCAGATGAAACTAAATTAAATGATTTACTTTGCGTCAATGTCAAATATTTCGTGTGATTGATTACTTCTTTTTTTTTTTAAGTTGACCCAAGCTTTTTACTTTTTCAGTGCAGTCAGAAGTCATGTGGGCCGTGGAAGACGTGCAAAACAAGAGTCCAGTCGGGCTTGCTTTCTTTCTTTCTTTCTGTCCGAGCAATGTGCCCCGCGTCATGTTTCAGGACAAAGACCGTAAACTGAAGTTTGGCTATATTCCCTGGCCAGCAGCCCGGCGTTCTGAGCAGGGCTGTTTTTGCTGGGGGGTCACGTTCTGAGCAGGCCTATTTCACATTTAAACTAAGGGGAATAACCTTTCTACAAGCTAATGGAATTTAGGCTGTAGGGCGCTATGCCCGGCTGTCTTTAATCTCAAGTGAAGAGTAGTTGCATGCGGCCTGTTCACCCCTCGAAATGTATCGTTTGCACTTGGCACGCTTCGTGTTCAGTGCTGTGGTGACGTGTGAGCTATTTCCCCTCGGATTGTCTTTCCCATAGAGCCTGAATGCAGCACTGTCCCTGGTTTAGTTTAGGTCTCCGCTGAGCTGGTTTCTGTGGTGTGCCACATATCACCAGGGTGGCCCGGCTGCAGCTGAAGCAGGGAGGGGTCATGGCCAGAGCTGGTACCTGCTTTGGTGGACGAGTAAGGGCCTGTGTTCCCTGACACAGGTGTTCAAGTCCTTCATGCAGGTCGTAGAGCGTAACGGGCCAGGCTCCAGTGGGCTCAGTGTGTGCTCTGCATTCTGTAGTGTCTCACTATGTCCCATCAGTTCAGCTGGCCTGTAACCGCTCGCTGTCGTGCAGTGCTCTTTGCTGTTAAGGCTGGGACCGATCACGGATTGTGCCTTTAAAGCAGCACAAGCCTTTAACCTGGGCCCGATTTTAGTGCCTGAACTTAGGCTTAATTTGACTGTAAATACAGTACATTTGGGGGGCGTGGCTAATAAAACTGTGAGGTGGGGGTAATCATTGCATTTTGCCAGACAGGCTAACCTTAGGTCATAGGTCAAGTTTGTCATAACAATAGCGGCTATATACAGACGTCCAGCGACGTCAGGTGTTAGAGAAGCAGGAAAGAAAGTGGTGTGTTGCTTGCTTAGTGACCATCGCTTGTTCACTACTCTTTACATCCAGTTGTGGTGGGGCTGCGATACGGCAACAGGCTTCCAACAGATACCAAGTCATACTGGGCTGCAATCGCCAACGTACCGATAAAACTGGACATTTGAGTTGAATGCAGCATCAGTAGGCTAAATCTGAATACATTTTCACAACCACTAACTGATTTGCCAAAGGTTAGCAATCATTTTAAGGTTTGCTGAGTGGTAGAATTTCCACCTGTTTGCCACATCGCAGCTGTGAAGTGGCTCCAAGCGATGCCTGTCTCTCATTCAGCCGTCACGGAGCCGCTAGCACACCACAGAGTACGTGTGCTAAGGTGTGTTCGCCACAACTAAACGACAGTTCTACACTTTGATGAGGAAAACAAGGGATATTTTGGTATATCTAATATACAGATTACAACGTCTCTCGACTCTCTCTCGAACTGCCGTGAGGCTGGGTTGGTGGAACAAACTCCGGTGGTCTTTCTTACACAACTGTAGCGGAACCAGGTCCGAGCACATGGGTGACTGAAGTCTGCTGAACTGGTGCCAGTCACATTGAACCTGCTGGCTTCCCTCCCACACGCACTCACAGTCTTTTAGGCTTCTGTATTTGGGTTCATTTTGGCTGTACATATAAGAAGGCAGCTCTTCATTTCATGTCCTCTAACAGTTAGCGTGTCAGACATTTGAGCTTGATAACCCGTTTCTATGCACATGCTGCATTGATGCAGAGCAGCAGGCCCTGTGGAGATCACAAACATCTTCATGCAGACGCGACATTTCAAATAAATGCATCCGAAGCTTTTCCTCGTTTCAAAGACTTCTTTTATGCAAAAAAGAGACAATAAATAAAAGCCACATCACAATGAATCTGAGCGGCACGCGTAATCTCTTCATTATGTTGTGTTGCTGTTGCCTGATGAGCTGTAGGCCCCTGCTGATCCAAACCCCGACCCGCAGAAGGCCGGCTGTCGGAGAAGAATCTCTTTAATACTTGCTAAATTTACTTGATAGATTGTGCTGTATAGTGAAGGGTGGGGTCCACTCGGCCTTCCCAGCTGCCCCCGCTGGGACAAACGTCCAACAGGATCTTTACCTGCAGACAGACAGCAGCAGCTGCTGCAGAGCACAACCAGCCAGAGACCCTCAGATAGTTAACATGTACATGTTTGGTCACCTTAAATCAGCCCCTCGGACCCCCTCCAGGCCACGAGCTGAGCCCAGAGGAGAGACTAGCTGCCCCCCCTCAGACTCACTCTGACACATCTCACAGCAGCTTTCCAAACACCAATCAGAGGACACCAAACTATCAGACAACGTACAGAAACCTCTGTGAACGCTGGAGAGAAGAAACGAAAAGCCAGAGACAGAGATGATCATCTGTCCTCTGTCAGGGACAGGTCCTCACCAAGTCCAGGCTCAGGGACGCACACACGAAACCATGGCAACCAAAAGTTAACAGGACAGGTGGTCAGAGTTGGACAGGTGAGGCTGAGACAATGAAACATTTACTTTAACAAGTTCAACTCTGTAATCTCAGATTCCACTAAAAACACTCCGAGGAGAAGCAGGCAGGGCAGATCCAGAGCCTGCTGCCCGATGTAGAACAGCATGCCACCACCCGAGGACACGCGCACGCACACTCACACACTCAAAGCTGCCTATTTTAGTCATCTGTGTACATTTTAATATCACACACATAAAAAAAAGTTGTAGGTTTATTTCTCACTTATTTATATTTTTAAACTGCAATTCTACATTTATTGTTATTATTATTGTTCTTATTGCTATTATTGTTGGTGTTATTGTTGTTATTATTATTGTCATTATTGTTGTTATTTTTATTATTGTTATTATTATTGTTCTTATTGCTATTATTGTTGGTGTTATTGTTGTTATTATTATTGTCATTATTGTTATTATTATTGTTATTATTATTGTTATTATTATTATTATTGCTATTATTGTTGTTATTGCTATTGTTGTTGTTTTAGTTTTTCTCCTTCGTCTCTGTAAATATTCGGGCCGGTTGCGGCTCGGGGGCAGAGCGGTCACGCGCTTCGATCCCCCAGCCACGCGCTGAAGCATCCCTGAGAAGACACTGAACCCCAAAATGCGCCGTCGGTGTGTAAATGTTCTCCTATAAAAGCGTCTGCTGAATGTAAATATATTTTAACATCACATTTCTTCTGTTTATGTGTTTTTCTTTCACATGTGCTTTCCTGCGCCAATAAAACCCTCTGAGTGGGTTGGACAGGGCAGACAGACAGACAGACAGACATTTCATCTAATATATGTTTTCTACCTATTCTAGAATAAACAGCCCATTGTCTTCTGGGCGTGTTTGATGGCTGCAGCCCTGCATGTGTTCAGCGGCGCGGCTCGGTGCGGGCCTGTGGCCGCGCAGCGAGCTCCTTCCTCGGCGGCACCGTTGGCGCTGTGCCGCCCAAAGCTTCTGTGGGGAAACAGGCTCGTTGCAGCTGAAATACCAGGATCCAGTTCGTGGACGGGCCATACTGCATGCCTCTGTGGGGTCCATGCGCTTCATGTTGCCACGTTTCTCAGGAGTTTTGAGGCGCAGCTGGTCCACCTGGCCTTTAAGCCAATCTAAAGCTTTGAAAATATTGCGCTGCAGGTGAGGTGAGATGGGCGGTTTGTGCAAAGCACAGCACGGCGTTTCCCCCCAGAATCACAGTCATGCACACCGGCCTTCCGCAGATATTCATGGGCAATCAGCCTTGATTTATTCTCACGAGCCTTTTGCAGCCGCGTGTTCCAACTTGAAAACAGACTGAAACCACTTTTGAAACCAAACACAAAGGGAGGAGTGTGAGTCAGAGAACGTGCAGCCGTTTGAGGACTGAAGGCACATACATGAAGCTCTGAAACGACCGCTGTGGGGGTCTGACTGCAGCTACATGTCTGCACAATGTCGGGGCAAGAACGAGAGCAGCCTCGAAGGAGGCCTAGCTTCAGCCCGAAAGCCTATGCTTGTTTTATATATATATATATATGTGTGTGTGTGTGTGTGTGCATATATATATAAATATGTGTATATATATATATATATATATATACACATATTTATATATGTGTGTGTGTATATAT
>CM022487.1:136932-272113 GCA_011952105.1 Coreoperca whiteheadi | reverse complement strand
AGGAGATCTAGAGAAAGATTTGGTCACTTCTGTCTTTTAAACATATATATGTGGATAATAGAAAGTTGTATAGATATATATATATATATATATATATATATATATATATATATATATATGTTTTACTCCCCTGTAAAAAGAGAGATCAGGCTACATATAGGACTGTGTGCATTGATTAGAAGGAGACCGGTGCATGTCATGTGTTAGGCCTATAATGTATAACAGCCTAATGTAGGTACACTATGTGGATTGGAAGCGTAAGATACAGCAGGATAGACCAAACCCGATTTATTTCTGTATTATTTATAAATGCGTTTCCTGCTACACAGTTCATAGGAAACACCGTGTGCTGCGTCAGAGGAAACTGAGACAGAACTCAGGGAGATCCTTTGGGAGCACTAAACGCTGGATGACCTGAGATGCACGAAACACGGCAGAATCTCGCTTAAGGGTTAGGTAATTAGTGCAGGCTATGACCAGTCAATCAATGAGCCATTGACCAAGTATCCCAGTGATCTAAGTAGCCTGTAGAAAAAGGAAATGACAATGTCAAGGCCTTTGAAAATGCCAATAAAAAATCATAAAAACATCCTGAATGTCTCAGCCTCCTCATTTCAAGAGGACACTCTGACAGGCAGGACTCTCTGAGTCCATGACAGTCAGCTTATTGGGCCCCAAACAGGTAACAATAATCCCTTTTTAAAAGGCAGGCCTCCCGGCAGTCTGATGCAAGGAGGTTTTTCGTGGGACAAGCTGAGATTTTAGTCTGAGTTTCGACCATCATTTAAATCTGGCATATATTCTGTATATATGGAGCATGTTCCTCTACAGCCCCATCTACACTTTGATCCTCTATCTCAAGAGAGCAGCAGAACCTTAAACTCCTCATTTTGATAAATACACAGATTCTTCGAATCATCAGCTTTGCACTATTACTACACTAGAGAACACCTGAAGAACCTTTCAACAGAGAGACATGGATCTAAAATGGATTATAGAGCATATCATTCTGATGGTATACTTTCTGACATGAAGGCGCCGTCAGAGAGCACGGAGGATGACCTCTGATGACCTCGTCTCATCATCACGCTGACCAACAACAACACCTCTGATATGGTTTCCATCTCTCAGCCTGTGGTGAATGTGCAGCCTGAGGATGAGAGGCAGGCTTTGTGACGCTCTGAATGCTGCTGTCTCCTACATTGTGTTGGTGCCCAGATGTGAGATGAGCCGGTAGACAAAGCAGAGGTCAGCCAGGACCGTCAGCTTCCTGTCCGCTTTACAAAACCTCCCGGGGGGGGGGGGCTCTGAGGTTAGGGGACACTTCCTATTCCGCTCTGTCTGCTCTGCTTACGCGGGAACGTTCAGGGACACACAACATCACGCACACTTTGGCTCTCGCCGGTCGGCAGTGGGAAATGAAAAGGCTGGTTGAACTACGACGTCCAGTTGGTGACGATCACACGGCAAAGAATCCCCAAGAAACAGAAACGTGTCGTGTCAGTCCAACATGAGCTGGCCTTTTCAGAACGGTTCCCAGTCAGCGCGGCAGAAGTCAACGGGACTAATCTGTGGCTCAGCTTTCATTGCTTTTACACATTCAGTGACTCCTCACTCTAACTGGACCGCCACCAGACCTCTGTCTGTTTCCACTCCATATTACACATGTTCTCATGTGTAAGTCGCTTTGGATAAAAGCAATGAGGAAGTGACCGTACTTTTGTGGTAACGGAATCAGGGTTCGTGCTACATAAATAAAGGAACGACACTTGTTCAAAGACAGCAGGGACACTGATTGTAATGCTGCCTGTTAGTGATTTTTATGGCCAAATTATAATGAGTGACGGAGGGTTACTGCTGGCAGGCAGATGTTGTCGGTGTTCTGGTAAAACAGCTGCTCCTCAGATGTGTCTGAAGGGTTTTTGGGTCGCACCCGTTCACTTGGGTGCGAGCTGAAGTGAAGCTGAGCCGCATGTTGCTGAAGAGAACTGTGTGAGGAGTTCAGACAAAGTGGACTCCTTCAGAGAAAATGTAGATAGCAGTTGTGAAACACTGGAATAGTCATACGGAGTCATTTTCCTATCAGAGTTAGCTGATAACAGAGATGGAAGACTGAAATCTAAAGCCCCAGTCCCCGTACAGTGTGAGTGCGAGTCCTACCTCCTTGTCTTCTCTCCCGGCCTCTGACAGCATGTTCAAAAGGCCATGAGCAGGCTTGTTGCTATCAGTTACTGCTCTAATCCCCCTGATCGGCGTGCCATGGATAAACCCGGTGTGAAAGCAGCCTGCAGGCCACACTGACGGGCCTCCCGGGCTCCAGCGGAGCTTGGCAGCGCGGACCGCCGCTCGGTCCTGCATGAGTTCACAGCAGCGCTGGCTGACAAAGGAGGGTTTTGCTCCGTTGCTTTTTTAATTTTGAAAGGCCTCCCTAACCTTCTCCTCTTCAGAAGAAAAGGATGCAGCACACAGGGTCCATAGCAGGAGTGCTGTTTTTGAAGTTTCAGGAATGCTTGTTAGAAAGGCCAAAACTGAGCTGCACACTGGACAAAATCTGCTCGTTGTTTAGTTTGAAGGTGTCCTAAAGTAACAGGAAAAGGTTCTTTAGACCCGCAGAACCCTAGATGGTGCAAGTTAGGATGCTATGCTTTCTCTCTTGGATCCAGAGTTATTTCATATTACCTTTGCCTCCTGGTTATGTATGCAGATGTGTGGTCTTTATCTGATATCACAGGAACCCATATTTCTATTTTACTTCATGTTTTACTTTGAAATGATTCGGTCATTGGTCCTAGTGTGTCTGAGAAAAGACTGCCAGGACACCTCAGCGATCCGTACTGGAAAATGGGTTGTTCGGTGTGACTTTAAACTCATTTGTGTTATCAATTTGATTTTACTCGACCTTTGTTTTACTTTATTTTGCGCATGTTTGTTTTTTCATTTAGAACTTGTGCAGTTAAAAAAGACATCTGCAGATCAATGTGCAGACCACCTCTGCACGGTGAAGTCAACCACATCCCATTTTTGAGTTGAGGGGGACTTTAATGTCCTGATTTCTGTCTTGTGATCTGTGTGTATTTTTGCACCCCAGGAAGCTGATGTCTAAATGATCTGAGCCACCAGTAGTAACCAAACCTCTCGCTTCAAATGAACAAATTAGAACCTTTTTTTGTGAGTGTTTAGGTGCAACAAGGTAATTCAAGTCCTCTGAACCTCCACAAACATTCACGTGTGCCTAGGCGTGTTTGTACTTTCACATTATGGCCATAAAGGGTGCTGCTGGCCTGGAGTTTATGCAGTGTATTGTTGTGTGTTGTACTTTGTGTATCTTTGTATGTATGCACATATTTAAATGTCTTCTGTGGTGTTTTTTGCCCGTGACTTGTATTTATTGTATTAGGATCTGGGGTCCTTATTTAAAAACCACACGTCAAATTCTTTTTTTTTTTACATGTGAAACGTCCCAAAACCACATGTGACTTTAAGTGAATTCATCACGTGTGAAATGCCGATTCACATGACGATGATGTGAAATAATTTGCGATGTCTTACACAGCTGACAATTCCATGTGCAAACATCATGTGAATCTTATAAAGTCACATATGCTTTATTTGTCCAACACAAATTCTCCCACAAGGACAATATAGTCTATTCTATCCTGAAGTAAAGATCCCTATATTCTTTTATTTTGGTCTCTTCCTTCACATACCTCACTTCCTTTCACTCTCTTGCCTCATCACTAATTGGTCCTGGTTCACCCTTCATTTACCTGATTGAGTTCACCTGTTCGCTCCTTTCCTTTCTCATGGGGCGGCAGTTCAGTTCAATTCAATTCAATTTTATTTATATAGCCCAATATCACAAATCACATTTTGCCTCAAAGGGCTTCACAATCTGTAACATACGACCCCCTCTGTCCTTAGACCCTCGATTCCAATAAGGAAAAACTACCCAAAAAACCCTTTTAACAGGGGAAAAATGATAGAAAGCTCAGGAAGAGCAACAGAGGAGGGATCCCTCTCCCAGGACGGACAGACATGCAATAGATGTCGTAAGTACAGAATAGATTCATAGCATCAAAACTATAACATATACAGTTATGATGGCAATGGCAACATTGTTGTATATATATGTAATTATGTTGAAAAGGGTGGGATGTAAAACATAAGGGAAGATGATGGGTCCAGACGGACAACCGAGCAGCTCCAGGTGGAGCCCAACGAGCAGGACCCGAGCCACTCGTCCCCTGCACCATAGACACAGCAGCACTGCCCCAGCAGGTCGCCATAGTAACAGATCCAGATACATGTCCGGATGCTGAAATACCTGCTGAAAGTGAGAGTAAGAAAGAAGAGACGGACGACAAAGCACAAAACTCCGGGAGAGGGAAGAAGTCAAGTTAGTGACGTGCATTTATGGGATGAGAATAATGCAACCGCAGGGGGGCACAAGCCAGTGTCTTCATGTGCCAGTCCCAAGTCTGGATAAATGCAGAGGGTTGTGTCAGGAAGGGCATCCGACGTAAAACACATGCCAAACTAAAAATGCGAATCATGACAATGACTTCCATACCGGATCGGTCGGGGCCCGGGTTAACAACGACCGCCACCGGTGCTGTTGACCTACAGGGTACCGGTGGAAATTGGACTACTGTTGGTCGAAGACGAAGAAGGAGAGGAGGAAGGTGTGTTCGTAGGCAGAGAGAGAAGAGGAAAGCTAAGAATGTAGGACTGACAGTAGGGACTTTGAATGTTGGAACTATGACAGGGAAGGCTAGAGAGTTGACTGACATGATGCAGAGAAGGAAGGTGGACATACTGTGTGTCCAGGAGACCAGGTGGAAAGGTAGCAAGGCTAGAAGCTTAGGAGCAGGGTTCAAGTTGTTCTACCATGGGTCGGATAGGAAGAGAAACGGAGTAGGAGTTATCCTGAAAGAGGAGTTTGTGAGGAATGTTCTTGAGGTGAAAAGAGTGTCAGACAGGCTGATGAGCCTGAAGCTGGAAATTGAAGGGGTGATGTTCAATGTTGTGAGTGGTTATGCCCCACAGGTAGGATGTGAGTTAGAAGAGAAGGAGAAATTCTGGAGTGAGTTAGATGAAGTGATGCAGAGCATCCCCAGAGGTGAGAGAGTGGTGATTGGTGCAGATTTCAACGGGCATGTAGGTGAAGGCAACAGAGGTGATGAGAATGTGATGGGCAGGTTTGGTCTTCAGGACAGGAACGCAGAAGGACAGATGGTGGTAGACTTTGCAAAGAGGATGGAAATGGCTGTAGTGAACACTTTCTTCCAGAAGAGGCAGGAACATAGGGTGACATATAAGAGCGGAGGGAGAAGCACTCAGGTGGACTACATCTTGTGTAGACTTTGTAATCTGAAAGAGACCAGTGACTGTAAAGTAGTGGTAAGGGAGAGTGTAGCCAGGCAACACAGGATGCTAGTGTGTAAAATGACTCTGGGGGTGAGGAAGATGAAGAGGACAAAGGCAGAGCAGAGGACGAAGTGGTGGAAGTTGAAAAAGGAAGAATGTCGTGTAGTTTTCAGGGAGGAGCTGAGACAGACTCTGGGTGGTCAGGAAGTGCTCCCAGATGACTGGACCACTACAGCTAATGTGATCAGGGAGACAGGTAGGAGGGTACTCGGTGAGTCATCTGGAAAGAGGAACGTGGACAAGGAGACTTGGTGGTGGAACCAGGAAGTTCAGGAGTGTATACAGAGAAAGAGGTTAGCAAAGAAGAAGTGGGACACTGAGAGGACTGAAGAGAGTAGACAGGAGTACAGGGAGATGCAGTGTAAGGTGAAGGTAGAGGTGGCAAAGGCCAAACAAAGAGCATATGAGGACTTGTATGCTAGGTTGGACACTAAAGAGGGAGAGGTGGATTTGTACAGGTTGGCCAGACAAAGAGATAGAGATGGGAAGGATGTGCAGCAGGTTAGGGTGATTAAAGATAAGGATGGAAATGTATTGACAGGTGCCAGGAGTGTGATGGGAAGATGGAAGGAGTACTTTGAAGAGTTGATGAATGAGGAAAATGAAAGGGAACGAAGAGTAGAAGAGGTGACTGGTGTGGAGCAGGAAGTAGCAAAGATTAGCAAGAGTGAAGTGAGGAGGACGTTGAAGAGGATGAAGAGTGGAAAGGCAGTTGGTCCTGATGACATACCTGTGGAGGTATGGAAGTGTCTAGGAGAGGTGGCAGTAGAGTTTCTGACTAGTTTGTTTAACAACATCTTGGAGAGTGAGAGGATGCCCGAGGAATGGAGGAGAAGTGTACTGGATCGGCTCTGAGCCCCTTCTTGTTTGCTCTGGTGATGGACAGGCTGACAGATGAGGTTAGACAGGAATCTCCATGGACTATGATGTTTGCGGATGACATTGTTATTTGTAGTGAGAGCAGGGAGCAGGTGGAGGAGAATCTAGAGAGATGGAGGTCTGCTCTGGAAAACAGAGGAATGAAGCTTAGCCGCAGTAAGACAGAATACATGTGTGTCAATGAGAGGGACCCAGGTGGAACGGTGAGGTTACAGGGAGCAGAGGTGAAGAAGGTGCAGGACTTTAAGTACTGAGGGTCAACGGTCCAGAGCAATGGAGACTGTGGAAAAGAGGTGAAGAGGCGAGTGCAAGCAGGTTGGAACGGGTGGAGAAAAGTGTCAGGTGTGTTGGGTGATAAAAGAGTATCAGCAAGAATGAAAGGAAAGGTGTTCAAGACGGTGGTGAGACCAGCGATGTTGTACAGCTTAGAGACAGTGGCACTGAAGAAAAGACAAGAGGCAGAGCTGGAGGTGGCAGAGCTTAAGATGTTGAGGTTCTCTTTGGGAGTGACGAGGACGGACAGGATCAGGAACGAGTCCATCAGAGGGACAGCTCGTGTTAGATGTTTCGGAGATAAAGCCAGAGAGGCCAGATTGAGGTGGTTTGGACATGTTCAGAGGAGAGACTGTGAATATATTGGAAGAAGGATGCTGAGGTTTGAGCTGCCAGGCAGGAGGTCTAGAGGAAGACCAAAGAGGAGATTTATGGATGTAGTGAGAGAGGACATGAAGTTAATTGGTGTGAGTGAAGAGGACGCAGAGGACAGGGTTAGATGGAGGCGCATGATTCGCTGTGGCGACCCCTGAAAGGGAACAGCCGAAAGGAAAAGAAGAAGAAGAAGAAGAATTTATGGAATGAGAATGCATACGGCTGGAGAGGAGGACAGAGGTGAAGAGAGAGAGGTGCATCATGCGAAGTCCAGTTCTTTCCAGTTCTGCCCATGTGTGTTTGTCCTCCCTCAGTTTAATGCATACGAGTTCTTGAGTTGATGGATAAAATAAACCTTTGTTCAGAGGGCTGAAGTTTCCTGGATTTTCTATGCATTCTGATGGTGGCGATAGTTTACTGCCCATTCTGCACCTCCTACGAGACATATCCTGTTCATTTGAAAGTGATAACTGTTTTTAAAAAGGTGGTAGCAGGATCAAAGGTTTTGTGCAAATCAAATTATAGCCATTTTCAAATGCCATAATATGATGTGTTTCATTACACATTGCATCATTAACTGAGACATTTGTTTGATTAGTCAGATGTGGAATGGATTGTCTGAAAAGATTTGTAGCTGTCTGTGAATGACAAGACAAGGCTTTAATGGAGGACATTGACTGCACAGGGAAATACATTGTACTGTAGAGGTTTACCAGTATTATGACCTTGAACTGATGCATAATGACTATCTCCTTTTACTTTCCATTATCTTCTCTCCCACCACATTCTGCCATCTTTAAACCTACCATCAGGCAAAGGCTATTATTATTCCAGTTAAATATCATACTTTAAATGCCCTAATTAAAACTGTGTTGCTTCATTTCTTTAATCTGATGGTGCTGATTGAATCTGGGTGGCAGTAAGTACCACTGTCTGTAAAACCCTGGGGAAGGTTTCTATTAGGCATCTCTGGCTTCTTTCTCTCCACTCTGGCTCTTGGAGGTCATTCTCTCTTTTTCAGTGAACACCCTGGTATTAAAATGTACTGTTGCTCTATAATGGTCTGACGACAACATTTCACCTACAGCGAACATGCTGGTCTGTACTGTCTCTTCTACAACTAGTGGGAGCTTTGTCAGCATGTCAACATATGATCATCCTCGCGTTTTTAAAAAGACTTTGCTCTTGTGATGCCAAGGCCTTTTGGACATCTCTCTACAACTCTGGTATTAAGCTTTCCCTGCTGGGATGTTTTTGCATGGTACATCACTCAGATCATCTGCCTGATCAACAGCGTGGGTGGAAATGCGCTCTTCTCTTCCTGGGACTTTCTGTTTAATTTTCTATGAGATTTCATTTTCCTTTGACACACATGCTGTCCAGTTTTTCCTTTAAATGTTCTTCACCAACTGGAGATGAAATCTACAGAGCTTGCTGTGATTTGTAGGGCCCGAGCACAAGACATGCGACAACCCTGTTGAAATGCAAGGAATTAATTTCTCTCACTCTTTTGTCTTCCAAATTAAGCAAATTTTTTGGCAGCCTAAATATTCTCAAACTCAAACTTTACACACGTCAGAAGTGGTGAAAATGTACATGGGCTTGGCAAAAACGGCTCCATAGCGCCACCTACAAAGTAACCAAAAAATGTGTCCCCACGCCACGTTACACCTACATGAGCACGACATTTTTGTGGGACATGCATCATACCAAGTCACACAAAAAAGCCTCACAGACTCCTACCATAAAGTCAACAGGAAGTCAGCCATTTTGAATTGTAAGTGCAATTTTAGTACATTTTTTGCCATTTTCAGGGTCTGTACTTTAATGAACTGCTCCTAGAGAATAAATCAAATTGACTTTTTGCAAAGCAATCTAAAGACCTTCACGATGAAAAGTTGCTCAAAGCTTGAGTATTATTTCAAAGGAACTAAATTGAGGGAACAAAACATTTGAATTACGAGAGGAATTTAAGAAAAACGTGAAATTAGCGGCAGATTGGACGGTGTAAACGTTCCAGGTTACTTATGTAACTATGGTTCCCTGGGAATGAAATGTTGTGTCAGCTGACGCTATGGGGAACGCCCTCAGCGTGACCGCATCTGAATCTCTGTATCAACTACACCAATCTTGATTGGGTTAATGTCAATACGTGACGCACACCGGCGGAACTGAAGGTTACAAAGGGAGCCGGCTTCGCTGTTGTCGTTAGTCTTCTGATCTTCAGCGCGCTGGGTGTCTGTGAAAATGACGAGTGTAAAGCGGTTCTGGCAGTGCTTCCTCCCTGCCCGGGGATTATCCCCACCGGCAACACATGTGTTTGGGTTAGCTGTTTTGGGTTGAGAGCTCGCTCTGTCAGCCCTCGAGATTGACCATGAGCTGCGCGAGCGTCTCCTTGTGAGCTCGCTCCGCTCTCCGCACTCCGCCGCCGGGCTGCCTCGGCAGCCACGGGACCCGCACCAAGAACGGGAGAACATGCTAATCCGCTAATTCCCACCTGTTTTCGGGACCGGAAGCCCGCATCGCGGCTTCTTCCAACCGGAACGGGGGACATGTTCTGAGGCCACACACATTGTGTCTACCGTCTAGACTGAGAGCAGGCTCTGTCAGCCCTGAGTGGGTGACTGTGAGCAAGGTAAGTGCCATCTCTGAGGAGAGATAAGATGCTCCGCTCTTGTTTGTTGTTTGTTGAAACAGTCTACAACATTCGGGATCCGGAAGCCTCTTCCGCGCGGGATGTGGAGCCTATGCAGAGAGGATCCAATTCCGAGGAGATGGATGTCCTGAGCACGGAAGGCAGGGACGTTGATGGCTCCTCAGCCCAGTCACCGCAGCATGAGGAGCTGCTGGAGGCGGTTTCCCAAGAGAGGAAAATGGTGGCTAGGCTCAATATCGCCTGGCCAGCGGAGCAGCATGAGACTCATCGCCGGAGTAACCTCGATGAGTGTTTCCTTCTAGCCACACCTCCACACCCTCGTCGGGACCTGCCGTTTTTTCCGGCTCTCTACACCGAGGTGTTGAAATCCTGGTCCAAGCTGTATTTTGCATGGTTTTCTAGCCTGACTGGTCGCCAGTCTGCGTCGATCAGCGGGTGCAAGGACAACAGCTATGGCGTCATGCCAGGTATGGAGGAGACGCTGGCGGCGTATTTATTGCCGAAGGCCGCTTCCTCCCTCAAGACCCCAACATAAGTAAGCCATGTCTGCAAGCCATGGCGTTCCGTACAGGTATGCCCAGCCGACCTGCTTTAGGACCTCGACTTGGTGGGGCCCTCCCATCCAAGGATGGGAAGGAGCTCCGTTGTGCAACAGTAGCGGTTTAGCCCCGGTCCCCAGAGGTCTCGGGCCGGGGCTGATGGTGGACCACCTCAGCCTCCAAAATCTCGCAGCTCCTACATGCTGGATCAGGAATTGAGTGTGGCGCAGCATGCCCCTCCCCAATGGTTGAGGGGTTCACTCCCGCCCACTCAGCGAAGACCTGAGAGGGGGAAGACGGACGTGAGGGCCATGCCTCTCGCCCAACAGGCTTTACAGAAGTTCTCACATTGCAGGTTCGGGGGACGGTCAGGCATGTACATGCCGGTCCTCAGGGATTCCCGCCGCTGCAGCACTTCGGATAACCGAAGCCGCCACTTTAGGTCACCCAGGCACCAGCCTCGAGCGGTTGGACTTTCCTGCCTGCTTGGGAAGCTTGACCCGGCATGTTGCACTGAGTTTTGTGCACCGTCCGACAAGGTTACAAGCTTCAGTTCCGGTACACACCCCCAAGATTCTGAGGGATCTTGGGAGCAGGGGTCGACCGAGTACAAGCACAGGTGATGGAATGAGAAATACATTCTCTCTTGTACAATGGGGCCAAAGAACAAATCCCACCTGAGAGATGCATACCGGGTTCTACAGCCGGTACTTCATAGTCCCATTTTAGATCATCGTCACCTATTGACTAACTGTCTGCTATAACGTTACATTTGAACGTTTATTAGTTTTGCCTAAGCACTTACGGCGCTTCAGTGTTGCTAGCTACCAGTCTCTACCTTAGCAGCTAGCAATGGCTTCTCTCCCTCTCTCTCCCTTTTCCTCTCCCGCTCTCTCTTGCTCGGTGTGTCAAATGTTTAGCTATTCCTCTGCCTCCTTTACTGATAATGGTACATATAATAAATGTTGTTTATTTGTAGCGTTGGAGGTGAGTCTTAGTGATTTGGAAACGCGGTTCCGCACCATGGGAGCTCAGTCAGTAGCTGCTAGCCAAGCCCCAGTAGCCGGTGCGGACCGACTAGAGCTAGCTACTGTTAGCCGTTCCCTGGCAGCTCCCGAGCAGCCGGGAATCCAGGGTGGCTGGGTGACTGTCTGAAGGAAGCATAGCCCTAGGCCAAGGCCCACGGTTCACCACCAACCCGATCACGTTTCCAACAGGTTCTCCCAACTCAGCGACGCACCCGCTGAGAAACCAACTCCGCATCACACCGTTACTGAAGAAAGCCACCCTCAATCCGACACTATTAGAAAGCTACAGACCGGTTTCCCTCCTTCCCTTCATTGCCAAAGCTCTGGAACGAGCTGTTTTTAACCAGCTCTCCTCCTTTCTCACAGAGAACAATCTCCTGGACCGCAACCAGTCTGGTTTCAAGAGCGGCCATTCCACGGAGACCGCGCTGCTCTGTTGTCGAAGCCCTGAGATTGGCAAAGGCGACATCCAAGTCATCCATTCTTATCTTACTGGACCTGTCTGTGGCCTTTGACACAGTTAATCACCACGTCCTCCTGTCCACTCTCAGTGCTATGGGTGTGTCTGGAATCGCGTTGCGATGGTTCAAATCGTACCTATCGGGTCGGTCATTCAGAGTATCCTGGAGAGACGAGGTCTCGGAGTCCCAACATCTCAATACAGGGGTGCCGCAGGGCTCGGTACTTGGTCCCCTACTCTTCTCCATCTACATGACATCCCTAGGCTCAGTCATTCAGAAGCATGGGTTCTCCTATCACTGCTATGCGGATGACACGCAGCTCCACTTGTAGTTTCAACCTGATGATTCAACTGTTTCTGCTCGCATCTCGGCATGCCTGAGTGACATTGCGCTTTGGACAAAGGATCATCACCTGCAGCTGAACCTCGACAAAACGGAACTGCTTGTGATACCGGCCAACCCAAAGATTCACCACGACCTCTCCATTCAACTTGGCTCAACGACCGTTACTCCATCCAGCACGGTCAGAAACTTGGGGGTGGTAATTGATGATCAACTAAACTTCAAAAGCCATGTCGCCAGCACCACCAGGTCCTGCAGATTCATCCTCTACAACATCAGGAAAATCAGACCTTTCCTATCGGAGCAGTCTACACAAGTCCTAGTCCAAGCTCTGGTCTTGTCCAAACTGGACTATTGCAATGCACTGCTGGCTGGTCTGAGCCGAAGAGAGCGCACGTAACCCCTCTCTTCATTAGGTTACACTGGCTCCCTGTTGTCGCCCGCATCAAGTACAAAGGGATGCTATTGGCTTACAAGACCACCACTGGTTCTGCACCATCATATCTTTGCTTGCTCATACAGACTTACGCTCCTGCCAGGTCCCTGCGCTCTGCAAAAGAACGACGCCTGGTGGTACCATGCCAAAAAGGAATAAAATCACTCTCGCGCACCTTCTCTGGATCCGTTCCACATTGGTGGAATGATTTGCCGGCCTCTACAAGATCAGCAGATTCTGTAGCCACCTTTAAAAAGCACTTGAAAACGCATCTCTTCCGTCAACACCTGACTGACAATCACTAACTCTTCTTCCTTTCTACCTCTGCTATTAAAAAAAAAAAAAAAAAAGAAACCCTTCCTACCCTTAACTTTGTATACTGTGCTGGGCTTTAACCAGACTCGTTTTTGATGCACTTATGCTTTTTTTTTACCTTGTGTTGTTATATTGCTTCCACTGTCTTCCTCAAATGTAAGTCGCTTTGGTTAAAAGCGTCTGCTAAATGACTAAATGTAAATGTAAATGTAAATGATCATGGGCAGCTCCATTTTGAGAAACGTGACGTTAGCGACACCAGCGACCATAGTTAAATGTGTTCCTGGGGCCAGAGCGGGCGACATTGGATCATACTTGAAACTGCTGGCTAAAGATAAACGTAAATACAGTAAGATTGTTCACGTCGGCGGTAATGACACCCGATTACGCCAATCGGAGGTCACTAAAATTAAAGTTGATTCGGTGAGTACATATGTAAAGACGATGTTGGACTCCATAGTTTTCTCTGGACCCCTGCCAAATCTGACCAGTGATGACATGTTTAGCCGCATGTCTTCATTCCGTCGCTGGCTGTCGAGGTGGTGTCCAGCAAACGATGTGGGCTTCGTAGATAATTGGCGGACTTTCTGGGGAAGACCTGGTCTGATTAGGAGAGACGGCATTCATCCCATTTTGGATGGTGCAGCTCTCATATCTAGAAATCTGTCCGAGTTTATTAATGGAACTAAACCATGACAACCCAGAGTTGAGACCAGGAGGCAGAGTTGCAGTCCTACATGTTTCTCTGTGCTTCCAGAGCAGTTACCCACCCATAATCCCATAATGATGGTGTCTGCCCCCCGGCCACTGAAATTTATAAAATCAAAAGCTAACAGAAGAGGAGTTATACATAATAATTTAATAAAAATTACCACAGCAGAAATAGCACCTCAAAATAAGAGAATTAAATGTGGACTCCTAAACATCAGATCTCTGTCATCTAAAGCTGTACTAGTAAATGATCTGATATCAGATTATCACATTGATTTATTTTGTCTCACTGAAACCTGGCTGGGTCATGAAGAATATGTTAGCCTAAATGAATCCACTCCGCCCAGTCATATTAATACTCACGTTCCTCGAGGCACCGGCCGAGGAGGTGGAGTTGCAGCCATCTTTGACTCAAGCCTATTAATCAACCCTAAACCTAAACTAAATTATAACTCATTCGAAAGCCTTGTTCTAAGTCTTTCACACCCAACCTGGAAAACACGACAGCCAATCCTATTTGTTATAGTGTACCGCGCTCCTGGTCCTTATTCAGAGATTTTATCTGAATTCTCAGAATTTCTATCAGGTTTAGTCATTAAAACAGATAAAGCAATTATTCTAGGTGATTTTAATATTCATGTGGGCGTTGAAAATGATAGCCTTAGCACTGCGTTTATCTCATTATTAGACTCGATTGGCTTCTGTCAGAGTGTACATAAACCCACTCACTGTTTTGGCCACACCCTCGACCTTGTTCTGGTATACGGCATTGAAATTGAACATTTAACAGTCTTTCCACAGAATCCTTCACTATCATACCATTATTTAATAGCTTTTGAACTCCTATTACTGGAGTACACACCAGTAGTCAAATACTACTACAGTAGATGTCTATCTGATAGTGCTGTAGCTAAATTTAAGGAAGTAATTCCATCTGAATTTAACTCAATGCTATGTCTTGAGGGGACTCTTATGCAAATTTCAGTCCGTCCCAAATTGATCATCTTGTTGATAGTGGTGCAGGTTCACTGCGAACGACACTTGATTCTGTTGCTCCTCTTAAAAAGAAGATAATAAAACAAAAAAGGGTAGCTCCATGGTATAACGCTGCAACCCGCAAATTAAAGCAAACTTGAAAGGAAATGGCGTTCCAACTATCTAGGAGAATCTTGTTTAGCCTGGCAAGATAGTGTTAAAATATATAAAAAGGCCCTCCGTAATGCCAGAGCAGCCTACTACTCATCACTAATAGAGGAAAACAAGATAATAAAAAGTTAGTAATAAGCACAAAACAACCCCAGGTTTCTTTTCAGCACTGTAGCCAGGCTGACAGAGAGCCACAGCTCCATTGAGCCATGTATTCCTGTAGCCCTCAGCAGTAACGACTTCATGAGCTTCTTTAATGATAAAATTTTGACTATTAGAGAGAAAATTAATCACGTCCTGCCCTCACCTGGTGCCAACCGATCTTCAAGCATAGAGGCGTTGGAGGGAGCTGTGAAACCTGATGTGTACTTGGACTGCTTCTCTCCTGTCGACCTTATTCAACTAACGTCGACAATTTCTTCATCTAAGCCTTCGACCTGTCTCTTAGACCCAATTCCAACTAGGCTGCTTAAAAATGTTCTACCATTAGTTAGTACGTCTTTTGTAGATATGATCAATTTGTCTTTACTGACAGGTTATGTACCACAGTCTTTTAAAGTAGCTGTTATTAAACCTCTCCTTAAAAAGCCCACACTCGATCCAGGGGTTTTAGCCAACTATAGACCTATATCTAACCTTCCCTTTATCTCTAAGATCCTTGAAAAAACTGTTGCTAATCAGTTATGTGACTTTCTAAATAACAATAGTATATTTGAGGATTTTCAGTCAGGTTTTAGAGTGCATCATAGCACAGAAACAGCACTGGTGAAAATTACAAATGACCTTTTAATTGCATCATACAAAGGACTTGTCTCTGTACTTGTCTTGTTAGATCTTAGTGCTGCATTCGATACCATTGACCATCAAATTCTATTACAGAGACTGGAACATTTAATTGGAATTAAAGCATTTGTGTTAAACTGGTTTAAATCCCATCTATCAGACCGATCTCAGTTTGTATATGTTAACGATGAATCATCCGAGCACACCAAAGTTAGTCATGGAGTTCTGCAAGGTTCTGTGCTTGGACCACTTCTATTTACTTTAAATATGCTTCCTTTGGGCAATATTATTAGAAAGCATTCCATAAAGTTTCATTGTTATGCGGATGATACCCAATTATATTTATCGATTAAGCCGGATGAAACTGATCAATTAGTTAAACTTCAAGCCTTAAGGACATAAAAACCTGGATGACCAGAAAGTTTCTGATGTTAAACTCAAACAAAACTGAAGTTATTGTACTTGGTCCCGAACGCCTCAGAGACTCACTGTCGGCAGATATAATTGCTCTAGAGGGCACAGCCCTGACCTCCAGCACCTCTGTGAGGAACCTCGGAGTTATCTTAGATCAGGATCTATCCTTCAACTCCCACATGAAGCAAACTTCAAGGACTGCCTTTTTTCACCTATGTAACATTGCAAAAATCAGGCACTTCCTGTCTCGAAATGATGCAGAAAAATTTATCCATACATTTGTTAGTGGATTACTGCAATTCCATATTATCAGGCAGCCCGAAAAAGTCCCTTAAGATTCTCCAGTTGATTCAGAACGCTGCAGCACGTGTACTGACAGGAACCAGGAAAAGAGATCATATTTCTCCAATATTATGTTCTCTGCACTGGTTCCCTGTGCAGAATAGAATTTAAAATCCTTCTCCTTCATCTACAAAGCTCTTAATGGTCAGGCACCGTCGTATCTTACAGAGCTCATAGTGCCTTATTACCCCACTAGAACACTGCGCTCTCAGAATACAGGGTTTCTTGTGGTTCCTAGAGTCTCCAAAAGTAGAATGGGAGCCAGAGCCTTTAGCTATCAAGCTCCTCTTCTGTGGAATCCGATCCCAGTTCGGGTTCGGGAGGCAGACACCATCTCCACATTTAAGAGTAGGCTAAAGGCTTTTCTCTTTGATAAAGCTTATAGTTAGGGCTGGCTCAGGAGAGTCCTGAACCATCCCTTAGTTATGCTGCTATAGGCCTAGACTGTCGGGGGACTTCACATGATGCACCTCTCTCTCTTCACCTCTGTTCTCCTCTCCATCCGTATGCATTCTTATCCCATAAATGCATGTTACTAACTTGACTTCTTCCCTCTCCCGGAGTTTTGTGCTTTCTCGTCCCTCTCTCTTTCTTACTGTCACTTTCAGCAGGTATTTCAGTGTCCAGAGATGTATCTGGATCTGTGACTATGGCAACCTGCTGGGGCAGTGCTGCTGTGTCGATGGTGCAGGGGACGAGTGGCTCGGGTCCTGCTTGTTGGGCTCTACCTGGAGCTGCTCGGTTGTCCATCTGGACCCATCATCTTCCCTTATGTTTTACATCCCACACTTTTCAACATAATTACATATATATACAACAATTTTGCCATTGCCATCATAACTGTTTATGTTATGATTTTTATGCTATGAATCTATTCTGTACTTACGACATCTATTGCATGTATGTCCGTCCTGGGAGAGGGATCCCTCCTCTGCTGCTCTTCCTGAGGTTTCTATCAGTTTTTTTCCCTGTTAAAAGGGTTTTTTTTTCGGTAGTTTTTCCTTATTCGACTCGAGGGTCTAAGGATAGAGGGTGTCGTATGTTACAGATTGTGAAGCCCTTTGAGGCAAATGTGATTTGTGATATTGGGCTATATAAATAAAATTGAATTGAACCGTTCTCTGAAGAGACTTCAGTTCCGGATGCTGACGATCCCTATGATTGTGGGTCAAATTTGGTGCGAGGACTGGTTTGTCACGATCGATCTAAGGGACGTGTACTTCCATGTCTCTATCATTCCGGGACACCGGAAGATCCTGCGGTTCGCTTTTGGAGGCAAAGCGTACCAATATTGGGTGCTTCCCTTCGGCCTAGCACTCTCCCCTTGCACCTTCGCGAAGTGTATGGACTCTGCCCTGGCTCCTCTCGGACTCCAGGGAGTCCACATCCTCAACTATATAGACGATTGGTTGATTTTATCCCAGTCTCGTCTTACCGCAGTACGGCATCGAGATGTCATACTTGCACATATGCGGTGCTTGGGGTTGGGGTTTAATGCGAGCAAGAGCATGCTCACTCCAACAGGATTACGTTCCTAGGAGCAGTGTGGGACTCAGTCGCATTGTGGGCACAACTGTCCCCCCCCCCCATGCGTCGAATCATTCCTGACCATGGTGTTCAGGGTGCAGCTAGGCCGACATCTCACTGCTCTACAGTTTCAGAGATTGTTAGGCCTCGTGGCTGCAACATCCACAATGATTTTGCTTGGGTTGCTGCACATTAGGCACCTGCAGTGGTGGCTCAGGGTCACAGGAATTTCCCAGAGGGGCAATCCTTTCCGCCTGATCAAGGTTACACGTGGCTGCATGCGTGCCTTAGACAATTGGAGACAATGAGTGTTCCTGACCCAGGGCCCAGTGCTGGGAATGGAATATCACCGTCGCACACTCTCGACAGACGCCTCCAGCCTTGGAAGGCTGCTCAGCCCGAGGTCTGTGGTCGACACCGCACCGATGGCACATAAATTACCTGGAGATGCGAGCAGTCTTGTTAGCCTTACAGAACTTTCTTCCAGACCTCAGGGGCCACCACGTGTTTTTTCACTCCGACAACACAGCGGCGGTCTCCTACATAAATCAACAAGGCGGTCTGAGTTCACGCCCTCTGTGCAGTCTGGCGTACCAGATCCTCTTGTGGTCCCAGGGAAAGTTGCTCTCCCTCAGAGCAATGTTCATACCGTGGCACCTCAATGTGGGAGCGGACATCCTGTTGAGGCAGGGGCCGAGGCCTGGGGAGTGGAGACTGCACCCCGAGACAGATGATAAGGCGGAGATTTGACAGAGCACAAGTGGACCTGTTCGCATCCCCAAGGAAGTCTCAAAGCTAACCTCCAGTTCCGCCGGCGTGCATCACGTGTTGACGTTAACCCAATCAAGATTGGTCTAGTTGATAAAGAGATTCAGATGTGGTCATGCTGAGGGCGTTCCCCATAGCGTCAACTAACGCAACGTTTCATTCCCTATCAGGGAACCATAGTTACATACGTAACCTGGAACGTTTACACCGTCCAATCTGCCTCTAATTTCACATGTTTGATTAGAGTCCCACCCTGATCACATCTACAGACCTGGTCATCACTGCTTGCAGCTTTAATTGTAATTTGTGTCCTCAAAGTAAAATGATTTCCTTAAATTCCTCTCGTAATTCAAATGTTTTGTTCCCTCAATTTAGTTCCCTTGAAATACTTAATTTTTTCCCTCAAATTCATACTTTTTATGTTTTCTTCAGTCAGTTAACTGTTCTTTTTTCTGTTCATGTGATTTCTTAACATGAAGGTCTAAATACATGTGATTCAAACCGTGGTGCTGTCCCATCTGGATAATAGTCCGTCCGCTCGAGTACTTCCGCAGGTAATCTGAAGAAATTACAAGCAGCAGATCAAATGTTGCTGTCATGCATGAAAGTTTCTCCTGGCTCGATGTTACAAACACATTTGTGTTTTCAATACTTGTTTGTATCAGAAATTTCATAAATACATAAATATATAAAGACAGCAAATATTGATCCAAAAATGTTACTTTTAGTATTGATACACATAACTGTTTTAGACATATGGTAGGGCATTTCATATTGCCCCAACAAACTCAGTTGAGTCTTGAGTAACACATGAATGGAATTCACTCTGCTGACAGACTACTGAAGAAAATAGTGTGCCTATGTTATGTTGTGGGTCCGTTAGTGTGTATTTGGGAGAGTTTTGTTCTTTCTGTTCCTAGGTTGCCTTAGTTCTGTGTGTCTGGTCTTATTTTGAAATTGGCTGTTTAGTTTTTGTTTTGGTGTATATTCTGGTACTTCCTGTTTTACTTTGATAAGGTGTCTCTTCCCTCTTGTGGCTGTCGACTTTACTTCCTGCCCCTGATTTCCTGAGTGTGTTCACCTGTGTCTCGTTGCGCACCTGTGTCCTGTTGTCTCCCCGTCCCTAAGTGTATTTAGTCAGTGTGTTCTCGCTGTGTGTTTGTCAGTTTGTCGTTGTATGTCCAGGATGTTCATCTCCCATGGTCTCACCGCCTGTGTTGCTTCTCCCCGTGTAAATCACTATTGTTCGCATTTATGTTGGTGGCTCATTGGACTCCCGCCTTGTTTTCTGGTTCTTGGATTTTTGCCTGCCTGCCTGTTCCTTTTGGATTTCATTTGCACCTTAAGGACACTTAATAAAACCTCCTTCCCTCACTGCTACCAGTCTGCATTTGGGTCCCCCTTCCCTTCAAACCCCTAAATCACAACAGCCTAGTGTTTAAATCTTATTGAAAAAGCATTTCCAAAAAATTGACCTGTGATACAGCAGCAAACGGGGATCCCTTAAACATGTTTTACAGGATAATAGTTGTTTAGCTGTAAAACGGGACACTTGATAGTGTTGACATCTAAACAGCAACAAATTCTCTTAAGTATTTCCGAACGTAGTCCGTAACTTGTAGATAACGAAAGAAGTTATTATTACCCAGCTCATACTTCCTCAGTAGTATCCCACGTATAAGTCACCAATACAATGGACACCTCTCTCACGCCATGTAGAATAGGCTCCATCCAGACTGGAGGGGGCAAATGCGAGATTTCTAGCGATGGGTAACAGAGGCGAAATTGGTTTAAGATTAAAGGTGGTCTTGATTTGTTTCCAGGTACATATCATGCTATGTATGATGGGATTGTTTTTATATAGGGACTTATTAACCATGGATGGAGCTAGTAGGATCGCGGCCATAGAATATGGATTGCAATCCTCCCTCTCCAGCATTAGCCAATCAGACATTGGTATTGATGTGTTTAAGGTAAACATCTTAATCACCGAGGCCCGGTAATATAGCAAAAAGTCTGGGAGTGCCAGTCCTCCCTTTGGCTTTGGCCTACAGAGATGTTTTTTTTAACCTATTCTGTGAACCTTGTGTCCCCACAGAAAAGGAACTATTAGAGAATCTAGGTGTTTAAAAAAGGATTTTTTTAGAAATATTGGGATGTTTTGAAATAGGTATAACAATTGCGGGAGGCAAATTATCTTTTTAGCATTAATTCTCCCAATTAAAGAAATTGGAAGCGTGTCCCAGAACGATATTCGAGTCTGTAATCGCTCTATTAGAAGGGGGAAGTTTGCCTGCAATAGAGATGAATACTGCTTTGTCACTTCTATCCCCATATAGGTAAATTTATCTGTAGAGACTGCAAATGGGAAGTGCTCTAGGTGTGTTAAGTCACTCATATTGACCGGAATTAAAATGCTTTTAGTCCAAATGATCTGAAAGCCTGAAAAGGTCCCAAACAGGTTGATTTTGTCGAGAAGATTTGGAATGGTAATTTGACGCCGCGTTATGTATAGAAAGATGTCATCTGCATATAATAATATCTTATTATTTGTGTCTTTAGTCGAGTATCCATAAATCTGGGGATCCATTCTGATATATTGGGCTAGAGGTTCGATAGCCAGCGCAAAAATTAAAGGGGATAGTGGACATCCCTGCCTTGTCCCTCTATGTAAGCTAAAGGCGGAGGATATTGTCCGGTTTGTTAGGATTTTAGTCGTGGGATTCTTGTAAATTAGTTTGATTAGTGACAGAAAGTTATTCCCAAAATGTAACCTATTAAGAACTTCAAATAAGTAACACCACTCAATCTTGTCAAATGCCTTTTCGGCGTCAAGTGCAAGTATGACAAGATCAGTAGGTGGACCTCTCTTTGTGTATATAATATTGAAAAGACGCCTGAGCTTGAAAGTAGCACTCCTATTTGGTATGAAACCCGTCTGGTCCATATGAACTAGCTTTCCCAATAGAGGATTCAGCCTGTTAGCCAGTATCTTGGAAAATAATTTCCCATCAACATTAAGGAGGGAGATAGGATGATAAGCACCTACTTCCTGCGAGTGCTTCCCTTTTTTATGAATTAATGTGATCACAGCCTCAGTTAAGGTGGGGGGGTAAATTTCCCTGTACTTGGGCATGTTCATATAATTTCAACAGGTAAGGAGATAGGTTTCCTCTAAATGCTTTGTATAATTCCCCTGGAAGTCCATCAGGACGGTGTATCTTATTACTCTTTAGGGAGGCAATGGCGCTCCAAATCTCTGCAATTGTGACGTCAGAATTCAAAGAATCACAATCTTCCTTGCTTAGTCTGGGAAGCTCACATTTGTCTAAAAATGCATTAATAGCTACAGAGTCTGAAGTGGTCTTTCAGGTATACAAATCAGTATAAAATTTGAGAAACCTGTCTTTGATATCTTTAGGCTTTGTGAGTATTGTATTATTGTGGGCTTTTATCTTGTGTATCATTCTGTTGTTTTCCATTTTTCTGAGTTGTCTGGCAAGTAATTTGTGTGGTTTGTCAACAAATTCAAAATATTTTTGCCTAGTATAGAGGAATGTTTTACTTAGTTGTGGAAAAATAATTGTGTTAAATTCATACTTAAGTGTTGCTATTTTCCTGTGGAATATAATAGAGGGGGAGTGTGCATTTTCCATGTCAAGTGATTTAATTTGATCTTCCAACTCTTATTACTTTTCGCCTAGAAGCTTCAAACGAGATGATACATCCTCTTATGTAAGCCTTGAATGCTTCCCAGAGGGTGGAGGGAAAGGTATCAAGATTGTTGTTTACTTCAAAGAATAAAGAAATCTAGTTTTTCAAGTACTGTATTTGCAAAATTTATCGACAGTGCGTAAGTGCAAGTTCAATTTCCACTTTACACAAAAGTTTAGGTAATTTAGTGAAGACAAAAAAAGAAAAAGAAAACAAATTTAGTTTGAGTGCCATAGTAATATAGTATCCATAGGCGTGCGTACGTACACACCCGGGGTGTGGATTCGCATCGTCTGAATAACAAGTAAACAGAAAAAGAATATATAACATTTAAATATGTATGACCAAGAATTGGAGTTGCAACTCCAACGAAGGCAATAACCCGATATCTTTCAATAACAGTGAGCCATCTTCAGACTTAAAAAAATAGCTGAACAATTGTCTGGGCTATGGTTAGGATATCAGAAAAATGAAAAAGAAAAGGTAACAGTGCAAACCCCAATCTGTATGAGGCAGGACATTTTCCAATTGTTATTCTAATGAGAATGGCGATTCTACAGACAGTTGGTGAGACACCAGCTGTGTGTGCATGAGTGTGGAACACACGTGGATAGGTATCAGCTGGTGTTTTAACGCTAGCCATAGAAGCTAACTAGTGAGCACATTACGTAACCACCTTTCTGAATATCTTGATTCTCCGCATCAGTTTAAGCACCCTTCTGTCCCACTCCAGTCGAGTCTGATGTCGAAAGGCGTTCTGCGTATTCCTCCGTTTTTTTGGCATCTATAAACGAGATTTGTGTGCCGTTGTGGGTTATCAGGAGTCTAGCAGGATAGAGGAGGCCGTACCTGACCCCGGGTTTGCCCTATAGCAGCTCACTGGTGCAGTTGAATAATGCCCTCTTTTTAGCCACGGCAGGATTTGGATCCTTTTACTATCGTGGTAGAGCTGTTTCGCTGCTGCAGCTAGTGATGGGTCTCTGACACCCGAGGCTCCGACACATGCGTGGTAGCTGATGAACCAATTGTATCGAACCACTGTGCCAAAGCGTGGTTTGGTCATGTGACTAGTGATGTTTGAAGCAGTTGCGTGATGTTCAAAGCAGTTGAGTGCTTCGAATCACCGATTGGTTAGATTTGTCATGTGAATCACTTGGCGGGATCAAGTGTGTTCAGGGATATTTAGTGGCGTTCATTATGCCACTGGTCTGGTTGTTTCGGCTCTGTTGGGCAGCTGAGCAGTGGCATGGGTGGCTCCTATGATTCGTCTTGAAACTCGAACCAACTGAGTGTTATTTACGTCATCAATTAAACATTTGAAATTAATTTACATTTGCCCTTTTGCCTACTGAACACCTTCTGTTCAACAACTTTTAAGCAATGGGCTGTTTAGAGTTGTTTTTAATGATAGATTATGATTCATAGCCCAAAACGTGGTATATACAGTCATGGTCTTTAACATGATTTCAGATTTATTTTATATTTTATTAAGTCACTTTAAAACCATACACCCAAGTGTAGGGAAACAGAAACGTGTGAATGACGAATCAAATCCCAAACAATCCATGAACCAATGACACCACCCGATTGGATTTCATTTTATTGACCATTAGATGTCCTACTTGAGCAGTTTTTCTACTTCAGAGCTCAGGCGGGTGACTTGACGATGAAGTGCCGTGACCTCGTCCGACTGGCGTGAGGCGGACTTCTCTATCTCTCCAATAGTGTTAGCAAATAGTGTTCTCTCCAGGGCCGTAATGGAAGTCTGCAGTTCACTTTCAAGGGAATGTCAACGCTGCGTCAGCTGACACTATGGGCGTGACCACCTCTGAATCTCTGTATCAAATTAGACCAATCTTGATTGGGTTAATGTCAACACGTGACGCACGCCGGTGGAACTGGAGGTACAAAGGCAGCCGGCTACACTGTTGTCGTCAGTCTTCTGATCTTCAGCAAGCGCGCCTGGTCTCTGTGGAAATGATGACTGTGAAGTGGTTCTGGCAGTGCTTCCTCCCTGACCCTAACCCCTATCCCAACTAGCAACACACGTGTTTTGGTTGGCTGTTTTGGGTTGAGAGCTCACTCTGTCAGCCCGCGAGCAGCGTGAGCGTCTCCTCGGGTGCTCGCTCCGCTTGGTGCGGTTCCCGCGGCTGCTGCGGCAGCCCGGCAGAGGAAGAACAGGAGGACACGCTCATCGCGGCTTCTTCCGACCGGAACAGGGGACATGTTCAGAGGCCACACACTTTGCGTCTGCTGTCTCCACGGAGAGCAGCACTGAGGGGATGACTGTGAGCAAGGTAAGTGCCTTCTCTGAGGAGAGATAAGACGCTCTGCTCTCGACTGACCGAGTTTGTGGTTTGATGAAACACTCTACAACATTCGGGATCCGGAAGCTCGTCTTCTGCCTGGGATGTGGAGCCAGCACAGAGAAAATCCAGTTCCGAGGAGATGGATGTCCTGAGCGCGGAAGGTGGTGACGTGGGTGGCTCGTCAATCCAGTCACTGCAGCACAAGGAACTGCTGGAGGCGATTTCCCAAGGGAGGAAAATGGTGGCTAGGCTCAATATCGCCTGGCCAGCAGAGCAGCATGACACTCATCGCCTGAATGAGCTCGGTGAGTGTTTCCTTCTAGCCACACCTCCACGCCCACGTCGGGACCTGCTGTTCTTCTGGATCTCCACACCGAGGTTTCAAAATCCTGGTCTAGGCAGTATTTTGCACGGTTTTCTAGCCCGACTGGTCGCCAGTCTGTGTCGATCAGTGGGTGCAAGGAGAACGGCTAGGGCAAGGAGACGCTGGTGGCGTTTTATTGCCCAGGCCGCGTCCTCCCTCAAGACCCCGACGTTGCCTAGTAGGCCTTGTCACACTACGTTGACTTTAGTGGGCAAGGCATACAGGGCAGTGGGTCAGGCTGGGCATGTCCGCACGCCATGGCATGTGTGTAGGTATGCCCAGCCGACCTCCTTTAGGACTTCGACTTTGGCGGGGCCCTCTGAGACAAAAGGAAGGGGCTTGCTCCAGGCTGCTCGGAGAGGACCTGAGAGGGAGAAGACGGACCTGAGGGCCGTGCTTCTTGCCCAGCAGGCCTTACATAAGAGGCCCTGACTCAAGCGTTGGGCCTCGGAGGGCACCCTCCCCCATCGGGGTCGAGCACATGACTGCTCCCCCATTGTGCCCTCGGGAGCTCAGTCTCTTAACCCTGCCACCGGTGGCGCTTTGGGGCATGGCGAGTTCCGCGCAACCGCTGTCTTTAGACCTGCACGGCTGTGCAGCAATCAGGCCAGAGTTGTGTCCTCTTCTGAGGCCTGTAGACGTTCCTTTCCGGTTAAATCCCACCGTTCCAGCGCTTCGGAGTACTGCAGCTCTCACATTGCATGTTTGGAGGGTGGTCAGGCATGTACATGCCGATCCTCTGGGATTTCCCGCCGCTGCAGCGCTTCGGGTAACTGAGGCCGTCACTCCAGGTACCCCAGGCACCAGCCTCAAGCGGTTGGTTCCCCTGAGGGACTCTTCTGCCCGTTTGAGAAGCTTGACGCGGCATGTCGCACTGGATTTGCGCACTGTCTGACAAGGTTACATGCTTCAGTTCCAGTCCACACCCCCAAGATTCCTCCCATTCCGAGGAATCTTGGAAATAGGGGTTCACCGAGTGCAAGCATAGGTGATGGAGCAAGAAATACATTCTCTCTTGTACAATGGGGCCATAAAACAAATCCCCACCTGAGGGATACATACCGGGTTCTACAGCCGGTAGTTCATAGTCCTGAGCAAGATGGTGGTTTGCGTCCCAATTTAGATCTTTGTCACCTGAACCATTCTCTGAGGAGAATTCGGTTCCAGATGCTGACGATCCCTATAATTGTGAGTCTGATTCAGTCAATGGACTGGTTCATCACAATCGATCTAAAGGAAGCGTACTTCCACGTCTTTATCATTCCGGGACACCGGAAGTTCCTGCGGTTCGCATTCGGCGGCAAAGCTTACCAATATCGGGTGCTTCCCTTCGGCCTAGCACTCTCCCCTCGCACCTTCAGAGCGGAGTGTATGGACTCTGCCCTGGCTCTTCTCAGACTCCAGGGGATCCGCATCCTCAATTATTTGGATGACTGGTTGATTTTATCCCAGTCTTGTGCTGCACATGAGGCATCTGCAGTGGTGGCTCAGGGACGCTGCAATCCTTTTCCCCTGATCAGGGTTACACGCAGATGCATGCGTGCCTTAGACAGGTGGAGAAAATGGGTGTTCCTGACCCAGCGCCCAGAGCTGGGAATGCTGTATCACCCTCGCGAAGGACTCCTCTAGCACAGGATGGGGCGCGGTCTTGTTGGCCTTACGGCACTTTCTTCCAGACCTCAGGGGCCACCATGTGCTTGCCTGCTGCGACAACACAGCGTTGGTCTCCTACATAAATTGACAAGGCGGTCTGAGGTCGCACCCTCTGTGCAGACTGGCGCGCCAGATCCTTTTGTGGTCCCAGGGGAATTTGCTCTCTCTCAGAGCACTTTTCGTACCTGGGTACCTCAATGTGGGAGTGGACATCCTGTCGAGGCAGGGGCCGAGGCCCGGGGAATGGAGACTGCACCCCGAGAAGGTGGAGATGATATGGGGGAGATTCGGTTACACACAAGTGGACCCGTTTGCGTCCCCAGACAATACTTACTGCCCCCTCTGGTTCTCCCTTGTGGATCCAGTGCCCCTGCGGCTGGATGCCATGGTGCAGCCGTGGCCGGCGGTTCTAGAGAAGATTCTCTGAACAGGGGTCCAGCTGCTGCTTGTGGCCCCTGGTAGCCCTCCTGGATGGCCCTCCGTGGGAGATTCCCATCAGGAGGGACCTGCTGTCGCAGGGCCAAGGCGAAATATTCCATCCCCAGCCGAGGAGGTTGAAGCTGTGGATCTGGCTCCTTAGGGGGACCACCTCCAAGCTGCCGGTCTCCCTACCGAGTTAGTTGAGACCATCTTATGGGTCATGGTGGCGCTCTCGGCACCATGACCCAGTTCACTGCCCGATGGCTTCAGTGCTGGAGTTCTCCAAGCCGGGTTTCGGCTGGACTCTCCCCTGCTACACTTGAGGTGTATGTGACTGCGATTGCAGCATTCCACAGTATGGTGGATGGCTGCTCGCTTGGGAAGCACTGCTTTGTTACCAGTTTCCTTCGTGGCACCTTGAAGATGAGGCCTCCGGCTCGAGTCAGACTCCCTCCATGGGATCTGATAATGGTGCTTGATGGACTGACCACAGCACCATTCGAGCCACTGGACGATGCATCCGACAGGTGTCTGGCCTTAAAGATGGCATTCCTGCTGGCCATGACTTCTCTCAAGAGAGTGGAAGATCTGCAGGCCCTGTCGGTGGCTCCTGCTAATCTGAAGATTGTTCCAGGGGCAGTTAGAGCCATCCTGCATCCCAGGCCGTGTTATGTACCTAAAGTACCCACTGAGGTGGCCCGGCCGGTAGTCCTGCAGGCATCCCATCCTCCTTCAGAGTCGGCAGAACAGGAAGGTAGGCTGAAACTGCTTTGTCCGGTCAGAACCCTGAAGATTAATGTCTAATCTAATGATTTTTAATTAATGAGGACATCCAGTGGTGCAATTCGGACCAATTGCTGGTATGCTTCAGGCCCCCTCATAAGGGCTGCCCGGCTACCAAACACACTATTCGCAGGTGGATAGTTGAGGCTAACGTTTTGGCATAATAGGTGCCCGTTTGCCTTCACCTCTGTCAGTAAGAGCCACTCCACACGGAGTATGGTGGTCGGGAACCCCCCTTTCCGATATATGCGATGCTGAGGGATGGTCCTTGCCTTACACTTGAGATTTTACAGCCTAGACCGCTTACATAATCCAGGGTCTGTGGCTGTCTTGTCCTGAAGTGTGCCCTGCTGGCTTCACACTCTGACAGGCATCCCTTCAGCATGGCGGAGTTGGTACTGCATTCCCCATAGCATCAGCTGACGCAGCATTGAAGATCCCTTGAAAGGGAACGTCCCAGGTTGACGCTGCGTCTCGCTGCCATACTTCCAGCATGCCTGTGAGTGGCTTGCTTCAGTCGATCAGAAGGCTGACGACAACAGTGAAGCCGGCTCCCTTTGTACCTCCAGTTCCACCGGCATGCGTCATGTGTTGACGTTAAACCCAATCAAGATTGGTCTAAGTTGATACAGAGAATCAGAGGCGGTCATGCTGAAGGCGTTCCCCATAGTGTCAGCTGTCGCAGCGCAGCAATAGATGCCAGCACAGCCCGGTTTGGTGGGTCTGCCTCCTCACTCAGATAGTCGGGCTCCATCACCTCAGCTGAGTCCGAGGGTTGATCAAGGCCTGGTTCTTTTTGGATTGTCCTTTTTTTGACATCGTTTTCTCCTTTTGAGTTTAGTTTTCCACTTGCTTTATGTTTTCTTATGTCACTTCAAAGCACTTTTAAGCAGATATACAGGTGTTTGGTGTATTAATAAAGGAACAGTTACCGAAGCTATGTAAAACACGTCTCACTCCTCCATTGCTCAGCAGCGCCCCCCCTTTGTACTATTTTTTTAAGTCAAATATTGAATGCAGGACTTTAACTTGGCTTCACAATGGATAACTGGAAGATAATGTAGGAGATTAGTTCCAAATATACTTTAATTTCTCTATGTAGGGTTTAAATGAGCCTATAGTGACTGCTAAAAGAACAATGTTTTTGCCAGGCTTCCATTATTTACATCCTGATGTGGCTTTTTTTCTGATCTGACACCCCATCATCAGTCTGTGACTTCCCAAACTGTTCCAAATAACTGTTTTATGATGTAAAAATGCTATGGTTAAGATTTGTTAGCTTTAGGAACAAAACCCACTTGGTTAGGTTTAGGGAAACATCATGGTTTAGGTTAAAATAAGTACTTAGTTAATGTTACCTTAGGCAGGTGGCCTAGAGGTTACCAATAACCAGAAGGTTGCAGGTTCAATCTCCGGCACTGACAGGTTGGTGTATTCCATCTACAGTGTCCGCCATCTCAGTGCCCAATTGACCTTGAGCAAGGCACTGAACCTCAAACACCTGCTCCAGGGGCATATGTGTGGGGGGCTGAATGTATGTGTAACTAGGAGGTATATGTAAAAAGATACATAACCATTTCCTTTGTACATTCATAATAAAAGTAAATCTTAATCTTAATGGTTACAACAATAATAATATAACCACGTGGTAAACCCAAAAATGAAAAATCAATATTCCAAGTTTTAGAGATGTAGGCGTAGAGATCTATGCATTTTTGGAATATAATGGGACTATATGGCACTCAGCTTGTGGTGCTCAAAGCACCAAAAAATGTATTTTAGATTTTGCGGTAAACTGTCCCTTTAAGGTTGTGGAACGGGTGTGGTCATGGTTTAAAAAAACATTGTTGACTGAAGGAAACAGGAAACAACATTTTTTTTTTTTTTTTTGTAAACTTTATTTAGAACAATTACAAATTCAAGTAGGAATCTTGCTTAGTATTCTACAAGGTAAAATTTGCAAGGCAGTGTCAACATCAAATTATAGATACGGTTATATACCAAACTTTAAAATTAAATAAAAAAATAAAAAAATTACATATATACAACTGAATACAAACAACAGGTACATGTAGTGAGCAGACCATATAAATATACATAAGCATATATATACACACATATCCATATTTATCCATCTCTACCCATACACACATTCATGTATATATACATACCCACACATATAAGTATACTTACATACTCAGACAATGCAAGGCATCTACAGAGCTACATCAAGGCATATCAGATCCATATTTTATACGGTTATACATATTACAGTTGCAGCAGAGCCAGTTAGTTGGACAACTCTCTTTTCGTGATCAAAACACCAGAAATTGTGTCATATTCTGACACAGTGTTTGAATTGACTCATGTGTACTAGCTAAAATTCGTAAAGAAGAAAAATATAGTTTCAGTTCGTTTTTAAAACAACTCAGTGAGGGTTTCTGATTTTTCCATTTACATACGTGGATGTGATATTTGCCCATGATTATAATGATATTGACCATATCTGATATTTCTTTAGGGAGGTTATCGTTATAGATTAAAATAGTTATTTTGTCACATAAAGTAATGTTGTCCATTTTAATGCTTAGCCAATTCTTTACGTTTTGCCAAAACTGTGCTGTGAATGAACATGAACAGAAGACATGTTCTATGGTTTTGGGTTCTTCAAGACAGAAACAACATGGTTCGACCTCAAATCCAAATCTTTTTCTTAACATTTCTGCTGCTGGATAATAATTATTCAGAATTTTGTACTGTACTTCTTTGGCCTTTGGTGAGATTGGCCATTTTAAGTATTTTGAGTATTTATTCGTGATTTTCAATTTATTTTCATTGATTCTAATGTTTGTGTATCTTGTATAATCATGAAAAAGAATGCCTTTGAGTACTTTCCCTATGTTCTTGTTGTTACATTTCTTGTCAGTGATTGGCATTTGGCCAATTTGTAATTCAGGCAGGATTACCTGTACATTTGTATAAGCGAGCATGTTTTGTAGTAGGTGTAACAGGGGGCGTGGTATTGCTTTGCAGGTTTTGTTAAATTCCCTATATGAACATTGCACATTCAATTTTTCTTTAAAAATAAATTGTAAGAAGAAGCCGTGTTCATCCAGCAGGTCTGTAACAAAGATTATGTTCTTGTCATACCAATTTTGATTGAATAAGGTTTTCCTATTGACTGTAATTGTTCTGTTGTTCCACAAGGTGGAGCCATGTGGAGTAAAATTCAGTAAAAAACAAAAATTCCAGCCCTCCAATTTGTTTAAAGATACTTCTGGGGATATGGAACCATATTGACTGAGTCTGCCTTATAAAGGCTTTTATCCAATTAAGTTTGAACACTCCTATCAGTGATTCAAAGTCCAGCGTTTTAAGACCCCCCTTATTATATTCTTTAACTAGTTGCGATTTCTTAATATAGTGCGTTTTGTTTCTCCATATAAAATTGTATATTACTGAGTTGGCCTTTTTGATACTTTGCGGAGCGACATATAACGATTGACATGGATACACCAGTTTTGATATACCCTCAGCTTTGGTCAATAAATTCCGTCCAAAGATGGAGAGATCCCTCAGAAGCCAATGATTTAGGGATTTTTTCATATTACCTATTTTATCGTGGATATTGTTTTTTTCCCTTTGAGTTGCATCTTTTGTTAGTTTTATGCCTAAATATTTCACTTCTGATTTGATTGGGATGGACAGTATATGAACATCTCTACAAGGATACAGTGGTAGTAATTCGCATTTGTTCAGATTTAAACTTAAACCAGATGCCTTAGAGAAAATAGAGATTATGTTTAAAGCTTCCCTCAGCCTCCCCGGAAAAGTCTATGCCAGGGTACTGGAGAGGAGAATTCGGCCGATAGTCGAACCTCGGATTCAGGAGGAACAATGCGGTTTTCGTCCCGGTCGTGGAACACTGGACCATCTCTACACCCTCTCCAGGTTGCTGGAGGGTTCATGGGAGTTTGCCCAACCAGTCCACATGTGCTTTGTGGATTTGGAGAAGGCATTCGACTGTGTCCCTCGCGGCGACCTGTGGGGGGTTCTCTGGGAGTACGGGGTCCGGGGCCCTCTGCTAAGGGCTGTCCGGTCCCTGTATGACCGGAGCAGGAGTTTGGTTCACATTGCCGGCAGTAAGTCAGATTTGTTCCCGGTGCATGTTGGACTCCGGCAGGGCTGCCCTTTGTCACCGGTCCTGTTCATTGCTTATATGGACAGGATTTCTAGGTGCAGTCGGGGGCCGGAGTGAGTCCAGTTTGGGGACCACAGGATTTCATCTCTGCATTTTGCAGATGATGTTGTCCTGTTGGCTTCTTCAAATCAGGACCTTCAGCGTGCATTGGGACAGTTTGCAGCCGAGTGTGAAGCGGCGGGGATGAGAATCAGCACGAGTTCACGAGTGAGGGAAGGACGGAGCGGGAGATTGACAGGCGGATCGGTGCATCCTCCGCAGTGATGCGGTCGATGTACCGGTCTGTCGTGGTGAAGAAGGAGCTGAGCTGCAAGGCAAAGCTCTCTATTTACCAGTCGATCTACGTTCCTACTCTCACCTATGGTCATGAGCTTTGGGTCATGACCGAAAGGACAAGATCCCGGATACAGGCGGCCGAAATGAGTTTCCTCCGCAGGGTGGCTGGGCGCTCCCTTAGAGACAGGGTGAGGAGCTCGGTCACTCGGGAGGAGCTCAGAGTAGAGCCGCTGCTCCTCCACATCGAGAGGAGTCAGCTGAGGTGGCTCGGGCATCTGTCCCGGATGCCTCCTGGACGCCTCCCTGGGGAGGTGTTCCGGGCATGTCCAACCGGGAGGAGGCCCCGGGGAAGACCTAGGTCACGCTGGAGGGACTACGTCTCTCGGCTGGCCTGGGAACGCCTCGGTGTTCCCCCGGAAGAGCTGGAGGAAGTGTCGGGGGAGAGGGAAGTCTGGGCGTCTCTGCTTAGACTGCTGCCCCCGCGACCCGGCCCCGGATAAGCGGTAGAAAATGGATGGATGGATGGATGGATGTTTAAAGCTTTCCCGATTACTGATTTGTCTTTTAAGAAAAAAGACAAATCCGCAAATTGACTAATGCGAAATTCATAATCAAAGATATCAATTCCTTTAAATTCTGGGTGGTTAACAATCAGATAAGCCAATAGCTGCGTACATAATATGAAGAGTTTGGGCGATATGGGACAGCCTTGTCGAATTCCACGAGTAATCTTTAGTCTAGGGGTCATTCCTGGGTTAATAGAAACATAGCTTATTATGTCTTTATAAAACATATTATTAATTTTGCAAAACTTATTTCCAAATTTAAATTTTTCTAATGTTTGGATTAAAAAGACATGTTCTATAGAATCGAAAGCTTTATAGAAGTCAACGAATAGAGTGAAACTTTCTGATTCTATAAGGGATTGGTAATCTAACATATCCAGTATTAGTCTCACATTGTTGTGTATATGTCTACCTTTCATGAAAGCTGACTGAAATTCATCAATCAGAGTACCCAGAACATGTTTAAGTCGATTTGCATATACAAGGGCTATTAATTTGTAATCATTACAGAGAAGAGTTATTGGCCTCCAGTTGTCGAGTTTCATTAAGTCCTCATTAGGTTTAGGTAATAGTGTTATCAATCCTGTTTTCATTGTGGGGGATAAGTTCCCATTTTCTATACACTCCACGAAAGCCTTATGTAGCAGATCTTTAATGTCATCCCAAAAGTGTTTATAAAATTCCGATGTTAGACCATCAATTCCTGGGGATTTTCCATTTTTCATCTGTTTCAACGCAATTTCGATTTCTGACATATTTAGGTCCTTTTCCAATATATCTTTATCCTCCTCTTTTAGTGTTTTTATGTTGTTCTTTACTCTTTCGAAAAGAAAGTCACATTCTGTTTTTTGGAAATTTGATTTATAAAGATTATTATAAAAAAGCCAAATCTCATCATTAATATTTTTTTGGTCTTCAATAACAGTCTCATTTATCTTTAGTTTGTTTATTCTTTTATTACTTTGTCTTCGTTTTTCTAAACCAAAAAAGTAGGATGAATTCTTTTCGCCCTGTTCAAGCCACCTGGCTCTAGATCATATAAACGCTCCATTAGCTTTTTCCAAGTAAATATCATCTAATTGAACTTGAAGTGCATGTAACGCAGCTTTCTCTTCTGTCGATGTTTCTGGTTTATTACATAGCTTATTTATTTTCTCAATTAATTCTTTTTGTTTGCATTTGCGAGTTTGTGATAATTGTTTTCCTGTATCGCTTGCTAGGTGTTTAACCTTGAATTTGAACCATTCCCATTTGTTTATATTTGACATATCAAGCTTGTTGACACCTTGATAAAGTGCTTTAACTTGTTTACAGAATCCATCATTTAGTAATAAGGTATTGTTGAATTTCCAGATATTATCCCCTGTCAGTAGTTTCTGAGCTATTGTTAATGATAAACTAATCAGGCAATGATCAGTGAGAGGCGATGCTGAAATGTCACACTTTTAAACATCTTTACAAAGTGTCTGAGAAATAAGCCAATAATCTAATCTTGAGTAATGCATACCTGAAGAATTAACCCGCGTGTATTTTAAGGAGGTTGGATTACATAATCTCCAATAATCAACTGAATTTGTTGCTGTACACAAGTTGTTCATGATGTCAGCATACTCAGGTTGCTGACCCCTGTGAGGTACTCTATCCAGCCATGAATCTGGGGCTATATTGAAGTCACCACCCATTACCACTTTTTCTGTCACAAATCTAATTTTCCATTCGTTTATGCGTGAACCTAGCTGTAACATCATGGCTTTGTTTTTTGTTCTATTGTTGTAGCCATATAAACACAATAGGATAAATCTTTGGTCGCGCATCTCCACTACCATCATAAGCCAGTGTCCATCCGTATCTCTTTGATGGTCGATCACCTTGCCTGGTAGTCTATTCAGTAGCACCATTACTCCAGCAGAGTGAGGAGTTCCATGTGAGAAAAACATTGGGTCCCCCCATTGCTGTTTCCAAAATGTTTCATCTGCTGCCCCCGAATGAGTCTCTTGTAAAAATATACAATTTGCCTTTTGATCCTTGCAAAACAAAAAAATGGCCTTGCGTTTAACATTATTTTTCAAACCCCTAACATTTATAGATATAAACGAAACAGACATTAGTAACACCAAAAAACAAAAACAAACTAACACTTGTTTGTATGCGCTTTTTAAATTTACTCAGCGCAGGAATGAGTATGTGATCCTAAAATGACAGTTCTATAGCACCCCCCTATAAGCACTTTCTTTTTAGGTATCTGGGCTAGATCGAGAACACAACAATAACTCTTCTTTAACTTACCCAACACAAGAACATTTCAAGTATGCGTAGATTTAGCTTGTATTTAGCAGCTCAATACGAACTACCTGAAAGTGAAAGACATAGCGTCTTCCTCTTGGCTACCTGTCAGGGCTCAATCCTCCGACCATCAATAATTGCATACCCCTCTTTTAGGAAAGCCTTTCTTCCGTTGCGTCGGGCATCTTGAACTCTCGGCCACAGCTTTGCCCGGGCATCTCAATCTTCTTTGGAGAAGTCTTCCCTAAAGCCAATGTTCAGTTCTTTGCAGACCCTGGCATCTTTTGATTTTCTCCAGACGTCGTTTCGGACAGTCCGCATTACAAACTGGATGATGATGGGCCTTGGCAAGTTGTTATGTGCAGCATCGTTTTACCGTGTCAACCATTTCCCTGAGTTTGTCTACCGCCACTGGAATCACCCTGGTAAGAATGCCGATGACAACCTCTCTTGTATCCTCATTCTCCTTCTCCGGTAAGCCCAGTAACCTGAGGTCCCACCTTCTCTTGTATCTGGCATTTTCCAGGCACATCTCTTTCAGATAGCTGTTTTCTTTAGTCAGGGACTCGATTTGCTTCTGCATTTTCCCAACTTCCTCCTTGTTTTCTTTGACAGCTTGTGAGTTGGCCTCAATGCGGAGTTCAAACTTTTTCAAACGCTTGTCTTGCTCATCAAATCTGTTGATAACTGCTTGAATGGCTTCGTAGATGTTTTCATTACTAATTTCATTGTCTTGCTTTCTTTGCTCTTTCTTCTTTAGTCTCTTGGGGTTGGGGCTGGGCAGCGGAGTGTGTTCGATCATATGAGCTTTCATATTTTCTTCTTCCATCTCCTCAACATCCTCATCGTCACATGCCTCTTTGAGAACCGCCAAATCATAGTCATGATCAAGCAAGCTAGCCAGGTGTTGTTTAGCCTTAGCCATGTCGACAGACCGAATAGTAATTTCTTCTTCCTGGAGTGTTAAGAACTTACTTCGCTTGTTGTGTTGGTCGTCTAATTATATAGGGTTGGATGCTTCATCTGAAATGTTACGTTTTAGGACGAGAACATTTTGTTTTATTTCAGACCCTGCTAAAGGTGCAGCCGCTCATTCCGCCATCTTGATTCCAACAGGAAACAAACTGCGGTCTCCTGCATTAAAGTCTGATGTTTTGTTGACCCCCCATCTCTAAGAACATCACCTGACTTCCTCCTTTGCTCTGCAACCTCTAAAGGGCTCTGTCACTTCCACATGAACAGATGTTTTGGTGCACCTGCTGAAACAACTGATGCTGCTGTTCGTCTTGGGTGGACACTCTTTTAATGGGATTTGTTGATAAGTAAAATCCAGAATAATGCCACAAAAGAACACACACAGTTCATTTACAATGTTCACATGCAGTACAATAATGTAGGCTCTGAGAATCCAGCCATATTCCAAGTTATTTGCATGAAAATACTTAAAGTAGTTATCATTATTATTGTGCATGTGTTGTTATGATATACACACTGATTTCTTTCTTCTAAAAATCACAGCAGAGATAAAGTGATCAAAATGGAAAAGTCATTAAATCCACGTTTGAAGATACATCTCCTGTACCTGTGAAAGAAAACACCACATGGGTAAACGCTCCTTAATCAATGTGTTACATCATGTCAGATCCGTGCCGAAAGAGAGCTGTCTAAGTCTAATAGGTGTTTGGTCATCAGGTGATCAGCCTGAGCTTTAATTTAGCTGTCAAATGGCTCATCCAATCACTGCTCCCATGGCTGTGTGTTAGTTGGGGTGGGGGGGGGGATAATGGCAGGTGGTGTGTCTAAAGTAATGTCTACATTTCATACCAACAAGGTCAAGAGGCGACCATCTACATCATTAATGTAGCTGTCAGACAGCTCCTCCAATTACTCCTCTCAATTGACTGCAGCTCAGTATGTTGAGGTCCTTTAGCATCCATAATTCACCGTGTAGTGTGTCTGTGTGTCTGCATGCACGCAGACCTACCTGTGTGTATGTGCTTAACAGTTGGTTTGACACCTACTAATGAATGAAGTAATTAACTACCGCAGGAACAAATTGTTGAAGAAATGACATTTTAGAAAATCAGAATTACACATCCTTCAGTAGAAAAGGAGAAGCTGTCAGGTGGGGGCTGTGACAGAAATGGGCTGCTAGTGGTGAGGTTTAGGGTAAAGTGAAAATGATCATGTTGGTTACAAAAATATGAACTCGTGTGTGCATGTTCATGATCTTGACTTGCTTGTACTGAACACATGATCAGCCAAACGACAAACAACAACAAAAAAAAAACACATGTACAGTATGAAACTTATATATTAAAAAAGACCAATGAATCCTAGCTTTACAAGTTCATTCTCCAAAGGATAAATCTGGTGATATTTAACATTTTCCTCACAGTCAACATGTCAGGGTTTTGAGTGACTTATACTGTGGGGTGCTAGTTTTATTTTGAAGTTGTCTGTTAGTTGGGTTTTTGGGTTTTAGTTGGTTATTTCCTGTTTTAGTTTGGTAGGTGGTCGGTTCTCTCGTGTCTTGTAGTTTTGCTTCCCCCTATGATTTCCTGATTGTTTTCACCTGTGTCTCTGTGCACCTGTGCCTCGTTGTCTCCCCTTCCTTTGAGTGTATTTAGTCTGTGTGCTTCCCTGTCTCTGTGTCAGTTTGTCGTCCTCTATAGAGTTGGTTTTGTCTATCTGTGAGTTTTGGTGACGCTTGTCGCTGTTTGGATTTATGCCTATTGTTTTGCCTACCTGTCCACCTGCCTAGACCCTGCAAATAAAGACTAAACTCATCAACTTCTGAAAAGTCTGTGTTTGGGTTCTCTTTCCCCGTTGGCAACACCTAATTGTGACACAACAAATCTCATTCAATTTCAGTTAAATTCAATTTACTTTATATAGCTAAATATTACAAATCACAATTTGCCTCAGAGTCTCTAACATACAACACCCTCTGTCTTTAGACTCTCAATTCAAATAAATAAAAACTACCCAAAAAATTTCTTTTAACAGGGAAAAAAGCTCAGGAAGAGCAGCAGAGGAGGGAACCCTCTCTCCCAGGACAGATAAACAGGAAGTAAATGTCGTGTGTACAGAATAGATTCACAACAGAAGATCAAAATGTAGGCGTTAAAACATAAGTGTAGAGGACAGTTCGGGAAGTTATAGTATATACAAATATGATGATAATGATTAAATTGTAGTAAATATAATTATGATGAAAAGTGTAGATTGTCAAACATAAGGGAAGAGGATGGATCCAGAATGACAACTGAGCAGCTCCAGGTGAAGCCCACCGAGTAGGACCCGAACCCCCCCACCTCCTTTCCACCACAGACACAGCCGCACTGTTCCAGCAGGTGGCCACAATCACAGATCCAGAGTCTGCAGCTTCGGAGGAAGAAACATGGTCCCCCGGCAGTCTAGGCCTATTGCAGCATAACTAAGGGATGGTTCAGGACTCTCCTGAGCCAGCCCTAACTATAAGCTTGATCAAAGAGGAAAGTCTTCAGCCTACTCTTAAATGTGGAGATGGTGTCTGCCTCCCGAACCCGAACTGGGATCTGATTCCACAGGAGAGGAGCTTGATAGCTGAAGGCTCTGGCTCCTGTTCTACTGTTGGAGACTCTAGGAACCACAAGAAACCCTGCATTCTGAGAGCGCAGTGTTCTAGTGGGGTAATAAGGCACTATGAGCTCTGTAAGATACGACGGTGCCTGACCATTAAGAGTTTTGTAGGTGAGGAGAAGGATTTTAAATTCTATTCTGATTTCACAGGGAGCCAGTGCAGAGAAGATAATATTGGAGAAATATGATCTCTTTTCCTAGTTCCTGTCAGTACACGTGCTGCAGCGTTCTGAATCAACTGGAGAATCTTAAGGGACTTTTTCGGGCTGCCTGATAATATGGAATTGCAGTAATCCAGCCTTGAAGTAACAAATGCATGGATTAATTTTTCTGCATCATTTCGAGACAGGAAGTGCCTGATTTTTGCAATGTTACGTAGGTGAAAAAAGGCAGTCCTTGAAGTTTGCTTCATGTGGGAGTTAAAGGATTAATCCTGATCAAAGTTAACTCCGAGGTTCCTCACAGACGTGCTGGAGGCCAGGGCAGTGTCATCTACAGTAACTATATCTTTATATAACATGTCTCTGAGGTGTTCCAAGCCAAATACAATAACTTCAGTTATGTCAGAGTTTAACATCAGAAAATTGCAGTTCACCAGGTTTTTATGTCCTTAACCCATAGCCAAGGTTTATTTTTAAAAATACAGATTTTTTAGATCCAAATTTTAAGGCTGTGGTTTGAAAATGATAAGAGATGGAGTCCTACTATAAACTAGAAAAATGTCAGGTATGACCCAAAGTATATGAGTGAAATACTTTTATGCATCTAATTTGCATATTTTGACGTTATATATTGGCAGTTATGTTATTTTCAGTCCATACAGGATGATGAACATATTATAATAGGTTTATTCCCCTAAAAATAATAAATGATTAATAACAGTAACTTGTAAAGCAACATTAGTAAATTATAACTACAACTTCAAATTTACCATAACTAGTAAAATGTATTGAAATAGATATTAGAAATGTATACATGTAATGTAGGTGTTTGGTTGCAGAAGCTTTATCTGTTCTTATCTATCCAAATGGCATAGGTTGTAGTTTTTCAGAGACTAGTTTCCCCCTCGTGTCTTTCACGAGGTTGGGCAAAGTGTGGGAAAAAATGACTTGTGCTCCGTGTACACTGAGAGAGGCACCAGCAGCGCTGTCGCCCAACAAGCAATCATCCTTGGCCACACACGCACTCTCACGCTCGCTCTCATTCTCACTTTCACTTTCACTCGGCTAAAAAGAATCTACAAGCCGTTGTTCTCCCTCAGAATCAGAGACAGCCGTTACTAAAGACAATGCTTCATCATGAGTGTATTTTTTATTTGCCATTTTCGTGTTTCCCAGCTAGCATGTAGCGAACGCTGCTTCCACTGAGCCGGTCTCCTGACAATAACCCTCGCACTGAGACGCTAACAGATTTTGAATGGCAACACATGGTAATAGTGGGCTGAAACGAAGTACAGGGTGTCTGACATCTGGTGGAAGGGAGTGGAAACATGATTTAGCACGTAAACCGGAAGTAGCGGCTGTTTTTTCCAGTTACGTTGCTTGTCACAATTTTGCGACTTTGGAGCTTAGAGGGTTAATGTTGTGCTTTTGTGTTCTGCTGTTTCTTGTTTTATTTCAAATATGACTTTTCCCACCCTGCGACGAGTTGGCCACTGTCCAGGGTGTACCCCACCTAAGGCCCGAAGTCACTGGGATAGGCTCCAGTCACCCGTGACCCCTAATAGGAACAGGCGGTAGAAAATGATTGACTGACTGACTTTTTCCTCATGTGTCTAGTTAGTTCCCCTTTAAGGGAACTTCAACACTGCATCAGCTGATACTATGGGGAATGCCCTCAGCATGACTGCATCGGAATCTCTGTATCAACTAGTCCAATCTTGATTGGCTTTAATGTCAACACGTGACACGCGCCGGCGGAACCGGAGGTTACAAAGGGAGCCGGTTTCACTGCTTCACCTTCAGCAAGCGCTCTGGGTCTCTGAAATGGCGAATTTAAGCGGGTTTTGGCAGTGTGTCTATCCCTGCCCAGGCTTCATTACTGATGGGGATACACAAGAGATGTGTGCTAGCTGCCCGGGAGGGAGCGTGTGCTAGCTGCCCGGGAGGGAGCATGTGCTAGCAGCCCTCGGGGCGGCTAGCTGTGCACATTGTAAGCATCTCCTGGTGAGGAAGCTCCACTGCGGCATTCTAGCGGTTTATCCCTCATCGCTAGAGGTCTCGGGCCGGAGCTGAGGGTGGACTACCTCAGCCTTCGACATCTCGCAGCTCCTACATGCTGGCTCAGAAAGTGAGTGTGGCGCAGCGTGCCCCTCCCCAATGGTTGTGGTCGAGTGAAGACCTGAGAGGGAGAAGACGGATCTGAGGGTCCTTGTGGGTCAAATACAGTCCAAGGACTGGTTTGTCATGATGATCGAAGGGACGCGTACTTCCATGTCTCTATCATTCCGGGACACCGGAAGTTCCTATGGTTCGCAAAGCTTATCGGGTGCTTCCCTTCGGCCTAGCACGCTCCCTTGCACCTTCACAAAGTGTATGGACTCTGCCCTGGCCCCTCTCAGACTCCAGGGAGCCTGTATCCTCAACTATATAGACGATTGGTTAATTTTATCCCAGTTTTGGCTTACTGCAGTACGGCATCAAGATGTCATACTTGCGCACATGCGGTGCTTGGGGTTGAGGCTCAATGCGAGCAAGAGCACGCTCCATCCAACACAGAGGATCACGTTCCTAGGAGTAGTGTGGGACTCGATCACGCTGCAGGCTCAACTGTCTCATTCTCTGACCGGACAGTGTTCACCGGCAGATCACCAGCACACTTCACAACAACATAGATGCTCTGCTCCCACTTGTCTTCTAGCTTGTGTTTGCCACGAAGCCTGACATATCGGACCAAAACTCGATTCCCTTCCTCCAAACTAGATGGCGTAACTCATTGTTCGAACTGGGTTTTATTTTCTTTCTGCAGATTTTGCAGCGCCTGTAGAAGCTAGTTGGAAGCTCTCCTCAAATCGAGACCACATATCCTCAACATATTGAGAATGAGAGGGTGACTGGACTTGTTGCACAACCCGAAAGCCAAATCTACTGGGAGTCGTGGTGAATGACCAAACATCAGTTCATATGGGTTAAACCCTGTAACCACTCAATACGAGTGCAGTTATAGGCGTGCACTAAGGGTTTCATGTAGTCTTTCCATTTAAGTTCCCAGCATGCTAAGCAATGTCCGGTTGAACCTTTCCATTGGATTACCTCAAGGATGGTATGGGGTTGTTCAAGTTTTTATGATCCCCGCAAATTGGCAAAGTTCTTTGATGAGCTTTGACTCAAAGTCAGGGCCCTGGTCCGTGTGGAGATGCTCAAGTATTCCATAAGCCACTGTGAAGTTCTCCCATAGACTTTTCGCCACCATCTTCGCCTTTTGGTTTGCAGTAGGTATAGCCACGGCAAATTTTGTAAAGTGGTCCGTAAATACAAGGATGTCTTTTGTATTGCTTCGGTCTGGCTCAAGTGACAAATAATCCATGCAGAGTAACTCCAACAGAAGTGTGGTCTTGATGTTAACCAGCGCCGCAGATCTTTCAGGAAGAGCTTTTTCTCGTACACACTGGTTACAGGTACTGACTTTGGCTTCAACATCAGCAGACGTGTGGCCAAAAGAATCGAGATCGCGCTAGATCGAGATCTAGGGTCCTCTAAATGCCCATATGGCCCATGTCTTCATGTAGACTTGTCAGAACAATGGGTCTGAGTTCTTGAGGCAACACCAGCTGGTACGTAACTTGCTCCCCACTTTGTCTCCTCTGGTACAAGATCTCTTCTTGTAGTTCGAGGCGGTTCAGTTTTCGTAACATAAGTGCAAAATCTGGAAGCTCATGTTTGGCTATCGAAGGAACTTTCTCCCCAGTTTCCATTTGGTAAATGACTTCTCTTATAACTGGATCACCTCATTGCTTCTCCTTCAAGTCCAGAGATGACAGCAGAGGAACAACTGACAGCCCATGTTGGTCCTCAGTAGCATTACAGTCAGGAATGGCCCTTGCTGACACACCCAGGGATTCGACAAAAGTGATTACTCTCTGATGAACTGACAGCCGAACTGGTTCGCACAACACCACTGTGACAGATGGCAGAGACAACATCGGGATCGATTTCATCTAACTCACTGGAATAATGGTCTTGAGTGAACTTGTGGATCAGATCCCTGTCTTTCTGTATAGAACTGTCATCAGAGTAGCCGTGAGGAGGACGGGATAGGGCATCTGCATCAAGATTCTGGTTTCCAGCTCAGTACGGCAGCTTGAATGTGTATGTGGAAAGGGCAGAAAGCCATCTCTGACTGGCAGCATCCAACTTGGCAGAGATCAGGAGGTAAGTGAGTGGGTTGTTATCAGTCACCACCACCAAATTAGCCCCGTACAGATAATCATGAAATTTCTCTGTCACACTCCACTTCAAGGCAAAAATTCCAATTTGTGGGGAGGATACCTTGACTTGCTCACTACCAAACCACGGCTGGCATAGGCAATAACTCTCAGTCTACCCTCCTGTTCTTGATACAAGGCAGCTCAGAGACAGATTGTACTAGCATCGGTATGCAATATGTAGGGTTTCTTTGAATCAGCAAACCCAAGGACTGGAGTGGTAGTTAATCTTTCAATCATGGTCTCAAAGGCAATTTGGCAAGCAGGTGATCATCGTTCGCCAAATGGCTGTTTGGGGTCTTGTATCTTGGCAGTGGTTGCTTTCTTGCAAGAAGATTTAGATGTAGGTGCATACCCACATGTCAGATCATTCAATGGTTTGGCAATGGCAGAGTATTCATTTATAAGCCTCAGATAATAGCCAGCAAATCCTAGAAATGACTTAAACTCCTTCAAGGTTTTTGGTTCCAGACAGGATTTTAAAGCACTGATTTTATCGGGATCTGTCTCGACACCTCTCTCTGAGACAACATGCCCCAGACAATGCACGGATATCTGAAAACATTTACATTTCTCTAGAGAGAGTTTAAGACCATATTCCTTGAGCCGATTGAGCACTCGCAGCAGCCGTTCATGTTCTTACTGTGAATCAGAGAAGAAGATTAAATCATCCAAAACCAGGACTTCTCTTAAATGCAGGTGCCCCATGCATTTTTCCTCCATCAGTCGCTGAAAAGTGCTTGGTGCATGCATTACCCCCTGTGGCATTCGATTGAACTCCCAGAACCCAAGCAGAGTTACAAATGCAATTTTAGGTTTGTCAACCTCAGCCATTTCGATCTGATAATATCCCAACTTCAAATCAACAACACTGAACCAGCAAGAGCCAGATAGTGCCAAGAACGACTCCTCCAGGTTTGGGAGAGTGTTAAAGTTTGTAGCTGAACCTACAAACTGTTAAAGTTTGTAGGTTCAATAACCGATACACAGCCGTATGTAGCCATTCTTCTTTCGGACAACAATAGGTGATGAAACGAGAGACTCTGAATCACGAATAATCACGAAAAGCTCTGCAATAGTACCCAAAGGTTGAATGGTTACATCATGTTCTGTCTCGTTGGAGAGGATAACTGGAACTTTACTGGATTGACTTGAAAACCCAACTAGGCAGTTCTTTACACCCAGTCCACCTGGCAATGATGTAGCCGGATGACCCACTATAGCCCATTGACTGGAATATGGTATAGGAGAGTGGATAGAGCCTTCGACAACAGTTGTATGACCTGCCGAGATGGAAACGGGTGTCTTGCTGGCCAACCTCACCACTACGTCATTACCCAACTGATGTCGATTGTGTCGTATTTCTAGTAGCTTCAGAACTGCTCGATAGCCAGGGGCAGATGGCTGGAAGCTGGACACTTCACTGTCCATATGCTGACTATACAATGGCTCTAGGGTATTCATGCCTATTAGCACTGAGGACTGAAGCTCTTGGCAACCATCTGGAACCAGTGCTAGGGTGGCAACATCAAAATCAGCCCCCAGAAACTCACTTGGAAATGTCACAGTCACCTCGATGTACCCGAGATAAGGAACAGTTTGCCCAGCAGCTCCTTCAACTTGTAACAGATCACAAAGGCATCTCACAGGGTCATTGGAAAAGTACGAGTTGTAAACCGAGACAGGAATTGTGGTAACTTGTGATCCAGTATCAAGGAGACAGTCGAACATTTGGCCAGAAATCTTCGCACTAGCTGTGCACCTTGAGCCCACTAAGCCCTTGGGCAATCATGGAGGCACAGCTGGATTGGTTCAGATGCTTACAGCCAACCGATTTCTTTTTGTTGGGACATTGTGGGTCCACGGTAGTTCCAGTTTGTCCCGTAACTGGAACAGCATCTAGTTTAAAGACTGGCCAGCAGTGGGATTTGACTTCTGCCATTTCAGCTGTTTCTCAATGAACTGTTTTTTTTTTCTTGGCTGCAACCAAAATTGAATTTGGGGCATTGTCACAATGAGTCTTAATGTGGCTGTCCTCTCCACACTGGTAACAATAACCAGGCTTGGGTGCAATGGCTGAATTACTTTCCGGCTTTCCGGCCTTCCTCCCTTCACCCGCTTTACTGAGGTGGGTAGCCTCATGGGTAGGCTGTCTGGGACTGGACTCGGCAGCAGTTAATGATGCCGGCTGTCTCTGGATGTCTGCCAGCTGTTGAGCAAGTTGCTGAATGATGGTGGTGAATGAAGCACATACTCCTCTCTTGTCACTCTCCATGTCCCAGAGATGGGGACTCGAGTTTGAGACTCGGACTTGAGTGCGACTTAAGTTGCACTCAAGTCCGAGTGCGACTTCAGACTCAACTTGAGACTCGAGCTATGGGACATGTGAACAATGTTTATTTTTAGGAAATGTCTGATGAGCTCGCTGTTATTCCCCTCCCTCTGGTACCTATAACCTGCCACGTAACACGTGACGTACTTCGTATCTGCTGCGCGCGGCCACACATGAGAGGACAACGAACAATCATGTCGACCGCACCTGCCGCTGCTGTGCCGCTCATCATAAGTTTTGGGTTTAAAAACTTCCAACACAACGGCCCAAACAAAAGAAACACTCAATGCAAAATATGCGGTCTCAAGATAAAAGATTCTGTCTCAACCACATCTACTTTTATCAGGCATCTGAAAACGCACCCTGACAGGTCGGTAAACATGTTTAGCGCATTGACCATCTAACGTTACCGTTAGCTTGCTTCTTGCTTTAGCTACTACCTAAAATTATGGGAGGTTAACTCTGACTGTTTTCTTTATGAAATATAAATGAGCGTTTGTTTAATGTTAACACTTGTTGTCCAGACCCGTTTTCAAAAAGTGGGGAAAAAACGTTTTTAAAAGTGTGTGTGTGTGTGTATGTGTTTGTGTGTTCTTGTATATTGTTTATGAGGACACAAATGTGTATAATGACATGGGTATTAAAATAAAACGTAATCATGGTTCATAATCCAAACTTAAAAAACATACTAAATGGTGTGAGCCAACACAATAGGAGCCTTTCATTATAATTCAGCGACAGACAAGGGAGTCCTTTTCTTCAGAACCTAAATTTTTGGTCTGTACTGTACTGTGCGTTCATGCTCCAAGGCAAAATACAGATGTTATCTTAAAAGTAAAGCATTCTTGGTGTTTTTGTCATGTTGCAATAGCCTGCTTACCGTTATATAACAAAATCAAAGCTGATACGGTATGTTAATAGAGAAAGGTGTCAAAATAACATATTACATGCTTTGAATTCCTTATATATAGCTTTGCAGTGTTCTACACCTGGATGGGTCGCCGTACATGATGCACCACTTATTATAACCAGAGACTTATTATAATAAAGAGACTTGAGACTTGACTTGGACTCTAGCTCAGAGACTTGTGAGCATCTCTGCCATGTCCGCATACTGCACATGGCTGGAAGTTTTGGATTGTGACGAGCCCAGATGTTGCTTCATGGGCTGTGCTTTTGCAGAATTGGGTAAGCAGCTGGCGGTCAATGTCTTTTCCTAAGACTCCTTCTCTTTTAACTGCTTGGTTTAAGGCAACCTGTAGGGGTTGCAAATATGCAGATGGCTTCTCTCCTGCATCTTGTAATGTATCCATAAAATTAGCATACAATTCATCACCATCCTGCACCGTTCCATATGCTGATTCCAAAGTCTGTAAATATTTAGTTGGAGAAGTATCAGGTCTCAGATGCTTCACCATATCAGCAGCAGGGGGTAGCAAGCAAAGATCCGACGAGACCGCTGAACAGCCGCCACTAATACCCCTTTTCCACCAAAATGAACCAGGTGCTGGTTCAGAGCCAGTGCTAGAGCCAGTTCGGAGTTGGTTCAAATGACGAGGCTTCTAAGAACCCGTTTGTGTTTCCACTGGCTACAGAGCCAGCTCAGAGCCAGGTCTCACATGACTGTATACGTCACATCTTTCCCGGTAACGCTAGCGCGGCAGCGCCAAACACAAACAGCGTCAACAATCGCGGACGTTGTGTTGCTATTTATGTTCGCCGTAGTTTGTACAGACGGCGATTACGAGCAAGAGTAACTGTACGTACAGAACATTTATTTTTAACAATAATGTGTCAACTTTAGCCTCGGCAAGTTGCTAGCCTCCTATCATCAACTGTGCTGATAAACGATCACATTGCAGTTAAATAAAAATGTATTAAGCATTGGTGTAAGAAGCATAAGTGAAAACTGTTTGTCTTGTCGGTCACGGTAACCCCGCCCCCAGCCACTGCAGTAAGCGGTGCTTACTTCTAGCCCAGCAAAGAGTTGGTGCTACTTAAGAACCACTTTTCCTGGCCCCAAGCTGGTGCTTTGGCGGTGGAAACACAAAGAACCGTTTTGAAACTAGGCTCTGGCTCCGAACTAGCACCAGCTCCGCCTCGGTGGAAAAGCGGTCTGTCAGCAACAGCTCTACTGCAGAACGCCACATGTCATAATCATTCTTATTCTGGGGTCTTGGCAATCTTCCAGAGAAGGGTCTGAGACGTTGTGCTGCAACCTGCATCATTGTATGATCCTGATTCTTTACAATATGCTCTACAACATATTGTTGCACCTCAGGGGGTTTGAGATCAGAATGTGATGTAGCTGAAAGTGAGGGTCTTGTTCAGTGAGAACCTGTGGGCTCTAGCTTAGCCTGTGGCTATGTCTCACAGGATTGCTGGGCTGCAGCCACTGCTTCCATCAGTAAGCCAGAGGTGGCAGCAAAAGACAGCGATGGAGATGCTGTCCTAGAAGAGGCAGCACCCGCTGTCTTACTTTCACGGTCCTCTGGGGGATCCTTGCCCTCTACAGGAATGGTGCGGAGCTCGGTGCCAAGCAAAGACATTGGGTGTCGTTTAAACAGTGAGTGGGTTTATTTACACTCTGACAGAAGCCAATCGAATCTAATAATGAGATAAACACAGTACTAAGGCTATAATTATCAACGTCCACATGAATATTAAAATCACCTACAGTAAATACTTCATCTGTTTTAAGGACTAAACTTAATAGAAACTCTGAGAATTCAGAGGATAGGATTGGCTGTCGTGTTTTCCAGGTTGGATGTGAAAGACTTAGAACAAGGCTTTCTAATGAGTTATAATTTAGTTTAGGTTTAGGGTTGATTAATAGGCTTGAGTCAAAGATGGCTGCAACTCCACCTCCTCGGCCGGTGCCTCGAGGAATGTGAGCATTAATATGACTGGGCGGAGTGGATTCATTTAGGCTAACATATTCTTCATGACCCAGCCAGGTTTGAGGTGCTATTTCTGCTGTGGTAATTTTGTTAAATTTCTATGTATAACTCCTCTTCTGTTAACTTGTGATTTTATTAATAGAGGTGTGGGGGGGGCAGACACCGTCACTAAGGAGTTTTGGGTAACTGCTCTGTAGGACTGCAGCTCTGCCTCCTGGTCCTAGCTCCTGGTTTAGGTCCACTAATAAACTCGGCCAGATTTCTAGATATGAGAGCTGCACCATCCAAAGTGGGAAGAACGCCGTCTCTCCAAATCAGACCAGGTCTTCCCCAGAAAGTCCGTCAATTATCTACGAAGCCCACATCGTTTGCTGGACCCCACCTCGACAGGCAGCGACGGAATGAAGACATGCGGCTAAACATGTCATCACTGGTCAGGTTTGGGCCCAGAGAAAACTACGGAGCCCGACATCGCCTTTGCATATGTACACACCGACTCGACATTAACTGCGGTGACCTCCGACTGGTGTAACCGGGAGTCATTAGTCAATAGTGCTCACTGGAAGCATCATGGACACATGACACAAATGATCACAATATTGTTTTTCCCCGCATAAACTTCGAGTAGATGTTATGATTTCCACTTTTCATAAATACCAAAGATGGTAACATATTCATAGAGATTACTGTGTCCAGTATGACACAAATTAAAGGGAATGGCCCCATCTAAAGGACATTCTGTTGACACTGGCACCGTAGAGAACCTTTTAGTTTCCATAAGGGGGAATTTATGACTTACGATCATTTATCAACAGCAAGACATGCGTGACTGTGCTCCGGGCCCTGCATCTGCTTCTTCTATGTAGTGATGATATCGGCACTATTAGTGCCAGTATTAAATAATAGTGATGAATATGACAATAATAACAATATTAGTTGCTGCTTTGTTAACAATGTATACCCATTGCCTACAATTTGCATAATATTCCATTAACATTTCAGCAATATTTTCGGTAGAAATTCAAAGTTATTCTTATTACCTCTGACTGATTCTTATCACTTTTCCATATTTAAAAGGAAATTTAATATTTTTAAAAATGTGCTATTTATTTCCTTTTCTGTTACATTAATGAACTAAAGACTTCGGCTACAATTGCATCACACTTTGGAACTAGCAGACTGGATCCTCCCAAATACTGTCATACTGTCACGGGCTTTATCTTTTTTTTAAATGTCACTTTTTGGTTTTGTTTAATGACATGACATGTAGAGACGTTCTCCCCTAACTGTCTGCTTGAGATAATCTAGGTTACGCGTCCAGATAAAAACATTAACTTTCATATTACAGGGGGATTACGTGTCTATTAGAAAAAGTATTTATTAATTCTCGTTCCTGCAAATCTGTTAAACTATTACTTTTATCAAATAATTTGCATATAGAGCCACATAAGACAATACAATGCATTAGAGAATTATAGAAGACATAATAAATGAATACACAACTAATAACATATTCCAGACTCCCCTCTGGATTTCAGAATGCTGCAGTCCAAGGCGCGCAGAGATTTGGCGCTAGTGTCCCGGTTCCTGTCCGCTCCGAGGCAGCTGCTGCAACAGACACTTCAGCCTTCTAGCTTCTGACTGGGTTTCAAACTAAGTAGGACCCTATGACATTAATGGACAACCATGTCTGAAGAGGAAAATAAGGTTTCCGATGAACTTTTTAAAGACGTCAAGTTCTACGTGGTAGGGGACATTGACCAAAAGGTGAGGCTCTTGACGTTAGCTTCTTGTAGCTAACTTGGTAGCACCATTCAGTCTAAATGAGGTGTTGCAAAGAAGCTAACCAGCTAGCTAACTGGCTGACATGTTACATGAAAAACAGTGAGGTTGCTCTTTGGCTAACATTGAAGGGTGGTGGCGACCCCAGTGTTACACCTTGTAAAGTTATGTGTGAGCTTGTGTTCAAGCTACTCGACGTAACGACATTTTGTGCACAAGCTAACGTTACATAGCACTGCACTTTTCCTGCAGCCACTTAGCATTAGCTGTGAGTTTCGTAGTTGCACAGCTGGTTAGCCACTAGCTTATAGCCTGCGGTTTATCTGTCAAGGGGATTGCTAAAGCTAGGAATAAAGCTGGACGTGTACTCCTCAGTACCGTTACAGCGCTGTGACGTGCAGCGTTGGTGAAATACCAAGGTACACACGATTATCATGCACAGTGTTATTTAGCATCAACTGCTTGCTTAATTGGGCGCCCCGTACTGCGCATGTGTCAGCGCTATTGCTCTCGTTGGTACTGTGACCTGTGGCACAGAGCTGTACTTCCTGCCAAATAGTGAGTCCTAGTCGTAGCTCTCTGAGCGTGTTTATGTGCAGCAGAGGCGGCTGATGAGCTGCAATGTCCCCGTCAGTAATGGGGTTCTAACAGTACACGAGATGCAACATCTCTCTCAGGCGTTACAGTGAGCAGTGAGCTTATTGCTCTAGTGGAAGAAGAGCAGGGGAACAGGCAGTATAGAAGCTGTTCAGGGAGCTTTTCACCAAAAGGTATGTAAACCTAATGAGATCAAAACTATGTTCCCAATGTTAATGAATCATACCTTTCTTTCTCGTCCTGTAGTGTGATGTACTTTTGCATTTCAGGTATCAGATCTAAGGTGGCACTGTATGCTTCTGGTCTTAAATGGTCTCTTTGCTGAGGCACCATACGTAGGCTGCGGTGGATGCCTTGTTGCTAATAAATGCAAGTTCAGCTGTACTGAAACAATGTCAGAACATGTGCAACTTGTGACAAAGCAGCGTCTAGATGCAGGAGAAAGAAGTGATGTATCTGATAAATATCAGGGTTTAAATGGGATTTTACTGAATCCTGAATTTTGACAAATGCTGTGTTGAAGCCCTGCAGCCTTTGAAATCCATTAGTGTTTCTTTGATTTCACTGGATAGACTCTACATTCTCATAGACATGTAGTCATTGCTAACTAAATGATTGCAAAACAGAGACGCTTTCAGGGTTCTTTGACAGTGGTTGATTGTTTGCTTCATAGTGTTCATATTAATCACAACAGCATGTGGTAAAGTTGTGTGTGAATGGAAGACCTTCTGCAGTTACATGTATTAGGTTGGCTAATAAAATGCAATTACGTTTGTAGAGAGGCACACAGGACTAAAGCTGAACTTCTGAACATCTTGCGGCAACTACCACCTCATCAAATGAACTTTCTCATTTAAAGGCCTGCTATAATTGTCATGCTCTTTCCAACCCCTGTCTAATGACTGATTTATTTCAAAATATTGCTATGAACTGTGCAGTTGCTTCATCTCATCAAACTTCTAGGTTAGTGATGTTGAATTGTAGTCAAAGTAACTTCTAGAAGTGATTTAAGTATTTTTGGGAACCTTTGTGCTTGCTCACTGTCTCTTAATTGTATGATCAGAGTTCACATTGTGAAGAATGTTGGTGGTGTTGTTGAAGCCAGACTGAACTGAAGGAGAATTTGACCTCTGCTGATATTCCAGGTGGTGCAGCTGCTGAAAGCAGGAAAAGGGAAGGAGGTGTCCTACAATGCTCTCGCCACTCACATCATTGCAGAGGACGGGGACAACCCTGAGGTGGGCGAGTCAAGAGAGGTTTTTGACCTGCCCGTTGTCAAGGTAAGGGTTCACACTCAAGCCAGGTTACACTATGTGTCATTTATCTGAATTTGTCCCTCCATATTTAAATATGCTGGGGTTGTTTTTTTGTTTTGTTTTTTACCATCTCTTCCTTTTTATTTTGGGTTCAGATTGGTCCTGAATTCAGGACTAATTTGCATCCCAAACATAAAACCCTTAAGCTTGGTTTTTGGTTTCATTTGGTGGGTGGGTTGGTTATAACCTACCTACCACTCTCATGTCTGTACGGTATATATGAAGCTACAGCCTGCAGCTGGTTGGCTTAGCTTAGCATAAAGACAGAATAACAAATAAGAATATTTCCCAAAATGTCAAACTACTCCTTTAATGCATTAAAACAGAACATGTGCTAATTTGGTTGTGGAAGGGGATCATTTTGTTAATTGTCTCTATTGTCAAACAGTAACATTGATTTCAAGCTGCTCTGAACTGGGGTCACTAAGAGAAATAAGTAAGTATCAAGCATTAACTTATCGTTCTCTTCATGTTTTCCAGCCGTCCTGGGTGATCCTCTCAGTCAGATGTGGAGACCTGTTACCGTATCCTTCCACCATCAAGTCTGAAATTTCTCAGATTGGTCTAATTTAAACATGTTTTAGGAAAAAAAAACAGTGACATTGGTAACAATGGGACAATATTGATGTTGAGAATTCCAGAAATTTAGAAAGGGTTTTTTATGGGATTTTGTGGAATTCATCAAATTCCAAAGAGTGGCTGTATCGTTTGTTGCGTTCTTCCATAACCAGAAACACCACAGAGTTACTGGATTCTCCCCAGAATCAGGACAGATATTTTTTGGTGTGACAGCTTGTCTTCCCAGGGTAGGTGTGTGTGTATGTGAGAGAGAGATGTCTTCAAGAAATCCATTTGAATATTTTCAAGGTTTCTATATGTGCATATCATGGAGTTTTAAGAGATATAGCCAGACAGCACAGGTCAGTTGAATTATTCTGCAGTGAAGACATGGATTATTTCGAAACAGACACCGTAGGTTCACTGTTGCTTTTTTCTCATTTTGCACACTGGACAAAGGCACAGTTTCAGGTGATGGAGGCCCTCTACTTACCTTTGGGAAGTCTGGCCTTTATGGAAGCATTTACGGGACTTGAAATTATAATATGAACTTGAAAGTGAAAATGTTATTCCGCAATGGCATTCTAATTTTCCATATGTGTTATTTGAGAAAAAAATAAATAATCTAATTTGCATTTTGATTTTCACTGACGTGTATGGCCTTTCTACGATGATATGAAAATGGAAAGCTGTTCAATTTAATTGACATTTAATTTTCAAAGTTGTAACCCGCTGTACTGTATATTCAAATGTTAATTAAAAATTGAAAATGAGATGTAAAGAATAAAACCTGATTTTCAATTTATGCAGCAATATTTAAGTCCCAATGAAACTTTAACAATTTGAAAATGAGTGAAAGGTCAAATTGCATTTTCATTTTTACTCAAATAGCACATACATGTGTGGGAAATTATAATGCTATTGTTGAGTTACACTTTCACTTTCAAATTGCCATTATCATTTCAATATAGTCCTGTAAACGCTTCCACTGACTTTGACAGTTTCTACTTTTAAAAGACATGACTCGTACAGCATCTTAAGCTCATTAATGTTTATGTATTTCTGTGTGTGTGTGCGCTTTTAAACAGCTTCCAGATGATCTCAACACTCTGTGGGCTTACGTAACCTTTTATGGAGGAGAATGTCAGCTTAACCTCAACAAGAAGGTCACCCACTTAGTGGTGAAGGAGCCAAAGGGGGTAAGTGCATGCCCTGTGTGTAATCTTCATTTTTTACTGCTTTCACTATGCATGTTATTGCTGAGAATTTCTGTCATGGAATTATTGGTCTTTACCATCAGCACTGATCTCACGTTAGCTAAGGTTCTTTACACGAACCCATGGGATGTACAAACGCATTTGGTAATGAAAGATTGTCATGTTCATCTTAATGGGGACAATTATACAGTGTAGTTTTTGGTTGTATTTTTTCCCTCCAGGCCAAGTTTGAGTGTGCCCTGAAACACCCTGGCATCAAGGTTGTCACCCTGGACTGGATAACAGATTCTGTTAAAGGTAACGGCAGTGCTGTCGCTCTGATGTATTTATGCATTCATTTAACTTTTTAGTGTGAATAGTTTGGTTATTCTTTTGCAGATGTAGTTTTTATTCAGATTTGATAATATGTTGTGCTGGCTGAGTTTTGAGGATGTGTAGGGCTGCTACTCACGATTATTTTCATTATCCATTAATCTGCTGATTATTGTCTTAATTCATGAATTCGATGGTCTATAAGACGTCATTAATAGTGAAAAATGCTGGTTATTATTTCCCACAGCCCAAGGTCATGTTTTCATATTCCAAACTTTAAATATAATCAGTTTACTGACGTAAATGTTCACATTGAAGAGGGTTAGGGTTAAGCAAGATTTGCTGTCTGTCCCACGCGCTCGCCTTAACACCTGGTGGTGATCGAGCTTTTGATCTATGGAATGCTCTGCCCGCACCCTTACGGTCTGCTGACTCTGTGGACTCTTGTAAAAGGGAGCCAAAGACGTACCTGTTTAGACAGGCGTCTGGGTAACCTGTATGCACCAGTCTGATGTATTTATTGTGTATTGTTATCATGTTTTGTGTTTCTAGTTTTGCACCTGTCAAAATGTGGCTCAGATAGTCACTTCATCTTCTGTGATTTCTTTCTTGTATGTTGTATTGGAGTCATGATGGCGCCGCTGTGTATGGCTTGCCGTCCTCCTCTGTTGAGTTTATCGTTGTTTATTTTGTCCATATTATTTGCAATTCAAAATGTGTCATCGCTGCTGGTTTATGATCGCCTGACACTGTTAAAGAGCCGGGACTCCGTGAACAATCTCCCCGTCCACGGCATCAATGAATATTCAAAGTCGCCGCCACTTCTCCAAGCATCTATCCCGGCCTATCTACAGTGGTCTATCTTTCCGTTACCACGGAATAAACGCTACAAGAGACGCGGAAAGAGAGGAGGAGTCCTCGTTAACTTCAAAGCTTACCTGGCGTCCTCCGGTGAACATGATCCTCGCTGTTCATGGAACAGATTACCATCGAATCTTGGCATGTTTTACTACTGCCGCTCTCTGGATTACTCCCACCGCTGGCTCACGCCGGCTATCCCGGATGCCGGCTGCTCGCTTCCGCGTTGCCGGCCTGTCAGGCTTCAGAGACGGGGCTGTGTGCTGGAGCACCTCCGCCCGCTCAACCGCGCTGCACTGCAGTCTGAGAGCTGCACAGCAGTACGTATGGCTCTCCTAAACACCCGATCGCTCACAAATAAGACTTTTATTCTGGACGACTTTATCTCCACAAACGATCTGGATTTTCTTCTGCTGACTGAGACCTGGCTGAAACCAGGTGACAACAGCGCTTTCACTGAGCTCCTCCCTCCCGGCTATTTCTTTTTCAGCACCCCGCGAGCATCTGGCCGCGGTGGTGGTCTGGCCTCTCCATTAAAAAACGCATATAATTGTCGCATAATTCCATCAAATAACTTCAGTAGTTTTGAGCTGCAACTATTTCTTATTGAGTTAGGGTCTCCTGTTCTATGTGCAGTTGTCTATCGTCCACCACAATTTAATAAGGCTTTTATTCAAGAATTTTCCGAGCTCCTAGCTGAGCTCATGCCGAATTATGACAATCTCTTGATTTGTGGTGATTTTAACATTCATGTATGTTGCCCATCTAACCCAGTGGCAAAAGAGTTTCTAAGCCTTCTTGACTCTTTTAATTTATTACAATCAGTTAATGGTCCCACACATCACTTAGGACACACTCTGGACCTCATTATCTCCCATGGTCTCCCTGTGTCCCTTAGTAAGATATGCCATACTTCCATCTCGGACCACTTCCCTATTTTATTTGATTTTGTAACCCCTCCCAGAACCAAGTCTATTACTCCTGCCTTTCGCCGCCGTGTCATTACTCCATCCACGGCCGGGCAATTTACAGCTGCCTTCATGAACACTAGCTTGTATACCCAGGTTGATCTGGCCTCTCCGTTATGTTCGGATGACTTGATCTCCTTTTCTCATTCTTCCTGTTCAGATATTCTGGACTCTATTGCGCCTTTTAGGCTTAAACCCGCCAGCACTGCACCGGAACCCTGGCTAAATGACACCACCCGCACCTTTAGGTGCTGCTGCAGGCAGGCAGAACGCAGGTGGAGGAAAGATAGATTGCGTGTGTCACTGGATATACTAAGAGACAGTTTGGCTAACTACCAAAAGGCTGTTGTCAATATCTGTCGAACATTATTTCCACCAGCTGCAATCGTCCAAGGACTTTATTTAACGCAATACAGTCTGTTATAAATCCACCTTGCAATGTCTTGAGCAAGGTGTCACAATCCATTTGTGAAAACTTTTTGAATTATTTTGTTGTGAAAGTGTCCTCTATTAGGCAGAATATGAACAGTACTTCTTACACCAACGCTGACCCTCCTGTTGTCTCCCCTGCAGTGTTTGAACGATTTGAACCTGTGTCTTTATCACGCCTTTCTGAGGTGGTGCAGGGGATGTCACCCACCAACTGCCCCCTCGATATTGTCCCAACCAAGGTGCTCAAACAGGTCTTTGATACTATCGGGCCATGCGTCCTCTTGCTCATTAACAGCTGCCTCAGCTCAGCGACTGTCCCAACTGTCTTCAAGCACGCAGTGGTCAGACCACTTTTAAAAAAACCCAACTTGGATCCCAACATTTTGTCTAATTTTAGACCCGTCTCTCATTTACCATTGTTATCAAAGGTCCTAGAAAAATTTGCTCTATCACAGTTACAGCCTTTTTTAGAAAATAACTCAATTTTAGAAAAGTTTCAGTCTGGTTTTAGGTCACGACATAGCACTGAGTCTGTGCTGCTGAAAGTCCACAACGACATCCTTTTATCCCTTGATGCCAAAAGATCTGTGCTGTTGGTGATGCTGGATCTAACAGCAGCTTTTGACACTGTGGACCATTCAGTCCTTATCGTCCGCCTTGCTCAACAGGTCGGCCTCAAGGGTTCAGTCCGGCAGTGGTTCTGCTCCTACTTGAACAACAGGAGCTTTTCAGTTATGATCGATGAATTTTCGTCGTCCACTGCTCCTCTGTCCTCTGGAGTGCCACAAGGATCCATTCTTGGCCCTGTTCTATTTTCACTGTACATGTTGCCTCTTGGTTCCATTATTGCTAAGCACAATCTTTCTTTCCACCTATATGCAGACGACCTTCAGGTCTGTGCTTCCAAATGATGGTTCAGCTCTAGACTCCTTGCATAGTTGCCTGTTTGATATTAAACAATGGCTTTCACGAAACTTTCTTCATCTGAATGAGAGTAAAACGGAATACATTATTTTTGGTTCCCCTATTTTACACCACGATATATCATCAGGCACAACCCCTCAAGTTAGTGAGGCCATTAAGAATCTGGGGGTGATTTTTGATAGAGATCTGAATTTCAACGCACAAATTAACTCTGTAGTAAAAGCAAGCTTTTTCCAGCTACGACTTTTAGCCAAAGTAAAGCCTTTTCTGTGCCACAGTGATCTGGAAAAGGCAATTCATGCTTTTATCAGCTCACGCATTGATTATTGCAACGCACTCTACATTGGCATCTCACGGTCTTCACTCCATCGTCTCCAACTGGTGCAGAATGCAGCTGCTCGCCTTCTAACCAGTACATCTAGACACAGCCACATTAGCCCAGTTCTCCGTTCCCTCCACTGGCTCCCGGTTCGGTACCGTGTTGATTTTAAAATTTTAATGTTTGCTTTTAAAGCTCTAAATGGCCTTGCGCCACCTTATTTATCAGAGATTTTAAGTGTCCACCATCCAAACAGAGCCATCCGGTCGGCTGACCAGATGAGGCTAGTTGTTCCGAGGTCCAGGTGCAAGCAGTGGGGCGATCGTTCATTTGCTTTTGCTGGTCTTAAACTTTGGAACACTTTACCTATAGACCTGTGTGTTCTTACAGACCTGGCCCTGTTCAAGTCCAGGTTGAAAGCACATTTATTTAGACTGGCCTTTAACACACTGTGGCACTTTGGATTTTATTTTTGTATTTTGTGTAACTGTTCCTTTGGTTATTGCTTAATGTATTATTTATTGTAGATGTTCTTCTGTTTTAAATGTAAAGCACCGTGGTCCTCCTTTTGGTTGTTGGAAGGTGCTATACAAATAAAGTTTGATTGATTGTTGTGTAAAGCATTTTGAGAGTTATGTCTGTGAAAAATGCTATACAAATACATTTTACTTACTTTATGGTGGACAGGATGAATAACGTTTGTTCAAACCAGGGCGCTGTTTCCTGATAATAATGAATCTCAAAGGTTAAGAGCGTTTTCTAAGAGCATTTCTGTGAATGCTCTTCAGTTTTTTAGTTTCCTAAAGCAACACTTAGCCACGAGTGCATGCGAGCACCGTTAAGAGCTTGTTAGCATTGGCTGTCTGTGGTGCTGAAGAGAATGCTGAATACACTTAAAAGTAATTCAACATATTCAACTTTCTGTACAGTGTAAAATACATATGTCACACTGCGTACATGTTGTAATGTAAATGGAAAATCCTTTGTTTTAAGGAACACACTAACATGTGAGGGTAAAATATACAGATTTTTCCAACAATTGTTACTCGTTCCCTCTTTCCACCCTTTACAGGCAAAAGCAGGAAGGACGAGGCGCTCTATCACCCCAGACTCACGTACGTGGAGCCTGAGGAAGAAGAGGAGAGTGAAGCAGAGTCATATGACCAGCGCTCCCATTCAGATGGAAGTTACAGCCCCCGGCGATCCCGGCTGTCCAGTGGCGGCTCGTCTGGCGAGGAGTCCAGCCCTCGCAGACGACCAGGACCAAAAAAACTGAACTCTGTCTCCCCGACCTCCCCCCGCAAACCCGAGCGCCGCAGCGAGCGCATGTTCGACGACTCTGACGACGACTCCTCCACAGAGAAGGAGGGCACCAACCTAAACTGGACACTGGCTGAAGTCGCCACGCCAACCCCCCCTATTCCGACCGGCACAGCCAGGCGGCGGGGTGGGCCACCTGGCAGCAAAGACCCAGTGTCATCTACAGGCAGTGGGCTGATCAATCTGTGTGCCACTGTGCCTCCTGTACCTGGCAGTGGAGGAGCCATGCCTGCAGAGGCTCGCTCTGCTGCTGCCGCCATCAGTCACACCACACAGCAGGGTCAGTATGTCAGCAAGGTCCATACACCTCTTCCACAAGGCTGCTCGGTCTGTCAGACCATGATCGCAGTGAAGAGCTCAGATTGTGGCCTACGCTGAAAGTTTCATCCCTCTGAACCACTCTTGTGTTGCACTACAGCAAAAAACAAGCTTTGGTCATTTGCCACCACAAGTTTTTTTCCTACCTATATAGCACTTTAAAAACAGAGTTTACAAAGTGCTTTGACAGACAAAGCAATGTAACAACAGAAAGCCAAAATTAAGATAAAGTTAAAACAAGAATTAAATAATAGTAATGAACTAAACTTGATTTAAAAAATGATGCCAACAGTGTCCTCTTAGCCAGTATGTTCTGCATAATCTGCCGTCGTATTCTGATTACATGGTGTGTGGGTCGTAGCAGCAGTCTCCAAATCTCAGTGGACGTGTCTCCCAGTGAGATCTAGGATTTACGTTTGGGTTGACAACCAAATATTTCAGCATGTTTTTCTCAAGATTGACTTGCGTTTGGGCCAGTCCAAAATCATATAGGGGCTTAAGGAGGAAAGATTCTGATGTGTTGCTTAATCCGTTAGAGATAATTTGATATGTTAAAAGTTAAAAAAAAAATTATTTCGTTTCCTTCAATACTGATGGGTTCTCTTGGTCAACACTCCTGCTGATCATAGTATGTAGAAAAAAAGACATGTAATTTGACACTTTAGGTTTTTAATTTGGGACTCTTGATTAAAAAGGTATTGTGCTTAGGGCCATGTTTAGCTTAAGCTTGTCAGGTGTCTGACCATTCCCTAATAGTGTCCCTAGAGCTCGTACTCTAAACTCATTTTAATATTACCCTTCTTAATAAATAATGGCCTACCGTTTAAGCCCATTAAGCTTGAATTTACTTATTGTAAGTGACTATTAGGGCTGAGCGATAAATCATATTTTCATCACCATCGCGATATGAACGTGTGCGATAAACACGTCGCAAAAGACGAAAGAGACGCAATGAAGATGAAATGCTCTTTCTTAAATGATAAGAAAAATCATTTAATTTAGGGATGGGTACTGAGACCTGGTATTAAACGGGCTAAAGACCAACTCTGCGGCCTCCGTCTGCGCTCTGTGTTGGAGCTGAGCTCCTCCACATACACAAGCCGTGAATGTGACAGTGAAGTGAAGATAACTCGCAGATTACTCGCATTAAGGACAACTAACCTAACACCATTAAGCCAAAACTACTGTTCAACAAGCATAAACATGTCGAGAGCGATATTTTAATGTACTCTGTCTGTTTTACACAAGCACAGCCCGCTCACTTGGCTAATAGCGAATTGTTACAAACAAGCTAAAACAAAATATGTATGTATTCTAACTGTTTAGCTTAGTTCGCCACGCACCTTTTTTAACATTCGGCAAATTCTTGTAAACTTACTGCTGGCTGAGACAAAGCAGCTCCTCCTGCCTCTACCAGCGGTAACCTACCTGCAGGTGGATCCATCAGCAGCAGGTAGACGACATACGACTATGTTGAATACTGTCTGATGTCTTGACTATTTCAGAACTTTGCTCTGTATTATAATGTCAGGAATAGGATTTCATTAATATTTTAGATTTGTGACTTTGCTGTAGTAAGCTTTACTGTTGCTGCTCTAGAAACATTTAGTTTTGTTTAAAACTATTCAATTCTTGTTCTGAATTTAAAGACAATCAGTTTGACATAGTAATTGTACAGCTGATATGCTCCCTTCAATGTTTGTTTATTTATCGCAACTCATATCGTCACCGCAATATTGATCAAACCTATCGCACATTGCAGATTTTCAGTTGAGTTTACACAATTCCTTACCAAATATCCACACTAAGGTTGTTCAGCAACACAGAAGGTACTCTGCAAGTTGAGATTCTTTAGAAAGATCACACATCTTTTCAAAATCGGTTTTATTTTTGTATTTACTTTTCAAAATGGATTAATGTCATTTACTGTTGATAGTTTCATCAGCTCAAGCTGACAATTGTTATTTGTTTCTAATTCAGTATCCTATTGATGAAGGTTTCAACTCTTTTTGCTTTATAGGTGTGTCAGTTCCAGAGGGTATTCCTGGGTGGAGCCCAGCTGCTAGAACCCTCCGCAACATCACCAACAACTCTGACATGCAGCCGGCCAATCGACCTGCCAATGTAGCACATGTAAGACATGTTTTATTCAATTTTATTTATATAGCACTCATTTCTAACAGAGGTTGCCTCATTGCACTTTTCCTATAGATAGACCACAATGAGCAAGCACTTGGTGCCAGTGGCAGGGAAAAACGTACTTTTAAGAGGGGCGGGAAGAGAGAGCATACAGTAGCACAAGGCAAATTCCATATAGAATTTTTTAATGGTTATATTAATAAAATAATAGAAAGGGGAAGGAGGGGTTGCTAGGCGTCCCCAAGAGGTCAAAATGGCGATTTTGGGATTCAAATATTCGTTTAAAAAAAAAAAAAATTATAATTGTATGTTTAAATCTGGCAAAATCCAATAGTTGGGTTTTAATAGGGCGGGCCAGTTGAAGGCAGTATATTCTCTCGGTAGAGCCTCACCTGCAGGGGCTTTGATGGACTGAAGCGCCTGCGCTTGGATTTTGGGTTGAGCTGCGTTGCTTTCACATTGTGGAAAATAGAAGAATAGAAACTAAATGCATTAGTCTTTTTACCGGTTATCAGTATACATCTAAATATAGCAGCTTGTTAAAAGTCAAACTGAGATGTTAGCGGTGAGTCACGTGTCCCAGGAAACTGGCCCAGACCTAAACCTCATGATTCAGTTCCTCTGGAGGAGAAGAGGAGATGCCGAAGACCTCCGCTGTGCGGGAGCGCTTTAGACTGACAAAGGCCGGGATCTGAAACTGGCCGACCACGACAGCACGACATGTTTGTCGTCGAAGCATGTTGTCGTACTGCAAACACAAAGGGGAAAAACGCACAGACAGGCAAGAAATCTCAGGCGCTGCGGGAGGCGTAATAACTCACTTCATCAACAGTAATCTGACCACACTTCTGTCTGCGTCTAATTACTGGACTTAGTCCGATGAAGCTAGCTATTAACTCCACAGGGCAACAGCTAACGCCGTTAGCTAACTGGACTCTAACACAACCTAAAAACAGCACAACGGGCGGCGCGGCGGCCGTGACTTCCAACGAAAACAAGCACAATTTACAACAATTAAGCTTTGATGAAATAACACACAGTTATAATATCCAACTCTGCCCAGACACACTCTGTTTTAACTGAAGGGGGCAGTGATCTGCTGCTCTGTGATTAGCGTTGTCCGTCGGCGGGCAGAAGGTTCCTGTGTTTAAGGATAAATTGTTGCTGGTTGAGAGCAGGATGTGATGAATTTTGTCTCTAATAGTTAAAATGTTATCATTAAAGAAGCTCATGAAGTCGTTACTACTGAGGGCTACAGGAATACATGGCTCAATGGAGCTCTGGCTCTCAGCCTGGCTACAGAGCTGACAAGGAACCTGGGGTTGTTCTTATTTTCCTCTATTAATGATGAGTAGTAGGCTGCTCTGGCATTACGGAGGGCCTTATATATCAACAAGATGATCAATTGGGGAAGGACTGAAATTAGCATTGATGTCCTCTGTTTATATTGAGAAATAGCATTGAATTAAGTGCAGATGGAATAACTTCCTTAAATTATCTACAGAAGTATCAGATAGACATCTAGTGTAGCAGTTTTTGCCTCCAATAATAGAAGTGCAAAGGTTATTAAATAATGGTCCGATAATGAAGGATTCTGTAGAAAGACTTAAATGTTCAATTTCAATGCCATATACCAGAACAAGGTCGAGGGTGTAGTTAAAACTAGAGACGTTCCGATACGGATACGATATTTACAAAGGTAAAGGTGTTTGCATTCCGAGCAGTGAAGAACCGATTTATGACTGGCAGCGTCAGGCAATGCTAGCGGGAATATAACGATATCTTGTTTAAGAAAATGTTATTGGATCAGTACAGCGGTTCATGTACTCGTCGATACTGGTGCCAGAATTTTGTGTGGTATCGGGGATATTTCCGATACTACTATCGGAATCGGAAAAACTCTACAATAGAGACAGCAAGAGATAAGGAGAAGCATAGCTCCTATGGGAGCCCGGATGTACAGAGTTTATTCATTTTTGGTTTGTTTTTTCAATAGATACAGGTACAAGTGAAGTAGTTAAACTACAGTGAAAAGCAAGAAACAGTAACTAGTAACTAACACACAAAAACGCGATAGAGGCTCTGAGCATAGTTTATTACATGACAAACATTTACTGCCAGTGTGGTGACTAGCCTTCCAAGAGTTACTAGCCAAACAGAACATCGACTTGCTTTTGGTGCTTACTGGGTTCAGCAAATTTTTTGTAGGTTTTTATGTATACCTCCTCTTCTGTTAACTTGTGATTTTATTAATAGAAGTGTGGGCGGGCAGACACCGTCACTAAGGAGATTTGGGTAACTGCTCTGTAGGACTGCAGCTCTGCCTCCTGGTCCTAGCTCCTGGTTTAGGTCCACTAATAAACTTGGCCAGATTTCTAGATATGAGAGCTGCACCATCCAAAGTGGGATGAACGCCGTCTCTCCAAATCAGACCAGGTCTTCCCCAGAAAGTCTGCCCATTATCTACGAAGCCCACATCGTTTGCTGGACCCCACCTCGACAGGCAGCGACGGGATAAAGACATGCGGCTAAACATGTCATCACTGGTCAGGTTCGGACCCAGAGAAAACTACGGAGTCCGACATCGCCTTTGCATATGTACACACCGACTCGACATTAACTTTGGTGACCTCCGAGTGGCGTTACTGGGAGTCATTACTGCCGACGTGAATAACAATCTTACTGTATTAACGTTAATCCTTAGCCAGCAGTTTGAAATAGGGTTCAGTGTCGCCCGCTCCGGCCCCAGGAACACATTTAACTATGGTCGCTGGCGTCGCTAACTTCCCGTTTCTCAAAATAGAGCTGCCAATGATCAGAGCTGGTGTGTCGCTGAGTGGGGGAACCTGTTAGAAACGTGAACGGGTTGGTGGTGAACCGTGGGCTTCTCCTTAGGGCTGTTCTTCCTTCTGACAGTTACCCAGCCGCCCTGGTTTCAGCTGGGTACAGCTAACAAGAGCTACGTCTGGTGGCTCGGCACCGGCTACCGGGGGCTGGCTAACTACAGCAGCTGATGATTGCCGTGGCAGATCGGAGACTCTGGAATGAGCTGCCTCTGCACATCAGACTGACCGAGTCACTTCCTTTTTTTAATCCATTCCTAAAACTCATTTATTTTCTTTGGCTTTTAACTCAGTCTGAGGGTTGATGCCCTTCTTTTTGTGCCTCTGTGTTTTAAATCACTGTTTATTTCTAGAGTTTTTGTTGTTTTTAAGGTGCTTTATAAATAAAGTTGGATTGGATTGAGTTCCCTTGGTGCGGAACCACCTTTCCAATTCACTAAGCCTCGCCTCCAACACTACAGATAAACTACATTTATTATATGTCCGATTATCAGTAAAGGTGGCACCGAGCAAGAGAGAGCAGAATCGCTCGCTGCTAAGCTAAAGAATGGTAGCTAGCAAAACCAAATAGCATGTAACGTGAGATTCGCGAGAGAGTCGCTAAAAGAAGGATAGAGCTATGAGTACTAGAGCAGAACTACTATAAGTTTAAATGTATAGAAGAGAATTAGCCGCTGTAATGAAGAATGGAACGGAATTCACTGTGATAAACTAGAGCACCAAAATGTACCGGAAATGAGACTCTTAACTCAGTGTGTCACCATCCATTCGCAGGAGATAAGTGGCTCCAATGATAAAACTACACAAAAAACTACAAATCCCAACGGTTTACCTCACAGTTTTCCCTATCTGCTGTCACTGCGGCAACTTCTACATGAGCAAGACAAACATGACTAATATCAGTCTAATATTACTGAATATGGACGATTGATATTGAAACAATCATATCCTGTAGGTCAGTGCTTTCTCTAAGTGTTAACTTCTTTTTCTTTGTCCTCTGTTGCAGATCATCCAGAATCTGACAGCCAATCAGACAAAGCCATTGGAGCAGCAGACCAATCAGAGCCATGCTCAGACCCCTAACAGTACCAACCCACTTCTCTTCAATCAGTCCAAACTGGCCGGCCAGCCCCTCACAACAGAGCAGCAGCAACAGTTGCTGCAACAGCAACAGTCACACCAGGCTGCCCAGCAACAACACCAACCGTTACCACAGCAACCGCAGCTTCCCTTGATGCACCTCCAGCAGCAGCATCAGATGATGCAGCTACATCATCAACAGCAACAGTCACAGGTTGCACAACAACAAGGGTTCCCACAGTTGCCCCAACAGCAACAACAGTTTCTGCAGCATCAGCAGCAAATGCACCAACAGCAGATGTTTTCGCAGCAGCAGCAGCAGCAGCAGCAGCAGCAGCTGCCGCCGCCTGCGTTCACCCAGCAGCTCCTACGGCCTGGTTTACAGCAGCTGCAGCAGCAACAGGCGCTGCAGCAACAGCTCCAGCAGTTCCAACAGCAGCAACGCATGCAAATGTTACAGCAGAATCAACAGCAGTTACACCAACAGCATATACAGCAGCAGCAGCAGCAGCAGCACCATTTCCTACAACAGCAACACATGCAGCAGCTGCAGCAGCAGCAGCACCTGCAGAACCAGCAGCAGCAGGCTCTGCAGCATCAGAACCAGCAGGCCCTCCAGCAGCAGCAGCAGCAGCAGACGACACTGCAGCCTCAGCTCCAGCAGCCTCCTCACATCTCCCAGCTGTTTGGACACGAGCCAGGACAAGACAGTGAGTCGGCATGGAGGGTGATTCTGGTCACTCCAGGGCAAAATGTTGTATTGGTCTAGCACATTGGTCCAGAGTGAAATATTACTACGAGTCTGGACCAAAGTGTCGGACTGACCACTATTACTTTAATTGGCATTACATTTGTAGAAGAACACAAAGGCTCTGTAGAAGTTTAGGATTTTGGACTTGGCTGTCTTCATGTGGGACTCAAGTGTCAGGATTTGAGAGTGATACATCAGCTGACCCTCCTTCATGACCCTCCTCGAATCAGTGGTGGTTGTGGGTGAGATGCTGAACTGGGGAATGGATTTATTGATTCAGATATTTAAAGTTCATTTAACCGACTCCTTGAGGGGTGAGCGTGCGTATGGACAGATCGAGAGGTGCATTTTAGAACCCTCATTTCTATGTTGGTTATTAAAATTTGGCTCAAACGGAGTTCCAGGTCCATTAAAATGTCAAGACATGGTTTTGTTCAACCTGCTGATTCACCTGTTTAACTTCTTTTTATTCTGATTGTCAGTTCCACTGGATGGCTTCCTGCTGGGCTGTGTGTTTGCTATTGCTGACTACCCAGAGCAGATGGCTGACAAACAACTCCTGGCCACATGGAAGAGGGTAAGACAGTCACTCAGTCACACACAAAACAGCAACATGATCATCTTGATTTAGAAGTGCTTGGGATGACCAGCAGCTTATGTTGTGATGAACCAAGTGAGTCATTAGGACCTATTAGATATTCAACATGTGTTTAAGAAAGACAGAAAATGTGCTTAGCATCAAAGATGGAGACAAGAATTTGTGGATTAGATGTTTACTAAGCTCCTCCATCAGGTCATCCAGGCATGTGGAGGTGCTGTTGACCCCACCCTGACGAGCCGCTGCACACACCTGCTGTGTGAGAGTCAAGTCAGCAACTTGTATGTACAGGTAAGTACGTGTTCTATCAGAACATAAACAACTGTAGTCAGTACCACTATAAAACATGCAGTGTGAGTTGGTATCTTTCATTTCGAGCCCACAGAAATCAGGCATCATATAGCACAGGGAGATACAGTATATTCATATAATACAGAAGATACAGAGGTCACAAACTGATTGACTGAGAATCTGAAAGTTTCAGTCTACTGAACGTGCTGACTCAACAGCCTGATGAATGTCAAGCTATTTGGCTCCTTGATTTAATTTAGTTTAACCAGGTTTGATTAAATCTCCCAAAAACATGGAATCTTTGTCAACGATGAGGACGTTTGTGGTGTTTTGTCTTCCAGGCACTCAGAGAGGGGAAGCGGTGTGTAACAGCCCACTGGCTCAACACTGTACTGAAGAGGAAGAGGATGGTACCTCCTCATCGGACATTACATCTGCCCTTTGCCTTCCCTCCAGGAGCCAAACCCTGCTCTCAGCATGTAGGTCCACCTCCCACAAACAACAGCTACTGTGGTTCACATAGTCATGTTTGTTACCAGCCTGAAATCTGCTGGTGTACTTGATGAGGGCACTGACCGTAGAAAACTACATGTCCATTTAAATATCAAGGAAATGCTGTTGTCTTGGAATCCTCAACTTCCCATCTTATTTAACTGGGTGAAAGTCTTAATGAGAATGGGATTTCAAGAAATCTCCTCGTCTATAGCTTGACAAGGAGGCATACTGACCAGAAACCTGAAGCACTTCGATGTCATTGAGATATGTGAACATAACTCCTTCTGTCGATCTTACGCCACCTTATCAGCTTCTCTTGTGAAAAAGAATCTAGGATACTTAAACTTCTTCGTGGGGCAGCAATGATCAGTCGGCAGTTTTTCTAGCCACTGCTAGGGTCCTACTCCACAATAGGTTACTAACCTGCTACCCCAGTATATTCTGGATCTCCCAGGCTGATGGAGCCAGCAGAACTACATCACTGGCAAAGCACACAGGTTCCGCACCGCACTTTGAGATTGTGTGCATGAAAATTGGTGACAAGGCACAGCCTTGGAGAAACCCAACACTCCCTTCCAATATTACTCTTATAACACTTTTAACTTTGGAAATTGTAGAAATGACTCATTAACCTTTTACCATTGTAACTTTCTGACAGTCTGTTCTGTAACGTTTTCTCTGTCACTGTCTTTCCTCTCAGATTATATCAGTGACAGGTTTTGTGGATGCTGACAGGGATGACCTGAAATTGATGGCCTACCTGGCTGGTGCCAGATACACCGGATATCTGTGTCGCAGTAACACCGTGCTCATATGTAAAGAGTAAGATTCTCATCCACAAAAACACAACTTTGCGGAATGACCTACCTGCCAGATTTGAAAGTGTGCAGTCACCATTACATTCAGAGTCCCTCCACACTTAAACAGCAGAAGTCCAAACCGCCAGGCAGCCAAGACATTTCTACATGTTACATAGAGCACTGGTCTCTGTAATGCGGTAGAATAGCATGTGTTAGTGCTGTAGGACAGAAAGTTGTATTCAGCGAGGCCTCACTGTACAATCTCATATACAGGGATGAAGTACTGAAAAGAACAAAATGAAATGTATGTGTCGTGTGTCGTGTGTCAAATATTAGGATTCTGATTCTGTTTTCTGCCACGCAGTCATATTGGCCTGTGCAGGACCAGGTACAGTGTTTGTGATATGGTCGTCTTGCTGATCTCTCTTCAGACCCAGTGGGCTTAAATATGAGAAGGCCAAGGAGTGGAAGATCCCATGTGTGAATGCCCAGTGGCTGTGTGATGTACTGCTGGGCAACTTTGAAGCACTGAGACAGATTCAGCACAGCAGATTCTCCATCTACACACACCCTGAGCCACTGGTGCCCAACCCACAGCTGGTCCAGAACCTGCTGGGTACGTCCAGCTGACCACACCTAATTAAAACAGTTATTTTATGTTGGATATTAAGTTTTACTATAATGTGACCGTTGGCGAATTGTAATAGAATAAAGAGGTTACCGAAAGAAAATAATACACAATTAGCCAGGCAGTTATTACACACACTCCGCTGTGGCAGTATGCTTGGTGGAGTGTTATATTTTATAACAGCACCGCACACCTGCAAGTACTATTTGGTTTGATATGACATGAACATACATGTGTATGTACAGTATTTCTAGATGACAGGAGTATGAGTAAGGCCGTCAACTCGATATATCTAAAGAATATTTAAACATCAGTGTATCAGTTGTAATTACCAAACTTTGTATGCCTTGGTGTGTGTGTATAAATGAAACTGTTCTTCACTGGCTTCTGTATTTTCTGTAGCTGCTTGGAGAACGCCGATCAAAGTATCTCCTGAAGCTTTGGCGGTGAGTTAAACAACAACTTTGGGATGAGCTCTGAGAGACCAGTACCCTTTGATGCTACCCTAAAAACCCTTCTTTTGTCAATGGTATATTCAGTCCAAAACATATTTTAATTGTGTTTTACAGTTTGCACTAGTAGCTTTATGTAACAGAACCTATGTAATATACTGTAACTACTTTCTAAACAAAAAATATTGGAATTGGAATACACGATACTCATCTCTCTGGTCGTCGATGGTGGTGAAATCTGCTCTGACAAAATTCCTCCCCATGCTTTTATTCTAATGATGTTAATTATGTTGCCCCCTGAAGTGTTGGATCAGCATAGAGCTTTAAAACTTGGTTAGCCTTCACATTATTCCAACAAAAAGACAAAACCCTCCGTGATTGTCCCCACACGTACAGCGTGTGGATACAAAAATGGCCCAATGAGACTAGATTTGATGTAACCTTTTTAGTGTTTCACATGTGGCTCGCACTGGAAAGTTGTTCCGTCAGTGCAGATAGAAGAGACCGAACAGGCAGGAAATGATCGATGCTACACTACGTGTGTTTGTGCTGTGTTGGCTCATCTGATTGTGTCTCTGTTATGTTTGTGTGGTGTTTAGTGTCTTCAGCTGCTCCAGAAGCAGAAGATCACTGACTCCATCAACATGCCTGCAAACAAGAAGGCCAGGTCAGTACAGCAGACCTGGGTACAGGCTGTTTGTCAACATGAAACGGCAGACATGGACCAAGCAGCAACTGTCTATGATGTCAACTATGATGATATTGTGGGTAAAAGTGCAATTGTGTGCGTGCAGACTGGAGGAGATCCAGTCCCCCAGTAAGAAGCTTCCTCCAGAGTCCACTCCTCGAGTTATGTTCACAGGCTTTGAGCCCACACAAGTACAGCAGTACACAAAGGTACAGTCAGCCTGGTCGCTCCCTTGTATTATTAAATGTCTTGTCACTAGGTTACTGTTTCTGAAATCTCAACATTAGGATAAACTAATTTTCTCTAACTATCTCCTGCTGCTAAATGTTCTCATCTCTTCCTCCCCTGCAGAGATTACATGCTTTAGGTGGTGAAGTAGCAGACAGCAGTCAGAAAGTCACTCACCTGGTGGCCAGTAAGGTGACTCGCACCGTCAAGTTCCTCACTGCCATGTCTGTGGTCAAACACATCGTCAGCCCGGAGTGGCTGGAGGAGAGCTGGAGGAGCCAGAAGTTTGTGGGTGTGTGTTTATATCAGGGCTGAAACTGCAAGAAAACAAACAGTAAATGAAAGGGTTCCACTTTTCCTTTTTGTTGTTCCACTTTTGTGAGTAGCCATTCAGATCCTCCTGAAAAGAATTAGGATTTCTGAAATTAAAGTAGAAATTGAAGATGAAATCATTATGTAATTTAATTGACTTTTTTCGGTAGGCCCTTTTCTTCATATGTGGTGTTTCACACAGTCTGACTTGTGTACGTGTGTGTTGCAGATGAGCAGAGTTACACTCTGAGGGATGCAGAGGCGGAGGTGTTGTTTGCCTTCAGTCTGGAGGAGTCACTAAAGAGAGCCCACAGTGCACCGCTCTTCAAGGTAAGACATCAAGCTCCACACTGACCAGTTGGACTGGAGCGTTAACCAGATGGGAAGAACGATTCAGGCAAGAACATCTACTGTATCTTTCATAGAGGTCGTTCTCATAGACCACTGGTTTCCCTACACACTGCTGTACATTTGTCCAGCTGTCTTTTACTGTCTGACTGTCTCGCTGCGTTTGTCTCTTGTAGGGGAAGTACTTCTACCTCACCCCGGGGATCTGCCCCAGCCTCAGCACCATGAAGTCCATCCTGGAGAGTGCTGGAGGAAAGCTGCTAGCCAAACAGCCCTCCTACAGAAAGATCATGGAGCATAAACAGAACAAGGTCCTTGAAAAAACCTGGAATTCTTTAATGCACCTGTCCACTGTCAAGTTTATGTCCTTAATTAAGAGCGCTGACTCTTCCTGGAAAGGTTTTTATCCACAAAATACATTTTTATTCAAAGTCCTCACAACCGATAGTAGGTGATGGTGTTAAGGAATGATGATAATAATAACAACTTATAGTAATATGATAAACTTGATTTGATTTCAAAATAAAACAAACTCCGTAATAAGCATTCATGTTAATAAATATGAAAAAGCAGCAGGCACTAAAATATCTCTGATTATTTGACAAGATCTTGATTTAATTTACTGTGACGAGTTGGCCCCTGTCCAGGGTGTACCCCGCCTAAGGCTCAAAGTCACTGGGATAGGCTCCAGGCACCCGCGACCCCCAACGGGAAGAAGCGGGAGAAAATGACTGACTGACTGAATTAATTAATTAATTTATTTAGCTCTTAATACATGTTGGTCTTTTGTTGCAGAACCTTCCAGAAATCATCTTAATTTCCTGTGACAATGACCTCCACCTCTGTCGAGAATACTTCTTGAAAAACATTGGTAAGATACACACAGTCTTACTCCTGAGTATTTTAAACTTGAAGAAAAAAATTGTATAAAGGAGTTGGTACAGATGTCCTGAGCCGATCCTAATGATCGCTATCCGAGCTGATCTGGGCATATTTTAAATGAGCTGTAATAAAATAAAGCCGATCAAAATAATAATAATAATGCATTTTCTTTATAGGTGGGAGAGATGCAGAGGGAGATGTAGAGCTGGGTGTCATCCGCGTTGTAGTGAAAAATTATGTTGTGCTTACAGAAGATATGGCCGAGTGGTAATATGTAGATGATAAAGAAGAGGGGGCCCAGGAGAGAGCCCTGGGGTACACTTGCAGAGAGAGGGAATGTGTTGGATTTGTGTGTTTTAAATTTAAAATCCGATTTCTTCTTTACTGTGCTCTACCATGGTGTATGCAGCGTCGTAAAAACTATTAAAACTTGATTAATCAATTTAGCTACTAAAGTGTAGCAATTAAAAAGTCCCAGTGTCTGTGAGATCTGCAGGCCTTGTCGGTGGACCCTGCATACCTGGAGTTCGCTCCAGGAGCAGTTAAGGCCATCCTGCATTAGAGACAGGGATACTTACCTATGGTACCCACTGCGCTGGCCCGGCCTGTGGTCCTTCATGCGTTCCATCTTCCCATAGCGTCGGCGGAACAGGATAGGCTGCAGCTGCTCTGTCCGTTCAGAGCCCAGAGAGTTATGTCAGCAAGACATCTCAGTGGCACATGTCCCTTCAGATCCCCCTCGTAAGGGCTGCCCGGCTACCAAACACACCATTGGCAGGTGGATTGTTGTCTTCACCTCTGTCTCTTAAGGCTCACTCCAAACAAAGTATGACGTCCTCTAGGGCATGATGGTCAGGTACTTCCCTCCCTGATATATGTGAGGCTGCATGGTGGTCTTCCCTTCAGCCCGGATACTCTGGGGCCCCGAGCGCTTTTGTCTTGAAGTGTGCCCTCATTACTTCACACTCGGACAGGCATCCCGTCAGCCTGACGAGGTGGGTAGTGCTTTCCCCAAGTGTCGTGACTAGGGCTGCAGCTATCGATTATTTTAATAATCGATTATTCTACCATTTTTTATATCGATCAGTCGAGTAATTCAGATAAGTACTTTTTCTTTATTAAAGAGCAATACTAAATATACAAGAGAAAATAAGACAGGTATCTTAAAAACACTGAATTGGTTTCTTTTTTAGAAAGAGTTTAAGTTTTATTGCTGAAATTGCTTACAATATCTGTGCATTCAATTGCCATGTTATATATTCAAAATACAAATTTGAATTTGCAAAGCGGATCGTCTACCGATCAGAAGGTCGGCGGTTCGATCCCGGCTTCCCCCAGCCATGTGTCGAAGTGTCCTTGAGCAAGATACTGAACCCCACAATGCTCCCGAAGCTGCGCCTTCGGTGTGTGAGTGGTTAGTTTAGTTTGTACTGATGGGCAGTCAGCTCCTGCCATCAGTGTCTGAATGTGTGTGTCTGGGTGAATGTGATATGTAGCGTGAAAGCGCTTTGAGTAGTCGGAAAGACTAGAAAGGTGCTATACAAGTAAAGTCCGTTTACAAATATATAAATAAACAAAATTCTAAATAAAAATATAAAATTCAATTTAAAATTACTTTAAAAAGGTAAATATAGTACAACCTAAAACTAACAACTACAGCCTATAATGAAAATAATACTAAATAATAATAATGCCTAAACATTATTTATGTTGTGCAACGCAACTTGCAACTTTCAGCTTCAGCTCAGGCAGGACATAAGCCTTTACTGTCTTCTGGAAGGCTTTGTGGCTTTTGTAAGAAGCAAAAAATATTGGACAGTAGAACTGGGCGAAAAATCGATTGAATGAATGAATTCAAATTTTTTGTGGCGGGCGATTTAAAAAAGAAGTAAATCGAGTTTTTGTGTTACGGCGCATTTTTGGCTCCCCAGAGCTTCCGTAGCGTTAGTTTCACATAGGAAGGAATAAAATCATCTGTTGTTTGGAACTGGTATGGGTTTGCTGCGACAGACGTGGATCAAGAGAGCCCACGCTGCAACGTTTGCTTAAAAGCCCATCGCAGTCAAACGCAGCACCACAAACCTATTCCAACGCCTGAAACAGAGACATCCAGCCGAGTATGAAAAATGCCAGTCTCTCCGAGACAACAAACCCGCAGTGACCAACAAACCGTAGCTAAAACACAGCTAAATGTAGCCGAATCCTTTTCACACGGCACCGCATATGACCGGAAAGGGCCACGGGGGAGAACAATCACTAAAGCGGTCACTTTGCACATAGCCACAGACATGATGGTAGTACCCATATATACAGTGGAGAAGAAAGCAACATTTGCTTTAAGTTGTCTGCCGGTTGGGAAATCGGAAAAAAATCGCAAATCGAATTTAAAAAGAGAGTTTTATAAATCAGAGATTTTATTTTTAGGTCACATCGCCTAGCCCTATTGTACAGGAAGGTAACTTGGAACAAGAACAAGAGTGGAGATGCGCGGAGCAGCGCTAACGTCACCGAGTCAGCTGTTAAAAACAATCCATCCATCACACAGGATTCTGATTTACGCACCTGATCGACACATTACAGTTATTGAAAAGCTCAGTGTTAAGCGCGATGCTATCGTAACATTAGCTACACTGAAGTAGGTTGTTTTAAATAACTCTTGGCGAAATGACATTTGTGAAATAAGCTACCCATCCAGCACACGGAGTAACCGCTGGGCCGTGAGCAAGAGAGCGATGTTTGGATTTAGAGGAAGAACATGGCACATACAGATGTACATGTTGAGCTAATCATCCATCATAGTAACACAGCTGGTTTCATCAAGTTAGGAGCTCTAAAGGAATTTGTTGCCTTAGCTTTTATTAACATTTGAATTGTGTATTTCGGAGATATCAGGTATATATAAAGTCCCGTTAAACATTTCATACACACACCACAAGATGATGATGCATGCTGGTTGCTCCATCGAGTCGCTTGTATCTCTTCAGCTGACATGCAAACATAAATGTTCAGCATCGCGTCCTGAAGCTCAACACACGTTTGTCTTCATTTAAAAACAGCGAGACGCTAGATTACATGACTCGTGATGACGCCGCTCTCTTTCTCTCACATCGCGAGAGAATGTGAAAACCAAAGTTACAGAATGACACAGTCATCGCGTTTTACCGTGAAGTATAGATGTATAAAAATAAATATCGAGAGTTTGACACATTAATGATTTATTTCTCATCCACCCGCAGGTTTTGGAATGTTAGGCTACTTTTATTACTTTACCCACCTGACACGCGGAAATAACCACAATCTGCACATACTTCGAGTCCGTACACAGAAACTGTCTTTCTGCAACGCGACCGTGTGGAATTTAATGGACTAAACGAAGCCTTTTCTGAATTCGAGTAACTCGAGTTACTCGAGGAATCGTTTCAGCCCTAGTCGTGCCCGACGCAGCGCTGAGTTCCCTCGAAAAGGAGCGTCGTTGGTTCCCTGAGTGGGGAACAAGACGCGTCCCTGTGCCACACTTCCTGCATGCCTGTGAGCGGCTTGCTTCAGGTGATCAGAAGTCTGGCGACAACAGTGAAGCCGGCTCCCTTTGTAACTTCTGGTTACGCCGGCGTGCGTCACGTGTTGGCGTTGCACCAATCAAGATTGGGCTAAGTTTTAATAATTATATATGCACTACAATTTTACCATTGCCATCGTGGCTGTATGTGTTATAGTTTTGATGCTATGAATCTATTCTGTACTTACGACATCTATTGCATGTCTGTCCGTCCTGGGAGAGGGATCCCTCCTCTGTTGCTCTTCCTGAGCTTTCTATCATTTTTTTTCCCTGTTAAAAGGGTTTTTTGGGTAGTTTTTCCTCAGTCGAGTCGAGGGTCTGAGGACAGAGGGGGTCGTATGTTACAGATTGTGAAGCCCTTTGAGGCAAATGTGATTTGTGATACTGGGCTGTAGAAATAAAACTGAATTGAATTGAATTGAATTGAAGTTGTACATGTGATTCTGACGCGGTCACGCTGAAGGCGTCTCGTTCCCCTCTCAGGGAACCACGGGGCCAAAGCCACGCACCTGTTATTTCAGTGTGACAGATTCATATTGAGTCAATACAGTGCATATATTCAGCTGCTGTACAAATTTAAGGATCACACTGGACTTGGTATTGGTATCAGCAGACACCCAGTAAGAGAGGACAACCATAGTTGATAGTGATATATAATACTGACCATTGTTGAATACATTGAATATTTCCGTCCTCATAAAACATTTAGCAAAGCTATTTTAAAGTAATATTTGAAATCTTACAGTCCATGTTTGATTGCTGGCCGTCCTCTTGTTCTCTGCATTTGTTAGCACATTGCTACACGTCGTGGTGCGTTACCGCCACCAAATGTCATTCAGTGGGACACTGTGAAACCAGTGGCAGGATGTGAGTTATGCATGTGCTTGTGCTTGCTTACAAACACAACAGGGAGCGGCTCGTACAGCCATGGCTCCACAGCACTGCTCCTTTAAATAAAGCAGCACCAGATGTAAACCGTTAGAACCTGTGCTGATGTGTTGTGTGGTGTCTCTGATGTTGTCTCCTGTCTTTGTTGTCCAGATGTCCACAACGCTGAGTTCATCCTGACAGGAGTACTGACCCAGAAACTCCACTATGACTCATATCCTTTACAGCAAATGACAGCTGAGGACAAAGGGCTTCTTACAGGACAGTAACTGCTGCTGCCTGCATCGTTTCTGCCGTTTAGCATGATAGCACCTCTGAATTACACTGACAGGGAGTCATGGTAATAATCTTCCTAATATCACTCCGTGAAAGAATTATCAGTGGGGATACACAGCACTAGTAAATACTTACTCATAGGTCATATTTTGTTGTTTCATCATATGAAAAAAAGAAATGAGATTCTACATATTTAAAGTGTTTCAGAACCGTTGGCCAGCTAACTACAAATCCCGTAGTGTTCTTTACATTAGCGCTGAGCAGTAACAGATAAATGTGTTTTCATGTCGCTGTGGGACTAAAATCAACTCGAACCCTGCCTGAGGTGAGTGAACACTCTACACCGAGTCTGTATGCATTTTTATTTGTAGTACAGACTCAAATCTGTCTGGCCACTGTGACGATCACTTAAACCAAAGCCAACAACTGTGTGGAGGGCGGGAACGGCCCATACACGGTCTAAAGCAATACATCATGCTTTGGAAACCAGTTAGGAGTCATGTTAGATACACTCAGTCCTGGGGGAAACCCTCCCTGCATGAAGGTTCCAATGTTCAGTTGTAGTAGAAACTGCTTTAGGGAGGTGTTGATTCAACTTCAGGTTTCTAATATTTGGTCCACGCCATTGCAGTCAGTGGGTAGACTTTTAAGGCCAGTGGTGAGTAAATACGCTGCTGGTGTGTGTGTTGCCCTTCAGACTGCATTAGTTGTATTGTTTCTGTGCCAGCAGTGATACGTGCTGCAGAAAACAGTCAGTTTCCTTGACAGTCCCACGTATAAGTTCACTTGATGGTGAAGCAGTGATGACATGAAGAGGAGGAGGAGGAGGAACAGATCAGGAAGCACCTGTGTACAGTCAAGCCACACTGACTTTTCTATCTTTTTATTTCTGTGCATAGATCTCCAGTCATTTTGTAGCTTTTTGTTACCTGTTTGAGAATAAATAAAAGGATGTTATTTTTGTGAAATGAATGTTTAAATTATGGAGGATTTTAACCCTTTTCCTGTTCTTTAATTAGAATGTGTAAAGGTTTCAGCTCACAAACGCTGCTTTTTGGAATAAAAACTGTAAATGTGTTTGTGACAAATGTCTTTGGCTTTGCTTCCTTTCGGATCGTGCTGTGAGTTGAAAACATAATGTTCTATTTTTAGGCAGTTAGTGTGAAATTAAGCCTTAAGTAAGAAACGTGAAACATTCAATCATTGACCATGAACAGACGTTTTGGGAATCGATAACAGAGTTTTGTTCACAGCTCAACCAATCAACTCCCAAATTCCTGCTGAAAGAAAAGGACACATTTCAGAACAAAAGCTCCGTCTCTGCTTGTTCTCACTTTTGAGGTTTTCAAAGCTTTCTTGAAGGTATTCCTCCCAGGTTTGAGCAGATAATTCCTGATAGATTTGATTTAATTAACTGGTAATGAGGGTCTGGGGTAGTTACTGGTGAAGTTCTAATTGCTGGCTGTCAGACAGATAGCCGGGGGTCATGTGTGGGTGGGGGTGCGGGGGGTGCAGCGCCGCCTGCGGTGCTGCCCTCAAAACTGCAGCAGACTGAATTAGACACAGCCTGAGCCAAGGTCATGTGCTACATATTCCATGTGTGTCTGCTGCCAGCGCGCCGCAACATGTATTTACACGAACACGAGCTGTGACAATGGGTGTCAAAGCAGAACTGAAACTTCTGGGATCTGGTTGTTTGAATGGAAACCCTAGAAGCCCCCGTCCTTCATTGCACAGCTGGACTTCAGTGTCTCATCAATAGATGTTGGATTTCTTACTGAGAGAAAGCAGGGGACTCACGATTTCGGTCATACATTTTTAGTCTCCAAAATCAAGTTGAGATAACCCTGGTTGGAAGACACAGCTGGGAGAACAGTCTATATTTTAAGAACTTTAAAAAATGATGAAATATCTGTTACAACTATTCAGTCTTAAAAGCATGTTGGCCCCAATAAACAGGAACGTTTCAAAGAGCTTTTACACACTGAAAGCTGGCTGGAGGAGGAACAGCCGGCCACAAAACCCTTTGGGACTCATAATAATAATAATAATGATCAACTTAATTTATACAGCAAAACACAAAGGGCTTTACAAAGAGGCTGAGCTCCGTGTATCAGTCATCATGTAGATGTCCCTAAGAATGTCTCCGGTATGAGCCTCCATCCGGTGATGGGAGTGACATGGCTATGATTGATGCAGATTCAATGAGATGAGTCCAAGAAACAGAACGTGAAAAGAGACAGAGGTGCCGAGTGTCACCACAGCTGCTTCGAACCAAAGGTGACACACAGCTGCTTTCTGCCAGAGCTTCTCACTGAGAGGTGGCTGCAGCAGGCTGGCCAATGTCTTCTGGAAACATTTGATTTTCCAAGAGCGATACAGTGGGAAACCTGCTCATCATGTACACATACAGGTGACAAATGCAAGGAAAGCCTGACTAAATGTGTGTAGAAACTTAACAAATATACAGAGGCTTCAATACAGGCTGCAGGGCTCGCTGCGTGACAAGAATGATGAGAATCGGATGCCATGGCCTTCACGGTCGCCTGATCTTACCTGAACTGTGGGAGATTTGGGGGCAACATGTTAGACAGCACTCTCCATCACCACCACCAAAACACCAATAGGGAAATATCTTTAGAAATATCCCTCCAGTAGAGTAAGTTCCACACCCTTATTCTGAGAATCTCTGCGAACAGCACCTTATTAACACATGGCCGCTGGATTTTACTTTCTATTGTCACCCACCTCGACATGTAACCCTGTGCAAGTATCTGCTACAGTAGAAAACTAATAAATAAAATGATTTTTCACAACCTGGAAACCCAAAAGTTGTTTTTATGAATGGCTTATAACTGATCTATAAAGCATGAGTAATTGATTTAGTAACCATTAGCACAGCGTTCCGGCTTATAAACCTTATACTGTATACGGCCTCGTTGGAAGGTACTGTAGCACTTCTGTAAGAGTTCATTTTTTCCAGAAGGCAAACGTTTCTTAAAAGCTTGAATCTCTCTGTGTGACACCAGGCCCAGTCAGAAATAATAATTGTAATATATTTATTCAATACCTTTCTAAATGGTTACAAAGTGCTTAACAATAAGAAAGAGACAGTAAGCAATACAAATGCAAAAATAATTAGACTGCCAGAAAAATGTAAAAGTAGAACACCAAGAGGCAGTAAACGGTTGTAGACCGTTGAAGAAAAGGCTTCCTGATAACAGAAGGGGTTTGAAGAGGTGACCCGCCTGAGAAGTTCTGGTGTTTAACATGTTCCTGTTGAAAGCAGCTGATTCACCCGAGATGTCCTTCCTGCTGCCCATGTGCTGTTGATAATGACATCATCAGATGAATGAAGAAATCCACATAAGCAAGAACATCTCACACACACACACACACTATCTGGGCAATCCTAATTAATTCCAATTAGAAATGCAAATAAGGAGCCACATCTTTGATTAAGCAGCAGTCAGGCTCCTTGTTGGTTTGTGATGTCCTCCTCTGACGCAGCCCAGTTGTGGGGAGAAGGAAGAAAAAAGTATTGGGACACAGAAAATGTTGTAATTAATGTAGAAATACTTCATGTGAGATATTTCTAATTAGTCCCCTGTCCCTCCCTCTGTTGCATCAGACACTTTTGGCTTGCCAACCTCCCCGTGTTCCACAGGATGCAGAGGAATTACAGACTAATTACACAGAGACGGGCGCTGGGATTCATCTGGCCCCGCAATTTACATATGAGCTAATTAGCATATGATGGAACTAATGACTAATAATTTAGCCTATTACAGGGCTGGGCCATCTCATTACGCTTTTGGAAACAGGAGGGTTGGAGGAAAATGTGTTGTTTCAGTCACAGACAAAGAAGAAAGCAGGAGAAGACAGTTTTCACCTTTATGTATCCAGGGCCACTGTACAAACACTGAGCAGCTCCACTGGACCAGCTGGAGCTTCGGTGCCCTGCTCAGGGGCACCTCGGTAGATGTGGAGGTAATGCTGAATATTATTCATTCATCAGAGACAGTAGTTCAGCCATGCAGGCTTACACCATTATCACAGTACTGAGACACTGACAACCCTAACACAGCTGACAGTTTGTGGTTTGTCTTGTATCACATGGCTGCAGACCACTCTGTGCTGTCCACTCGTGTCTTTTGGGATACCCCAAGGGTCTATGCTGGGTCCTATACAGTTTTCATTTTTTAAGCAATTTGTATTATTGGACAATTCTGCAAAACCCTGAATCATGTTCTTTCAATGCCAATTATTTTTTTTATTGTTTGTTACTAATGTTAATTAATTATTTGAAATTTTAAACCCTGCTGTCTACAAACTGCAATGTCCCCAGTTCAAGCCTCCCTCTTATTTCATATCCACTGCCTAATACAGACATAAAATGGTAAACCCTACCTACTACTACAACTTGTATGCCATAGACAAGTTACCACTTTTTGAAACCACAGGTTTCTGCAATCCTCAGACTGAACCCTGATCTAAAGATGACAGGGCTTTTTCAAACTCTGCAGAATAGTGCACCATAACATGAAGATCCTTGTTTGCTGCCTCCTATTTTGTATTCAGCCTATACAGGGGCCACTGAGGGACAGAGGTTCCTGTAATCTGCATAGACACATCACATCATCACATCAGTGTGATATAGACTACAATTTCATCATTTCCATCATATTCGTATATACTATGATTTCTGGATTCATCCTCTACACTTATGTTTTACAGCCTACATTTTGTCATTATAATTGTAGATACTTTGATCTTCTGTTGAGAATCTGTTCTGACATCTACTTCCTGTCTGGGATCCCTCCTCTGTTGCTCTTCCTGAAGTTTCTATCATTTTTCTTTCCCTGTTAAAGGTTTTTTTGGGTAGTTTTTTCTTATTCGAATCGAGGGTCTAAGGACAGAGGGGGTTGTATGTTAGACAGAGATGGAGCATAAACACCTGAAGCCAGACCGGATTGTGCTCTGTTCCAGAGCCGTTTAAGCACCGACAAGAGGAGATCTTTTTCACGCTTTTGGGATTAAAAAGTGGATTTATCTTCAACCTGCTTCTCAGCCTGTCTGCAGCAGTGGGCGGAGGTGCTGACCGCTGTCGTCATTGTAGTGGCCTCTGTTGGCACCCAGAGCCCTATGATGACCTCATGTTTATACAGAGACCCGACAAAAAAACCCAGGCGATTGCTTGGAGAAAAGTAAGCAAGGACTACCAGGTACCTTCTGAAAAAGTGTGTCTGTTGTACTCAAGGTTGTTATTAACGAGAACTAAATGTGAAAAAACATTTTCATTAACTGAAATAAAATACAAACGAGGCTTTACGACAAAACAATGACTAACTGAAACGTTATTGTGTGTTCACAAAACTAAAACAAACTAGCATTATAGAGGAAATGTCCTTAGTTTTTATGTTTGTCTATTGATTTCATACACAAGCCGAGTATCTCAGTTTCACGCCAGCTGTCGGCGCCTCACGGTTCGTGACGTGTCGCCAATTCGTCCCCTCTGGCATCATGGCGGCGGCGAAGTCGGTAGGAAGCACCAGAGTCCCCTTTGGGATCACTTTGAATACGACTCACAGATAAAAGCAAGCGCCTTGGAGCGGTGGAAGGTGATCAAATATGTGGAACAATCCCACGAATCTGAAAGTCCTTTTGAAAAGCTCGCACAAGAAGGCTAACCTAGCTTAGCAACTTAGCAAGGTAAGGGAGAACGCCCCCCCCCGCCCCAAAGAGAAGCTAACGTTAGAAGCAGGCCAGGCAGTACGAATGTGTCATGGTTTGGGGCTCATGTTGAGTTATTTCCTGTTTTATTTTGAAACATTCTCCTCTCCTCGTGTGTCTTGGAGTTTCGCTTCCTGCCCTTTGCCTGGAGAGCGTTCACCTGTGCTGATTAGCTCACCTGTGTCTCGTTGGCTCCCCTACCTGAGGGTATTTAAGTCTGCGTCTTCCTTTGTTCTCTGTCAGAGGCTCATGAGGTAGCTGGCGAGCGGTCCAGCTCTGCTGCTGCTGCTGTGTGTTCTTTGGGCCTTTTCTGTGTACCCTGGGCTCTCGCTCAGCTTTGGATTTCTGTTTCCCTGTTGTATTTGTTCGCCGCCTACCGCCTGTAACCTTTAGTTAATACATTTGAACCGGACCTGTGTGGTCAGCGTTTGGGTCCTGTCCTTGTGTCCCGGCTTGACCAAATTGCGACAGAATGTGTGCTGTTCAGTTTTTAATCACACAATTCTTTCTGTGACCTTTCTGAATCTCACCTCTGACAAATACCCCGTATTACAAGTCAAAACTAGAACCAACACTGAAACGTAGCATTTTCAGCAAAAAGTTCACAATTTAACTCAACTAGCAAACTTGCTTTAAAAACGAACTAAAACTAAGTTGAAATTGGAAACAAAGTCAAAACTACAATTAAAAACCAATGAAAAATGCAAAACTATAATAACCCTGCTTGTACTTTACTATGAACCAAGCTAGCGTTAGCCCCCATCGATGGGAACTCGTGTGAGTAAACACAAGGATCTGGCAAAGCAAGGTGAGAAAGACTTTCCATACAAATGTTCACTGTACTTAAATGGCCACAGATCTCGGTCCAATAGAACACTGTTGGTGTGGTGGAACGGGGGATTTGCAGATTTGAGATTTTCTTCTCCACTACTTTTAATGCTACCATGACAGTTCATATGTTACATTTTCTGTAATTGGTGCTATCACTTTTCTCATTGTTAGCTGTCAATTCAATCCCATAAACATGAATCCTATTACAGTATGTACAGACTCCATTCATAATATTCCCAAATGCTCAAGTGTTGCACACTAAGCAACTAAACATAAACCTGTTACAGTGACATACAGTTTGAGAAATATCATGTAATGCATTAAAGCTTATTGCTGAAGTGTTTTAAAGTCCCTTCAGTCCCCTTGCATCCTTAACTGAGGTTTTCTAATCCTGAACTAAAATCCAAAAACCATGCCAATCAGCACCATAACAACCATACACGTTCTCTTCAGAAACAATTCTCTACTTTATTTCATGACTAATATTTTAATTGTTTAATAGTTTCCTAAGCAGACACTTGGTCAGCGTGCACTCTGTGCGATACAGATACAGTTTTGTTACTATTATTAAATGTTTCTTGGCATTACAAAGAGCCGATATATTAGACTGAGTTCACTCTTGGGATTAATAGTGAAGGAGTGTATATTCTATATGTAAATGTGAAACATGAATCAGAACAGTGGCGGGAGGAGGTCAGGCAGGATTCCTCCTCATCATCCGGACTCTGGTGTTTCTCTACTGCCCTCTACTGGCACAACACAGCACTGCACTATGAAATAAACCAGGACAGCTGATTTTTCCACATGCTGGAAGCCCTTTATTAGATCTCCAACCACACAGGATCGCTCAGTTTATGAGAGCCAACAGCTTACAACATGAGAACAAAGTTATTTCCAGCAGTGTGAACTCGACAAGATTCAAACTGACAGAGAAAGGCATGCACAGGTTCAGATTGGGGTAACAAATCAACAACAACAACAACAACAAAAGAAAACCCCTTTTTTGTATACAAGTGAAGGCTCATATTAAACTGTGCCTTTAGGTTTATACACAGAACACAATAAAAGAAGGTCCACACTGTGTATATTAAATCACATTGTTAAACCAAACATATTGGTGTTTTTAAGCTCAAGTTTCTGCCTCACAGAAAAAAACAGAATGATATTTTAGGAAATACAATTGCAGTCTTAGCCAGGGTCAGATAAGAAGATGAAGCCATCGGTTCATCTCACTGTTTAGACAGACAGTGGAAGCCATACGTTCCAGGAGCCGCTGGTGGCGGACCCATTTCCCTCGCCCTTTTCATTTGATAGGGTTTGTTTTAGCTTTCGTTTACAACATAGTGTTGGTATGCAAGAAAGCTGTGGGAGGAAGCGTAATTTCTGCCTGGATTATGTCCACTGTGAATGTTTTCTCCAGTGGACAAAGTGCTACATCACAGGAAGGTGGTCGGGGCGGGTGGTCATGTCCTGTGTGCCACATGTGGTTACGCTGCTAAAACACACGTCTGGGAAAGACAGTGGTTTGAATGAATATTTTTGAAAGTGAACAGGTCATAGACTGTATAAAACATGGACGTCGTGTCCGTGACATCAGCCAGAGGTTTTTGATTCTTGTGGAGCCCAAAGTGGGCGGCTCCTGGCGGCTCCAAAAGTGGGTGGAACTGAGGCGGGCTGAATGAAGTCTGGCTGGTGAACCACCTAGCCGCTAGCCACCTGATAGGGCACCCACCTGTTACTCAAAGCAGCCACGCCCTTAATTAGGCATCATTTTAAGCTTAATGTAATTTGAACAGGTGAGTTTTTCTATCCCCCCCATTTCTTAAGAACGGGGAAATTAGCTGTAGAGACCAAAACCGTTTTTTGTACCAGGCTATAAACACGTGTATTTGTGCTGTAAAGTTGGGCATTTCCCCATGGCGCTCTGTGGGGACTGAGCCCCTTTTGGAGCCAGCCAAGCGGCCATTCGATGAACTGCAGTTCATTTTTTTGGCCCACCCGTGCTAGCTTCATTTTTTGGCCCCGGAGATTGCCACTTGGTCATTTTTTAGCTAAACTAGAAGATGTTAGTATTTTTGCTAAGCATGGCTGGTATATATCCTGAATATACCTCTGTACTGATATTCACCCTCTCATCTGACTCTGACAAGCAGATTTTCTAAAGAAGGAGTGCTTCTTTATTCCGAGTGGCTGTAGCCTTGCAGACTACAGCCTGAATGTGTCCGTGACAATGAACTAACTCGGCAGTGGAAACTTGACAAAAAACACCAAGTTTCTTTCTTTTTGGCAAGAGTCACTTCAAACAACTCACTACAAATGAAAACGGTTGTGCATAAGCACAATTAACAACAGCTATGTTAAAAGAGGCTACATACAGTATGTCTACTATGCCTGTGTATCATTTCTAGATTATACTTCATCTACAAAAAAACTCTACACTGACAGATTTGACCTTTGCCGAATGTATTCTTTAAAACAGTCAAGTCAGTGTAGGACTGTCTTTGGATAAACTCTGCCTGTTGATCATCACAACCTCTGTTTTTTCATGGAAATCTATTCAACAGTGTTAAATGAAACCACAAATACTGTATCTCATACACCAATAATCCAAAATCAGCTGTTCTACTGCATTTTGAAGGACTGACGAAGTGTGTGGCGATCAAAGCTGAAACCATCTAAAACTGAGGAAAAATACACTGTGTTCACCCGTTTATTCTATATTCACTTTATATATATATAGAATAATATGAATAGCAATTCCTATTATTCTATATCTTGACCTGTGACATTATAGAGAAGCAACAGTGGAGGGGGGGGGGTGGTATTACGTATCAACGCAGCTAATGAAATCTGTGCTTAACTGAAAAAGCCCGGTTTGAATTAACATCGCCTTTGATTTAAGGCTCGAGCCGTTCCACTAACACTGTTCAGCCTCGGCTAGTCACCGCTAACTCAGTCTACCATTGAGCGCTCGCACGTACATAAGCAGCCCAGCCCAGTCGATTATCGAGACGAGGATATATGTCACAGAAAGATAGAATGTGTATGTGTGCTCGTATGTCTGTGCTTATGTTTCATTATTTACCTGTTCCTAATGTTGCTTATGTGTTTAATCTTTGAAAGCACTTGTGCTTATTGCTTGAAAAGTGCTCTATGAATGAAATTATTACTAAATGTATGTTAAAGCTGTAAATAGGAGCCATTTTACCCACCAAACAGAAAGACTGATGCCGCCGCAGCGGGAGCTCCAGGCGTGAGGTTCGATGCCTGAAATAAGCTCCGTGTTTAACACAAGCCGAAGAGATTTTCAAGTTTTGTTCTGCAACATAAACTACATCAGTGAATCCCTCACTCTTGCATTTGTAGGCTTTTCTGTGTCTTAAAAAAGGCAGTTGGCTAACAAGTGGCTATATGAGGCTACGGAGGTTGTCGCGACGTTAAACTTCGTCGCGTTAAACATGAAAACCCGTCCGGCTTCACAGCCTCGCTGTGTCCAGTTTGATTGGCGTGTTACACATCCACAGTTCATACTCGCGCTCGTGCAAACTGTTCTAGGTCACCTGAGAGGAAGGGCTTCTGTAGAATGGCAATCGCATTTGGGCTTAAAAACTCATCAAGTGCTGTTCATTAGTGAAGATCATCTTTGTGAACAAAACGTGTAAGTGCCATGATATTTTGTTTGTCATCCAAAATCCAAAGGAAAAATCCCAGCGCGACGCTAACTTCAACAACGTCCTCCCTGCAACACTCTATTGGTGCATGTAATTTGAAGACCTCATGGCAGAGCTCCCCCCACCTTTAACTTGAGCAGAGGTCCAATCAGCGAGCACTAGTGAAAACCCTTTCGAGGGTGTGAACACACTGAAAGTAACACAGAAGTCGAACTGAATGAATGTGAACGCAGCCCATGTAGCCTAACCCTGAACTATGTTGTAGAATTGACCTGAATCTGTTCATTTGGGGTGCCTCGACTGCGTCACTGAGGGAAAAAGCTAACAGGTGACTGATTGTAATATTATTGGAAGGCAGTTCACAAACAGCTTTACTTTTATTCCCAATTTTTACATCTATGGTGTCACATCCAAAATTCTTGAATTCTGACAGATTCTTACCGATTGTATTAGTTGTTTGAATATTCCAAAAATAAATCAAGAATCAAAACAGTAACAGCCCTAATGAAAAGCCCTTAAATGTGGTTATTGAAGAACAAAGAAATGTACTGATTGGGAGTTAAAAAAGAAACTAAAATCAGCATTTCTCTCTAGTGTCATGTTAACGCTATAGATGACCTCTAACATATCTCTGGTGTGCCTGTGCTGCACTTTGTTACTCATCGCCTGACATGTACGGCGATAAAGAAATATCTAATAAACTATAAACGGTGTATGGCGCTAGCGAGTGTTGAACTTAAAAGAATATCAGGCCAGACTGGCTTTTTTTTTAAGGTTTTACAAGCCTGATCTTTGCCCACAACACATTGAAAGGTAAACATCACACAATATCGCTGTAGGAACACAGTGCCATTTAGCTTTTTTCTCTGAAGCACATCAGTTGGGTATGCCCCACCCTTGTCTGTCTGCACTGCCACGTTTTCAAAGCCTAAATCGCCGACGAAGACATCATGCCGCGTCCTTCGAGGCTGCCGCCACCACCATGCGCAGGACTCGGCCAGCTTGGCTTCCGGGGCGTTTCTTGCCTGGAGAGCTGGGATTGGACGCTGACGTTTGGACACTCCTTGCCCCATGACTCACCATGGTGGGGAGGAGGGAGTTGGACGGGGAGGGAGGGGAGGAGGAAGAGGAGGTCGGGGACAGGGAGGAGGAGGAGGGTGAGGATGAAGAGCAGTAACCGTGTTGGGGGGCGGGGGTGAATGTGGAGGCGAGGACGAGGCGGTGCTGGCGTTTGCTGCTGCTGCTGCGAGGCCCGTGGTGGGCCGGGCTGACGTTAGCGTGGGATGGCGACAAGACGTGGCTACACGAGGGGAGCAGATGACTCAGATTCAGAGACGGGATAAAAGACTTGTGAGGAGGAAGGGAGGAAGAAAAGGAAGGAGAGGACGGAGAGGGGGAGCGAGGTGGGGAGTGTGATGGAGAAAGTGAGAAGCTTTTCACCGAGGAGGAAGAGCTGAGGGGACACAAGAACGCCTGTTGCCTGGAGCGCTGGGCGGAGGAAGGAGAGGAGGAACGGGGGGAACACTTTGAAGGAGGAGACAGAAGAGAGTGCTTCCCGGGGGAAGAGGTGGAAGAAGCAGAGGAGGAGGAGGAGGAGGAGAGGCTTTTGAGGCGCTCGGTGGTGTCTGAGCAGTGAGGAGTGGCCAGAGCGGCAGACGGGTGTTGCCCAAAGCTATGGCACAAGGCTGGGATCTTAGAGGCACGCAAAGCAACGACAGAATGGCTACTATCCACGGCTGCTCTACTGCTTCTTCTGTCAGCCTGCAAACACACACCACGCAACACGGCAAGTCAACGGCAACAGCACACAGCCCACGTGAAAGGACAACAACACTCACTTTGAGCCCTCATACATGTTATTTCTATGACTTGGCCAGCCAGTCCCTTTCTCGAGGCTAGAAATGATCTCGTCGCAAAGTGACGCAGTGAAATTCATCCACATAACTTCTGTTGTCAAATAAATTTAGTAAAAAAGTACAATAATTCCCTGTGAAATGTAGTGCAGGAGAAGTATAAAGTGGTCATGTCTCTTCCAGATAAAGCAAATCTCAAATATTAGGTGATTTTTATCATTTGCTGATCCACAAAAAGTTATACATGCTTTTATTTATTCTCAGCTCGATTACTGTAATGCACTTCACTCGGGTCTCAGCCAGGGCTCCTCCACCGTCTCCAACTAGTACAAAACGACCTGGAACGTGCCCTCTCGACCGCTGGGATCTGCAGACAGGGCCCTGCTGCTTCCACCCACATCACGCCATCAGATCCTAGCCACTTTCAAATCTCTTCTTAAACCTTTCCTTTTGGTGAAAGCCTTTGGAAAATCTTGTTTCTTTTATTGTTTTTATGTCCTCTTTGGTCGTGTTCTTTGAAATTATTCTCAATCTAGTAACGTTGTATGGTTATTATTCCATTCTTTTGCAAAGCACTTTGTAACATTGTTGAGAAAAGTACTATATGAATAATGTTTATTATTATTATTACAGAAACGACTCAAGAAAAGTACAAATACCACAAATTTGTACTTAAAGGGCCAGTGTGCAGGGCTGAGGGCCATCTAGTGGTGAAAGTGCCGCTCGCTTCCCCCCCCCTCTACTTTCTGGCCAGGCTCATCACTGCAGAAAGGATTGTGGATTTCGGAACGTTACTAAACTTGTTGGACGCAGTCCCCCTAATTTGCCCTATTGAAAAGGTTTGGAGGGAGGGTTTCAGATGCAGTTTGACAATCTGATAAGAACCGAGGTTATTCTTGTTAACGCAAACTAACCAAATAACAAGAACTAAATTGAAACATTTTCATGAACTGAAATAAAATCCCGCTTTAAAAACGAACTAAAACTAAGTTGAAATTGGAAACAAAGTCAAAACTACAATTAAAAACCAATGAAAAATGCAAAACTATAATAACCCTGATAAGAACTTTGTGGAAAACATACTGGTGCGTTTATTTGTACCATCAACTTCTCTATCAGGACTGGCAGCAAAACATGGCACATTTCTTTTTTGGAGCAGATTATATAAAATTGGATCATGCAGAAAGCTAATATGATAGCGTCCTCTCTTTTCTACTCTCTGGTTTGGAGCTGCCTCCTAACTATAAACTGAAACCCACCTTTGTTTCTACTTGCTCTAGTAGTCTCAGCTCCACAAATGAACGCTAGCAATAATCGAATAATCCACCCCTGAACACGAGCAGACTCTGGTGAATGCTGATGTAAATACTCTGTAGACTCTCCAGCAAGTCTATAGTCTTGGTGATACTCAGACCAGTCCTCCCTGCACCTGTTTGTGCCTTTTTCAAAGTCTGTTAGATCACATGTTTCAAAGCAAATTCTAACTTCTGTTTACATCCAGAGTGAGTAAAGAAATCAAGCTGCTGGTGTGCGCACTAACTGACATTATGACTAATGCAAGCGATAAGGAAAGCCCTCATTTTTCTACTGGGGCAGGATCTCTACATTTTTGGGCCTTGGCAGTACTAAGGCTCACAAAACAAGTAACGCCACATTTTTTTGGCTATATGAATCGTACTTTTGCTTTCCATCGCATAAAACACATTTTCCATTTACATTTAGTCATTTAGCAGACGCTTTTATCCAGAGTGACTTACACAGAAACAGCTCTCATTTTCTGGATAAACCCCATAAAATGCATGATAACTTATATTTACTATACTGGCCAAAGACATAGTAGTAACACACATAACTGAAAAAATTCTGCGCTTGTTCCTCTTAATTTAATCAGGATCAGTTTAGAAAAAGTAAAGTTAATGTACAAACTGTCTATGACAGAAGATATTAAAATACATAAAATACTTTTTTCTTCTTTCAGCAAAACTACAAATTGTTTTTTAATCACTTCAACATGTCATTACAGATTTGACATTATGATTAAACGACTTTCACTTAACAGTGGTGCCACCAACCACAACATGCATGCAGTGCTTACAGGGTGACATACTCTTTTATGACATAAATGCGAGGGTAATGACATGTTTCAAGTGGATTATGAATATTTGTTAATGACGGCTTCCGTGTGTTCTTTTTTGAGGAACAGTTTTTGACACCCAAATAATATTTCCACAACTCACTGCCAGATGAAGAATGGTTTCACACGGTGAACATGCAGGTTACATGCAGGTGAAGATCCACTCTCTGATCTCGAGACTTCAACTGTGACATCAACTGTGCTGAGTTTCAAAAGATCTACAGCAAATGTTTGATATGGGGACATTAATGAGTGCTATAACAAAATCAGGGAGTGAACTTTGAAAGTGTGCCAAGGTGACGAGGAATGTGAACACAGCCATAAACAGAAAGATAGAACTTGAGGAAGACCCACATAGCCACAAAATAAGACAGATATGCACCACCACAGAAATGACCGCAACACATTTAAAATCACTCAAACAATATTATTCACTCTTTTTCCAAGCTCTTGACATTGTAATTATTGCATGTGACACTTGCTAAAAATTGTTCTACTGCTGAAAATATATAAAAGTGACCACTGATGATATCTAATTTCCTCTCATCTAAGCTTTTTATTTATAGGTAAGTAGTCTTTTAGCTACTTACTAGTTTGTTAAAATTAAAACATGTATATTTGAAAAAGAATTGGCGTAATTACAGTAGACCAATTCTGCAGTTCAAGCAAATAAGATGGGAATTTACTCAGATATATTCCACATGACTTATCCCTGACTGAAGCTACTTCTTTCTTGCTATGGGACAAAGACAGAAGTGGAAAAAGTATTAATTGTTGCTTTTCTGAGAGCAGGTTTTTGTTTAAGTGACCATTTACATAATGACAATCTCTGATGGGAGGGTTAAGTTTTCCCTCAGTTAGTTGGCACTAAGTAGTTGAATGTACTGATTCTTGACATAAAAGGTGAAAGGTTGTTTAACCGGCTATCTGCCTTTACCATTTGGTGGATCATTACAGTCTGTGCCGAGTCAGAGCTGCTAAGCTCAGGTCTCTCAGAGTTCATTTACCTGGATTTTCTTTTGGTTCTGCATCTGGGTGGCCTGCTGCTGGCTCTTAGGTGTCTTCTCTAGTGAACCACAGGAGTGGTGAGACTTGAAGTGGGATTGCTGAGTAGAAGAGCTGGAGCTGCTGCTGGAAGTCTAGCAAAGCGATGCACAAACAAAAGGTTACTTAGTACAGACTGGCTGGGACTATTCATGAATGCTGCAAATGAGGACCAAAGATGACATCAAACATTGTATTCCAAGTTATTTAACCACAGTAGCACGTAAAGGAAAAATGTACATTTGAGTAGTGGCGTATGTTAGTCATCATTGCTGGTTGAAATATGAAAACAGTAAGGTATCTTGAAAAGATACTTTCACGATGTCAATAACAATGTTAATATTAGACAATATTAAATGACATATTCAAAGACGTGATTGACACAAACAGACGCAACTCTGCGCTGGGCGGTATGAATTGACGAAAAGATTTGTCTGTGTGAGTTAAAAAATATTTTCACTTGAGGAAGAAATTCCATTTCATCATTCATGAACTTACAAAGACAAGGGGGGGGGGGGTGAGGTCTGGATTCAGAGCTGTCATACAAACAGCACAGACACACAGAATGATTGCTAAAGCTAGTGTGTGTACAGTTGGTCCATTGTGGCAAATAAACAGAATGCACAGTCCAGTGGTCAAATTTTGTGCCGATAACACAAGGTAAAAAAAAAAGTCTTGTTCATTCTGAACACATCTTTATCTTATTTGTCACATTTTAGCTGTCCTTAGAAAGACTTATTTACAATCTTGTTGACTGCATTTGTCATTGAACCATAAGCAGTTTGTTGCCAATTAAACCTTCAGGCTACACTGATAAATGGCCAGTAAAAGTCTGTGTGTATTTCCTGGTAAGAATTACTACTTACTTTGCTTGAGGACACAAAATGACCCCTGGCTATGAAAGAAAGATTCATAGAACACAAAACACATATGAAGAGTCAGACAGTCAGAGGAGAGGAGGAATCAGAGCCCACCAACAGCCCAGCACCACTGAAGCATGCGAGCTCCGCAGGCAGAGGAACATCAGACCTGTTTCTTGGTGGAGGTTTTCCCTGTGTCATGTGGAGGCTGGGGTTTGGCCCTCTTACTCTGAGTTGGATTTGGGCCCTTGAGAATCTGAGAGGCTGGCCTCTTGGATGGGCTTCTCTCCCTTTCCTGTTTGACTTTGCTTTTAAACTGAGCTCTGTCAGTGGAGTCAAAGGAACAATCAGGGGACTGCGGAGCTGAAGACACAATGGAGGAGGGGGAAGAAGGGGCAGTTATGCTGTCCACACTGATTTCCAACTGTTTAATGGACTCTTCTGGAAAGCTATGTGTGTCAAATGAACTCTTACAGAGCTCCTCTACCCGGCTCTGTGAGTGTCCGGTATCAATGGGAGCGAAGACCTTGATGTCTCTGTCACAGGTATTGCCCTCATCTAAGTTGAATTGTTTGGTACTGTTGATCTCAAACCTCTTGGGTTCCTTGATCAGCTTCTTGCTCTCCTTCACTGACCTTCTGTCCGATGCTATCTCCTCCTCTTCCTCATAGACAACAACAGTCTTCTTTCCAGTTTTAGTCATTCCTGTTCGAATGGCCTGGCTAATTGCAGCCAGTTTGTTTTTGGGGAACTTGAATTTGAATTTCCTTTTGGTCTCTGCTTTTCTAAGAGAGTCTGGATTACCCTGGTCTTGGCTTTCAGGAATTGAGCCATTATCTGCTAAAGGGCATTGATGCTGCACATGTAGAGAATTATGACCATTTCCTGGGATGTCTTCAAAGTCTATGCCTGTATTTATTTCAGTGATGCAAATTTTTCTCATGCCATGTTTCTCTTCTTCCTGTTTTGTCTCCTCTTCATCCACAATATTTTCTGGTGAGAGAATCCCATCAAGATCTTCCTCATTTTCAAAGATGGTAGACAGACGCTTATAGGATGACTGAATGTCCATAGGCTCATTCAAGATAACGATAATATGTTTCTTGTCAGATTCACCACTTTCCTCGAAACCTGGGTTCTCATGTGTCAGATAAGTGGATTGACCAGTGCTGTCCCCAGCTACAATCTGTATGTCCAAGCCACTCATTTTGGTATGGTCTTCCTCTTTGGACTGTGTCCTGACTCTGGTCTTGGAGATTCTAAGGTTGATTTTACCAGTTGGAGGTGGTGGAGGAGGAGGTCCCTCATCGTCCCAAATACTGGGGCTCAGGCTACCTCCTTCTTCTGTGTGTTGTGATTGGTCCCTGAATACCTGCACTGTTGCCTCCTGGTTCTGCTGCTTGCTGCTGTGGCTGTAAGTCAAGCTGGGTGAAAGGGGGGAACGTTTTAGGACTGAAGTAGAAACTATACGCTCTTGATCGGAGCTCAGGGACTTATCCTGCTGAAATTTTGGTGAAGACTCGATAGAACAAGCATCCGAGGAGTTTTCGTTTTGTAAAGTTACAACTACCATCACATTTGACTTAATCTCAGCTGACATCTCCTTGACAACTTTTTCATTAGTCTGGTCTGGACTTGTGATGTCAGTTGCTTGATTGTTTTCTTTTTGTAGAGTAACAATTGGTGTAAACTTGACCTTCTTTTCTGCTGTGGTTGGGGAACACAACTGTCCAACAACCTCCTTGTTAATCTGATCAAGAGTGTTCAGAGTAAGATCATTTTCTTTTTGTGAAGTTGTAACTGTAAGTACATCAATCTTCTCTGATTTCTTTTGGGTTGTTGTTGGCACCTCCTCATTCTTCTGGACAGTCTGAACATCTTGTAAAGCTACAGGTGAGGGTACCTCCACCTTCTCTACTGTTGCACAGTTGAAAGAAGGCACTTGTTTAACTGCCTTCTCCTCTACTTCCTTCTCCTTATCAGGACGTACACTGTCTTTACAAACTTCACTGTGTTCTTCCAGTCCAACTGCTGTTATGGGTTTATGAGGACAGCCATCTGTCATTCCCTCCTGAGGAGCTGACTGGTGGTCAGCTCTTAACTCAGAAGGGTTATGATTGGTCACCTGTGATGTTGGAGATGTCCTCACCTCTCCTTTCCATTGCTTATTTCTACTTGGCAAATTACTCTTATTTGACAGTTCAGTAGTCACCTATAATTAGAAAAGGAAAGATTAAACACTTCTTCATCTTGTTAGGAAAAAAATGCCTTTTATATAGGAATGTAGCACTGATAAGACCTGGTGAATGTTATGAGTTAGAATGTGGGAAATGAACTTCATGCTTCCTCCGGATGCCCAAATAAGGAGACAGTCGGGGCAAGTGAGTGTCAACAACCGGCAGAAGTGTGTGTATGTGCCATGAGATAGCAAAAGAGTGTGTAACATGAGCGTGTAACAGAGAAATATAAATTAGGGGGACCGAGAGAGAAATGGCATTAATTTCTTGTGCCTTTTCATCTGAAGAGTTTTTAAGAAGGAGATTGTGAGCAGTAACATCTACAAAAAGGGACTTTTGGAACTTTGTCACTGTCAGAAGAATTGTGCATTCAAAAGGATTAACCATTTACTCAAGTGAGAATCATAAATTCGGACTTAAGTTCCTTTTCGCACACTATGGATTACGGACACGAGACTCTAAGAACATGTTGGGAGCTTTGGACGGAGCTGTGAATTGTTCATCAGCGACTCGGTCAACAGGAAGAGTGGGGTCGTTCCGGTGAGACAGACTCTGCTTTATCCATCTTCCAGAAACAGATAACTATTGAAATTTAGACTTAGCCGTGTATTTACTGAATGATTTATTTGAATGATTTGTTTGACAATTGAACTCTGAATTGAGCTGTTTTACTGCTGCCCTTGCTAAAGCTTATTGCAATAAATAATAGTTAAAGTCTAAATTGTGGACAGTGGTAGAAAGTTAGGTTGTTGTGTGCATAGCATCTTAAGAGGTTCTTACAGATTACTCTAGCCAATGTAATTAACAGTCCCTTGGGGCTCACATCCGAGCCACAAAAACCCATCCTAGCACCATAACAAGAGCCCAGATTAATTAGAGGAGAGCTACCAGTAATGTGCGCGGCTGGTATTGGTAACTGAAGCGAACGAGCTATTCGGTCGATTGTTATATCAGAGGAAGAAGGGTAGATGCTTGGAAATAGGCAGTTTGAAGCTCGGCGTGTCTCCTCACCACCAGCTGAAATAGTCAATGGTTTAGGGTACTTGAGAGTCTAAGGCTCTGACCCTATAAACGGATAACTGGTCCAGTACTTACTGTATGGGGGATTACCATGCTCTGACACCTCTTTCATGACTTCTTATGTTTGCCTCAGTATGTGCATCCTAAGATAATTTTGATAGTATAATGATTGTAGAATCAAATCTTAGAAAATGTTCTTACTTTATGTGTTACTTACTCTATGTCCCCATGCATTCCATTTGACTAACGGAAGTGCCTCATGTCATGTTCTCTCCAGGTCAGATTTATTTTAAATGTTACCAGCCTTATAGGAGTTATTGCAAGTGGAGCTGCCATTAAGGGAGTGAAGAGGTCAACATAGCCGTTAAAGGTGAAGGAAACTGGTATTAGCTTTACTGAAGAAAAAGGCTGGTGACAGACGGCTTCACCTTCTGTAAAAGTGATATTTTGATGGTTAACCTTGCTAACATGAATGCGAATGATGGATGGAAAAAAAAATCAACGAGTTGTGTACATCACTAGTTGAAGAAACAATAGGTTTAGTTTTGTTAGAGCCAGTTAACATTAGAACAAATTCAGATATTGAACTCATTGTGGATTATAAGAGCAGAGTAAGTCAGGAGTAGTAGTAGTAGGTAGTTCTTTTTACCTTAGGCTCCATCTCTCTGCTCTGGAGCTCAGAGGTTTTGAGTTCAACCACACCTTTGCTCCCTACATCCCTCATAGTGCATTTCTGAAACACCTGGGTGAGAGGGCAGAGGGTCCATGGTGAGGGTTAGGGTCACAGAGATTGGCGTGGGGTCGGCAGCATGGGGATGCTATGGACCCTAACACCATTTATTAATGCGCTAACATGTTCATGATGTCAAATTTTACTTGGGGGTTTCTTTAGTGGGCACATACTGTATGTAAGAGTGGAAGCCAACTGAAGATCCCATTTGGTCAAAAAAAAAAAATCTACAGAGACGTATTGACCAGTTCTATACTCAAAGTTTATTTAAAATCCACTTTATCAAATCAGCAGTGTGACATACTCATTGAACCCCACCTTTAATAAAAGGCCACTATGACACAGGAAAGCACACGATAGCATCAGATCTGATGTCCTGGTAGTTTCCTTGTTTGAGTATTTGATCTGTTTAAGATTCAAAAAACAGAAAATTATACCTGTAGCTCTTTCATGAATTTGTTGTCCTCCTCCTCTTCCTCCTCGTCCTCCCTGTGTGCTGAGGCTGTAGCAGAGGTGGACGTGGAACCAGCCAGAGGTGCAGGAGCACACATCTGGGGTTTGGGTTTGACTTCTGATGGCTGTCTTGGGGGTTTGGGCTGAGGAACCACAGGTGGCTCTTTCTGTTTCTCACTCTCATCCTTAATAAACATATTAATGCAGTAAAAACACAGAATAGAATATCTGAAGTACTTAATTGTTTTATGTTTGCCATTTTTAAGAAGGGGCACAGCCTTTGGTTTCATTATTTTGTGACATGTATATATAGATAATAAATTGGCCAAGTTAGGCTTCAAAGTCACTTCAACTTATATCAAGTCTACATGTGTTTAGTACAGCAGATATGGGGATGTATACTGTGCTAGTAAGTGGGGCTGGGATGGTATGTCATTAAAACAAAAATGTCATTAAATTATCTTAAGTTTGTGTATTAATTCAAACTCACATTATGTATTTAATTTCGCATCAGCATAGAATGTCAAAGTATAATCATGAAAACTTAATTTAGAGAGATAATACATTAAGTGGTGTATTTTAAATTAAATAGGCTACTTGGTAATAACTTAAAAAAATAATTTTCATGACATTCAAAAGTGGTTGTCCACTAAGCTATAGAAATAATGCCAAATTAAGGTGAGCTAAATATGATAGTGTAAAAGCTAAAGATACAATATGTGACACGGCCAAAATGATCATGTGGAAAGCCCTCAGTCTTCACTTTGGCTACTAATTTCAAGCTAACGCCACTTTCATGACAAACTGCTGCTCAGCTTTGAATGCTCCAGAGGTCCACACTTAGGTTTAAGTTTCAAATATTGATGTGATAGGCATATGGTTTAACTGGGAGATTCCAGCATACTGTTAACTACTGACCAGCAACCAGTACTTAAATTCTGAAAATTACATCTATAACCCATTTAGATTGTTTATGACTCACCATTCTTGTTTTTTCAAACAGCACCATAAGACAGTCCACATGATAAAGAGAGGTGTTTCTGACTTAATTAAAATTTGTTCTCAAAACCTCGGCTTGCAGAAGTGTTTACCACGGAGCCAGAGCCTTCAGCTTTCAAGCTCCTCTCCTGTGGAATCAGATCCCATTTTGGGCCACTATCTCCACATTTAAGAGTAGGCTAAAGACTTTCCTCTTTGATAAAGCTTATAGTTAGGGCTGGCTCAGGACAGTCCTGACCCATCCCTTAGTTAAGTTGCTATAGGCCTAGACTGCCGGGGGACTTCCCATGATCCTCCTCTCCCTCTCCATCTGTATGCATTCTCATCCCATAAATGCATGTTACTACCTCCCTGAGGAATATTTTAATCACAATATCTGTAAAGAACTAACATTTATTAGTTTTAAGATTCAGTTGTCTTTGTGACTTTATGCTCTATTTAATTTTTTTCTAATTCTTTTACTAGAATGTGCCCAGACACACATACCTGGGCTCCAACCGGCTCTTTCCTGGCAGTGAAAATCACCTCTCCTGACCTTCCTGTGGTAAGACCTGAACTGACACAATGGAACCTGGGAAGAAAATAATAATAAAAAAATAATAATACGTTAGAGGTGATTTATAGTTTTTAGACTTGATAAAGTCCTGCAGAAAGCCTGGTTTGCAGGTGATGCTCAGTGATGAACTGACCTTCGTGGAGGAGGAGGAGGAGGAGACTTGTGGGCCCTGTCTGGACTCTGCTTCATCTCCTTGTCCATACTGGAGCGGCGGGGTTTCTCCACCTGTGGCCGGCTGCCGCGCTCTGTGCTGGGAGAAGCTGAGGGTGGAGCTGATGGAGCAGCTGATGGTTGAGCTGCTGGAGTAGGTGAGGGAGGAGGCTCCACAGCAGATGCAAGAAGCTGCAAGGCTGCTGCTGGAGCTTAACATATCCAAACATCAGAGTGCTGTCATTTAGTAATTTAGAATAGTAAGAAAATACATCTCTAAAAAATACACTCATGTTTGTTGTTGCACTGGTTCAAAGCTGTGTTCTGACATAGTGTTGGAAGTGAGTGAACCACTTAGTGCCACAAAAAAATAAACAGCAGCCAACAACATAGATATAACAAGGGTTAGAGATATAACCCGAGACATTCCCTTTCAAGGGAACTGGCACTGCGTCATTGTAATGACAGTTTGGGGAATGAACTACCACTATGCCACACCGATCGCCACCACCTAGTGTGAAGCTGGTACCCAGGCACACAAGGAGGCGAGCACTCTAGCTCCTGGTGTCGCAGGGAGGAGCAGACTGCAATACCTAATGAAGGTGTATGGGGTGGCCCACCCAGCCGCCTCGCAGATATCCTGCAATGAGGCTCCAGAAAGGAGGGCCACCGAGGAGGCCATGCCTCTCGTAGCATGAGCCCTCACGGCCATCGGTGAAGGCAAATCGTGCACCTGATAAGCTGTAGTAATAGCGTGGACAATCCAGTTACTGATTGTCTGTTTAGAAGCGGGCAGCGATCTTGGAGGAACTCCAGCACTGAAGCCACCGGACAGTGAACTGGGTCTACCTCAAGCTCTCTTCACCAACTGGAAAACACATTCCACTTCAGGCTGTACAGTCTCCTGGTGAAAGGAGCCCTGGAGCTAAGTAAGGGCTCCACGACACCTGCTGAAAGGCCCTTTCCTAGGTACTGGGCACCCTCAGGGGCCAGACCCAGAGGTTCCACAGCTCTGGCAGGGGGTGAGATATTGTGTCCCCCGCCTGAGACAACAGATCCCTCCTCAGAGGGACCTGCCATAGGAGGCCGTCTAGCATGTCCGATGATGTCGGAGAACCAAACTCGGGTCGGCCACAGGGGTGCTACTAAGAGAAGGCTGACGCCCTCACGGTGGACCCATTCCAGGACTCCCAGGAGCAGAGCAAGTGGGGGAAATGCATACAGAAGCCACCTCGGCCACGTCTGTGTCATGGCGTCCAGCAGGGCTGGATGCTGGAGGGAGAACCACAGTGGACAGTGGGACTTCTCTCGAGACGCGCAGAGATCCACTTCCACCGGGCCGAACCTCCTGCACATGGCCTCCACCACCTCTGGATGGAGTCACCACTCCCCAGGCCTCAGCCCCTGCCTCAACAGGATATCTGCTCCCTGACTTTGGTCCCTGGGAATGTACATCACCCTGAGGGATGACAGTTTCCCCCTGGGACCACATGAGGACCCGATGTGCCGGTCTGCATAGAGGGCATGACCTCAGGCCCCCCTGATGATTCAGATACAATACCACGGCCATGTTGTCAGATCGTATCAGGACGGGAAAAAGCTCCTCAGGGCTTTGTAGACCGCCAGCAGTTCCAGGCAGTTGATGTGCCAGGAAGAATGCCGGGTCCCCCACGGACCTCTCGCAAAGCGGCCGCCCATGATCGCACCCCGACCAGTGAGGGAGGCATCTGTTGAAACGGTTTTCCAGCAACATGATGCTCCTAGAACTGGCCCTTGGGCCAGGAACCAAGGTGCCTTCCATCTGACGAGGGAATGAAGGCACCTGCGCGTTACCCTGACCATTCGGAAGGGATTCCCCTCAGGGAAAACTCCTTGGTCTTCAGCCACCACTGTAGGGTCTCATGTGGAGCAGGCCGAACGTTGGACGTGGCTGCCATGAAACCCAGCAGTCTCTGGAACTGCATGACAGCGAGGCTGCAGCCTAGCTGCACCCTGGAGACCGCCACCCGTATGGACTTGATCCGTGCGGGGGACAGCTGTGCCCACATTGTTCTCGAGTCCCATACGACCTCCAGGAACGTAGTCCGCTGGGAGCGCGTCAACACGCTCTTCTTCTTGTTAAGTCTCAGCCCCAAGCACCTCATATGGGCCAGCACGAAATCTCGATGCCGTACCGCCAATTCGGACGACCTGGCCAGGATAAGTCAGTCATTAATATAAGTGAGTACACGAACGCCCTGGAGTCTCCAGTGCTGCATCCATGCACTTTGTGAAAGTGCGAGGGGATAGAGCTAGGCCGAAGGGAAGAACCCGAGACTGGTACGCTTTGCCCCCGAAAGGGAACCTCAGACACTTCCTGTGACATGGAAGGAAGGATGGAGATGTTTAAGTAGGCATCCTTCAGATCTATCGTGACGAACCAGTCCTCAAACTGGATCTGACTCACTATGGCTCTCCCTTTCTTAGTGGAAAGGTGAGCATTCTGAACCTGTATTTCCTCAGAGACCGGTTCAGATGCCTGAGATCTAATAAAGGACGCAACCCCCCATCCTTCTTTGGAACTATGACGTGCCGACTGTAGAACCTGGACTGGACTGGATCTGGTGGAGGAATACGTTCTATAGCCTCCTTAACCAACAGGGAGTGTACCTCCTATTCCAATACCCGCACCTGCTCGGGACCGACAACCGTCCAGACCACCATCTTGAATCCGGGGGGGAACTGAACTGAAGCCTATACCCCCATTCTACAGTCCACAGGGCCCATACAGATATATCCGGACAGCATGCTACCATGCACCAAGGTGACGGACCTGAGGGCCATGCTTCTTCAGCTGCCTCTAGTAAGAGCTGCGGCGGAGCAGCACCCGCGTTCGAACACCTCGTATTCTCCCTGCCGGTCAGGGGAGGAGGCTCGGTTGATAACCGGGGCCGGCCTTGAGAGGCTGGTTCCCTTCTCCCCTCATGCTGCGGTGACTGGCTCGAACCACCCACGTCACCCCCTTCCACGCTCCGGACATCCAGCTCCCCGGAACTGGATCCTCTCTGCGCGGGCTCCACATACAGGGCTTCAGATGCCGCGGACTCAGCGCTTCCGGATCCCGAATGTGGGTAGGCTGTTTCAGTAAACAACAAACAGTCAGTCGAGAGCGGAGCGTCATATCTCTCCTCAGAGAGGGCACTTACCTTGCTCTCCATGCAGACAGCAGACACGATGTGTGTGGCCTCTGAACATGTCCCCATTCCGGTCAGAAGAAGCCGCGATGCGGGCTTCCGGTCCCGAAAACAGGTGGGAATTAGCGGATGAGCATGCCCTCCTGTTCTTAGTGCCGCCACGAGACCCGCACCAAGCGGAGCTCACGCTGCTCACGGTCAAGCTCGAGGGCCGACCGAGCGAGCTCCATTCTCTCGCCAACACAGAGTGCTAACGCTGAAGAGCAAAAAGCCACCTGTGCTATGTTCCAGCATCCCTTTATACCTTCCGGGTATGCCGTCACATACTACGCCATGAGCAACGCCAATCAGGATTGGACTTTTTCCATTCAAGCTTCAGACACGCTATGCTGGGAGCGTTCCCCAAACTGTCATTACAATGACGCAGTGCGAGATCCCTTGAAAGGGAACTGATATTTGATGATGTTAGTATTTTGTCCATGCTGTCAAACAGGAAAATATAAATATTGGATCAGGACTCTCTGGTAGACACATAATACCAAATGACAGACTGGGATTGTTTGGGAAATCCTTAGTGCAAATGGCTGAGTATTATTTTCTTTGTTCAAACTGGAATCATACCTGTGTCGGAGGGTTTTAGCTGGGTGGAATCCACCTCATCACTCAGCTTGGGAGGTGTGTCTTCCTGGGTATCAGACAGAAGTGCCTGCTGCTCCACTGAGGCTGCAGCACAAACACAACACAACACACACAGAAAAACTATTACAGTTTTTCCATGATATTAAAACACCAAACACCATGTGAATCCCTTTTAAAGATAACAAATCTCAAAATAACCACACTGCCTTATTTATATTGTGTAATGACTTCTGATGGTAGAACTTAATAATGGCCAGTAGAGTCCGATGTTTTTTTTCAAGTGTTTCATATATTATCTCTCATGTATCCCAGTGTTCAAATGTGCCATTGTACACAGATGTTAATCACACTATATATCTTTCGATATATTTTTACGCTGCCCTGTAAAAAAACATTAATCACCAAATTTGGTGATTTTGAATTGTTAAGATAAACTGAAGGAGAAAATTATTCTTCTTGAGTAAAATTCTCCTTTCTTAAGATAAAGAAACCATTTTAAAAGGATTGTTTGAAAAATGCCTTGTCACAAAACTTAAAACAGGGCAGTTTTTCTTATGCAAAGTTTACATTTTGGAGATACATGGTTTTCACAAGACAGTGACTATGTTATTAACTCAACCCTTGCTTTCATTCTTTTTAGTCTACTGTGTGTGGCTTCCTTACGTTTTGTAATGCACTGCAGCTTAAATAAAGAACATTGAAAAGTGTCTTAGTAAAACAGCTGTGAAGTTCCCTTTCAAGGGAACACAGCCCTTTCAGTGACTACACTCCGGGAACACCGTGATCGGATATGAATCACATGTAGAACCTAGTCCAATCCTGATTGGTGTGATGTCACAACGTGATGTATGCCAGTGATACCAGAAGTTATAAAGGAAGCCGGCTTCCCTGTTGTCGTCAGTCTTCTGATCTTCAGCAAGCGCTCTGTGTCTGTTTACAAGAGAACAGCCTAGTCAAGAGAAATGATGAGTGAGAAGTGACACTTTAGGAAGTGTATTCACCCCTGTCCAAGCTTTATTCCCAGCGATGACACACACGATGTGTGTCAGCTGTTCGGGCAGAGAGCATTGTCTGTCAGCCCTCGAGGGCAGGGCCGGCCTGTGGAATAGGTGGAACAGGGAAATGCTAGGGGTGTCCCTTGTGATGGGCGGCGCCCCTAGCATTTGCATCTTCACACTGAGGTGTCAAGATCTTGGACAAGGCCGTTTTCATCTTGGTTGTCAAACCCCACTGTTCGCCATTGTACATTGATTGTGGGACTCCAGGAGAATGGCTACAGCATCATGCCGCAAATTGAGGAGACGCTGGTGGCATATTTATTGCTGGAAGCTGTGTCTTCCATCAAAGCTCCAACGTTGCTTGATAAGCCTTGCCCCACTACGTCCTCTTTAGTGGGCAAGGCCTATATGGCTGCGGGTCAGGCATGCCTGCACACGATGGTCATCTTGCAGGCTTATCAGGCTGACCTGCTCCATCGCTCCGGGCCACCCAGGAGACGGCCTGGGCCATTGTCCACTCCATGGCGCTGCTGGCAGTGACAGAGAGGCATTTGTGGCTGAACATGTCAGGCATCAAGGAGAAGGATAAATCCTTCCTCCTGGATGCCCCGTGGTTGAGAGGTTTCAGGAGGTGAAGTAAGGGGCGGCGTTTCAGCTCTTGATTCTCCATCGTCAGACGCCCCAGGGGATGGCTGGGGAGGCCTAGTACTATCTACATCCAGCAGCAACTACATGCAGGTCCAAAAGGAGAGTGTGGCGCAACAGCCTGCTCGCCTGAAGCCCATGAGGGAAAAGGTGGACCTGAGGGCCGTCATTCTTACTAAGCGGGCTTTGGCGAAGAGGCCCTGATGGGTGCGTCGACACCATGCAAAAAGGGAACAGACTTTAGTCTGGGTCCTGACCTCCAAAATCCCTGGGAATTTTGGAGAAGACAGTGGACCCAGAACAAGCGCAGGTTATGGAGTGAAAAGTGCAATCTCTCTTGGAGAAAGGGGCCATAGAGCATAGAAAACCAGAGAGGCACAACGGGTCCTATAGCTGGTATTTTATAGTTCCAAAGAAGGATGGAGGATTACGCCCCATGATGCTGACGATTCCTTATTATTGTGAGCCAAATTTAGGACTCAAATGTGAGTCCGGTTTGGGGACCACAGGATTTTGTCTCTGCTTTTTGCAGATGATGTTGTCCTGTTGGCTTCATCAAATCAGGACCTTCAGCATGCACTGGTACGGTTTGCAGCCGAGTGTGAAGCGGCGTGGTAAAGAAGGAGCTGAGCTGCAAGGCAAAGCTCTCTATTTACCAGCCGATCTACGTTCCTACTCTCACCTATGGTCATGAGCTTTGGGTCATGATCGATTGGACAAGATCCCGGATACAGGCGGCAGAAATGAGTTTCCTCCGCAGGGTGGCTGGGCGCTCCCTTAGAGATAGGGTGAGGAGCTCGGTCACTCGGGAGGAGCTCAGAGTAGAGCCGCTGCTCCTCCCCTTCGAGAGGAGTCAGCTGAGGTGGCTCGGGCATCTGTCCCGGATGCCTCCTGGACGCCTCCCTGGGGAGGTGTTCTGGGCATGCCCAACCGGGTGGAGGTCCCGGGGAAGACCTAGGACACGCTGGAGGGACTATGTCTCTCGGCTGTCCTGGGATCGCCTCGGTATTCCCCCGGAAGAGCTGGAGGAACTGTCTGGGGAGAGGGAAGTCTGGTCATCTCTCTCTGAGAGCACTTTACATCCCAGGATACCTTAATGTGGGAGCGGACATCCTGTCGAGGCAGGGACCGAGCCCCGGGGAACGGAGACTGCACCCCGAGATAGTGCAGATGATCTAGGGGAGGTTTGGAAGAGTGGACATGGACCGGTTTGCGTCCCAGGAGAACACACAATGTCCCCTCTGGTTCTTCCCTGTGCATCCAGTGCCCCTGGGGCTGGATGCTATAGTACAACCATGGCCGAGGCTTCCGCTATACTCTTTTCTCCCAATTGCCCTGCTCCTGGGAGTTCTAGTGTGTAAGCTCTCTTCCTTTATCACACAGAACAACCTCCTGGACCGCAACCAGTCTGGTTTCAAGAGCGGCCATTCCAAGGAGACCGCGCTGCTCTCAGTCGTTGAAGCCCTGAGACTGGCAAAGGCAACATCCAAGTCATCTGTACTCATCTTCCTGGATCTGTCCACTGCTTTTGACACAATCACCATATCCTCCTGTCCTCTCTTAGTTCTATGAGTGTCTCTGGAATCACGTTGCAATGGTTCAAATTGTACCTCGCGGGTAGGTCATTCAGAGTATCCTGGAGAGACGAGGTCTCTGAGTCCCAACATCTCAATACAGGGGTGCCGCAGGGCTCGGTGCTTGGTCCCCTACTCTTCTCCATCTACATGACATCCCTTGGCTCGGTCATTCAGAAGCACGGCTTTTCCTATCACTGCTATGTGAATGACACGCAGCTCCATTTGACATTTCAACCTGATGATTCAACTGTCTCTGCTCGCATCTCGGCATGCCTGAGTGACATCTCTCTTTAGACGAAGGACAATCACCTGCAGCTGAACCTCGACAGAATGGAACTGCTTGTGATCCCGGCCAACCCAAAGATTCACCACAACCTCTCCATTCAACTAGGCTCATCAACCGTTACACCGTCCAGCATGGCCAGAAATCTGGGGGTGGTAATTGATGATCAGCTAAACTTCAAAAGCCATGTCGCCACCACCACCCGGTCCTGTAGATTCATCCCCTACAACATCAGGAAAATCAGACCTTTCCTATCTGAGCAGTCTACACAAGTCCTAGTCCAGGCTCTTGTCTTGTCCAAACTGGACTATTGCAACGCGCTACTCGCTGGACTCCCTGCTTGCACAACCTCTGCAGATGATCCAGAACGCAGCGGCAAGAGTGGTCATCAATGCACTGAAGAGAGCGCACGTAACCCCTCTCTTCACTAGGTTACACTGGCTCCCTGTTGTCCCCCACATCAAATTCAAAGCGATGCTCTTAGTCTACAAGACCACCACTGGTTCTGCACCATCATATCTTTGCTCGCTAATACAGACCTATGCTCCTGCCAGATCCCTGCGCTCTGCAAGCGAACAAAGGTCTAGTGGTACCATGCCAAAAAGGAAAAAAATCACTCTCGCACACCTTCTCTCAATCTGTTCCACCATCGTTGGTGGAACTATCTGCCTGCTCCTACAAGATCAGCAGATTCTGTAGCCATCTTTAAAAAGCACCTGAAAACGCATCTCTTCCATTAACACCTAACTGACAATCACTGACTACTTCTTCCTTTCTATCTCTTTTGAAAAAAACAAAAAAAAACCCTTCCTATCCTTAACATTGTATCCTCTACTGGGCTTTAACAGACTAGTTATTGGTGAACTTTTGCTTTTTGTTACCCTGTGTTGTTATAATTGCTTCCATTGTACTCGTCATATGTAAGTTGCTTTGGATAAAAGTGTCTGCTAAATGATTAAATGTAAATGTAAATGTTCTAGAGAGAGTTCGCTGAACTGGGCCTCAGCTTCTGCTGGTGGCTTTTGGACCTGAGAGCTCTTCCGGACAGTCTCCAGTGGGAGATTCCCGTCAGGAGGGATCTCCTGTCATAGGCCAATGGCGAAATATTTCATCCCCAACCGGGGATATAGAAGCTCTGGGTTTGACCCCTGTGGGGGATCAACTCCGAGCTGTAGGTCTCTCTACCAAGGTAGTTGGGACCAACCTGCATTCTAGAGCCACCTCCAAAAGGAACCGTTATTCTTTCAAGTAGAAAACCTTCACTTTATGGTGCTAAGAGCATCAACTGGTTCCAGTTAACTGCTCAGAGACTTCAGTACTGGAATTCCTTCAGGGCCGGTTTTTGGCTAGGCTTTTCCCCTTTAGACTTAAGTGTTGCCGTTGCACCACTCAAGATTGAACTAGGTTGTACATGTGATTCAGATGCGGTCACACTGAAGACGTTCCCCGAGTGCCATCACCAACACAGCATCTGGTTCCCCTTTCAGGGAACCATGGTTACATGTGTAACCTGAGACATTCCTTTGTAAGCTACTTTAGATCAGAATTCCATTATTCTGTGGTCAATTTAGGAACACTGGGCCTAATGTAGGAACCACTTGTACTGACAGATTTCTGAAGTGGCACATACGAGTGATTTAAGAAAATATTTGTTTTTTTACCAATCTTCTTCTATTCAGAACTTTCTCAGAGGTACAAACAAAGTTCATGAGTGACCTGTACAAACCTGTCGTACAAGTTGTATGGACAGCCTCTCTTCACAGGGGGGAAAACATTTTTTGACTTTGGAGTTAAAATATGATGCTGAAATCAATAAAAACTAAATATATAACTAAAATTAACTTTGCAATGCAAAATTTATAGTCTTTTCACCCTATATCATTATTGTTTGCGTATTTACTGAAAGCTTTGACAAGGTAATTATTATAAGGAGTATTTTTTATTTTAGTGGCATATTTTGGCACAGAAACTGGTACAGTAGTTGTTAGGAAAAAAATGCTCCGTCATAACACTAGACAGTCTCGACCTCCAGTCAAAACATGGCCATGGAGGGCTTTGCTTTAGCAAGACGTTCTTTAGTATCTAGCTTCATGTTAAACCATTCCATCTTTATTTCTGTACAGCTCTGCTCTAATCACATGTAGCTGTATTAATATTTACTAATAGTTTCAGGTCCCTTAGAATGCAACCGCAGGGGGGCACAAGCCAGTGTCTTCATGTGCCAGTCCCAAGTCTGGATAAATGCAGAGGGTTGTGTCAGGAAGGGCATCCGACGTAAAACACATGCCAAACTAAAAATGCGAATCACGACAATGACTTCCATACCGGATCGGTCGGGGCCCGGGTTAACAACGACCGCCACCGGTGCTGGTGACCTACAGGGTACCGGTGGAAATTGGATTACTGTTGGTCGAAGACGAAGAAGGAGAGGAGGAAGGTGTGTTCGTAGGCAGAGAGAGAAGAGGAAAGCTAAGAATGTAGGACTGACAGTAGGGACTTTGAATGTTGGAACTATGACAGGGAAGGCTAGAGAGTTGATTGACATGATGCAGAGAAGGAAGGTGGACATACTGTGTGTCCAGGAGACCAGGTGGAAAGGTAGCAAGGCTAGAAGCTTAGGAGCAGGGTTCAAGTTGTTCTTCCATGGGTCGGATAGGAAGAGAAATGGAGTAGGAGTTATCCTGAAAGAGGAGTTTGTGAGGAATGTTCTTGAGGTGAAAAGAGTGTCAGACAGGTTGATGAGCCTGAAGCTGGAAATTGAAGGGGTGATGTTCAATGTTGTGAGTGGTTATGCCCCACAGGTAGGATGTGAGTTAGAAGAGAAGGAGAAATTCTGGAGTGAGTTAGATGAAGTGATGCAGAGCATCCCCAGAGGTGAGAGAGTGGTGATTGGTGCAGATTTCAACGGGCATGTAGGTGAAGGGAACAGAGGTGATGAGAATGTGATGGGCAGGTTTGGTCTTCAGGACAGGAACGCAGAAGGACAGATGGTGGTAGACTTTGCAAAGAGGATGGAAATGGCTGTAGTGAACACTTTCTTCCAGAAGAGGCAGGAACATAGGGTGACATATAAGAGCGGAGGGAGAAGCACTCAGGTGGACTACATCTTGTGTAGACGTTGTAATCTGAAAGAGACCAGTGACTGTAAAGTAGTGGTAGGGGAGAGTGTAGCCAGACAACACAGGATGCTAGTGTGTAAAATGACTCTGGTGGTGAGGAAGATGAAGAGGACAAAGGCAGAGCAGAGGACGAAGTGGTGGAAGTTGAAAAAGGAAGAATGTTGTTTAGTTTTCAGGGAGGAGCTGAGACAGACTCTGGGTGGTCAGGAAGTGCTCCCAGATGACTGGACCACTACAGCTAATGTGATCAGGGAGACAGGTAGGAGGGCACTCGGTGTGTCATCTGGAAAGAGGAAAGTGGACAAGGAGACTTGGTGGTGGAACCAGGAAGTTCAGGAGTGTATACAGAGAAAGAGGTTAGCAAAGAAGAAGTGGGACACTGAGAGGACTGAAGAGAGTAGACAGGAGTACAGGGAGATGCAGCGTCAGGTGAAGGTAGAGGTGGCAAAGGCCAAACAAAGAGCATATGAGGACTTGTATGCTAGGTTGGATACTAAAGAGGGAGAGGTGGATTTGTACAGGTTGGCCAGACAAAGAGATAGAGATGGGAAGGATGTGCAGCAGGTTAGGGTGATTAAAGATAAGGATGGAAATGTATTGACAGGTGCCAGGAGTGTGATGGGAAGATGGAAGGAGTACTTTGAAGAGTTGATGAATGAGGAAAATGAAAGGGAACGAAGAGTAGAAGAGGTGACTGGTGTGGAGCAGGAAGTAGCAAAGATTAGCAAGAGTGAAGTGAGGAGGACGTTGAAGAGGATGAAGAGTGGAAAGGCAGTTGGTCCTGATGACATACCTGTGGAGGTATGGAAGTGTCTAGGAGAGGTGGCAGTAGAGTTTCTGACTAGTTTGTTTAACAAGATCTTGGAGGGTGAGAGGATGCCCGAGGAATGGAGGAGAAGTGTACTGGTGCCAATTTTTAAGAACAAGGGAGATGTGCAGAGCTGTGGCAACTACAGAGGAATAAAGCTGATGAGTCATACAATGAAGTTGTGGGAAAGAGTAGTGGAAGCTAGGCTAAGGGCAGAGGTGAGCATTTGTGAGCAGCAATATGGTTTCATGCCTAGAAAGAGCACAACAGATGCAGTGTTTGCTTTGAGGATGCTGATGGAGAAGTACAGAGAAGGTCATAAGGAGTTGCATTGTGTCTTTGTAGACTTAGAGAAAGCGTATGACAGGGTGCCGAGAGAGGAGCTGTGGTATTGCATGAGGAAGTCTGGAGTGGCAGAGAAGTACGTTAGAATGGTGCAGGACATGTATGAGAGCTGTAAGACCGTGGTGAGGTGTGCTGTAGGTGCGACAGAGGAGTTCAAGGTGGAGGTGGGTCTGCATCAAGGATCGGCTCTGAGCCCCTTCTTGTTTGCTCTGGTGATGGACAGGCTGACGGATGAGGTTAGACAGGAATCTCCATGGACTATGATGTTTGCAGACGACATTGTGATTTGTAGTGAGAGCAGGGAGCAGGTGGAGGAGAATCTAGAGAGATGGAGGTCTGCTCTGGAAAACAGAGGAATGAAGCTTAGCCGCAGTAAGACAGAATACATGTGTGTCAATGAGAGGGACCCAGGTGGAATAGTGAGGTTACAGGGAGCAGAGGTGAAGAAGGTGCAGGACTTTAAGTACTTAGGGTCAACGGTTCAGAGCAATGGAGACTGTGGAAAAGAGGTGAAGAGGCGAGTGCAAGCAGGTTGGAACGGGTGGAGAAAAGTGTCAGGTGTGTTGTGTGATAAAAGAGTATCAGCAAGAATGAAAGGAAAGGTGTTCAAGACGGTGGTGAGACCAGCGATGTTGTACAGCTTAGAGACAGTGGCACTGAAGAAAAGACAAGAGGCAGAGCTGGAGGTGGCAGAGCTTAAGATGTTGAGGTTCTCTTTGGGAGTGACGAGGGCGGACAGGATCAGGAACGAGTACATCAGAGGGACAGCTCATGTTAGATGTTTCGGAGATAAAGCCAGAGAGGCCAGATTGAGGTGGTTTGGACACGTCCAGAGGAGAGACTGTGAATATATTGGTAGAAGGATGCTGAGGTTGGAGCTGCCAGGCAGGAGGTCTAGAGGAAGACCAAAGAGGAGATTTATGGATGTAGTGAGAGAGGACATGAAGTTAATTGGTGTGAGTGAAGAGGATGCAGAGGACAGGGTTAGATGGAGGCGCATGATTCGCTGTGGCGACCCCTGAAAGGGAACAGCCGAAAGGAAAAGAAGAAGTTTCAGGTCCCTTAACATGACTACTGACACTGCTAAATGTGTTGTTTTGATTGTGCAGCTTTCCATCAGCAGGACTTGAAGCTTTTTACTCTTTGGTGACATTTTTGTGAAACCTGCACACAAACCGAGCGGAGCATGCAGCCTTATATTGCGATGAATATCCAATGTGTTTTCAGTGAATGGAATTGTGCAGGTCGACCTTGCAGTGTCAGGTGCAGAGGTGTAGAAGTGATCTGTCCTGAGGCTGAATCAAAGCGGCCCTCTCTGGTATCTGACACATTCAGATCAGGGATAGACTTCATCAGGCTAGCATGGGCCTCCTGGAGGACCAGGTCAAAGTCTGCGTTGGTGTTGGTGGGTGGAGGCTGACTGGAGTCAGAGCCGGTGCTGGGTTGGTTCACACTGCTGGCTTCTACACTCAGGCTGCCCTCTGGAGTTTGTCGCTCTGTAGTCTGCAGGGGACACACACAGAGTCACACAGATTGATGATAGGTGGGGGTTTGTTTAAAACTATGAACAGGCCTGAAACTGTAGTAGAAATCTCATCTATAGGTCAGTAAAAACTGGTGATGAGTAAACAAAACTTGTGTGGCCATCATTATATAGAGAGATGTGTCTACATGTTGGATGCTTTGGGAGTTTTTTTTTGGGTGTCTAGAGACATAATGTGGGTGATTAAAATGACCAAAAACTGAAAACAATGGGCCCTTTGGATGTTACAGTATGATTCCTGTAACAAGTTCAGTCGATGAGACTCTGGTCTTTATTTGCCAACACAGGACGAGAATAAAACAGAATAATAGAGAGTGAGTATATATTTAAAACTAACCTCAGAATGGGTCTGTGCGTGTTTAATAGTGGTCTGGTCAGTGTGCCTCTCCTGTGTTGGCGTTGGTGCAGGTTGGCTGGTTCCACCTGCTGAACTGCAGAGTCCATCAGACGGGAGAGGGCCAGGTTTCTTCTGCAGGGCAGGGCTGCCCTCTCTGCTGCGAGGACTCACCTTAACAACACAACATTATATACTATAGACAGACTCGCATGATGTAATTTTCACAAGATGGACTAACTATCAGTGCAGTACCTTGGCTATAGTGGGTGAGTCTCGTCCATGGGTGGGTGTCAGCGGGGGGCTGGGGTGGTGGTGGGAGGGCTGGATCACTGTGGCTGCTGTGCTCTTCATTCTACGGGTCATTATGGGGGAGGCTGAGCCCGCCAGGCAGACCTCAGCCTGGCTCCCAGAGAGAGGGGGGGTGGGCAGAGGGGGTCTGACCGAGGATCGAGGCTGGGGTTTGGGGGAGCTCTGGGGGCTCTGAGTCTTCAGGGGTCCATGCTCTGTTTCCAGGACCTTTAGAGGCTCCCCCTGGGCTGATCTGGCTGGAGAGGATGACTCTGACACACACCTGTTGATAATAGGGAGGACAAAGATGGCCATACACACATCAGGATTATTGTTTTGTTAAACATATAACTTCTGAGTGAAGTAAATGAGTACCTGCGGAGAGAACTGAGGGCTTCAGTCAGGGCTTTGACCCTCTTTAACATGGAGTCCATCTTATGAGGCTCCTCCTTCAGGAAACGCACCGCCTCCACCTCCAGCCTCAGCACTGAGCGCATCTTCACCTGCAGCTCTGGAAACTCACCTGGAAGACAGCCAAACAGTAGAGACACAATGAAATGAACCTTTACTCTGTGTAAACTTCAGAATTCTACATATTGAATTGAATTCAATTTTATTTATATAGCACCAATTCATAATAGAAGTTATTTAATTGCTCTTTTCCTATAGAGCAGGTCCAGACCGTACTCTATATTATTATTTACAGAGATCCAACAATTCGCACCACATATAAAGAATGAACAATGAATCCTAGGGCTCTTGCAACAACTTGAGGATACAAATGATGTCCAGTTTAAAGTATGTTGTCCCTAATTGTGATACAATTGTGATACAATGTGTGTGACTTTGATCCAGTATTTAGATTGTCTTCCTACATTCAGTTATACAGCACCACAGTGCACCCTCACTCTAAAGAACAGCTGGAACATCAACTGAACTGTCAGGGTTTTGTGTTTATGTGCTGTGTAGTTCCTGTTTTATTTTGAAACTGTCTGTTCTGTCAGGACTTTGGGGTTTAGGTTGTGTTAGTTCCTGTTTTATTTTGTAATTTGTCCATTCCCTCTTGTGTCTGTTAATTTTGCCTCCTGTTTGTGAGTGCCTGATTGCTTTGATTGTTCCCAAAGAGACAATACATTTCCACTCATCATCCCGCCTCTTCTGTCTGCGTTTGGTTTGTTTTCCGTTCGCCTCAGTGTCACACATTCTCAATCTCTCACCGCCATAAATTGACTCTTTACAGTTTTCAATAAATAAGTAGCCATATACATAATAACTATATGCGTGAGTTAGCTTATATTTGTTTATTGTGTTCTCCTGAAAACTTGTTCTCTGCACTGTGGATACCGCAAGCTACTGAGAACAGGGCTCAAATTTCTTGATGTGTCAACGTACTAGCCTTATTCCGATTTTAATAAATAGTTTGAATCCTATATAATTCCAGAAGCCAGGGGAAACTTCTTTGACAGACATCAGATTTTTATTAGAATTTTTTTTCATTCTTTGATCATTAAAAACAATGATGGGAAATAATTAAATTTCATTTCAGCGATATTGTTGGATGGAATTCAGGGATAAATTGATTGAGATAAGAATCCTTTATTGATCCCCCAGAGGGGAAATTCAGATGTTGCACCAGCACCAGGTCAGGAATAAGTAAAAATAAAAAGTATATAAAATAAGAATAGAATAAAATACAAACAATATAAGAGCAGTAAAATGCAAAACTCAAATTACAGGCAATAGCAGTACACATAGAACCCACAACTGGGGTTGTACTTGAACTAATGCAATACCGTCTCAATTAAATTGTACGAGAGGCTGCATCTGTTGCATAAGATCCTAATATTTTATCAATCTGATTTTCTTGCTACACTGTAAACCAACTTGTACATGCAATACATTTGCCATTCAGCCAATAAAACCACAGTATTATAGTTATGCTTAATAATACTTGCACAAAAAACTTTCATAATTCCTTTGCAAAAGTCTAAATCAAAGCTTGCCATTACCGTGTGATGTTATCTCAGCCAAACAATAGGACACAATTAAAATGGCGCAGAGCCCTGCCTGAGGATCTGAGGCTGTGCTCTGGCTCATAGGGGGGGCAGCAATTCAGCAATTTAACTGGGAACTAAAACAAGAATTGAGTTCATTCAAGTGGGTGACTTTAACTGAACTTTGATTTAAGGACTGCATTCCCTTTTGTCCCACAATTTGTGAGACAGTAAATGCAGCCCACTGACGTCTGTCTGACGTGTGAAGTGACTAAGTCTACAGCTACAGCTATAATTCCGGTGGTGCTGCTCTGCGGGTGACTCGGACTCTGTAGCATGTGCTTCGACTTTCCTGATACCGATTTAATTGTATATGGTTGAGTGTACATTACTACTTTAAAGTTTTTTGTGCTTGAAAATGGTAAAACGCAAGGTTGATCAAAGATCTTGACTGGATCCTGATTCTGGTCTTGACAACCATTATCTGCCAAACTCTTCCAACAACTCCATGTGATGGCGGGGCACCAATCACTTACACTAGAAACCCTCTCCTGCTGCTTCGGTCCACTGTACCATCGAAGGTCTTGGACCCGTTGCGTTTACCACCTGACGTAAGAAGGTCGTCGGTCAAACGATGGCAGAGAAGAACAGGACAAAGACGCGGCATTCAATTGCGTTTTCAGCGTTGAGGAAATAGACCTCCCTTGCCTGGTATAATTCTGAGCAATGAAAGATCCTTACAGAACATAACTGAGGAACTCCGGTTAAAATCCAAAGTCTGCTTTGAGTTCAGAGAAGCAGGTCTGATTGTGCTCTCAGAAACATGGCTGCATCCTGGTATGGCCAGCTCGCAGTTTGGACTGGATGGCTTCTCCCTGGTTCGGGCTGATCATTCGGCAGCATCGGGCAAGAACCAAGGTGGGGTGGTGTATGTGTGTTTGTGAATAATAACTGGTGTACCCAGTTCATTGTGAGATCCATAACATGTAGCCCCAATATTGAACTATTGTTTAAGCTTTAGGCCGTCCTATCTACCCAGAGAGTTCGGTAACATTATCTTATGTGGGGTCTATGTTCCGCCCTCTGGTAATGCAGTAAGAGCAGCAGAGCATGTTAATTACTGTGTTCAACAACAACAACGTTCACCCAATGCTCTGGTGTTCATATTGAGTGATTTTAACCACTGCGAACTGGAAGTGTCACTACCTGGATTTGAGCAATATGTTAAATGTAGTAGAAGAGACTATAGAACTCTTGACAAATGTTATGGGAATATTAAAAGGGCTTATACTGCAAAACCTAGGCCATTATCGAGCTCTGACCACAACACAGTGTACCTAATTCCAACGTATAGGGCAGTCTTAAAAAGTTCGAAACCACTCACCAAAAAGGTTCTTGTGTGGGCTGAAAATAATATTGAATCCTTGAAGGGTTGTTTTCTATGTACTGATTGGAATGTTTCTAATAGCGCTGACCTCAATGAAACAACTTAAGTATTACCGATTATCTAAACTTTTGTACGGCTAGTGTAGTCACTAAAAAGCAAGTTATTATTTATCCAAATAATAAAGTTTATATTACTAAAGAGATAAAGCATTTTATTAATAGAAAAAAGGTGCATTAAGAAACAGCGATTGTGTTGAATTAAAATCTGTACAGAAAGAACTGAATCAGTTAATAAGAGCTGCAAGAAAAAACAAAAATATTTTAGAAGAGAATCTTAATCAATCTAACACCAAAATAATGTGGAATTTGATAAAAAATATAATCAATATGCAACCGGCCAGGAAAACGTTCCTCTCGAGTGACGACACAATATAAGCAGATGATCAGAATAGAACAGTTTCTTCTTAAGATTCGACACTCAAAATTTTGAATGAAGAATGTAGCAAGGAATTGAGTTCTATATCGACCAATTATTTAGGGGACAACAGGTTGTTGATTGATGGTGATTATGTTAAATCGCTATTTCAACAAATGTGTCCCAAGAAATCCATGGGACCTGATGGTATTTTGTCCTTTTTATTAAAAGTCTGTGCAGAGGAATTAGCTCCGGTGTGGTGCCCAATATTTCAAAGATCCATTGGCTCAAGGTAGTCCCGGAAATCTGGAAAAAGTCTATTATAATTCCTGTGCCAAAAATACCCCGTTCTGCTGAGAATAATAATAATTAAATAATTTTAGACATATTGCCCTTACGTCAGTGGTGATGAAATGTCTTGAGAAATATATGGTGTCAATGTTAAGAGAAAATGTCCACAGTCACCTCGATCCACTTCAATTTACTTATAAGAAAGGAAAAGGAACAGGTGATGCTATCAATATTTTGATGCATGTGGTTTTAAATCACCTGGAGGATTCAGATGCACGAGCACTTTTATTGATATCAGTTCAGCTTTTAATACTATACAACCACATGTCTCAATTAAAAAGTTAAAGCATTTAGATGTAAATCCTACAATTATACAGTGGTATCATTCCTTTTTAACAAAGAGAACTCAAAGAGTAAAAGTAAATTCAAGTATCACAAGTAAAGTAGAGTAGCACTGCTGTTCTCCAGGGCTGTGTTAATGTATAATGTAAAAAGAACTGTAAGCACCCACAGAACTACATTCTGAAGCATTCGGATGACACAATAATCTTAAGCCTTTTGAAAAAAAAAGACTCTTGTTCTATCTATCATTCCAAGATTAAGGATTTTGTTGACAGATTTTTTGAAAAGGTAACAATAAGAAAAATGAGGACATTATTTTTGATCCTAAGGGAATTGGGAATCATATGCCTGTATCTGTTCATAATCAAGACATCAATCAAGTGCATTCTTACAAGTACTTAGGTACGACATAGACAAATCTCTTATGTGGAACACCCATGTTGACAGGGTGTGCAAAAACTTCACCAAAGACTGTATTTTCTACGAAGATTGTGGTTTTATGGTGTCGATAAGAAAATTATGTTCATTTTTTACCAGTCTATACTAGAAAATGTTATCCGATATGGCTTGTCTTCCTGGTTTGATAATCTCTCTGTTATGATAATAACATAGTGTGGCAGATAATGTACATTATTCGAACTGCAATGAAAATGATTGGACTGAAAGACTATCCCAGTATTCAGTCCCCAGCAATGCACCTTCAATGAGGCAAAAATGATTTTAAGTGATCCTGCGCATATGCTTTATTCCTGTTAGAATCTCCTACCCTCTGGAAGAAGGTACAGAGATCTCCGTTATAAACAGAACAGGTTTAAAAACGCCTTTGTGCCCTTATTGATCAGATTGTTGAATATGGATCAGTGACGTTAACTATTTTTATGTGTATGGTATGTATTGTGTGTATGATTATGGTATACAATTTTATAATGTATCTGGTCTGTTTAAATGCTGGCTATTTGAAGTCCATCTCAAATTTCCCTTCAAGGGACAGTCAGTCAGTCATTTTCTACCGCTTGTTCCCGTTCGGGGTCGCGGGTGACTGGAGCCTATCCCAGTGGCTTCGGGCCTTAGGAGGGGTACACCCTGGACAGTGGCCAACTCGTCGCAGGGCTGACACAGAGACAGACAACCATTCACGCACACATTCATTTTAGAATGAATTTTAGAGTCACCAATTAACCTAATGCATGTCTTTGGACGATGGGAGGAAACCGGAGAACCCGGAGAAAACCCACGGGGAGGACATGCAGACCCCACCCAGGGAGGCCGTGGTCTGGTCCGGGATTCGAACCCACGATCTACTTATTGGGAGGCGGGGGCGCTAACCGCTCTGCCACCGTGCACCCCCCTTCAAGGGACAATAAAGTATATTTAATTTCATTTCATTTCAAGTCGACAAAACAGGTCTGCGACCTCTGCCCTCTCTCTCTTCTCTCTGCTCATCCTGGGTGGACGGACACGTACCCCCCTCTTCCTCCTGGCCTCGTGGCCTTGTGATGCTTTTCAATCTGTACATTAATCTGGTAGCCCCTGCTAAATTGATGTTAACTAACTCCTTAGCACACATCACCGTTACCTGCTAGCACAAAAACACACACCTCTAGTCCTTACCACCATCTTTACATTTCCCTTTGTCTAGCCTTGTAGCTACTGCTTAACTTCACCACTCGCTGACTTACCTCACCGCCCTTTTGAATTAGCTTTCTTTTGTTTGACCCATTTTACGTACAAGCAGCCTTTAGCATTTGTCTTTAGTTCCCTTTCAGGGGAACTTCAACGCTGCGTCAGCTGACGCTATGGGCAACGCCCTCAGCGTGACCGTATCTGAATCTCTGTATCAACTAATCCACTCTTGATTGGCTTAACGTCAACATGTGACGCACGCGGGCGGAACCGGAGGTTACAAAGGGAGCCGGCTTCACTGTTATCGTCAGTCTTCTGATCTTAAGCAAGCGTGCTGGGTCTCTGTGAAGTGGATCTGGCAAGGTTTTGTTGTTTGTTTGAAAAAGTCTACCCGCATTCGGGATTTGGAAGCCCACACTGAGTCTGTAGCGTCTTCTGCCCAGAATGTGGTGCCCACGCAGAGAGGATCCAGTTCTGAGGAGCTGGATGTCCTGGGTGCAGAAGGCGGTGACATGGGGGGCTCGTCAGCCCAGTCACCACAGTATGAGGAGCTGCTGGAGGTGGTTTTCCAAGAGAGGAAAAGTAAAGCGGTGTCTAGGCTAAATATCGCCTTGGCAGCAGAGCAGCAGGACACTCATCACTGGAGTAAGCCTGATGAGCGTTTCCATCTAGCCCCACCTCCACGTCCACGTTCTGGACCTGCCGTTCTTTCCAGATCTCCACACCGAGGTGCCTGGTCCAGGCCGTTTTATTTACGGCTTTCTAGCCCAACTGGTCACTGGTGTGCTTCGATCAGTGGGCGCACGGAGAACGGCTATGGCGTCATGCCGGTTATTGAGGAGACGCTGGCAGCATACTTATCGCTGAGGCCGCGTCAATCCCCCGACATTGCCGAGTAAGCCATGCCGCACTACGTCGTCTTTAGTGGGCAAGACATACATGGTAGCGGATCAGTCAGGGCATGTCTGCACGCCATGGCAGTCTGGCAGACATGCCCAGCCAACCTGCTTGATGACCTCAACGTTGGTGGGGCCCTCGCATCTGAGGATGGGAAGGAGCTCCGCCGTGCGATGGATTTGAGTTTATCCCCCGTCACCAAAAGTCTCAGGCCCGAGCCTCAGTCTTCTACATCTCGCACCTCCTACATTCTGCCTCAGAAAGCAAGTGTGGCGCAGCGTGCCCCTCCCCAGCGGTCGAGGGGCTCACTGCAGTATGCTTGGCAAAGACCCAAGAGGTGGAAGAAGGAGCTGAGGGCCGTGCTTCTCGGCCGACAGGCTTCGAAGAGGCATAGGTTCGTCGGGCCTCAGAGGGCACCCCCCCCCACGGGTCGAGCACATGGCTGCTCCCCCATGGAGCCCTCGGGAACTCAGCCTCATCACCCCGCCACCAGTAGTGCTTCGGGGAAAGGCGAGTGTCATGCAACCTATGCCTTTAGACCTGCACGGCCGTGCAGCAGTCAGGCGATGGTTGCTTCCTCTACAAAGGCTTTTATGCGTTCCTTTCCGGTTAAATCCCACTGCACCAGGATACTGCAGCTCTCACACTGCAGGTTCAGGGGGCGGTCAGGCATGTGCATGCCGCTTCTTGGAGATATCCCCCCCAGCTGCGGCACTTCGGAGAACCGAGGCTGCTACTCTGGGTCCCATGGGTCTGGAGCAGCTAGTCCTCCTGAGGGACTTCCTGTTCTACCTGGCACTGGATCTTGCGCACTGTCCAACAAGATTACAGACTTCAGTTCCGGTTCAGACAAGATTCCAAGGGATCTTGGAAACCAGTGTGGACCGAGCACAAGCACAGGTGATGGAGCAAGAAATACATTCTCTCTTGAACAAAGGGGCCATAGAACAGAACCTTACCTGGAAGATGCATACCAATTAAAGGTAAATTTATAATCTTCACCAGTGCTGTTTCTGTGCTGTGATGCACTCTAAAACCTGACTGGAAATCCTCAAATATACTATGGTTATTTAGAAAGTCACATAACTGATTAGCAAAGATCTTAGAGATAAAGGGAAGGTTAGATATAGGTCTATAGTTGGCTAAAACCCCTGGATCGAGAGTGGGCTTTTTAAGGAGAGGTTTAATAACAGCTACTTTAAAAGACAGATTGATCATATCACCTAAAGACGTGCTAACCAATGGTAGAACATCAACAAGCAGCCTAGTTGGAATTGGGTCTAAGAGACAGGTCGATGGCTTAGACGCAGAAATTGTCGATGTTAGTTGAATATGGTTGACAGGAGAGAAGCTGTCCAAGAACACCTCAGATTTGACAGCTCCCTCCAACGCCTCTATGCTTGAAGATAGGTTGGCACCAGCTGAGGGCAGGACGTGATTAATTTTCTCTCTAATAGTCAAAATGTTATCATTAAATAAGCTCATCAAGTCGTTACTGCTGAGGGCTACAGGAATACATGGCTCAATGGAGCTGTGGCTCTCTGTCAGCCTGGCTACAGTGCTGAAAAGAAACCTGCGGTTGTTCTTATTTTCCTCTATTAGTGATGAGTAGTACGCTGCTCTGGCATTACGGAGGGCCTTCTTATAGATTTTAACACTATCTTGCCAGGCTAAACAAGATTCTCCTAGATAGTTGGAACGCCATTTCCTTTCAAGGTTTTGTGATGTTTGCTTTAATTTGCAGGTTTCAGTGTTATACCATGGAGCTACCCTTTTTTGTTTTATTATCTTCTTTTTAAGAGGAGCAACAGAATCAAGTGTCATTCTCAGTGAACCTGCAGCACTATCAACAAGATGATCAATTTGGGACGGACTGAAATTTGCATAAGAGTCCTCTGTTATGTTAAGACATAGCATTGAGTTAAATTCAGATGGAATTACTTCCTTAAATTTAGCTACAGCACTATCAGATAGACATCTACTGTAGTAGTATTTGACTACTGGTGTGTACTCCAGTAATAGGAGTTCAAAAGTTATTAAATAATGATCTGATAGTGAAGGATTCTGTGGAAAAACTGTTAGATGTTCAATTTCAATGCCGTATACCAGAACAAGGTCGAGGGTGTGGCCAAAACAGTGAGTGGGTTTATGTACACACTGACAGAAGCCAATCGAGTCTAATAATGAGATAAACGCAGTACTAAGGCTATCACTTCAACGCCCACATGAATATTAAAATCACCTAGAATAATTGCTTTATCTGTTTTAAGGCCTAAACCTGATAGAAATTCTGAGAATTCAGATAAAAACTTAAAATAAGGACCATGCATATTAAGGCATTTTGATAAAAAAAATACGGTGTACTGATTAAGAGTCTCAAAATAAGACTGGCATCAGAAATACAATGCCATTTTCAATCAGTACTCAAAGCTAAAAAATTATTCGCCAGTACACTATAACAAATAGGATTGGCTGTCGTGTTTTCCAGGTTGGGTGTGAAAGACTTAGAACAAAGCTTTCGAATGAGTTAGAATTTAGTTTAGGTTTAGGGTTGATTAATAGGCTTGAGTCGAAGATGGCTGCAACTCCACCTCCTCGGCCGATGCCTCGAGGAACGTATTAATATGACTGGGCGGAGTGGATTCATTTAGGCTAACATATTCTTCATGACCCAGCCAGGTTTCAGTGAGACAAAATAAATCAATATGATAATCTGATATCAGATCGTTTACTAGTACAGCTTTAGATGACAGAGATCTGATGTCCACATTTAATTCTCTTATTTTAAGGTGCTATTTCTGTTGTGGTAATTTTAATTAAATTATTATGTATAACTCCTCTTCTGTTAGCTTTTGATTTTGTGTAGGACTGCAACTCTGCCTCCTGGTCTCAACTCTGGGTTGTCATGGTTTGGGTCCACTAATAAACTCGGCCAGATTTCTAGATATGAGAGCTGCACCATCCAAAGTTGGATGAATGCCGTCGCTCCTAATCAGACCAGGTCTTCCCCAGAAAGTCTGCCAATGATCTACGAAGCCCACATCGTTTGCTGGACACCACCTCGACAGCCAGCGACGGAATGAAGACATGCGGCTAAACATGTCATCACTGGTCAGATTTGGCAGGGGCCCAGAGAAAACTACGGAGTCCGACATCGTCTTTGCATATGTACACACCGACTCAACATTAATTTTAGTGACCTCCGATTGGTGTAATCGGGTGTCATTACCGCCGACGTGAATAACAATCTTACTGTTTTTACGTTTATCTTTAGCCAGCAGTTTCAAATAAGATTCAATGTCGCCCGCTCTGGCCCCAGGAAGACATTTAACTATGGTCGCTGGTGTTGCTAACTTCACGTTTCTCAAAATGGAGCTGCCAATAATCAGAGTTGGTTTCTCAGCGGGTGCGTCGCTGAGTGGGGAGAACCTGTTGGAAACGGGAACGGGTTGGTGGTGAACCGTGGGCCTCGGCCTAGGGCTATGCTTCCTTCGGACAGTCACCCAGCCGCCCTGGATTCCAGGCGGCTCGGGAGCTGCCGGGGAACGGCTAACAGTAGCTAGCTCTAGTCGGTCCGCACCGGCTACTGGGGCTTGGCTAGCAACTACCGACTGAGCTCCCATGGTGCGGAACCGCGTTTCCAAATCACTAAGCCTCGCCTCCAACGCTACAAATAAACAACATTTATTACATGTACCATTATCAGTAAAGGAGGCAGAGGAATAGCTAAACATTTGACACACCGAGCAAGAGAGAGCGGGAGAGGAAGAAGGAGAGAGAGGGAGAGAAGCCATTGCTAGCTGCTAAGGTAGAGACTGGTAGCTAGCAACACTGAAGCGCCGTAAGTGCTTAGGCAAAACTAATAAACGTTCAAATGTAACGTTATAACAGATAGTTAGTCAATGTAATGAAGAATCGAACAAATTAGCTGTGTTGAGCTAGAGCAGCAAACTACACGCTACAGGTAACAAACAAACACCTGTAACCAGAAAGGAGACAAAACGCTTACGTCAGCACGTCGTCAGCACCCGTCTGCATCAGCCATATGTAACTATGGTTTCCGGATAGGGAACAAGACGCTGGGTTTTGCTGCCATACTTCTGGCATGCCTGTGAGCGGCTTGCTTCAGTCGATCAGAAGGCTGACGGCAACAGTGAAGCCGGCTTCCTTTGTAACCTCCTGTTCTGCCGGCGTGCGTCATGCGTTGACGTTAAGCCAATCAAGATTAGACTAGTTGATACAGAGATTCGGATGTGGTCACGCTGAGGGCGTTCCCCATAGCGTAAGCTGATGCAGCGTCTCGTTCCCTCTCATGGAACCATGGTTACATACGTACCCTCACATGTTTAGTGTATTTAGAGTTAGCATTCATATTGTGTGTTATTGCTTTGTTTATCTTTGTAAATAAATGCTTGTGTATAATTATGCTGGTCTCTGTAATGGCTCACATTCTATGTTTGAATTCCAAATCCTTCACCTACTAGCTATTAATGGTAATTGTGGGTTATAGTTATTCATTTAATTATTAATCAGAGTTCCAAATTAATAGTTTAGTGTATTTTATGAGATTCAATCAGTAAATAGCTATCATTTCCCTTCATTCTGCAAGGGTGGTTCCCCCGAGATCTTTATTCATTTAAAGCATTATTTATGATTATCTTTGATAATCTTGAAAGCCAAATTGAATTGATTGCACCAACATCAAATTGGTGCCCCTTCAATCATAGTAAACACCAGCCATTTCACCTGTGTTTGTTCCTTGTGTTTTGGACTGTTTTCTTGGACCTTGCCTGTTTAATGAACTTTGTATTTTCTTTCTTCCCCAGCTCTGCCTCTATGTCTGCAATTGGGTCCAATCCCTTTTCGCTGTTGCCCAGTTTGGCATTAGACGTAACAGAATATCACAACCAGGTTTCTGGCTGCAGGTTTGAATTTGTAGACAGGATGCCAAGATGTTTCTGTAAAATTGCAATAGTCTTTGGACAACCAAAAACAATGATTTCAGTTTTGTTTCTACTATAACTGAATTACTGTATTACTCTTACTGAATTTTGTGTTTATGTGTGATATTCCCCAGTTGCAGCATGTGTAGACAAAGCAACAGGAAGCCAATGAGGGGTTACAACTGTCAAAGATTTGGTTGTACAGCAAAGGCATGTAAAGCCAGGAGAAGATATGCCCGATCTGGAGAAGATATGAAATGAACTAGAATATGTAACTATGGAGATATGGACAAGTGAGGGAGAGTTTGTAATTATTAATTATAATCCTTTAGGAAACGAGATTCAAGTAGGTTAACACAAATTGAAGGTCTGGATGGTAATAGATCTACTATGTGGGGACTTAGCACGTTATGGGGAGGCAAATGGTGAGGTAATTGCAGAAGTGCTAGTAGCATATTAATGTAAATGGACTGTACTTGTATAGCGCCTTTCTAGTCTTCCAACTACTCAAAGCGCTTTCACACTACATATCACATTTACCCAGACACACACCTTCACACACTGATGGCAGGAGATAACTGCCCATCAGTACAAAGGAAACTAATCATTCACACACGCTCACACACCGAAGGCGCAGCTTCTGGAGCAATTTGGGGTTCAGTATCTTGCTCGAGGATACTTCGACACATGGCTGGGGGAAGCTGGGATCAAAACGCCGACCTTCCGATTGGTGGATGACCCGCTCCTCCACCAAGCCACAGCCGCCCACAATATTACTACAAAGAAATAAGAAACAAGGGGAAATATTGGACAAGTGGGTATTTAGCAGTGCAAAATAGGACATTTTTAACTATATTTCAATTTGAAATTGATGAAATAGACTTAAATGAAGATATGGAGGAGATTGATAAAACATTTTAAAATCATTACTAGAAGGACTATGAGAGGAATCAGAAGAGAATACTGAAGATGGGGGAGGAAACAGCAGTGTCTGACGTAGAGAAGGCTGATATGACGGCGAAGACACTTACTCAAATCCATAATTCTGATAATGCTGTGGCTTGTGTACTGACAAGAACTAAGAAGAGAGATCATATTTCTCCAATATTAGCTTCTCTGCACTGGCTCCCCGTAAAAACCAGAATACGATTTAAAATCCTTCTCCTCACCTACAAAGCTCTTAATGGTCAGGTACCATCGTATCTTAAAGAGCTCATAGTGCCTTATTACCCCACTAGAACACTGAGCTCTCAGAATGCAGGGTTACTTGTGGTTCATAAAGTCTCCAAATGTCTGAAATGTTTGTTCTGCAGTAAGTTTCAGTTTTATACCACAGCAGACCTAAAGCTCGAGACCTTCAACATGTAAAACTACTGCAGTAATATTTAAACAAGCTCATGCAGTTTACAACAGATTTTCCATGTAGGAAATCAGGAACTGCTCAAACTGCAGACATTCATGACCTGCCAGAAATCCAACCAATTGCCCAAGAGCCTAATCATTAATTAATCGTTCAGGTGATCGATTAATCAGACATCGTGGAGATGTCATTTTGCAGGTGTTTGGTCTAATTAAAATGTTGACATGATGATGGCGCTAGATGAAAAGTCAGAGGATTCATCCTTTGGGGACCATGAATTCTTCTTCTTCTTTTCCTTTCGGCTGTTCCCTTTCAGGGGTCGCCACAGCGAATCATGCGCCTCCATCTAACCCTGTCCTCTGCATCCTCTTCACTCACACCAATTAACTTCATGTCCTCTCTCACTACATCCATAAATCTCCTCTTTGGTCTTCCTCTAGACCTCCTGCCTGGCAGCTCCAACCTCAGCATCCTTCTACCAATATATTCACAGTCTCTCCTCTGAACGTGTCCAAACCACCTCAATCTGGCCTCTCTGGCTTTATCTCCGAGACATCTAACATGAGCTGTCCCTCTGATGTACTCGTTCCTGATCCTGTCCATCCTCGTCACTCCCAAAGAGAACCTCAGCATCTTAAGCTCTGCCACCTCCAGCTCTGCCTCTTGTCTTTTCTTCAGTGCCACTGTCTCTAAGCTGTACAACATCGCTGGTCTCACCACCGTCTTGAACACCTTTCCTTTCATTCTTGCTGATACTCTTTTATCGCACAACACACCTGACACTTTTCTCCACCCGTTCCAACCTGCTTGCACTCGCCTCTTCACCTCTTTTCCACAGTCTCCATTGCTCTGAACTGTTGACCCTAAGTACTTAAAGTCCTGCACCTTCTTCACCTCTGCTCCCTGTAACCTCACCGTTCCACCTGGGTCCCTCTCATTGACACACTTGTATTCTGTCTTACTGCGGCTGAGCTTCATTCCTCTGTTTTCCAGAGCAGACCTCCATCTCTCTAGATTCTCCTCCACCTGCTCCCTGCTCTCACTACAAATCACAATGTCATCCGCAAACATCATAGTCCATGGAGATTCCTGTCTAACCTCATCCGTCAGCCTGTCCATCGCCAGAGCAAACAAGAAGGGGCTCAGAGCCGATCCTTGATGCAGACCCACCTCCACCTTGAACTCCTCTGTCACACCTACAGCACACCTCACCACGGTCTTACAGCTCTCATACATGTCCTGCACCACTCTAACATACTTCTCTGCCACTCCAGACTTCCTCATACAATACCACAGCTCCTCTCTCGGCACCCTGTCGTACGCTTTCTCTAAATCTACAAAGACACAATGAAACTCCCTGTGACCTTCTCTGTACTTCTCCATCAGCATCCTCAAAGCAAACACTGCATCTGTTGTGCTCTTTCTAGGCATGAAACCATATTGCTGCTCACAAATGCTCACCTCTGCCCTTAGCCTAGCTTCCATTACTCTTTCCCACAACTTCATTGTATGACTCATCAGCTTTATTCCTCTGTAGTTGCCACAGCTCTGCACATCTCCCTTGTTCTTGAAAATTGCCACCAGTATACTTCTCCTCCATTCCTCGGGCATCCTCTCACTCTCCAAGATCTTGTTAAACAAACTAGTCAGAAACTCTACTGCCACCTCTCCTAGACACTTCCATACCTCCACAGGTATGTCATCAGGACCAACTGCCTTTCCACTCTTCATCCTCTTCAACGTCCTCCTCACTTCACTCTTGCTAATCTTTGCTACTTCCTGCTCCACACCAGTCACCTCTTCTACTTTTCGTTCCCTTTCATTTTCCTCATTCATCAACTCTTCAAAGTACTCCTTCCATCTTCCCGTCACACTCCTGGCACCTGTCAATACATTTCCATCCTTATCTTTAATCACCCTAATCTGCTGCACATCCTTCCCATCTGTATCTCTTTGTCTGGCCAACCTGTACAAATCCACCTCTCCCTCTTTAGTGTCCAACCTAGCATACAAGTCCTCATATGCTCTTTGTTTGGCCTTTGCCACCTCTACCTTCACCTTACGCTGCATCTCCCTGTACTCCTGTCTACTCTCTTCAGTCCTCTCAGTGTCCCACTTCTTCTTTGCTACCCTCTTTCTCTGTATACACTCCTGAACTTCCTGGTTCCACCACCAAGTCTCCTTGTCCACTTTCCTCTTTCCAGATGACACCCCGAGTACCCTCCTACCTGTCTCCCTGATCACATTAGCTGTAGTGGTCCAGTCATCAGGGAGCACTTCCTCACCACCCAGAGTCTGTCTCAGCTCCTCCCTGAAAACCAAACAACATTCTTCCTTTTTCAGCTTCCACCACTTCGTCCTCTGCTCTGCCTTTGTCCTCTTCATCTTCCTCACCACCAGAGTCATTTTACACACTAGCATCCTGTGTTGTCTGGCTACACTCTCCCCTACCACTACTTTACAGTCACTGGTCTCTTTCAGATTACAACGTCTACACAAGATGTAGTCCACCTGAGTGCTTCTCCCTCCGCTCTTATAGGTCACCCTATGTTCCTGCCTCTTCTGGAAGAAAGTGTTCACGACAGCCATTTGCATCCTCTTTGCAAAGTCTACCACCATCTGTTCTTCTGCGTTCCTGTCCTGAAGACCAAACCTGCCCATCACATTCTCATCACCTCTGTTCCCTTCACCTACATGCCCGTTGAAATCTGCACCAATCACCACTCTCTCACCTCTGGGGATGCTCTGCATCACTTCATCTAACTCACTCCAGAATTTCTCCTTCTCTTCTAACTCACATCCTACCTGTGGGGCATAACCACTCACAACATTGAACATCACCCCTTCAATTTCCAGCTTCAGGCTCATCAGCCTGTCTGACACTCTTTTCACCTCAAGAACATTCCTCACAAACTCCTCTTTCAGGATAACTCCCACTCCGTTTCTCTTCCTATCCGACCCATGGTAGAACAACTTGAACCCTGCTCCTAAGCTTCTAGCCTTGCTACCTTTCCACCTGGTCTCCTGGACACACAGTATGTCCACCTTCCTTCTCTGCATCATGTCAATCAACTCTCTAGCCTTCCCTGTCATAGTCCCAACGTTCAAAGTCCCTACTGTCAGTCCTACATTCTTAGCTTTCCTCTTCTCTCTCTGCCTACGAACACACCTTCCTCCTCTCCTTCTTCGTCTTCGACCAACAGTAATCCAATTTCCACCGGTATCCTGTAGGTCAACAGCACCGGTGGCGGTCGTTGTTAACCCGGGCCCCGACCGATCCGGTATGGAAGTCATTGTCATGATTGGCATTTTTAGTTTGGCATGTGTTTTACGTCGGATGCCCTTCCTGACACAACCCTCTGCATTTATCCAGACTTGGGACTGGCACATGAAGACACTGGTTTGTGCCCCCCTGCGGTTGCATTCTTTGGGGACCATGAATGACTGTACAAAAGTTTGAGAGGTATTTTAGGGGTATTTTATTTAATTATTTTGAACCAACGATGTTTGTGATCACCGACACACACAGTCAGTGTGGAAATTCACTGAAACTGCTGCCTATTTGTTTGTGCTGTGTTTGCTAACTTGCATAGTGCTGTGTTCTGCATTTAAACAGAGCACATGTTTAAGGACAGCTCTCATATTTAGAGTGCTAATGGGTTAGAATAAACAGAATCAAATATGGATTGTGCTTCAAAATAGCTAATACTGATCCATTACAGGAAGTACTGTTTGGCATGAAAGGTTCTAAATTAATGCTGAACAATTAACAATATGTCTATCATGTCATTACTTTTATGTCAAAATTTTGCTTTTACAGTATATTATGGTAAATAGCCCAGAAGCCCGGTCAATGTGGAACAGTATATATACAACAGCAGCCCAGAGACCTCAGTGTTGATTCAGTCCTGTCTTGATAGAACCCAATTCCACCCACCTTTCAGGATGGCCAGAGCTTCTCCCACTCTCCGCAGGTTGACCGCTCCCTCCTCCACGTCTCTCAGAGTGATTGACAGCTGGCCGGGACCAGAGGTGGAGCTTTTATGCAAACAGTTCACATAGTCTTCCAGTTCACTGAGAGGTGAAAAAGACATCAACCATGTGGTGTTAATAGTGAACACAGGCAAGAAAATCAACTATGTGATATCCTACTGTACACATAAGATGGCAGCAGAGAGTACATTTGAGGAGTTCTGTAGTCCTGTTGGTGGTCCTCAAATTAAGATAATGAAGGTTTTAGATACTATAATGCAATGATTGTAATCCTTGTAACGAATGGTACATATATAGTGTACCTATGTGTTTACAGTGGGATCGGTGTGTTCAATCTTCCTTCCTGTTGACAACTTTATACTAAGTAAACCAGTTTGACAGTGTCTATGAATTTATGACGCAGATTGTGTGTGTGTTATTTTAGGAACCAGTTCTGGCTTGATCCCTCCAAGAAGCTGTTTTGTGTGATTCTTAGCATTTCATACTGATTTCCAATATTTCTTGAAGAGCTTTTCAAAGCTTACATATGCTTGAAACACTGTTCAGATACCTTTTAGACTAGTCACCTATTCCTCCTACATTTTTAATAAGATAATCAATTTTGTGTCTGTTTCTTTTCTTAAAATGCTTTTGTATTTTTAAGATATACTCCATTTATTTGGGTATGTAATTTTGGACAAGAGTTAGAAAAAAGTGTCTTTTCTTTTCTTTAGAAAAGATATAATAAAATATTTACAAAAAGTGAGGGGTGTACTCACTTCTGTGAGATACTGTAGATACCATCTCCACTATCAAATGCAGCGTGCATAAAAGTGATAACATCTGCTGATTGGAATCAACTGGAAGCATGATGTGGTGCTCAAATGGCATCAGCCAGTACAGTAGTTCTTCAACTTAGAATATGAGAGGCTGAAGAAAGAGACCCTTCATGGCAAAATACAGAGATCTGAGAGCTAGTGGAACAGAAGCTAACTGTTCAGCTCTCTATACAAATAGTGTCATGTCTTTCAGTAACTGACACTTGAGCTGAAACATTTACTGACAGACTCTTTTCCCATCATTTCCTGAAGAAAAGTGCACAAGTGAAGCTAATGCTTGTTTGACGTGTTGGTATTTTGTTAATGATGTATGTTATTTGGATTGGTGTGTGGAGAGATAATTGTATCACGCTCACTCTGAAACTCCTACTCATGATGCTTGATAAATGCCAGCCTTCTGTTTGCACAGAGGCATCTGTGTTATGAAGTCAGTGTGTAGCATGCTAACATGAGAATGAGTTCTGATGTCTCTGGAAACCCATGTCATACCAGATCAAGTCACTTCCCATCCCCCTGACTCTATTTTTAACACTATGTTTCTTCACATTTTCCCTCTGCCTAAAGATGTTTCCGTGCTGTGTCTTGCATGCCACAGATGATTGACTTCAGCTGCAGTGACATCATTAGGGGCGTGATGCCAGAGCGAGTGTGTAAATGTTGAAAAGGCTAAATCACCACTTCAGAAATCACGGTCACTACTGGAAAGTCCAAACTGTGCGTCAACTTTAAGCAAAAAGAAACTGATGTTATGCTGTGCATTTCCAAAAACATTGCAGGGAAAGGTTTATTCAGTGTAGGAGGATAGCCTGAAACCAGTGTTTCTCTGCTCAGCTTGCTGTCTGCTGGAAACTGAACAGTCACATGTCAGTGTCTGACTGAAGGCTTAGTGTGTCAATCTCAATGAATGTAAGAAACTTGATATGGCCAGAGGGTTATTCACATGTATTATGAGGCAAGGTACTATCAAAATGTAATTTAATCCAGCCTTCTAAAAATGAATAATTATTAAAGAATAAGTCTGATGTTATTCTATTTTTTACTTTTTATCAACAAGTCCCATGAAAAGACCAAAACAAATGTGTTATAAAATAAGCAGTTACAATACCTATAATCTATAGGGTACATTTCAAGGAGGTTGGTCAGAAGGAGCGCAGTGGTGGAGAAGGAGGAGGGGGCCTGGTTATGAAGGGCTTTGGGAGTGATGAGAAGGGGTTTGAACTGACATTGTAGGACAGGGAGCAGGTAGGAGCGTGGCTGAGAGCCACAGAGGCAATCTCATGTAACTTTTGTTGAACAGTTGCCACTGTGTCCACAAGTGTTGATTACTTGTTAATGGTCAAAGCTAAAATGTAGAGTCCCCAAGTCAGTAAACTGACAGTGATGTCAGTAACACAGCAATATGTATCTAAAGCTTACTAACATGGGGGTGCACGGTGGCAGAGCGGTTAGCGCCCCTGCCTCCCAACAAGGAGATCGTGGATTCGAATCCCGGACCAGAGCACGACCTCCCTGGGTGGAGTCTGCATGTCCTCCCCGTGTTACCGTGGGCTTTCTCCGGGTTCTCCGGTTTCCTCCCACCGTCCAAAGACATGCATTAGGTTAATTGGTGACTCTAAAATTGTCCCTAGTGGATGAATGTGTGCGTGAATGGTTGTCTGTCTAAGTGTCAGCCCTGCGACGAGTAGGCCACTGTCCAGGGTGTACCCCGCCTAAGGCCCAAAGCCACTGGGATGGGCTCCAGTCACCCGCGACCCCGAACGGGAACAAGCGGTAGAAAATGACTGACTGACTGACTGGCTTACTAACATTAGCCACCATAAGCTTCTGGTCATACCTGACCAAGAGTGTAGCAGTAAAACCTCTCAAGGTCAGGAACTGAGCAAGGGGGTGTTTTAGTGCTAATGGAAAAAACGTTTTTTTATCTGAAAGGGAATTAGTGTGATACTTCTTCTTTCAAAGTTACAGTCTTTCTTCTCGAGTAAATTCAAACTCTTACCTGAGCTGTGTGAGTGTTCTCTCCTCTGTAGCCAGGTACTGGATCCTCTCCTCCTCCATCTCAGCTCTCCGTCTGTACGCTGCCTCCTCAGACTGAGCCAGCCGATCACACATCAGCACCACCAGCTCCTGACCAGCCATCTGCAGCATCGAACTCACGCTCTCCTGGTTTGACAGCTGGAACACATGGAACAACTCAGGAATTAGGATTCAACAACAGTACTTTTTTGCTTAGCTAGTGGTGAGGCCTGAGGGAAGCCAGTGTTGGTTGGTCTGTCTGTCCCTCCATCACTTAGGTCCAACATATTTCAACAACGACTGGCTTCATTGTCATACATTTTGCTGTGGCCATTATTGTCCGCAGAGGATGATCGTGATGGCCCCAGACCTTTCACATACTGCCACCGTCAAGCTGAAATTTACCCTAACCAATACGTTGTAGTCCTGATTTCTATGACATTTGCTCAGCATTTCTATTACCTCTGAAGGATAAGTCCTGAAATTTTTGGTAAGTCCTTGACATTTCTAAAGCACCACCATCCAGCCAAACCTTTACCCATAAGTGATAAAAAAATATCTACTGGACAGATTGCCTTGATTGTACTGAATACTATCAGATTTTTAACCTTCTACAAACATTGTCTTGTGCGCTTGCTGAGGCCAAACAGCGTTTGCACACAAGATATTGAAAATCTAATGAACAGAATGGCATTCAATTTGCTAAAAACATTTATGATCCTGAGAGTATTAACCATTTTTGACTCCAATGACCACATGACATACATTTCCCTTTAAAATGTATTGTTTTACTCAGAAACCTGTCACATGACTGAAGCTACAGTTCAACAGTACAATTCAATTCAATTTTATTTATATAGCCCAATATTACAAATCACATTTGCCTCAAAGGGCTTCACAATCTGTAACATACGACACCCTCTGTCCTTAGACCCTCGATTCGAATAAGGAAAAACTACCTGAAAAAAATGGTAGAAACCTCCGGAAGAGCAACAGAGGAGGGATCCTACAGGCGCTCTACCTTCCCTTTCACACTGCCCACCACGTATTGTCTACGTCCACACTGCATGTGTATTATGTTGTATTTGTTTGTCAGATTCAGACAAACACAAATCTGTCATCACATCACTGTAATTCCCATACTGTATATATAATGTGTACTGTTCTTTCCACATTAACTAGTGCCATCCACCGTATGATCATTTTAAAACCACTTCAGATAGTATTGGTGTTGTTATGATGATGATTATTGATGTTGCATTATAAATCGTGAGTACACAGGTCAATACCTGCAAGTGTCTGAGCTGGTTGAGTTGCAGTCGCAGCTCACACACATTCCTCTTTGCTAACACCAAGCTCTGTTGCTGCCCCCTGTCAGAGGGAGGGGCCTGGAGAGCCAGAGGGGTGGCACTGAAGCTGTCAATCAAAGCAGCAGGGTTTGGAGGCTCAGATGACACTCCTGAAGGTCAAAGAAATGTGATTTTAAGGTTATCATCATGTTCAGAGCATAATAATCGTGTTCTTGGTGGCAGGTAATCACCTTCACCGTCTGTTATAATTGCGTAAAAAAACTTACCAGGTCTGGAGTTGAGGAGTTTGCATCCAGCAGTCTCACTGAAAAGACACACCGATAGTTACATAATAAACCTAACCACCCCTGGTCCAGCCAGGTTTTATACAGTCTCCTGAAACATCCAGTACAGATCTATTTCCAGGTTCAATTTGATCAATTACGTTACATACCATTGTTGGGTACACAAATCGTGGATGAATCTAAGCAACATATTGGATGCGTTCACTTGAATTGCTGCTGCTGTTGGCTTAAAGGGATAAAGGCAGATGTTACAGACCTGACAGCCTCCTTGACTCCTGAAATATCTGCTCCCATAGACAGAGCATGGTGCACCAGACCTGCTAGGCTGGCTATCTGCTCCTCCATGGCTTTCATTCTCTCACTATAAAATAGAAACACATGAGTCCGTCACATAACATTTATACTATCCATCATGTAGTGTTGTCACACAAGTCTGAAAAATGTGGAAGCTCGATAATATCTAAATCATATGATGTGCTGTTTACAGTTGTTTACATATCTTGTACTACTCAAATAATAATTCTAAGTATAGGTAATGGTCTGTGTCTCTATCACTGTAAGGCTTTTTTGTACTAACCACAGGGACCACACTCCATCACCCTTCCAGTTGATTCCAATCAGAAGATGTTATCATTTTCTTGCCCGCTTCATTTGATGTATTACAAGGACTTCTCTGGGCCATATGACAGTGGAGATGGTATCTATAGTTCAACCTTAAAGGGGCTGTGTGGACTTTTCTGTTTCTATTGTTACTCTCCAATATGCACACTGTGTATCCGTGAGGTTTAACAAAGCCAAACATTATGGTGACCCAACATTGCTCCATAGCTCTACTGGTCCCACTACACACAGCACCTCTAAGACTGTACTGCAATGATTGCACGTCAAAAACAAATTCAGACAAAGAAACTCTCACAGGCCAAACATGCAAAATCAAGTGAAACCCGGTGGGGGGGGGGGGGGGGGGCGGAGTTCGGGGTGGGGGGGCTATAACCTGTTTTTTATAACCAATTTGGTGGGTTAAAAAGAACACACATTTT
>CM022487.1:58679-136907 GCA_011952105.1 Coreoperca whiteheadi | reverse complement strand
AAAAAAAAGAAAAAAAAAAAAAAAAAAAAAAAAAATAAGAACAACGAAAAGTAAAAACGTAGGGGCGTGGGGTGGGGGGGGGGGGGGGGGGGGGGGGGGTCGTAGTTCAGGCTTGGTGGCCTATAACACCCAGTAAAGTGCTTACAATGAAGTAAAATCATTCCTCTCAGCTCACCTCTGCGCGTTGCTGGCAGTCACATGACCCTGAAACAGTCTCTCAGGTTGTCCCAGAGGGCTGTCCACAAAAACAGAAGAGGTAGAGGATGATGAGCCACTCCCTCTGCTCCTGTTTACAATCTCCACTGTGGCCCCGTTACTGTCCCGCCGCAGGGACCGGCGAATCGGTGACATCCTCTCTGGAGACACCAGGCCCACCCCTCCAATGATCTGTCCGTCAATCATCCTGACTTCACTGACTCTGTGAGGGGAAGGGGGCGGGGTTTTGGTTCCCAGCGGAGGAAGTTGGCTGTCTCCATACTTCCTGCTCTTCTGCCTGGATGGTGGAAAAACAGATGGAACAACTGATAGATTCACACACCTGGTTACTTGAACACTGTCCTCATGGTCACAGTGTGGTGGGACCCCTACATATAAAAATACTAAAACCCACATGTCTGCATGTCTTCATTCCAACCAATCACTACCCCAGCTGACATCACTGATCAGTTCTTTATCTATATTTATTTACCACAAGTTATCGAGGCACCGTGATACGTTGTCGCAATGTTTCGATTTAATGCAGTTTCTACTAAGACAAAAGAAGTGAACGAGCTCAGGTCATGTCATTTCATCAAGTTGTAACTTGCTGTATACTGGACAAAAATCAAATGTTTATTCAAATTTGAAAATGAAATTGCAATTTCAAACATTGGTATATTACATTATTCATACATTGTTATTCATAGTTGGGCTTGGGCGACAGGCCAGACAAAGAGCGGTTCGAATCCCCCTTAATATACATTTGAAATCCAGGTCCGTGACGTCGCCGTTCCGGTGCAACCAGGGCCCCACCCTGGAGCCAGGCCTGGGGTTGGGGCTCGCATGCGAGCGCCTGGTGGCCGGGTCTTGCCCCATGGGGCCCGGCCGGGCTCAGCCCGAACGAGCGATGTGGGGCCGATCTCCCGTGGGCCCACCACCTGAAGGAGGAAGCGTAAGGGGCCGGTGCTTTGTGGATTGGGTGGCAGTCGAAGGCGGGGGCCTCGGCGACCCAATCCCCGGACACGGAATCTGGCTCTAGGGACATTGAATGTCAACTCGCTGGGGGGAAGGAGCCTGAGCTGGTGTGGGAGGTTGAGAGATACCGACTAGAGATAGTCGGACTCGCCTCCACGCACAGCTTGGGCTCTGGAACCCAACTCCTCGAGAGAGGCTGGACTCTCTACTACTCTGGAGTTTCCCGCGGTGAGAGGCGGCAGGCTGGTGGGGGTTGCTTAGAGCCCCCCAGCTCAGCCGCCATGTGTTGGAGTTCACACCACGAGAGGGTCGTTTCCTTGCGCCTTCGGGTTGGGGATAGGTCTCTCACTGTTATTTGTGCTTACGGGCCGAATGGCAGTGTAGAGTACCCGACCTTCTTGGCATCTCTGGGAGGGGTGCTGGAAAGTGCTCCGACTGGGGACTCCGTTGTTCTACTGGGGGACTTCAATGCTCACGTGGGCAGCAACAGTGATACCTGGAGGGACGTGATTGGGAGGAATGCCTCCCCCGACCTGAACCCGAGTGGTGTTCTGTTATTGGACTTCTGTGCTAGTCACGGTTTGTCCATAACGAACACCATGTTCAAGCATAAGGGTGTCCATCAGTGCACGTGGCACCAGGACACCCTAGGTCGGAGGTCAATGATCGACTTTGTGGTTGTTTCATCTGACCTCCGGCCGTATGTCTTGGACACTCGGGTGAAGAGAGGGGCGGAGCTGTCAACTGATCACCACCTGGTGGTGAGTTGGATCCAATGGTGGGGGAGGAAGTTGGACAGTATTGGCAGATGCAAACGTACTGTGAGGGTCTGCTGGGAACGTTTGGCAGAGTCTCTGGTCACAGAGATCTTCAACTCCCACCTCTAGCAGAGCTTCAACCAGATCCCGAGGGAGCCTGGAGACATTGAGTCTGAGTGGACAATGTTCTCCACCTCCATTGTCGACGCGGCTGCTCAGAGCTGTGGCCGCAGGGTCTCCGGTGCCTGTCGTGGCGGCAATCCCCGAACCCGGTGGTGGACCCCGGAAGTTAGGGATGCCCTCAAGCTGAAGAAGGAGTCCGATCAGGCCTGGTTGACTCAGGGGACTCCGGAGGCAGCTGATGGCCGGAGGGCCAAGCGAGCTTCAGCCCGGGTGGTTGCGAAGGCAAAAACCCAGGTCTGGGAGGAGTTCGGTGAGGCCATGGAGAAGGATCGGCCTCGAAGAAATTCTGGCAAACGGTCCGGTGCCTCAGGAAGGGGAAGCAGTGCCCTGCACACACTGTTTACAGTGGGGGTGGGAATCTGCTGACTTCGACTGGGGACATCCTCGGACTGTGGAAGGAGTACTTTGAGGATCTCCTCAACCCCACCGGCATGTCTTCCATAGCGGAATTAGAGGCTGAGGGCTCGGTTGTGGACTCGTCGATCTCCCCGGGAGAGGTCACTGAGGTAGTTGAGAAGCTCCTCGGTGGCAAGGCACCAGGGGTGGATGAGATCCGCCCTGAGTCTCTGGATGTTGTGGGGCTGTCTTGGTTGACACGCCTCTGCAATATCGCGTGGCAGCTGGGGACAGTGCCTCTGGACTGGCAGACTGGGGTGGTGGTCCCTCTGTTTAAAAAGGGGGACAGGACGGTGTGTTCCAACTACAGGGGGATCACACTCCTCAGCCTCCCGGAAAAGTCTATGCCAGGGTACTGGAGAGGAGAATTCGGCCGATAGTCGAACCTCGGATTCAGGAGGAACAGTGCGGTTTTCGTCCCGGTCATGGAACACTGGACCTTCTCTTTACCCTCGCCAGGTTGCTGGAGGGTTCATGGGAGTTTGCCCAACCAGTCCACATGTGCTTTGTGGATCTGGAGAAGGCATTCGACTGTGTCCCTCGCGGCGACCTGTGGGGGGTGCTCTGGGAGTATGGGGTCTGGTGCCCTCTGCTGAGGGCTGTCCGGTCCCTATATGACCGGAGCAGGAGTTTGGTTCGCATTGCCGGCAGTAAGTCAGATCTGTTCCCGTTGCATGTTGGACTCCGGCAAGGCTGCCCTTTGTCACTGGTCCTGTTCATTATTTATATGGACAGGATTTCTAGGCACAGTCTGGGGCCGGAGGGAGTCCGGTTTGGGGACCACAGGATTTCGTCTCTGCTTTTTGCAGATGATGTTGTCCTGTTGGCTTCTTCAAATCAGGACCTTCAGAGTGTGAAGCGGCGGGGATGAGAATCAGCACCTCCAAGTCCGAGGCCATGGTTCTCAGCCGGAAAAGTGTGGCTTGTCCCCTTCGTTTGGTGGAGAGCTCCTGCCTCAAGTGGAGGAGTTTAAGTATCTTGGGGTCTTGTTCACGAGTGAGGGAAGGACGGAGCGGGAGATCGACAGGCAGATCGGTGCATCCTCTGCAGTGATGCGGTCGATGTACCGGTCTGTCGTGGTAAAGAAGCAGCTGAGCTGCAAGGCAAAGCTCTCTATTTACCAGCCGATCTACGTTCCTACTCTCACCTATGGTCATGAGCTTTGGGTCATGACCGAAAGGACAAGATCCCGGATACAGGCGGCCGAAATGAGTTTCCTCCGCAGGGTGGCTGGGCGCTCCCTTAAAGATAGGGTGAGGAGCTCGGTCACTCGGGAGGAGCTCAGAGTAGAGCCGCTGCTCCTCCACATCTAGAGGAGTCAGCTGAGGTGGCTCGGGCATCTGTTCTGGATGCCTCCTCCCCAGGGAGGTGTTCTGGGCATGTCCAACCAGGTGGAGGCCCCGGGGAAGACCTAGGACACGCTGGAGGGACTATGTCTCTCGGCCGGCCTGGGAACGCCTCGGTATTCCCCCGGAAGAGCTGGAGGAAGTGTCTGGGGAGAGGGAAGTCTGGGTGTCTCTGCTTAGACTGCTGCCCCCGCGACCCGGTCCCGGATAAGCAGTAGAAAATGGATGAAAATAGATGGATACTTGGGAAAATGGGGAGATGTTCCGGAAAAATGTGTCTAAGCAATTGAGAAAACTGTAATGACTGACTTCTTTACAACAACCTGAGTTTGTTTGGCTGCACTCTAATATACCTGCTACTCAACAGTGGATTTCTGACTCAGACACTGATTGATGTAGTATTAAACTGCACTTTCTGTTACCATGGTGACAGCCACATCAACCAGGACTAAGATGTTAAAGATTATAACTTTTTTTGTTTAACATGTGTAAAGAGTTTTGTGTGATATATCGCATAACAATGAAACGCAGAAAATATCTTTGTATAGATGATATTGGTTTCATTGGTTTCCAGCTAACACTGGTGGATCTGCAGACCTAGTATAGACAGGATAGTTACTGTATGTGGCCGTTGCTATGGTTATGTTTGTGCCACTGTATAGGTATCTGGATTGGGTTTGAATCAGAGTACCTGTGGAGGGAGCGGGTCTGGTGCTCCATGCTCTCTCCGTAGCCCATCAGGGGTTTAATGGAGGCCCGGTACTGGTGCAGCCCCCCTGGGATCCCTGTGACCCCAGCATCCACCATGTCTGCAGTGAGAGAGGGAGGAGCGCTGCATTGGGAGGAGGCAATGCTGAGGCGACCTCCTCCTCCGTCCTGCAGGGAGGAGCAGTAGGAGTCTGGGTAACATGGTCCTCCTTCACCACGCGCCACCAGGGCCATGCTTTTACTGCTGCCAGCATCCTCATCTGACACACACACACAGACACACATACAGTAAAATGAGATTTGATGCAAAACTGAGCCCAAGAAAAATGTCCCTAAGGGGACAATAAAGTATATCGTATCGTATCAGTCATTTCTTTGAACAGTGATCTCTGCCCTCACACTCAGATATTACACATGGTGGATTCACTCTCAGCTCAGAATAAGTGCTGTCAATTTGTCAGAACAGTTCCCTGCACTAAATAAAACAATCTGTATGAAGACGCAGAAGACACTGATCAATGAATCATCTCATGTTCTTCATGTTGTGATTGGTCGCACTGATGGAACATTCCTATCATATTCATCATATCGTGTGAGTGAGGATGATGGTGGTGCAGCTGAAATGACTAAGATCTTAAAACTGGACTGAATGTAGTTTAAATGGGAGTTTTTGTCTTAATGTGTTTTAAAAGAATTTCAGTGTCCATGTTTAGATTTACTACACATTGAAAGATTTTTGAATATAAAATAGAGAAATTTACAGTTTTAACCTAAATGCCAAATCACAAATTATTTTTACTGGATTGGAGTATGATGTCATAGGTCCATAAGTAAAATATGTCTTAATGTAATGTATTTAATGTATTATATATAGTCAGTTCCAGCACTGTATCATCCATTTAGGGAATTCAAGTCTGGTGAATGATGAATGAGTGGATTACGTTTCATAAAATAGGGTTAATAACTGTACAGGCTTTCAGTCAGGAGGACCAAAGTACACACTGCCTACAGCGGGGAAAATAAGTATTTGACACATCAGCATTTTTATCAGTAAAGGAATTTCTAAGTGGGTTATTGACACAAAATTTCCACCAGATGTAGCCATCAAGCCAAATATTGAAGTCATACAAAGAAATCAGAACATTTAAGTATACAAGTTGAGTCAAAATAAATAAAGTGAAATGACACAGGGAATATGTATTGAACAGACTTTATTTAATACTTTGTGGAAAAGCCTTGGTTGGTAATTACAGCTTCTAGACGCCTCTTGTATGGAGAGACCAGTCATCTGCATTGCTCAGGAGTGATTCTGGCCCATTCTTCCACACAAATGGTCTTTAAATCTTGAAGGTTCCTTGGGCCTCTTTTATGAACTTTGATCTTCAGTTCTCTCCATACATTTTCTGTGGAATTTAGGTCTGGTGATTGACTGTGCCATTCAAGCAACTTGATTTTCTTTCTTTGAAACCACTTCATTGTTTCCTTGGTTTTGTGTTTGGGATCATTGTCTTGCTGAAATGTCCACCCTGTTTTCATTTTCAGCTTTCTGGTAGATGGCAGCAGATTTTTATCCAGAATGTCCCGGTACATTTCTCCATTCATCCTGCCTTCAATAATATGAAGCCTGCCAGTACCCCTTGCTGAAAAGCAGCCTCAAACCATGATGCTTCCACCCCCAAACTTAACTGTTGGTATGGTGTTCTTGGGGTGGTGGGCAGTGCCATTTCTTCTCCAAACATGGTGTGTAGAATGACTGCAAAAAAGTTCAATTTTTCTTTCATCTGATCATACTATAGTCTCCCAATAACCCACAGGCTTCTCCAAATGCTCTTTCGCAAACTTTAACCGAGCTTCAACATGCTTTTTGTTCAGCAATGGAGTCTTGCATGGTGAGTGTGCATGGATGCCATGGCGGTTCAGTGCATTGCTTATAGTTTTCTTTGAAACAACAGTACTTGCTGATGCAAGGTCTTCCTGAAGTTCTGCCCAAGTGGTTTTTGGCTCTTGGAGAACTCTCCTGATTATTCTTTGGATTCCTCGGACAGGGATCTTACGGGGAGCACCTGATTGTGGCCGGTTTATGGTGAACTGATGCTCTTTCTATTTCCGGATAATGGCCCCCACAGTGCACACAGGAACATTCAGCATTCTGGAATGCACCTATAACAATCCCATCAAAATGCTTTTCAATGATAAGATTACAAAGATTTTGAGAGAGTTCTTTGCTTTTACCCATCATGAAGTCTTTCCTGTGTGCCTCCTGGGTAATGAGAAGCCTTTTATAGGCCATCAATTAGGACTAAAGCAGTTTATATCAATTAGTACTGATAGGGAGCAGGGTTTCTCTCTCAATACTGACAGATTTCAGGTAATCTCCTGGCTTTCTATGCCATTTTGCACCTTGTTATCTTCATGTGTTCAATACTTATTCCCTGTGTCATTTCACATTATTTATTATGACTCAACTTGTATATGAATTCAATATTTGGCTTGATGGCTACATCTGTTGGAAATTTTGTGTCAATAACCCACTTAGAAAGCCCCTTACTGATAAAAATGCTGATGTGTCAAATACTTATTTTCCCCACTGTATTTACTTGTCAATGCAATAATTTAACATTTTAACATCGTTAAAATATGTACTGTTGTATTAAGTGTTGACAAGCTATTCATGAAATGTATAAAGATTTGTTTTGAAATATGCCCTATGTAATTTTTTGGAAGAAATTTGAATCAAAAGAGAAAGCTTTATACATTTTCATGAGTGAATAAACAAACTGTCCTCAAAGGAAAACACAATTTCATACTTTTTACTTTCTAGGGAGCTTATTTCTCTCTCAGGGACAGCTTGTTAATTCAATTATGGAAATATAATATTAATATATAATATTAATATTTGTGAGTTTGCATTATTACCTTATTAATATGAGTTTGAATTTCTTTTCCAAAACTCTATAGTGCACCTTTTAAAGTAGCTAGCTTTAAACCAGATGGCCAAAAGTATGCTACATGCTGCCTTTGTACATGTTAATGTACGATTTTGACATTTTAATGTTCTGAAGAGTTAATAAGCAATGTGTTACATTTAAGTTGCTGCCCTACAGGTTTACAACTGTCTTTCAAATATTTGTTTCAGTCTAATGAAAAGTAAGCGCGTGGGGAAAAGATTCTATATTCAACTTTTGAATAGAAAAAATATTGACATTGTGTTTTTTTCAGTTAGTAGAACTCAATGTAATTAAGGCAATCAGTTGCAACAAACATTAACTTTTGCGGTAAATCATTTTGAGTTTCATGAAGTCAAAGTTTTTGAGTTATGGTAAAGATTGGGGAAAAAACTAATAAATATTGAGTTTATTGAACATGAAATGCTACGTTTTTATACTTAAAATCATTCAGTTCTGCTAATTTAATATTTTTGAGTTGCATATGCTGAAAATACTTGAGTTGGCTTAATCAGTACTTTTAATTTAACTGTAATCAAAAAGTACAAGTAAAACGTACTCCAAATATTAAAACTCTGATAACCTCAGACTTTTGAGTTCTGCTAACTTATTCGTGTTTACAGTGTGTGTTTTTAAAGATATGTCATAGTAGTCATGGCACGTATTAATATTTCTATAATTCCACTGGATAATAATGGAGGCTCTTCTCTTTATGTACCTGTTGCCATGGGGAATTTTTATTTACCCCTTGCCATGAGGAATTGTAGTATCGGGGCTCCATTGATGACGGCTTTTTTTCATTCACCAGAGGGGTGTACTACTGGCTTAGCCAGCTTTGTTGAGCCTGAAGTCAGAGTTTTACATTTCCATTTAGTCATTTAGTAGATGCTTTTATCCAAAGTAACTTACATATGAGGAAGACAATGGAAGCAATTATAACAAACACAAGGTAACAAAAAGCATAAGTGCATCAAAAAACTAGTCTGATTAAAGCCTAGCACAGTATACAAAGCTAATGATAGGAAGGAAGGTTATTTATTTTTTTTTTTTTTTCATCATGATGCTGAACAATAACCTGCTCCGGAAGAGGTTCTGTTCAGAGTTTCGGCTTAAATCGGCTGTAAAATGTGCTGCCCTTCCACTGATTCTGTTCCTGACGATATTCTCTGAGCGATTTAGATTCTCAGCTGAGGAACGACGTTATAGGTCTGTATGAAACCTGTAGAGCGATACATTAATATGCCACTGAACAAAGCTGTGCAGTCACAGTCGGGCTATCGCAAACTGTACACATCGCGCTGTCATGGGAACATACATGCATTCAGTTGGTGATACAAGAAATCTGTAATATTAACACACTAACAAATGTTCCACAGCAGATGATCCAACACTAACACAATCATGAGGCTCAGCGACACAAGACACTTTGGATTATGTTTTTATGCTTGTTCCTGATCAGCTGCAGGTTCGTTTTACACCAATGCAGCTAACAGAATATTGGTTAGAAAAGTGTCTATTGGTATTTATCACAGATAATATCCAATCAATAAAGTTAATTAATTTCACTTTGATTTGGCCAAAACCTAAACTGTCTCTCATTATGGGACAGTGTCAGACCTGAATGCACTTCTTGAGTATCATGTTTAAATCTGCTGTGTTAGGTTTAAAGCTTCAGAGCCCTGAATGTGCAGCGGCCATGTTCCAAATAAACGGGAGGCAGTGAGAGATCACTGGGTGGTAAAATAAATATATTCACTTATTCTGCCAGCATTCTTCTCTTGCCTTATTTGCAACAACAGTTTTTATAGGTCTGTTCTTTACAGCTCTACATTATAACGACAAGAGGTCTTGACTGAAGACAGAGTAACTAGGAGCATGGTGATGGCAATTGTATAATACCACATGTAGATCTAAATTCGGAAAATAAGCTTTCTCCATAAAGGGCTCTTACCTCTGGAACACATTACCAACTGGAATTAAATTAATCCCGGATATAAAATACTTAACAAAGGTTAATCCAGGCAGTGATTACGTTTCCTTTAAAACATATTAACTATTGCAAATTAGGTGCGTATCAATGTAATTTCTAGAAGACAGGGCTGGTCTATTTTATGCAGAAGAAGAGTCAAATGACGCTCAAACGCTCTCTTTTATGGGAACAGACAGAGCCTAAAGAAGAAAGCCTGGGTTAACAAACTACCGCTACTCTTCTCCATCTAAATGACATCCCTCAGCTCGGTCATTCAGAAGCATGGCTTTTCCTATCACTACTATGCGATTGACACACAACTCCACTTATAATTTCAACCTGACGATTCAACTGTCTCTGCTCGCATCTCGGCATGCCTGAGTGGCATCTCGCTTTGGACGAAGGCCCATCACCTGCACCTGAACCTCAACAAAACGGAACTGCTTGTGAACCCGGCCAACCGAAAGATTCACCACCACCTCTCCATTCAACTAGACTCATCGACCGTTACACCGTCCAGCATGGCCAGAAATCTGGGGGTGGTAATTGAAGATCAGCTAAACTTTAAAAACCATGTCGCCAGCACCACCCGGTCCCGTAGATTCATCCTCTACAACATCAGGAAAATCAGAGCTTTCCTATCTGAGCAGTCTACACAAGTCCTAGTCCAGGCTCTTGTCTTGTCCAAACTGGACTATTGCAACGCGCTGCTGGCTGGACTCCCTGCTTGCACAACCAAACCTCTGCAGATGATCCAGAACGCGGCGGCAAGAGTGGTCTTCAATGAACTGAAGAGAGCGCACGTAACCCCTCTCTTCATTAGGTTACACTGGCTCCCTGTTGTCACCCGCATCAAGTTCAAAGTGATGCTCTTGGCCTACAAGACCACCACTGGTTCTGCACCATCATATCTTCGCTCGCTAATACAGACCTATGTTCCTGCCAGGCCCCTGCGCTCTTCAAACGAACAACCTCTGGTAGTACCATGCCAAAAGACAAACAAAATCATTCTGGCGCACCTTCTCTGGATCCATTCCACATTGGTGGAATGATCTGCCTGCTCCTACAAGATCAGCAGATTCTGTAGCCACCTTTAAAAGCACCTGAAATGCATCTCTTCCATTAACACCTAAGTGACACTAACTTCGACTTTCTTTCTATCTCTTTTCATCTTCTTCTTTTCCTTTCGGCTGTTCCCTTTCTGTTAGTTAGTAGCCATTGCTAAATTGATGTTAGTTATCTATGCTACACATGCATGCTAACTAACTCCTTTTATCTTTGCACTATTAGCTGACAGATCACCTTTTACCTGCTAGCACACAAACACACACCTCTAGTTGGCCTCCAGCAGAGCCACACTGGTGCTAATGTAACTTTAGTAGAGTCAACTCTCTGACATGGCTTACCGCCATCTTACATTTCCCTTTGTCTAGCCATGCAGCTAATGCTTAGCTTCACAGCACCTGTGCTAATGTAACATCTGAGTTCCAAATTGATTGTTTGATGTATTTTATGAGACTCAAACATTCTGCAAGGGTGGTGTCCGGAGGTCTTTATTAAGTTAAAGCATTATTTATGATCATCTTTGATCATCTTGATAGTCAAATCTAACTGATTGCAAAAACCTATAATTGGTGCCCCCTTTTATCATGGTAAACCCCATGAAATGGTGCTGGTCTCCATGTTTCTCCCCATGTTCCTGTATTACCTTCTGCTCCTTGGATACTTTATGGATGTTATTCTTTGTTTGGATTTCTTATGTTGGAAATATTCTTTGGTTGAATTTTACTTGGACTGCTCAGCCGCCCTTAGTTGTATTGTGTTGCCTCCTCTATTGGATTTGTCTGCTATTCATATACTACCTTTGCTCTCTGCCTGCCTCATCACCACAGTGTAAGCTTTCAGTTTTGACTCTCATTAAATTTTATTGCCCCTCCTAGAACCGCCACCTTACTGTGGTGGAGGGGTTTGCTTGCCTGAATGAACCTAGGAGCTATGTTGTCTGGGGCTATTGCCCCTGGTAGGGTCTCCCAAGGCAAACAGGTCCTGGGTGACAGGCCAGACAAAGAGCGGTTCGAATCCCCCCTCATGGTGAATATCAAAACTAGGTCCGTGACGTCGCCCGGTACGGCGCAACCGGGGCCCCACCCTGGAGCCAGGCCCGGGGTTGGGGCTCGAACGCGAGCGCCTGGTGGCCGGGTCTTGCCCGATGGGGCCCGGCCGGGCTCAGCCCGAACTAGCGACGTGGGGCCGACCTCCCGTGGGCCCACCACCTGCAGGAGGAACCGTAGGGGGCCGGTGCTTTGTGGATTGGGTGGCAGTCGAAGGCGGGGGCCTCGGCAACCCAATCCCCGGACGCGGAATCTGGCTCTAGGGACATTGAATGTCACCTCGCTGGGGGGGGAAGGAGCCTGAGCTGGTGCGGGAGGTTGAGAGATACCGACTAGAGATAGTCGGGCTTGCCTCCACGCACGGCTTGGGCTCTGGAACCCAACTCCTTGAGAGAGGCTGGACTCTCTACTACTCTGGAGTTGCTCGCGGTGAGAGGCGGCCGGCTGGTGTGGGCTTGCTTATAGCCCCCCAGCTCAGCCGCCATGTGTTGGAGTTCACCCCGGTGAACGAGAGGGTCGTTTCCCTTCGCCTTCGGGTTGGGGATAGGTCTCTCACTGTTATTTGTGCTTACGGGCCGAATGGCAGTGTAGAGTACCCGACCTTCTTGGAGTCTCTGGGAGGGGTGCTGGAAAGTGCTCCGACCGGGGACTCCGTGGTTCTACTGGGGGACTTCAATGCTCACGTGGGCAGCGACAGTGATACCTGGAGGGGCGTGATTGGGAGGAACGGCCCCCCCGACCTGAACCCGAGTGGTGTTCTGTTATTGGACTTCTGTGCTAGTCACGGTTTGTCCATAACGAACACCATGTTCAAGCATAAGGGTGTCCATCAGTGCACGTGGCACCAGGACGCCCTAGGTCGGAGGTCGATGATCGACTTTGTGGTTGTTTCATCTGACCTTCGGCCATATGTCTTGGACACTCGGGTGAAGAGAGGGGCGGAGCTGTCAACTGATCACCACCTGGTGGTGAGTTGGATCCGATGGCGGGGGAGGAAGCTGGACAGACTTGGCAGACCCAAACGTACTGTGAGGGTCTGCTGGGAACGTTTGGCAGAGTCTCCAGTCAGAGAGATCTTCAACTCCCACCTCCGGCAGAGCTTCAACCTCATCCCGACGGAGGCTGGAGACATGGAGTCCGAGTGGACCATGTTCTCCACCTCCATTGTCGACGCGGCCGCTCGGAGCTGTGGCCGCAGGGTCTCCGGTGCCTGTCGTGGCGGCAATCCCCGAACCCGGTGGTGGACCCCGGAAGTAAGGGATGCCGTCAAGCTGAAGAAAGAGTCCTATCGAGCCTGGTTGGCTCGGGGGACTCCGGAGGCAGCTGATGGGTACCGGAGGGCCAAGCTGGCCTCGGCCCGGGTGGTTGCGGAGGCAAAAACCCGGGTCTGGGAGGAGTTCGGTGAGGCCATGGAGAAGGACTATCGGTAGGCCTCGAGGAGATTCTGGCAAACCATCCGGCGCCTCAGGAGGGGGAAGCAGTGCCCTGCTCACACTGTTTACAGTGGGGGTGGGAATCTGCTGACTTCGACTGGGGACATCCTTGGACGGTGGAAGGAGTACTTTGAGGATCTCCTCAACCCCACCGGCATGTCTTCCATAGCGGAAGCAGAGGCCGAGAGCTCGGTTGTGGGCCCGTCGATCTCCCGGGCTGAGGTCACTGAGGTAGTTGAGAAGCTCCTCGGTGGCAGGGCACCGGGGGTGGATGAGATCCGCCCTGAGTACCTCAAGTCTTTGGATGTTGTGGGGCTGTCTTGGTTGACACGCCTCTGCAACGTCGCGTGGCGGCTGGGGACAGTGCCTCTGGACTGGCAGACTGGGGTGGTGGTCCCTCTGTTTAAAAAGGGGGACCGGAGGGTGTGTTCCAACTACAGGGGGATCACACTCCTCAGCCTCCCCGGAAAAGTCTATGCCAGGGTACTGGAGAGGAGAATTCGGCCGATAGTCGAACCTCGGATTCAGGAGGAACAATGCGGTTTTCGTCCCGGTCATGGAACACTGGACCCTCTCTACACCCTCTCCAGATGCTGGAGGGTTCATGGGAGTTTGCCCAACCAGTCCACATGTGCTTTGTGGATTTGGAGAAGGCATTCGACTGTGTCCCTCGCAGCGACCTGTGGGGGGTGCTCTGGGAGTACGGGGTCCGGGGCCCTCTGCTAAGGGCTGTCCGGTCCCTGTATGACCGGAGCAGGAGTTTGTTCCCGGTGCATGTTGGACTCCGGCAGGGCTGCCCTTTGTCACCGGTCCTGTTCATTGTTTATATGGACAGGATTTCTAGGCGCAGTCGGGGGCCGGAGGGAGTCCAGTTTGGGGACCACAGGATTTCATCTCTGCTTTTTGCGGATGATGTTGTCCTGTTGGCTTCTTCAAATGAGCCGAGTGTGAAGCGGCGGGGATGAGAATCAGCACCTCCAAATCCGAGGCCATGGTTCTCAGTCGGAAAAGGGTGGCTTGTCCCCTTCAGGTTGGTGGAGAGCTCCTGGCCCAAGTGGAGGAGTTTAAGTATCTTGGGGTCTTGTTCACGAGTGGGGGAAGGACGGAGCGGGAGATTGACAGGCGGATCGGTGCATCCTCCGCAGTGATGCGGTCGATGTACCGGTCTGTCGTGGTGAAGAAGGAGCTGAGCTGCAAGGCAAAGCTCTCTATTTACCAGTCGAGCTACGTTCCTACTCTCACCTATGGTCATGAGCTTTGGGTCATGACCGAAAGGACAAGATCCCGGATACAGGCGGCCGAAATGAGTTTCCTCCGCAGGGTGGCTGGGCGCTCCCTTAGAGATAGGGTGAGGAGCTCGGTCACTCTGGAGGAGCTCAGAGTAGAGCCGCTGCTCCTCCACATCGAGCGGAGTCAGCTGAGGTGGCTCGGCCATCTGTCCCGGATGCCTCCTGGACGCCTCCCTGGGGAGGTGTTCCGGGCATGTCCAACCGGGAGGAGGCCCCGGGGAAGACCTAGGTCACGCTGGAGGGACTACGTCTCTCGGCTGGCCTGGGAACGCCTCGGTGTTCCCCCAGAAGAGGCTTTGAATGAGAGTTCTTTAAAGCTGCTTTCTGGAACAGGCCAAGGTTCAGAACAGCAACCAGGACACCTATACTTCCACTTTACAGTTGGTATTAAAAACTGGAGCTAATGTATGGGCCCTACACACCAACACAGGTGTTTCCACTTACTTTCAGTCTGCATACAACAGTGCTGAGCTCTGCATTCTAGCTGCTACTCTGCTGGATGCTTTCAGAAATGTAACTCCCTCCACCTCCCCAGACTCCTCCAGTATCAGCATTTACTTGTGCGTGAATGTTGTTCATTTTCATTAAATATTGTGGTGTTGTGTAGTTTTTATCTGAATCCAGGGTCTCAGGATAGAAGGTGTCGTATATGGTACAGGTTGTAACGCCCTCTGAGGCAAATTTGTAATTTTGGGATTTGCCTAGTGCTGCAAAAAATAGCCCCTCTTTCCTGTCACCATGGAAAAAACATGCACGTCGCATTGAATCCGTCATTGATCATTCCATCTCACCAGGCTTCACATCTCTTCTCTCCAGTATGGCACTGCTGTTGGTGCAGAGGGTGCTCGACCGCCCTGCCCCTGACAGGCGTTCCCTTGGTAACATGGCACTGCCTGGATCCATCAGCCCCGCCCCCCCCCCTGTGTTCCCCCCACCATACGCCATCCTGGAGGGAGAGGAGGGCATGGACCGGACCATAGGGGGGGACATGGAGCCCTGCAGGCTGTGCAGGGTGCCGCGGCTGGATGATGACTGGGTGTGGACTGGACTGTGACTGCCGTACAACACCTCTTTGGAGATCTGCAAAAAACAAAAAGAGTGCTCTAAAACTACACTCTGAGGGAATCAAAATACTTATGGAAGAGGTCATTTCATCTTAAAGAAGATCACCAACCCAGGGACTGTCCACAGTACCTTTAGGACATGAACTGTATAAACTTGAATTGTCTTGACATACTGAAATAACCCTTTTATTGGAAGAACTGTAAAATTGTATGGTACATCAATAGGGCCATACCTATTGACCACAAATTTCAGTACAGAAATGACAAAGCTATGTTTTGAAAAGGTTTTCAAAGTTCAATCTGTTGACATAAATAATGGTTGGAAAAAAAGCTTTACTGCAGCTTTAATTGCATACACAGAAACAACGGAGTAAATGAAGGATACATGCAAAATATTAGTCAGTGGTGATTCATGTAATGTTAATAACAGGTTCGCCCAGGCCACACACTACTGCTTTTAATGTTTTGTATAATTCAGTTAATTATGGTTCAGATGTTTTAGAGGTCACATATTATGCTTCTTTTCAGGGTCAAACTTTTATTTTGGAGTCTACTAGAAAATGTTTGCATGCTTTAATGTTCAGAAACACATTATTATTCTCATGCTGTCCATTGCATCACCTCTATTTACCCTCTGTTTGAAACACTCAAGCGCTTTTCTCTTTAAGGGCCCCCTCTCGAAAAACCAAGTCTGCTCTGATTGGTCAACTCCCTCAGGCCTGAACAAGTATGAAGGGATTATTGTAGCAAAGCAGCTGAGCCCCTGTGACAGCGGAATATGTAGCTGCAGAAAACAGTCACATGTGTCTCAGTAAATGTGAAGTCACAGAGAAAAATGCTTTAGGAGGTGTGAACTTGTACACATTTTCCAGCAGTTCCACCTTCTCACGTTCTTCGCTGCAGCTGCACCGATCCTCTGCTACGAAGCCCAAGTTAGGAAACTCGTCGGCCCACAGTCCTGCTGCAGTGGATACGGTGCAACACACACGCACCGTATCTAAAGTGTGACGGCATGGCAACATGTGCACATCTGCACATCACTACGTGAATCGATGCAATGAGAGCTGCACACCTGGAGAATATTCGCTCACAAACATATTGTTTCAGCACCAACACGAGTCCGTAACTCCGACTGCTTCGCTCTGCGGCGCGTCTCAGATGCTGCTTTTCTCTCACGAACGCTCAAAGTTCTGCTGCTCTCACTTTGCACCACATATCTCAGTGAACTGTGGAGCAAAACTGAAAAAATGAGCCGGGGGAGTGGCTGCTCACAGATCCCAGCCCTCCTGGCCAATCACAGGAGCTCGTCTGGGCGCCTGTCCGTTTCCATCCCAGCTTAGATGAAACCCAGTGATGTCTGCCAGGTGTGCACGAGATGAGGAAAATAGAGCCAATAACAAAGGCTGAATGCTCTGAGACGACAACAAACCCACTGCGTGAAAACCTGCTTTTACAGAGAAACCTCCTGTCATGCAGCCAGTGAAATCAGATTGACTTCGGTTCACATTGCTCTCCACAGCAGTAACACGTTGGTTTTAACCACACTGAAACACAACCTGCAGAAAAACTCATTCCTCTGCTGCCTGTTTATGTGTGAAACAGCACATTCACACTACCAGGCTGATCCAGGAACAGTCAGTGCCCTGCATAGTGCTGGTGCTGTTTGTAAACATCACAACACTGACCTGATGCTTCACTAGGATTTTTCACTCAAATTCATGTTTTCATGGCCATTATCTGGTTGTGTAGGGGCAAATATTATATATTAATCCAATTCTGCTTAACCGACTTTCTGTCAACATGCTCATATTCTACATCTCTTTCAGATGGGAATTTCCTTCCTTTCCTTGAATATGTTTCGCCAGTAAACAGGCCTGAACTTGTTGCATTTAATTCAGAAGTGTGTGTGTGGTCCCACCAAGCAAGTTTTATCAGGCTTAGATATAAACTGAAGCCAGTAGTATGTATAGCCTCGACATGCTGTACAGACATGTACTACTGAAACTCAACCAACCTTTATTTGAAATTCTAGTGGAAATTGCAAAGTCTTCAAAGATGTCAGGCTGAATTTTGGGAATGATGTATAAGGCTTGTGGAATATTTCCATTTGATGACTTGGTTTTTATGTTTTTTCTGATCAGAATTGAGGGTCTAAGGATAGAGGGAGCTGTGGGCTGTGCGGAGTGTAAAACCCTTTGAGGCAAATCTTTGATATTGGGCTATATAAATAAAATTGACTTGATGTAGATGTCCAGTAAAACATAACATGGTATCAGTGGTGCGAGTACTGTATTTCACTGCACTTACCACATGGATAGACTGAAAAACGTTAATCTATTTAGTGAAATCCACTGATCTTTTTGTGTAAATAAATAAGTGTTTAAGTCTCAATTTGGGTCAACTTAATCTTCCAAGTTATCACAACCAGAAGCATTTCAGAATCTTCATGATACACTGATATTATCAGTATAGTATTAGCGTCAATATATCAGCATGACACTATGTAATGTGGTAGTAATAATAGGAAATGTCCTGAGACAGTACATATAGTGAGCGACATCTCAAATAATAAGTGTTTGGGAAAGATCCAGGAAATGATGTAGTAGTTACATAGTTGGGTAAACTTTATATGCAACTGGTGATTTGAAGAATTTCTTGAAAAAACAGTTAGAAACAATTAATTTATTTGTTGAAGACTTCATGCTTGTCTGTAATTTACAGGCAAACTACTAAAAAGTCAAATTTGACTGAGGTTGGGACCTCCTAAATCGCAAACAGACACAGAAATCCAAAAAAAATAAATGTAGGTGAAAACGTAGAAATACATTTAAGACATTTATTTATGTGCTGTTTAACTAAGAACTTTTATTTATTTATTTCAAGATTTTTTTTAATACTGAGGTATTTATTTTATTTTGGAGTGTTTAGAGACATACTAACACTTGCACAAGTCCCTAAAGGTAACGGACGCTTAATTCTTATTCTTCCGTACGTTTGGTCGGTTATGCTTTTTAAGGACATTTATGCTTGTATTAAACGTTTTTACATTTTATGCTTTTTAAGGTTTAAAAAATGTCTTCTTTCAACATTTTTAGTCAGTTAATTTCAACATGCACCTTTGACAGTATTACGGATGCAGCCGACTAGAATTGCTCGCTGGTCTGTGAGAGAGCCTCTTCAGATCTGCAGCAGATCCACGCTGGGTCCTTGGCTTTCATGAGATCCCATCCTTAACGACATAGTGAACACAGCCCATATTTGTAACGCCCCTAAGCACCATTTGTGGAAACCATTTGATAATGGAAGCTGAAAGGGTTTACTGCCAACAGACTGCTATTGACCATTTTACTTCTAGTTTGTCGCTGGACATTTTCATTGAGGCAGTGTGCCTGAAATCAAATCCGATGTTCTTATCATATTTGATGTTTATGAGGGAGTGTGGTCCCCACACAGAACATACACCAGGTGAGAGGACAGCTGATGAAACTCCACTCAAACAAGGCTGCTGGCTCCGATGGAGTTAGCCCCGGGGTGCTAAAAGCCTGTACCCCCCAGCTATGTGGAGTTCTTCAACATGTCTTCAACCTGAGCCTGAGTCTTCAAAGGGTCTCTGTTCTGTGGAAGACATCTTGCCTCGTTCCTGTGCCGAAAAAAACGCGTCCCAGTGGCTCCAAGGACTACAGACCGGTGGCACTGACCTCCCACATAATGAAGACCCTGGAGAGACTGGTGCTGGAACAGCTGCGGCCCATGGTCAGACCCCTCCTGGACCCCCTTCAGTTCGCCTACCAGCCCCGGCTGGGAGTTGAGGACGCCATCATCTTCCTGCTGAACCGCATTCACACCCACCCGAACAAGCCGGCAGGCACGGTGAGGATCATGTTTTTTGATTTCTCCAGTGCCTTCAACACCATCCGGCCAGCCCTGCTGGGGGAGAAGCTGGCAGCGATGCAGGTGGATGTCCCCCTCATGTCCTGGATTGTTGGCTACCTGACTGGCAGACCACAGTATGTGCGTCTGCAGCACCGTGTGTCGGACACTGTGGTCAGCAACACTGGGGCCCCTCAGGGGACTGTCCTCTCTCCCTTCCTCTTCACCATCTACACCACAGACTTCAGCCCCCACACAGAGTCCTGCCACCTTCAGAAGGTTTCTGATGACTCTGCTGTGGCAGAACCATCTGCAGCTCAATGCCACAAAGTCCAAGGAGCTGGTTGTAGACCTATGAAGGGCCAAGGCACCAGTGACTCCGGTTTCCATCCAGGGGGTCAGCGTGGACATCGTTGAGGATTACAAGTATCTGGGAGTACACATAGACAATAAACTGGACTGGGCTAAGAACACTCAAGCTCTGTACAGGAAGGGCCAGAGCCGCCTTTATTTTCTGAGGAGGCTGAGGTCCTTCAACATCTGCCGGACAATGCTGAGGATGTTTTAGGTGTCTGTGGGGGCCAGTGCTATCCTGTATGCTGTTGCATGCTGGGGCAGCAGGCTGAGGGTAGCGGACGCTAACAGACTCAATAAACTGATCCGTGAGGCCGGTGACGTTGTTGGGGTGGAGCTGGACTCTCTGTCGGTGGTGTCAGAGAGGAGGATGCTGGCCAAACTACATGCCGTCCAGGACAGCGTCTCCCACCCGCTCCATGACGTGCTGGTCAAGCAAAGGAGTACCTTCAGCGGAAGACTCATCCTCCCAAAATGCACCACAGAGCGCCACAGGAAGTCATTCCTACCTGTGGCCATCAAACTCTATAACTCCTCCCTCTAAGTGTTGGTCGATATGACCCTAAGTCACTAAACTGGACACTGATCATGATCATCTCTGCAATACTGGACAAAATTTGGGAATATTCGGTGCTTAAACTACTGTGCAATACACCCTGTTTTAAATTTAATTTGTGATACCTATTTATACTTCTAGTATGGCTGTGCAATATCCTCCGTCCCATTACATATTGTAATTAATCTACACGTAACTTGACAGTTCATTACTTTACACCGTAATATTAACCTCAACCGGTAAACCAACTTTGTACCTTACACTTATTTAAATTTTAAATTTATACTCATACCCACTTTGTACTTACCTGTATTATAGTGTATTATATTTTTGCTTTTTGCCTTGCTTAGGACATTCATTCTTGTGTGCACTGACGTGATAGTGAGCTGCTGTTACAAAGAGTTTCCCCTCAGGGATTAATAAAGTATTTCTGATTCTGATCAAGGGTCTGAGGACAGAGGGTGTCATATGTTGTACAGATTGTAAAGCCCTTTGAGGCAAGTGGTCCAGACCTGTTATGGCTCTCTGAAAGCAGGACTTCCATCTCCGATCTTGTAAAGTTCTTATTTTACTCCTGGATGTCATTTTCATGAACACTTCCTGACATATGAGGCCGGACGTGTAGCATTATATGGTATTATTGAGGCATTAATTATACAAATTCTCATGAACAAACGCTCAATTACACACATTTATGCGGGTTATTTAAACAGTTATCTGAAATTAGGAGCATTTGCTGAATCTAATGTGGCACACTTGTGTGAGCCCACTGTACGAACAAAAGTATGAGAAAGTTAAGATGAGAATATGAAACTGTTCTTCCGCGAGGCCCAATGTTTTTTAGACAAAGAAAGAAATAACTCAGTGTATTGACATTTGCTCATCTTGGCAGGTAAGAGAACCCACACACATCATTAGCATTACAATGTACCTTTTGTTTGCTCTTAATGTCCAGCGGTGTGTCATTCTCCCAGCCCCGACTTTGTCACACAGATCGTCACACTAAAAACTACAAATTTGCTGTCATCTTGTAGTTACTGTAGAGCCCAAACACAGCTTTCTTTTTTAAATTTACTTTATTTCTATTTACTTGAAATACCTGACGCAAACACAAACCGCAAAAAGCACTTAGAACAAGAGAGAAATAGGTACAATGGAAAGCCATGTCATGAGAAAACACGTTAGTTAGTTAGTTAGTTAGTTAGTTAGTTAGTCTCTAAAACTAGGGACGGACACCAATGCACTCTGAAAAACTATGCACTCTGAATGGGTTGATGGGGGGAGAGATGCAAAGCAAGCACTTACGGCTGGCAGCAGCAGAAAACTGTAACTATGATTACTATTTTCTGCTGTGGATTGTGTAGACTAAAAGCCGACATCTATTATTTTGAACGATGAAATTTTAATCCTCAAGAAAAATACAATTTTGTTTGCCTGATCTTGCAGTATTGCATTTGTCACACAGTTAATTAGAGAGAGGTAAAGTGGTTGAGTTACATTGACTTTGAACTAGTGAGGGACCGCGAAAAGAATTATGATGCTGTGTTGTGAAAATCTGTTAATTAATAAGCGGTCTTGTCTGGTAGTATAAGGCGCGGGAGAGAATCAGCGCAGGCATGGGAGGGTCCTTTTCAACATGCTTTCAGCTCGATCCTGTCTTGCATTGTTTTCTCCTGCTTGACACCGTCCTTTGAGCCTGGGTTGCACACCGCACTAAAAGTCACACACTCATGTTTCAAAACGGTAACTGATCATGCTCAGTATCTAGAAAAATGCAAATAGGCTATTCAGCTTAAGAAAACCTGTCAAGTGCTTTCGAGTCACATGTCTCAAGTCTAAGTCAAGTCTCAAGTCATGAAAAGCAAGTTAAAGTCAAGTCGAGTCTTTTATCGGTGTTGGTCAAGCACGTCTGAAGACCTCAAATTTGCAACTCGAGTCTGATTCAAGTCAAGTCATGTGACTCGAGTCCCCCACCTCTGGCGTTCACTGCTGAGACCGTTCAGTACTACAAACCCATATGCTCTACTTGACCTGACTTGACCCAACGGCTGCTGGCAGACACCAGCTCTCATACAAGACTTCCCGTACACGCAGAACTGCAGCCCGTACGCTGAAGAACACAGAAGAGGCTGCTTGGGGAATTCGGGGTCGCCAGACTAGCTCATGCACCAGAGTATACAGTATACTCAGTGCTTGTTAGCCTGTGGATATTACTCCTGCTGCCTATGGACTTTGCTGAGACTCGCTGCTGCAGTTTCTTTCTTTGATGGTTAGCCTGTTGCTTGTTTGATAGACTACTATCATGCTACTTAGCAGTAGTATGGGGCGGCTGTGGCTTAGAGCTAGAGCGGGTCGTCCACTAATCTGAACATAGGCGGTTCGATTCCGGCTTCCAGGAGATGACTCATCTCAAGAGGGGTTATACTCTTAATAAAAAGTGCAAATGATTCTGTTTACCTGCAAACTGAAGATAAACATGATCACAATATTCAGCCAAATAATCCTAGTTTTTCATGCAGCATAGATTCCTCCATCTTTCTATTGTACTGCAGTTCTCTGCTGCACATGTGCATTGTGGTCCCAATGTACATACCCAAATAATATATATCTTTCCGTAATGAGTACAAACTTCTTTTCTCCATTTAACAAAATCTATTTTATTTTATCTTCTCAGGCTTAACTCAACCAGCTGTAAAAGGGATATATACAGTCAAATGTGATGATTTAAACCACACAGATTCAGTAGGCACTCATTATAAAGGTTCCACAGACAGATCGAACCAGACTGGGTACTATGTAGAGTTTGGTTTTTGATGTGTTTCTCCAGTGTAACCTGTTGAGATTGTGCAGCTCCTGTTCCAAACTACAGCTTTGTCAAATGTTGTAATATAGTTTGTGCTGTTTGTGACTTACCTCAGCATGAACACAGTCAATAATCCATGAGAGGTGCACAGCAGCCCTTATATGACTGAGTGGGTGACACCATTCAAATCTATTTCTTTATTTTAAAGGGGCGTTGATCTCTAAACCTACACGGAGCCGACATGTCATAACACATAAACTGCCAGAGTCTGAAAATCCGACATGAAATAAAGCCTGCAGTGTAACGTCCAGACCAGTTACACAAGGAGAGCGGGCTGTCAATCAAATGATTGTTCCTGCACAAACTGAGTTGACGCAGATTCCCCACAACAAGAAAATCTCCTTCCAACTGTGACTCAGCTCCAACTGGCTTTCACTTCAGCTTTCAGGCAGCATCTCCTCTCTCAGCACGCAAACTCTCCATACAAGTTCAACAGCAAGAAAACCTCTACTAGAGGCTGCTGTACACAGACAAACACACACACACCAGCAAAGTTCTCAGCCCTCAACAGTAATAGAACAGTTCAGATGTATGATGCAGTAGGCATGTTCCATATCATATGGTATATATGACATATGATATAAACGACATTGTGCTGTGTTGAAATAATAATGTGATGACCATGTAAACAGCACAGTGTACAGTACACATGGCTGAAAGTGAACGTAACGTTGCTGCTGGATCAGCCGTGGAGGAGTTAGTTTTTGTATCTGCTCCTCCAACACAGAATACAGAAGCTCTCACCATTGGGCCCTTTAGTAGCTTTTTCGAGAGCTTTCTGATTGTATCACATTAATCCAGTTTGCCCAGTTGCATTGGAATGGTTGATGCATAATAGTGTTTAGTTTACTATGTATGTCAAGCATCTTGGGCCCAAAAATGTATTTTGAGATGAATAAAGTTCCATCTTAGATGGTATCTCACTTTTTACTCAGTCACTATCAGCATTTAAAATGGCAGTGCGTATATCATAATAGAACATTTGATCTATAATGTCCTTCGTGTTACACACTCTGTTTTAAACTGGCTTTTGAGAAGTGAAATACACTATTAATACTGGTTCAGATTAGATACGGTGACCAAAACACTCTATCACTGTTGAGTATAAATACTTTTTTACATCAAAATTTCAAATGACACTAAAACAAAGTATTGAGGTTTGATACCCAGTGTACTAGTAGTAACACGTTCTTCTGGTGCTTATAATAAAGAGAATGCCTGTCACTTTCTAAAAGTTAAGGATAGAATTTCTGTGGAAAATAACACGGGGGAATGAACGGAGGACATTCCACAGACTAACTGGACAGTCTGGAGGTCACACTATACTGTTACTGTGTATGTGAATGGCAGAGACACACAGCAGGAAGTGGACAGTGAAGGAGGCACATCTCGGTCAGCATCATATCTGTTACTAGTGGGAGCAGAACAGTGTCCTGGTTCTCTGACAGAATCAGACCCCCTCACTGACAAAAAGCCCCATAATCCCAGTAATTGGCAACAACATCCCAAACTCGTGGATGGAAAGTAGAGGCCCGTTATCAGGACAGTTCTGAGAACATGAAGCATGGAGTTCATCAAGTTCCTCCTGCAGCAGCTCACAGATGCATATCCATCACATGACCTCTGGGCGTGAGTGCTCCAGCTTTTCTACAAACTTTTCATCATGAAGGGTTGGAAATTACTGTAAGATAAAGCAATCTTCCTTTCACCGTGCACAACCATCATGTTTTCACGAGGGTAACATGTTTCGTTGCAGTGAGGGCCCTGTAGCACACATTAGTGATCATTCTTCTGTTGTAAGGAGGAACCAGCATCAGCACAGCATAAAAGGCTGCCTCCTCATTCATTTCAATGAGACAACTGCGTTGGCCACGCTGCGGGTGTCCTCCAACAAAAACGTTGAAACTGGCTCAACTTTTGCCACGACGCAATGTGTCGTCATCTAGCAAAGAGCTGGAAAATCAAATACATGCAAGCGCACATTCCTGGCAGAATACTGACCTTATATCTGCCAAGAAGGAGGATACAATGAACTTTTCAGAGACGTAAAATCCTGTCTCACAGTATTATAAACTTCTGTGCAGGGTTTTAGTATCTGATAAGCTTTCAAAGGCATGGATCTACAAGCATTTTGGCCTGAATCTAAGATAATGTTTTTATGGCTCTAAAGTGTTTTGTTGCCACAGTGGAGAGTGAGTATGTGAGTGATAAACAGAATGCAGAATTAGCCACACTTGAAAACAGACTTAGACAAGCTACACACAGTACATGTGGGATTTACATGATGCTTTAATGGAAGTATTTCATGTTTCACTCTTAAAATCTGACTAATGAGGGAAAGGTGAGGAAAAAGGGCAGTCACATTCTAATCATGCTTGTCTTTATATTTGAGCCCATACAGTACTCGATATGGACTTCCTGGGTCATATTTCATCTTCTCACCTGTGCCTGTGGCAACAGCCACACCAGCGCAGTCCCCTGTATTTGAACACAGTGCTGACTCTCAGACCAAACACGCATATTAGTGCAGAAAAGATCATTAGGGTTAATATATTCCTAACAGAGTGATAGAAACAAACATCAGACATTGTGATTCTCACCTAAAGGTACTGCCCTTGCAGTTTAAATACACAGTTTTAATTCCATATTAAACTGAGAATACTGTATCAATGATAATCATGATTATCAATCATCAGATGTTCAAATCAACCAAAGTCCAGTCTAGAAGTCCAGATCATTAACTGGTCAGCCTGTAATCAAGCCAGTATTATTCCAGTATAGAGGTACTGGTTGGTCTCTGGGTCCATTGGCATATAATGAAATACAGCAGGGCTATTCAATTACAAATTAAGTGGGCCAGATTTCAAAACTAGGAATGTATATGGGCCATTGTTTTCTGCAGCCTATTTTAAACTGATGGTTTTCATTGTCATTTTTATGTTTCAGGGTTGACAAAGACATATTTTCAGCAGAGCACTTCCCTACTTGTGACTATCAATAGCAGGAGTTGGAACTCACATGGCAAATCTCAACAGAGGAAGCAAGATGACTCACTTTGTGTTTTATTTTGTCATGTATCAGATCTATGTATGAGCTGTACAGCGTGCACTATACTTGAAGGTGCACTGCACTGATTTTACACATAAAAGTCTGAAAGAATAACTCTGACGATGTTGTCATGGTTATCTTGGGTTAGGCCTCCAATTTTTAAGGAAAACTTGAACAGTGAATGTTTTTCAAGTGGTAACTTATAGAACAACATCTGACAACTAATCACTACATACAGACTCGTAAGGGGCACAAGATAAATAGACATTGATGTTTTTGTCTGACATTTGCTATTAGTTCCTGTTCCATTTTGAATATGTCTGTCCTGTCAGGGTTTTGGGTTAGGTTCGGCTAGTTCCTGTTTTATTTTGTAATTTGTCTGTTGCCTCTTGTGTCTGTCAGTTCTGCTTCCTGCCTTTGAGCGCCCTGATTGTTTCCACCTGTGTTGATTTGGTTCACCTGTGTCTTGTTATCCTGCCCTACCTGTGTGGATTTAAGTTGTGTTTTTTCTTTACTTTTGGTCGGTTCGTCATCGTTACCTTGTTGGTTCTGTGTTGGATTAATGCCTACAAATTATTTGAATGTAACCTGTTTGCCTGCCTTTTTGGAATTAACACTCCACCCCTCATCCTCAGAGAGCTACCTGCATGAGGGTTCTTCTCCCTGTTTCCCTGTTGCCAACATACTCACCCTGGCAGTTTTTGCTAAACTATTGACCTCTCCATTACAGCCACATTCACCTCTCCATTACAGCCACATTCACTGGACAGTATCCTCTTCCTCCAATGTTTTTAGCAATCATTATGAAAAGGTTATATGTAACAAGCATATGTCCTAGCATATTCTATAGTGTTGGGATTCACAATGGTTACAGGCGCATCAAACGGTGTTTAGTGCAATCAATTAGATTTGGCTATGAAGATTATCAAAGATAATCATAAACAATACCCTTTAAGCAATAAAGACCTATGGGCACCACCCTTCCTAATGAAGAGAAATGCTTGTTTCTCGTAAAATACACTAAATTCTCAATTTGGAACTCAGATTAACAATTAAGTTAATAACTATAACCAAAATGACCATTAATATTTAATAAGTGAAGGATTTGGAATTCATCATAGAAGAGGTTGGAAAATGATTCACTCTGACGAAACATTAAAGAGACAATACAAAGACTAACTCTAAATACACTAACTATGGGACAAAAGGGATGTGTGTGTGTGCCAAAGGGATTGTGTGAATGTTTCTGTGGGTGCGAGCATCAACACACGTGGTGCTCAGACTAAATGCTATAATGCTAAAGGGCTAAACTAGATGTGCATGTGTGTGATACAGCAGATAACGGTGCCCGGTTAAAAAGAATTAGTTAGCATGCAAAGAGTCTGTGTGGAGCGTAACATCAACTTAGTAGCTGGGAACTCGGGTTACCATAATAACCTCACGTTAACCATGGAGAAGATCACAACATAAAAACCTCAATGAAAACACATCAGTAACGTCACATGTACAAACGGTAACTAAACAGTCCTGTGCTATGTGAAGCTATATAATGCCCAGGTATGTTAACGTTACCAGTCCGTAAAGGAAGAAGTTGCTGTGAGCACTGCGTTGTCAACTGGCGGTTCAGTCGCTTGTGTACGGGCCAGGCAGGGGAGGATTGCAGTTCCGTTGTGGAAATGTCTGTTGCTGTGTGGTGAGATCGAGGAAGCTGATCGCTTGGCGCTAACTTGCTTCGTTGCTTCTAAAAGTTTAGCTGGCAGACGTTGTGTAACAGCCATTGGCTGAACTTTGTTGCAGGGATCTTACAGGGGACCTCGCATCACTGCTGCTGTAACATCAGAGTTTGGTTCTGAATGCAGGCAGGCTTCTGTGTTGCGGCCTAACCCCCTTTTGTCCTTCTTTGGTAGGACTTCTCCAGGCAGAGCTCCAAGGTGCGAGCATTGAGCGGAGGAAAGAGGAAGAGCAGTGGACGCTGGCTCCTTTTGTTGAGCTAGTGACTTCCATGTTACAGGTCAGGCTGATCACTTCAATGGCTCTCAGAATTGGGGGTAAAAGAGATTGCAGTCTCCTAACAAAGTTTAGTTAAAAGTCAGACAAATTAACGAGGTCATCTGTGGAGTCCCAAAATTAGAATATAGCAGTTTGTCCATATGTCATGTCTCATGAAGGCATCACTTATCAGATTTGATTATCTGTCAGATTAAAGAGGCATCTCCTCAGTGCATTTTAGCATTGTCTAAATAGCACTTATTGGCCCACGGTGACAGTATATGTGATTCTTGTGTCTGTAACACAGAGTATCTCAGACGACACTGTGTGGATGTTCTCTGATTTTTGAAACTGGGGGAAATAACGCATCTCTGCACTGTGCAGTCACATTTGCAACATGACTCTAACACAGGAGCTGCTATAATTATGGGTCATGACAAGGTGACATATTTGTTGCTGATTTGCCCCAAGGAGACTGCATCATTTGTGGGGTACAATATGTTTACTGTGGACTTGTTGAACCTGTCTCTCCTCATGTCACTCCCGCACACAGTCAGATAGCTGCCCACTGTCAGAGAGGTCGTGTGCAGTGCAGAGCCACAGCAGTATGCTGAGGGGGAACTCCCCTGTGATGGAATATAACACATACTAACACAATCGCCTATATGTTGACCTAGTAATGGTCTATTTAAGATTCCTAGGATAATATTTATTCCTTTCCCTGTTCTCACCCCCTGATGGGATCTTAGATAAGGTTGCCAGACTCCTATCATAAAAGAAAGTACATTCTTAATTGAAAGAATTGTGAAATCCTTACTTTTTAACCAAGTCTGAATAAATATGAATCAGTAATCCAGCTAACATTTATTCAGCACGTTTTCTTGATGTGTAACCCAACTTTTATTTCTGTAGGACCTGAAATGAGCAAGTTATGAATTCAGGGAATTAACAGTTTGTTTACCAGGGGATAACGCTGCCACCAACTCACCAATTATAAATCTATATAATATTGTAGCTATTATACTGTATAAAGCAAGCTGTTGTGTTTAACCTGATGCCACTTATTAGTCATGTTAAAAATGTGTGTTAATGAAAGGTCTCGGATAACTGGTTGAATGATGTGCTGAAATAGTTGTTGGTTCCAATTATTTTTCTCTGAATGTTTTTATAACCACAATGCTATTTTTTTTGTATGGCCATAGTGCTTGAGTATGTGGCATTTGACGAGTAAAACTTAGATTAAATTCACTGTTGAGAGCAAGGTGAGGTGATGCGAAAGAAAGAAATATAGGATTACTTCAATTAAAGTGCATTAATACAGTCTCACTTTCCTCCATTCCTCCCTGATGACATGAAACAGGTAGACACTTGTATAATATACAAAAAGGAAAGTAGATGAAAGGAGAGTAGGAAATATCATTACACAACTTAGAATTGGACATACTGGACTAAATGGTACATTATATAGAATCGGTAAGCACCCAGCTGGGGAATGTGTGAACTGTAATCAACAAGAAACAGTCGAACATGTACTACTTCATTGTATAAAATACAACAATGAGAGGTATCACTTTATTCAATCAATGAGGAAAGTAAACCAGCATGACTTTTCTTTATCAGGTTTATTGGGGAAAACAGCTAACAAGCTATATGATGATATTATTAAGTTCATTAAATAATATGAATTAAGTAAGAGAATATAGATCATTTTATGTTATTTTTTTATTTTTTATGTATGCATACATCTTGATCCACACTGTGGTCCAGTCGGTCGTGGTAAGGCACCTCTAAGCTGGTTTGCCAACCGCCAATAAAACACCAAAGAAGAAGAAGAAGAAGAAGAAGAAGAAGAAGGCGCGGGACTCGAGAATCCGAGCGAGAGGCTGGAGGCAGAGAACCGGAGGCTCGTACGTTTATGGGAGTACAGACTGTGTGAGGGTCGAGGCCGGAGCAGGGACCGCCGGAGCGGGAGATCCGAAGAGGACCTGTGAGCAGAGGAAGCGGTGAGCTAGCCACGACGTGCTTAAGCTAGGCTAGCGCTTCCCTGCGTCGCCCTCAGAAGTCCGGACCGGGACACTTCAACGCTCTCTCGGTGTGTTTCACACCGACAGGCCGCGACGCTTCGCTCAGCCGGAGGCGTCGTGAGTAACCGCGACTGTGTGCATGCACCGGGACCTTCTCAGGGCGGTTTCTCCTGTTCATTAACATTGTTGGAGAAACTGTTGTGCATTTGTGGGCAAAAAGCTAAGGGAAAAATCTAAATATTAAGGGACAGGAAAGGTTCACAACTAAACTGTAAGGGTTTAATACTTTATTTATGGATTTATATTTATGTCTTCTTCTTCTTTTCCTTTCGGCTGTTCCCTTTCAGGGGTCGCCACAGCGAATCATGCGCCTCCATCTAACCCTGTCCTCTGCATCCTCTTCACTCACACCAATTAACTTCATGTCCTCTCTCACTACATCCATAAATCTCCTCTTTGGTCTTCCTCTAGACCTCCTGCCTGGCAGCTCCAACCTCAGCATCCTTCTACCAATATATTCACAGTCTCTCCTCTGAACGTGTCCAAACCACCTCAATCTGGCCTCTCTGGCTTTATCTCCGAAACATCTAACATGAGCTGTCCCTCTGATGTACTCGTTCCTGATCCTGTCCATCCTCGTCACTCCCAAAGAGAACCTCAACATCTTAAGCTCTGCCACCTCCAGCTCTGCCTCTTGTCTTTTCTTCAGTGCCGCTGTCTCTAAGCTGTACAACATCGCTGGTCTCACCACCGTCTTGAACACCTTTCCTTTCATTCTTGCTGATACTCTTTTATCGCACAACACACCTGACACTTTTCTCCACCCGTTCCAACCTGCTTGCACTCGCCTCTTCACCTCTTTTCCACAGTCTCCGTTGCTCTGAACCGTTGACCCTAAGTACTTAAAGTCCTGCACCTTCTTCACCTCTGCTCCCTGTAACCTCACCGTTCCACCTGGGTCCCTCTCATTGACACACATGTATTCTGTCTTACTGCGGCTAAGCTTCATTCCTCTGTTTTCCAGAGCAGACCTCCATCTCTCTAGATTCTCCTCCACCTGCTCCCTGCTCTCACTACAAATAACAATGTCATCCGCAAACATCATAGTCCATGGAGATTCCTGTCTAAGCTCATCTGTCAGCCTGTCCATCACCAGAGCAAACAAGAAGGGGCTCAGAGCCGATCCTTGATGCAGACCCACCTCCACCTTGAACTCCTCTGTCCCACCTACAGCACACCTCACCACGGTCTTACAGCTCTCATACATGTCCTGCACCACTCTAACATACTTCTCTGCCACTCCAGACTTCCTCATGCAATACCACAGCTCCTCTCTCGGCACCCTGTCATACGCTTTCTCTAAATCTACAAAGACACAATGCAACTCCTTATGACCTTCTCTGTACTTCTCCATCAGCATCCTCAAAGCAAACACTGCATCTGTTGTGCTCTTTCTAGGCATGAAACCATATTGCTGCTCACAAATGCTCACCTCTGCCCTTAGCCTAGCTTCCACTACTCTTTCCCACAACTTCATTGTATGGCTCATCAGCTTTATTCCTCTGTAGTTGCCACAGCTCTGCACATCTCCCTTGTTCTTGAAAATTGGCACCAGTACACTTCTCCTCCATTCCTCGGGCATCCTCTCACTCTCCAAGATCTTGTTAAACAAACTAGTCAGAAACTCAACTGCCACCTCTCCTAGACACTTCCATACCTCCACAGGTATGTCATCAGGACCAACTGCCTTTCCACTCTTCATCCTCTTCAACGTCCTCCTCACTTCACTCTTGCTAATCTTTGCTACTTCCTGCTCCACACCAGTCACCTCTTCTACTCTTCGTTCCCTTTCATTTTCCTCATTCATCAACTCTTCAAAGTACTCCTTCCATCTTCCCATCACACTCCTGGCACCTGTCAATACATTTCCATCCTTATCTTTAATCACCCTAACCTGCTGCACATCCTTCCCATCTCTATCTCTTTGTCTGGCCAACCTGTACAAATCCACCTCTCCCTCTTTAGTGTCCAACCTAGCATACAAGTCCTCATATGCTGTTTGTTTGGCCTTTGCCACCTCTATCTTCACCTTACGCTGCATCTCCCTGTACTCCTGTCTACTCTCTTCAGTCCTCTCAGTGTCCCACTTCTTCTTTGCTAACCTCTTTCTCTGTATACACTCCTGAACTTCCTGGTTCCACCACCAAGTCTCCTTGTCCACTTTCCTCTTTCCAGATGACACACCGAGTACCCTCCTACCTGTCTCCCTGATCACATTAGCTGTAGTGGTCCAGTCATCAGGGAGCACTTCCTCACCACCCAGAGTCTGTCTCAGCTCCTCCCTGAAAACCAAACAACATTCTTCCTTTTTCAGCTTCCACCACTTCGTCCTCTGCTCTGCCTTTGTCCTCTTCATCTTCCTCACCACCAGAGTCATTTTACACACTAGCATCCTGTGTTGTCTGGCTACACTCTCCCCTACCACTACTTTACAGTCACTGGTCTCTTTCAGATTACAACGTCTACACAAGATGTAGTCCACCTGAGTGCTTCTCCCTCCGCTCTTATATGTCACCCTATGTTCCTGCCTCTTCTGGAAGAAAGTGTTCACTACAGCCATTTCCATCCTCTTTGCAAAGTCTACCACCATCTGTCCTTCTGCGTTCCTGTCCTGAAGACCAAACCTGCCCATCACATTCTCATCACCTCTGTTCCCTTCACCTACATGCCCGTTGAAATCTGCACCAATCACCACTCTCTCACCTCTGGGGATGCTCTGCATCACTTCATCTAACTCACTCCAGAATTTCTCCTTCTCTTCTAACTCACATCCTACCTGTGGGGCATAACCACTCACAACATTGAACATCACCCCTTCAATTTCCAGCTTCAGGCTCATCAACCTGTCTGACACTCTTTTCACCTCAAGAACATTCCTCACAAACTCCTCTTTCAGGATAACTCCTACTCCATTTCTCTTCCTATCCGACCCATGGTAGAACAACTTGAACCCTGCTCCTAAGCTTCTAGCCTTGCTACCTTTCCACCTGGTCTCCTGGACACACAGTATGTCCACCTTCCTTCTCTGCATCATGTCAATCAACTCTCTAGCCTTCCCTGTCATAGTCCCAATGTTCAAAGTCGCTACTGTCAGTCCTACATTCTTAGCTTTCCTCTTCTCTCTCTGCCTAAGAACACACCTTCCTCCTCTCCTTCTTCGTCTTCGACCAACAGTAGTCCAATTTCCACCGGTACCCTGTAGGTCAACAGCACCGGTGGCGGTCGTTGTTAACCCGGGCCCCGACCGATCCGGTATGGAAGTCATTGTCATGATTCGCATTTTTAGTTTGGCATGTGTTTTACGTCGGATGCCCTTCCTGACACAACCCTCTGCATTTATCCAGACTTGGGACTGGCACATGAAGACACTGGCTTGTGCCCCCCTGCGGTTGCATTGGATTTATATTTATGTCTGATTGGTATTTATATTTTGTTAGTGTGTTTTCACGACACGTCATCAACCCGGAAGTCGGCCATGTTGGCGATACTGAACGTAAACCGTGCCACCGAACCGAACGGAAGTCACAAACTTTTGCTGATTATTTCTGCTGAAAATTGTCAATTATTGTCGTGTTTTAGGCCGCACTAATCGGTCAGACCGGGAAAAACATTTAAAGTGTTATATACTGCCAAAAGTAGTAACAAATCAAGGAAAAGAGTGCAAAACTGTCTGAGGAAAGACGGCGTTTGTGGTTGTTGGTAAAACTGAACCAGGATTTCTTGACAACATTCCCATTTGTTCTTCTTATTTCTTGTCAGCTAGGTGAAATATTAGGCTACTATCTGAACTAACATTGTAGTGTAATAGTATACTCTCATATTGACGTTGCGGTTCGTTATTTCTTGGCTAAAAATCTGATTCTAATCTCATTTCTTAACCTTCTCCAATAGTACAAGACTTGCATATTTTCTGTAAAATGTTACTGAAATTTTGTTAATGGTGCTATATTTACTATTACTGTATTCTAGGTAAAGGATCTGACCTGTATACAGACTGGGTGCCGTGCGTTAATATGAACGAAAGGACCATGATAGCCTGAGGACTCACTGACGTCACGCTGCAAACGTCTCAGGACGCTGCTGCTCATTCTGTGCTTCTTTTTTTCATGGTTTAGACTTAATAAATTAGTCTCCAGCGGTGTATTAACCATGCGATCCATGCTGTTGTCTACATCCGAGTATAAGTAATTATACTCTTGAAAGGAGGAAGGGGTTTAAAAAAAAAAATTCGATGATATATTTTTTAGAGAAGCGTGGGATTGAAATAATGAGTTGGAGAGAAATATCAACCAAGATGGCTATTCATCAAATGTATTTTTGAATTATGATATTACTTTAGAGGAAGTGAGAACTGCTGCAGACAATGCAAAGCTGAAGGAAGCCGTAGGTGTGGAGGAATTTCCAAACGAAGTATTAAAGAAGTTTAAGTTTTGTTTTAAACACAATATTGTTCCTTCTACATGGTATAAATCCATTATCAAACCCATTCCAAAATCATCTAAGAATGATCCAAGAATACCTCTTAATTAGGGGAATCAGCTCACTTCTTAGAGTATATAAATTATATTCCAGTATTTTAAATGTTAGGCTGATCCAGCATGTGGAAAATGTAGAATATTTGGTTGATGAGCAGAATGGATTCAGGAAAATTTAGCTTGCATTGGTCATATCCACTCAATTTCAACCGTTGTCAGAATTGCGGAAAGTAAATCTACTTTTGTATGTCTTGCTGGTTTTTCAAAAGGCTTTTGAGTGGATATAGAGAGATGTACTTGCTTTAAAAGCAGGCATGGATGGCAGACTTTATAAAGTGTTCAAATCATTGTACAGTTGTTCTGGTGCTTGTATAGAAGTAAATGATAAGCAAAGTGATTGGTTTAGTGCTCCCTTTGGTGTTAAACAAGGTGATGTTCTTTCTTCTACCCTGTTTAAAATATATGCAAATGATGTGGCTCTTGACATTCAGGAATCTAATTTAGGTGTAGATTTGATGATATTGCTCTACTGGCTGAATCAAAGTAAAACACGGATTGTTCACTTCAGGAAAAAAGGTATTCCAATAAGTAAAATAAATTTGACTTTGGGGACTGTAACAATGGAATACACACCTGACATATTTGGGATTTTCTCTCGATGAAATTATGACCTATGAAGTTGAAATTAATGTTGAGCTGGGAGAGCATTGGGGTCTGTTGTCTACAAGATAAAAATATGTAAAGATCTTGGTTATTTTACTTACTCGCACCTTTATGATGCATGTGGTACCCCTATATTAAATTATGCTTGAGGGATATTGTTATGATCTGGTTGTATTTATGTTTGGTTTCCAGAGATTATGAGGGTTTGTGGCAAGTTTTGTTAAAGTCATTCTGTAGAGGTCTGTCCTATGGTTTAGTCTGTGTCTTATTTTGAAATTGTCTGTTGAGTCTGTGTTTTAGGTTTTTGGTTCTGGTACTTCCTGTTTTGTTTTGTAAGTTGTTCCCTCCTGTGTCTGTCTGCTTTACTTCCTGTGCCTGATTTCTTGATTGTGTTCACCTGGGTAATGGGAGTCACCTGTGTCTTGTTTGGTCACCTCCCCTGTGGGTATTTAGTCTTTATGTTCTCCCTGTGTCTGTCAGTTTGTTGTTGAGTCTCCCCAGCGTTTGTGCATGTTGCATGTTGGACTTATGCCTATGAGTTCTTGGATTTTTTTCCTGTTTTTGGTACCCTGGATTTTGACTACCTGGACATTCAATAAACCCTCCACTCCTCAACTCAGCAGTCTGTATCTGGGTCCTCCTTCCCTTTCAACTGCTTCCCACACGCTATACACACAACAGATATGGGGTTTCAAAGACTGTAAAATAGGAGACACTATACAGAACAGAGCTGCATACCATTTTCTAAAAGGTTTATAAGTTTGCCCCTACTTTGGCTGTGCAGGGTGGTACAATGATAACACTGTGGAATCAGTCAGTCAGTCATTTTCTCCCGCTTGTTCCCGTTTTTTGGGGTCGCGGGTGACTGGAGCCTATCCCAGTGGCTTCGGGCCTTAGGCGGGGTACACCCTGGACAGGGGCCAACTCGTCGCAGGGCTGACACATAGACAGACAACTATTCATGCACACATTCATCCACTAGGGACAATTTTAGAGTCACCAATTAACCTAATGAATGTCTTTGGACGGTGGGAGGAAACCGGAGAACCCGGAGAGAACCCACGGTAACACGGGGAGGACATGCAGACTCCACCCAGGGAGGCCGTGGTCTGGTCCGGGATTCGAACCCACGATCTCCTTATTGGGTGGCAGGGGCGCTAACCGCTCTGGCCACTGTGGAATCATTTTGCTTAATATGTTTGAACACAGGGTCAATAAGGTTTTTCTTTGGAGTAAATCACACAACTCTCCTTGGGCAATAGGGCTGATTTATGATACAGTATGTATAGTAGTAATTTATCATGCAGCATGAAAACAATTAGAAGAAAGTTACTTGCCAGATTTGAAGAAACATATATTCAAACAGGGATGGACAGGGACCAAAAATCGTCCCAGGCATTTTGGCCCAGTCTGGCCCACCACCACATAAGATCACAAAAACCACCCGTCCTTGTGCTTAACAATTTGCAGTCGGCCCAAAAAAGCACATCGGCCCACAAGTGCCCAGTGTGCCAGATGGCCAGTCCGCCCGTGTATTCAAATCAAGCAGAATTACGGCACTGAATCCTTTGTTATAGAAAAACTTATGAAGGAGTCAAAGGTCTCTAGTTGCACAGTTGAAAACTGGAATCCTTCCTCTGGCCCTTGAGGTTGGTCAATTTAAAAACATCCAGGAGGACAACAGGTTGTGTGAATATTGTGAATTAGGAGAAGTTGAGAATTAATCACATTTTCTTCTGTGTGTTCCTTATTATGATGAGTTAAGAAGATCTATATTAAATGAAATGTCTGTTTGAAATGTTTTGGTTTACTGACAATGATAGAATGGAATGGCTGTTTAATATTTTTTCTTGGAAAAAACACCAAGATGTTTAGAATTATTTGTAATTAATATGCTACTCTGGTCTCTGGGATTTTTCTTTACTTTTTTTTTTGTTGTTGAAATTTATGTGTATGTTGCTACTCTTGTTCTGGTCTCTTTTTCTAAATAATGGTGTCTTGGGCCGGACATATTATTTATGCATGACACAATAATAATAAAACTCAAATCAATCAATCAATCATTTGAAATGCCCCTGTAGGTATAAGTTCACAATCACTAACTTCTTCCTTTCTACCTCTTTTCAAAAAAAAAAACCCCTTCCTCTCCTTAGCTTTGTATCCTGTGCTGGGCTTTACCAGACTAGTTTCTGGTGCACTTCTGCTTTTTGTTACCTTGTGTTGTTAGAATTGCTTCCATTGTCTTCCTCAAAAGTAAGTCGTTTTGGATAAAACTGTCTGCTAAATGACTAAATGTAAATGTAAGTTATGTTACAGCTTGTAACCGCTGCTTTGTGGCAGAGCATGAATGGGTGGCGGTTCGATCCCGGCCTCCCCCGGCCCACGTGTTGAAGTGTCCTTGTGCAAGATAGCACCTGCCCTCAGCGTGTAAATGTGATATGTAGTGTGTGAAGCGCTTTGAGTAGTCGGAAGACTAGAAAGGCGCTATACAAGTACAGTCCATTTACCATTTAAAATGGGGAAATAAGGTGAGCAAGTCAAAATCTATCGTCGATCTCCCAGTAAAGATGAGCAGCGTGCACCTGCCTGCATGCTGTGAGTGACACAGGAACTCGGATGAGATAAAAAAGTGACGCCGAGTATTTGTGAGCATTTTGAGCATTTCATAACATGATAAATACAGTGTTTGTGTAGGCGTGCATAGTGCACATGAATATGTAGCGTACCCACATTTTCCCCAGAGGTTCATCTTGCGGTAATTAGTAGTCAAGATAACCAACTGCAATGAACCAAATCAGGCACAAAGCTGACTCATATCTGCTGCAGTGTAGACTGTTGGCTAGTGTTAACTGATAAAAATAGTGTTCACTGTTAAATTCGATCTAAAAACTTCATTTGTTTTAGCTGAATATGAAGTGATTCCCTCAGTTTCCATGGAAGCCAGCACTCTGCTAACTTAGCCTGTAATGCTTTGAAACCTTAATCACCACGTCCTCCTGTCCACTCTCAGTGCTATGGGTGTGTCTGGAATCGCGTTGCGATGGTTCAAATCGTACCTATCGGGTCGGTCATTCAGAGTATCCTGGAGAGACGAGGTCTCGGAGTCCCAACATCTCAATACAGGGGTGCCGCAGGGCTCGGTGCTTGGTCCCCTACTCTTCTCCATCTACATGACATCCCTCGGCTCGGTCATTCAGAAGCATGGGTTCTCCTATCACTGCTATGCGGATGACACGCAGCTCCACTTGTCGTTTCAACCTGACGATTCAACTGTTTCTGCTCGCATCTCGGCATGCCTGAGTGACATCGCCATCGCGCTTTGGACAAAAGACCATCACCTGCAGCTGAACCTGGACAAAACGGAACTGCTTGTGATCCCGGCCAACCCAAAGATTCACCACCACCTCTCCATTCAACTAGGCTCATTGAGCATCCAACTCCATCCAGCACGGTCAGAAACTTGGGGGTGGTAACTGATGATCAGCTAAACTTCAAAAGCCATGTCGCCAGCACCACCCGGTCCTGCAGATTCATCCTCTACAACATCAGGAAAATCAGAGCTTCCCTATCTGCGCAGTCTACACAAGTCCTAGTCCAGGCTCTGGTCTTGTCCAAACTGGACTATTGCAATGCACTGCTGGCTGGTCTCCCTGCTTGCACAACCAAACCTCTGCAAATGATCCAGAACGCAGCGGCAAGAGTGGTCTTCAATGAGCCGAAGAGAGCGCACGTAACCCCTCTCTTCATTAGGTTACACTGGCTCCCTGTTGTCGCCCGCATCAAGTACAAAGCCATGCTCCTGGCCTACGAGACCACCACTGGTTCTGCACCAACATATCTTTGCTTGTTCATACAGACCTACGCTAGCTGCCAGGTCCCTGCACTCTGCAAACGAACAACATCTGGTGGTACCATGCCAACAAGGATCAGAATCACTCTGGAGCACCTTCTCTGGATCCGTTCCACATTGGTGGAATGATCTGCCGGCCTCTACAAGATCAGCAGATTCTGTAGCCACCTTTAAAAAGCACTTGAAAATGCATCTTTTCCGTCGACACCTGACTGACCATCACTGACTTCTTCTTCCTTTCTACCTCTGCTAAAAAATAAAAAAAAATCCTTCCTCTCCTTAGCTTTGTATGATGTGCTGGGCTTTAATCAGACTAGTTTTTGATGCACTTATGCTTTTTGTTACCGTGTGTTGTTATATTGCTTCCATTGTCTTCCTCATATGTAAGTTGCTTTGGACAAAAGCGTCTGCTGAATGACTAAATGTAAATGTAACCTATTTTCCAAAGACCAGAGTTTGTTCCTTAGTGGAGTTTTTGGGGCATAAACAAGGTGAGATTTGTTTCCCTGCCTTTTCTCCTGCTACAGTTTTTTGAGTGCTGCTTCTGACTGATCTCTGCTTTGCTCAGCTGTGTATTAGCATTTAGCCAATAGCTTATAATAATGAAAAATGAATCTGATGTCTTAAGCAGTGCTAACATCCCAAGGCCCCTGGTTCCTGTTAATGTCATAATTTCAAACTGTAAATTACCATAAAAGACCAAATAATTCAGTTTTAAAGGCCCTTGAACCGCAAAACACAATGTGATCCCTCCATTACGGTCACATCACACAATAATAAAACAATAAGGCTACCCATTTTTCCTATATTGTTATTGGGTAGTATTGTTATTATTATAGAAGTAGGCTAAACATTTTAAATCAAACTTAACACATTTATTACAACTTACTTTAATATATAATTATAACACACAGACAGTTGAGTTTACAATAAGTTTAAAATACTAAACTTGTAAATGGCGTGTTGTCTTGCATTCCTAACTGAATACATGATGTAGAGTCCTGCCAGGAAATACACATCATTCCTTCAAGTCTCATCAAAATGTTATCAGTCAAGTGTGAAACTGTTGAAAACAGTTGATCTAGATCTGGTTACTGTATCAACACTGTGGGATACAATGAAAAGAGGAGGGGGAAGACAGAAGCCGAGTTTTGGCTGACTCACCCTTCCCTCCGTGTTGGCAGGCCTGGCATGGCTGTTGAACACATGTGCTGGGTCTTTATGATAAACCTTGAGACAGGCGTGGGATGTGATGTTTCTAGAAGCAAAACGAACACACACAGTGACAGTTTACTGCATGTGTGAAGTCTTACAAAGACACAAAATGACTGGGGCACTATTTTATGCAGAGTCACGATTCACATGTGTGCACCAGAATATTTCAGATTCAGATTCATTTTCAGGCCATGCATTTGAAATAAGTCAGTGATCAGATATGTACTTTATAAAGGGATAGACCAGTCTTCATAGGCAAGTCTGTTCCCATCCTATGGCTGTGCACTGTTTAATACAATTAAACATTATTATTATTCTCCTAAATGTTACACACTGGACCTTAAAATAAGCAGAGGGGATCCTGTTCAGGGCTTATCAGCTGAGACTGAGGAATGTGGAGGAGTAATGCAATGTCTAGTAGATGAAATCTTCTGAGTGAAGAAGGTAAGAAACTCACTGCACTTCTCTGGAAAAGCACGTTAAAAAAGGGAGGATCAATGGCACTACTCCCAATGTTTAAAACTTGGATTTGAATGACTGTTTTCAGGAGTTAAGATTTTATTTGAGAAGCAAAGTATGCTAATCTCGAATTTTTCACTACTGTGTTAAGTCTTAAGTAGAGAATTATGTTTTTCCAAGTGAACTGAGTTTCCATAAGGTTTCCAAACTTCTAAATTGCTGAATGAATGATTTTCACTGGTAAATGCCAAAATGATCTATTTATCTGGTACACTGGTCATTATTTATCTTTACTCATGATTGCATTTATCCATTAATGTATGCATCTAGTGGTCTGTGTGTAATGTTTCACGTATAAAGCTCTTTGTCTTTGGTTTCTGTAACTTACATTCAGTCCCTTTACATATCCATTCCTTGATTTACCTCTTGCTACCTGATTTCAGGTTAATTTTTATTTATGTAAAACACACTGAATTGCTAAGAAATGTGCTATATAGACTTGTTAATGCTATATTGAAGCCAACCTACTTCTGATTGAATATATTAATACACATACCCTGACATTATGTATGGGTAGAGAAGAGAGCAGGAAATGGAATATTTACGGACGAGGTGTGTGTACATATTTCATTTGAGGTTCACCCTGTAATTTAGGAGGCCCACATGTTGGCTAATTACTGCATCAAAAGTTCCTCACCTGATGTCCTCCAGGTTGTAGTAGACGTTGCGGCTGGTGTCTTTGATGTAGATGGCCATGTTGGGAGACTGCAGCATCTTCATGGTGAGATGATGGGGGAAGGCAGTGACAAACAGAGCCCGCAGCGCATCTTGACTGCTGATCTCAGCAGGCATCCTGACCTGCTTTGTCTCCTCCCCATACTGCAGGTACAACACACCTGGCATAGCACACACAGACTTTAGTCTCAGACAGGAGACACATCCATCAATCTGAATGCACCACATCTAACATAAGACAACAATACTACGTGTGTCTAACCCCTGGTCATTGTCAGACTGTGTAAACTTACAGTTCATATACTGTACAAATCCAGCACTGTATACATAAAATGCATCACCCTAGCTATGGAGGTAATTAACAGTGATTGGGAGATAAATACTCTTATATTCAGTGGTTGAAAATCTTTTACAATTGAGGTTTACCTTAAACTTGATGGTATTTGAAGAAATGGTAAGGTTTTAGAAAACTAAACACATCTCTGTAGTGTAAGTAAAAACTGACATTATTAGCTTCATTATTGTTCTTGCTCGATTGTTTGTTCTTTAAAGGTGTTAAGACTTATTCTGGCTGATCAGACCTGCTTTAAGCTTTAAGTTGAACATATATTTACGCTGACAGTTTGCTGTGGTCACCAAACTTCATAGAATTTGAAAGGTGTAACAGTCAGGAAAATGGAAATCAGTGTCTACACACACTCATAGGGTGCATCCCAAGTCTTTTAATTGCATCCACGTTTCTCTCACTTGCGTCTTTTCCTTGAATCTTATGCCTAGTTCACACTACAGGACTTTAAAGGACTGAGCCCTGGGACACACCTGTAGTAACTGGAGAGGGGTCGGATCTGAAGGATTTAAGCTGTACGAACTGGGTGCGGCCGGTGAGGTAAGAATGAAACCAATGGAGGAGGGTGTGGGTGATGCCAATGGATGAGGGTCTATTGAGGAGGATGGAGTGAGAAATGGTGTCAAAGGCCACACTGAGGTCGAGGAGGATGAGGATGGAGAGTAGGCCAGAGTCAGCTGCAGTGAGGAGGTCAGTGGTTATCTTTAGGAGCACGGTTTCAGTACTGTGGCCAGGACGGAAACCGGACTGAAAGGGCTCCTAGAGGGAGTTCAGAGTTAAGTGGGAGTGAAGTTGGAAGGCGACAGTTTTTTCAAGGATTTTGGATACGAAGGGTAGGTTAGAAATGGGGCAGAGATTGTTGCAGTGATTTGGATCTAAACCAGGTTGTTTAAATAAGCACTGAAAACAGAAACTGACTCCTTTTGTATGCTGTCACGCTGCAAAATAAGCATTATTTTTTTTTGCACATTGGGGATACATTTTTACGTTTGTTTGTTTGGTTTTTGTGTCACTATGTGTTTTCCATGTCAGGTTAATTCCCGGTAATGGAGGAGACTTTTGCTGTTGTGCCTGTAGTGCTTGTTTTGCAAGCCTGACGCCGCTTTCTCTTGCTATTTCTCTGGGATCGATTGTATCACATTTCACCTAGTAACTCCACATATAATTTCCATATTGCTTATCTGAAATCAAATCCTGGTTCACTTCCAACTTCTTGAACTTAAACAGTGAAAAAATTGAGTTACTTCTCACTGGTACTAAATAATTACTATCCAAAGTTGACAGCTTCTCTCTTACCATCGACAGTGCCTCCGTCTCCCCCTCCCCTCAGGTTAAGAGTCTGGGTGTCATCCTGGACAGCACTCTGTCCTTCCATTCTCACATCAATAGCATCGTCAGGTCTGCTTACTTCCACCTTCGAAATATAAACCGACTTCGTCCCTCCCTTACTGTCCACACTGCTTCCATCCTTGTCCACAATCTTGTCACCTCCCGCATCGATTACTGTAATTCTCTCCTCTTTGGTGTCCCACAGAAGTCTCTCCACAAGCTTCAACTCGTCCACAACTCTGCTGCCCGGATCATAACAAGGACTCCTTCATTTCATCACATCACCCCCATCCTACAAGAGCTCCACTGGCTCCCTGTCACCTACAGAATCAAATACAAACTCCTTCTGTTCACCTTTAAGGTCATCCATTCTCTTGCCCTGCCATTTCTGTATGATCTCCTCCATGTCGCCACTCCAGCCCGCTCCCTCAGATCCTCCTCTTCCATCCACCTCCCTGTACCCCCTGCCCGCCTCAGCACCATAGGGTGCCGAGCTTTCAGCCGCTCTGCCCCCAAACTCTGGAACTCTTTACCACCTGACATCCGAAACATTGACTCTCACCTCATCTTCAAATCCAGACTCAAAATGTATTTGTTTAAGACTGCACTGTTTTCTTCTATTTGTTATTATACAATGTTTATTAATTGTTTTTATCTGTTTTGTAAAGTGTCCTTGGGTTTCTTGAAAGGCGCTTATAAATAAAATGTATTATTATTATTATTATTAACAACTCTGTCACCCAACGACTCTATCCGACCCCCAAACTACGTTTTGTCACGAAGAACGCTCGTGAGAAGTGGAACGGGAATTGACGCGAAACGACGTGCGACACAGGAGTTGTTTTGAAAATGGATGTTGAAACACATGAACAACCTGCATTCTGTTTTTACACTGTGTACTGTCCTGCATGAACATAGGGAATTATTTTTTAGACTAAATCGTGGTATCTGCACATTTTTTAAGTACATATTTAATGACTTAAGACCTTATTTAATATCTCTAAAAGGAAAAATACCATTATCAAAAGAAATCGACAAACTAGACTACAGTATACTGAATTTCAATAAGTGAAATATTCAGTGCACATTAGCTAACATAACTACCTTCTCATTTATAAAAATAAAACTGTAAGGCAGTAGTCTGATGAATGGTAGCTGAAGGCTTTGCAAGAGCAGCAGTCATGACTTAAAAGTTAAGAGCTTGCAGCTCAGCTCTTTCTTTACCACGACAGACCGGTACATCGACCGCATCAGTGCAGAGGATGCACCGATCCGCCTGTCGATCTCCCGCTCCGTCCTTCCCTCACTCGTGAACAAGACCCCAAGATACTTAAACTCCTCCACTTGAGGCAGGAGCTCTCCACCAACCTGAAGGGGACAAGCCACGCTTTTCCGGCTGAGAACCATGGCCTCAGACTTGGAGGTGCTGATTCTCATCCCCGCCGCTTCACACTCGGCCGCAAACCGTCCCACCCCCCACAAATATAAAACTTGGGAGCGATACACTTTAGTTTAATCTGTCTTCACTCCAGTATGAAACCGTATCAGATAAGTTCGATCAGCTGCAGTGTCCAATCAATAACTAATGTCCAATAAAGGGGCTTGTCAGCCAGTAAATGACTTCTGCGAAGGCTGCTCTCGTGTCTCATTGCTCCTCAGAGATCTCTCCGGAGCATAAATAACTAATTGGGAAGGTCTTCAAGATGGCAGACCAGAATTACTTCCGATTCGAGCGAGGAAATGACAAATAAGATCTTCATTGTTACATACCCAATCCTACATAGTACAATGTCTAGTGAAATTAAATCCCTGCATTCAACCCATACAAATTATTAGGAGCAGTGAGCAGCTGAAGTGTTGCACTACTGTTTCCTTTCCAACAGCCTACAGATCAGAGTTTCACATAATCAATCCAATCAATCAATCATACATACATTTCTAATATGAATAAACACTATTTTCTGATTTAGGTTTTAATAATTAATTCATTCATTCATTAATTCTTTCAGGATTGGGACAGGACAAGAATTTTTATTTAACTCTGTCATGGGATGGGACAGGAGTGAAAATCCACTCCTGTGTCACCCTTTGAGTTATTTAAATTATTTGAGTGCACCGGTGAATTCTGACATCCAGGTTGGTAAAATACATGGCTTCACTAAGCTACATTCAGGTAGCAGATTCAAATTCTTTTAGCCGCCATGGACCGTCGCTTTCTCTGTGGTTACAATTACATACAGCAGGTCATTTCAGCTGTCATTAGTTATGTCAGTGAGTCTGGTCTGTTGTCTGGTTACATTTCCATTATCCAAAGCAACTTACATAAGAGGAAGACAATGGAAGCAATTATAACAACAAAGTGCATCAAAAAAACTAGTCTGTTTAAGCCCAGCACAGTATACAAAGCTAACAAGAGGAAGGTTTTTATTTTTATTTTTATGCAAAGAGATAGAAAGGAAGTCAAAGTTAGTGATTGTCACTTAATGGTGTTAATGGAAGAGATGTGTTTTCAGGTGCTTTTAAAGGTGGCTACAGAATCTGCTGATCTTGTAGGAGCAGGCAGATCATTCCACCAATGTGGAATGGATCCAGAGAAGGTGCTCCAGAGTGATTCTGTTCCTTGTTGGCATGGTACCACCAGACGTATGTTTGTTTGCGGAGCACAGGGATCTGGCAGGAACATAGGTCTGTATTCGCGAGCGAAGATATTATGGTGCAGAACCAGTGGTGGTTTTGTAGGCCGAGAGCATCACTTTGAACTTGATGCGGGCGACAACAGGGAGCCAGTGTAACCTAAAGAAGAGAGGAGTTACGTGCGCTTTCTTCAGTTCATTGAAAACCACTCTTGCCGCCACGTTCTGGATCATCCGCAGAGGTTTGGTTGTGCAAGTAGCGCTCCGATAGGAAAGGTCTGATTTTCCTGATGTTGTAGAGGATGAATCTACAGGACCAAGTGGTGCTGGCGACATGACTTGTGAAGTTTAGTTGATCATCAATTACCACTCCCAGATTTCTGGCCGTGTTGGATGGTGTAACGGTCAATGAGCCTAGTTGAATGGAGAGGTTGTGGTGAATCTTTGGGTTGGCCGGGATCACAAGCTGTTCCGTTTTGTTGAGGTTCAGCTGCAGGTGATGGTCTTTCGTCCAAAGCGAGATGTCACTCAGGCATGCCGAGATGCGAGCAGAGACAGTTGAATCATCAGGTTGAAATTACAAGTGGAGTTGTGTGTCATCCGCATAGCAGTGATAGGAAAAGCCATGCTTCTGAATGAGCCGAGGGACGTCATGTAGATGAAGAAGAGTAGCGGTCCAAGTACCGAGCCCTGCGGCACCCCTGTATTGACATGTTGGGACTCAGAGACCTTGTCTCTCCAGGATACTTTGAACAACCTACCCTAGAGGTACGATTTGAATCATTGCAACGCGATTCCAGAGACACCCATAGCACTCAGAGAGGACAGGTGGATGTGGTGATTAACTGTGTCAAAGGCAGCAGACAGATCCAGTAAAAGATGTACAGATGACTTGGATGTTGCCATTGCCAGTCTCAGGGCTTCGATGACTGAGAGAAGCGCGGTCTCCGTGGAATGGCCGCTCTTGAAACCAGACTGGCTGCGGTCCAGGAGGTTGTTCTGTGTGATGAAGAAAGAGAGCTGCTTGAACACAATTTGCTCCAGAGCTTTGGCAATGAATGGAAGGAGGGAAACCGGTCTGTAGTTTTCTAATAGTGTCGTATTGAGAGTGGCTTTCTTCAGTAGCGTTGTGATGCGGGCTTCTTTGAGAACTGTGGGGAACGACCCAGTGGTGAGGGAGGAGTTGATGATGTGGGTAAGAGCAGGGACAATAGACGGAGAGATGGCCTGAAGGGGGGGGGGGGGATCCAGTGGGCAGGTGGTAGGGTGGTTAGAATGAATGACCTTGGAAACGTCAGCTTTAGCTAGAGGAGAGAAAGAGGGGAGCAGACACGTATCTGGGATGTGTGCGAGGTCGACGGGTGGCTAAAGTGGCCTTTGCATCCGTGAGTGGACTGAGTATTTCTGTAGTTCCATCACCAAAGGAGTGAGACGTCTTCTCTCTCGCTGATCGCTTCACGTCAGTTTCAGCAGTCACTGGTTAGACTTTCATTCATATCATATTAAAAATTTAAGCTTATACATGTAATATTTTTAATCAAGACCTTCAGTATTTCGATCAAGTAGCTCATGAAAAATGCGATGTCAGATTAAGTAGGCTAAAGCTGCAATCAGTCCAGTTTTCTATAGGCAGTAAGCGTTTTGCGTGCTGCTAATGCGCCCTGGAATCCTTGCGTTTTAGACACTTGGAGCACCTTGCATTTTTGCAGGAGTGCTCATAACACCTTCAGTTGAAAAAACCTGAACAGAAAACAGCAGCCTGGATGCAAATAAGTGCAGTACTTGAGATTTTGTGTAAATTGTTTTCATTAATTTAAACTCTACTAACAGTTAACTAGTAGCATACGGTTCATGGTTTGTATTAAGCTAATGTTAGCTCACTCATCATTATCATTGTAACCTTTAGTTACAAAGTAACAAGTGACTCACATCTACACCTGTCCCATTTTTAGGCTGTTGAATTAACAGTAGGCTACACGCCTAACCCAAAATATAGTTTTGACGTTACGTTTGTTTGCCTACTGCAAACAAATGCTCAGCAGATTCTCAAATTGTCCTGGACTCATCCTAAAATAAGCTTTGAACCAACCAGGCAAAGCTGCTGGACCAGCTGGTGGAAGCATTACTCCCGTGATTTCTGTGTGTGAGTAAACTGTAGGCTTCAACAAGGCTGTGCACTACTCTGTCGGATCAAGGCTTAAAGCTGTTATGTCAATGTGACATATAAATATTTAATCAACATGTAAGTAAATCTAAGTATCATATCTCACTACTAAAGGTCTCAGCTCAGTATCTGTGAAAAAAAAAAAAATTTGATCAGGACATCCATATCGACGCACTTGCAATCCATCCATCCATTTATTTCATTGTATTCAGATGAGAAACATAATTTCATAAAAAATCTGAAACTCATGAAATTGTGAAAGTGGAATTTTGGCCAGGAAACTTGTGCAGAGTATCCTGCCCAGCATGTAAGAGATCAGGTAGACAAAAGTCTTTTGGGGGTCTCTAGTCTCTCTTTTGTCAGCATGGTCAATGGGATGCATACGCAAGGATTAAATGGAAAATAATTTAAATGAAATTCATTTCAAATAGCAAAAGATTGTGGATTTTTTTCTTAGCTGATTACAGCAGAGAACGGTCAGCGAGGTTTTGGTGATTTGGAGATGAACAGATGTTTAGCTGTCAGTTAAAACTGGAAAGTTGTGTCAAAGTGTTTTTAGATTGTAACCTCCAATAGCATTTCGATTACCATATTTTCATATGTGTTGGCAAAAGTGGTTAAGTGAAATCTTTTTATACATTATAGTGTTTTTGCACGGGTTTTATAGTAAGATGTCACAGTAGAAGCAGCTTGTTTCCTTCTGCCTTCAACTCAGATTCCTCTGTAGTAGCAATCAGACTGTACAGGCCTTGGCCTTGTGTGTGTGTGTGTGTGTGTGTGTGTGTGTACCTACCAAGTAACATCTCTCTTGTCTGACCACTCGACCGCCCCACAGGTAGACTTGCTCTGGCTTTACAGCCCCTTATAAAGGGAACTATGGAGGGCAGAACCTCTCCATCAGACATGGTCTCTGAAGCCAGAGGGTCCTGCTGCTCAGCCAAACCTAGTATGCCTGCACCAGGGGGGCTTTCAGAGGGCCAGGAACTCTTTGCCTGGATGGAATAAAAAACAAAGAGCAGGATAAATTATGCTGAGATTATATGGGATTCTAGTCCTGTAGGGGGAATAGTGGCATGGAAACTTAGAACAGGACAGTGGGCTTGAATGATGATGAGACAGCTTCAAAAAAGACGTTGGAGCAGATCTAATTTGATGGGTCAGTTTGTTCCACAGACGGGGACCCACAACTGCGAAGGCACAGTCACCCCTGATCTTCTGCCGAATTTAAGGGATGACCAGAAGGGACTGATTGGCGGACTTGAGTGACCTAGTTGGGGTATAAGGGGTTAAAAAGTCAGATAGGCAAGGTTTTGAAATGAAGTCTAAAACTGACAGGAACCAGAGGAGGGAGGTGAGTACGGCGGGAAAAGTGGCCATGCTTACGGAAACCAGTTAAAAGCTCGCAGCTGCGTTCTGCACAAACTGCAGACATGAGTGAGGACTGGCTGGCTTAGCACACAGAATGCTGGTTGATTCGGGGTGGGGGAACCACCTTAGTTTTCGGTTCATTTAACGTCAAAGTTTTGGGAAATCCAGTCTTTAATGGCCTAGAAACAGTCAAATAGAAGTTGCATTGACTGAAGATTGTGGCATTTTAGCAGGAGGGAATGTAGTCTTATGGGCACGTTGTTAGCTTCAGATGACTAACTACTCCCCGCAGAAGGGAGAGGGACAGAGGCACAAACTGATTTAAAACAGACATGGGTATAAGAGGATCAAGAGGTTCCAGAGCGGATTTTCTTTCTAATATCAACTACAGTATCGTGTCAACAAAGAATTGAGAACATTTTCACAGGTTGCTGTGGAGGGGTCAGAAATAGTATTACCAATTGGGTTAATAACAGCATTTATAGTCCTAAAAAGGACCTTGGGTTCACTCTGTATGGCAGTTGTTAAATATTAAGTCAGAAGTATTTTGTTCTTGCTGCTTAAGCATCTCATAGGAGATTTGTAGCTTGTCTTTCTTTCGGCCTTCCTGCAGTGCTGTCTAAGAGCACGGTAGTGTGATTAAGCCAGGGCTGAGATTTACATTTAGATTTTCTGGTCTTAAGAGAGGCAACAATATCAAGAATGTTAGTGTAGGCGGAATTAAATAATGATGTCATTTCCTGAGCACTCAGGCATGCAGGAGGAGATTCTAGGGAGCGGGTACAGGGGGCAGCTGTGTAAGTGCTAGAAAATGATGCAGTAGGGGTTGATATGGAGGGAAGAGCAACCTGGGACACATTAACAGGTTGACAGAGGAATAGAGCATCAAATATAATGGGGCAGTAGTCAGATATTTCATTTCATTTTTACTTATATAGCGCCAATTCATAACAGGAGTTATTGCACTTTTCCTATAGAGTAGGTCCAGGCTGTACTTGTTATATTATTATTTACAGAGACCCAACGAATCTCCCCATGAGCAAGCACTTGGCGACAGTGGCGAGAATTTCCTATAAGAGGCAGAAACCTCGAGCAGAACCAGACTCAGTGGTGGGCGGCGTTGGGTTGAGAGAGAGAGCCCTGACCTCAGTGATAATGAAGTCTTTTGAGTGCCTTGTGTTGTCCCACCTCAAATCCATCCCACCCAATCCTAGACCCTCTGCAGTTCACCTACAATCAATCAATCAGTCCAAAAACACAACCATAAAACCAATGCAAACACAACAACAAAACAGAAAAAAAAGAAATCTGACTCAACTTAGTGTTGGGTTTGTCAGTGTTAAAATTAGACTATTTGCAGAGTTAGTTAGTCTACACATACATCTGTACATAATATTGCGCAGCACTGCAGAGCAGGTGGGCACACCAACACTAAAAAAACATGTGACTCTCACTGCTCCAACGTGGCACCTTAAAATGACATGCTACATTCATCTTCCGCATGCTGCTCATTCTGTACAGTATACATCGGGGTACACAGTGCTCTCGAAAGTGTAGTTTTCACAGGTCCTGAGCCCATACTAAATTTGCGGGTCAACATATTAGCTTGTGCATACATCATCATCAGACAGGTCATTAGTTATGTAATGTCCCAAGTATTTAGTCTAATCACACACTTTAAGAACACGTGCACAGTAACTGAGAACAAGTTGTGATAATTTGGTTAAATCGAGGTTCTTAATCAACAAATGGTGCCTCAAAAGTTAATCAGTTTAAAGTGCGAGACTTTATTCTGCCTAACACCGCCTAAAGAGCTAAAAGGTCAGTCTAAACCTGACGGGGAAGAGGACGAAGCAGTGACTCAACAAGTGGAATTGCACGACGAGGCGACAGGTGTGCAAACCAGCAGTAATTTGGCGCATTTGATATGTGCTATGATCAAGAGGAGATAAATGTGGTGGTATTTCAACTTAATACCATCAAGGATGATATCACTGGTTTCACACAAAAACCTTGCTGAAGTGGACAAAACTTTATTGATTAGGGATGACCGGATCACAAGAGACGGTGCGCGAGGAGCTGCTTGAATCCAATCTGGAGTTAAAAGAGAAACCAGAGCGGCTAGAAATGCACAAACATATTGCCGCAAACATAATGTGTGCGTATTTGGCCTGGCAAAGGACAGTGAAAAGGGCAATCCAACAAGCTACATGTCCAAGCTGTTCAAGGAGCTAACCCGGAGAATCTGCACTCGGAGCTAGACGTTGAAATAGCGCATCGGATTGGGCCAGTGGGGAAGGCCGACAGAGCGATGATAGTGCGACTGCAGAAGAGGACATCGAGAGAGGAGATCAAAAAAATCACTAAGAAGGAGAAGGTGCCACAAGTTCACGGAATGAGACTGAAGATTTTCCTGGACCTGATCGCAGAGGTGGCGAAGAAACGTGCCAGCTTTCGGGAGATCAGGGCCAAATTCCGCGATGCTGGGGTGATTATAACATTCAAAGATGAGACCAAAAAGTTCACAGATCACAGTGAGGCTGACAAGTAAGTCAAAACTGTAAGCCAGCCAGGGTACAATAACACTAGCTAAGCAAGATGAGACATGAACTAACTACCAGCTGGAAGGACACATGTCAATACTAATGAGATAATGAGGCCTAGGGCTAATATTAATCTCCATTGCGAATAAACACAGAAGGCATCTGGTCTGTTTTTTGTTGTTGGTTTTTTTTGGTTGTAATAACACGGTACAGATTATTAGTTAAAGACTAACTTTGTTGATGGAAGAAATCAAACTTTCTGTTTTTGGAAGAACCCACATGTTTAATGAAAAGGAAAACTATTGAGAGCAGGCGCAGCTCAGTGAACACTGTATATTATTTCATTACATGCTGAAGAGATTTTTGAGTGTGTGTGGGGTTGAATGTTCAATGTACTATAAAAAGCAAATTGACGATAGCAAAAACATAGCTCATTTAAATGTGTGTTGTTTAAGGAATAATGTTAATGACATTCTAAATCGAATACAGAATTATAGTTTACAGGTATTAGCTTTATCTGAAACACATGTAGATTCAACAATAAGTAGCCCCGCTTTAGGTAGAGATGGATATAATATTTACAGATTAGACAGAAATGTATATGGGGGAGGAGTGGCCTGCTGTGTCTAAAACCATATTCCGGTCAAAGTCAGAAATGATCTTCATATCAAAGGAATAGAAGTAATGTGGTTACAGTTACTATTACCTCATTTAAAGCCTCTCCTTATTGGGTGTTATTATAGAGCACCAAATGCTACAATAATGTATCTTGACCAATTATGTGAATTACTGGATAGGGTATGCGATAATGAAAAGTGATATTTATTTTTTAGGAGATTTAAATATAGCCTGGAAACCTGAATGTTGTGGTTTAAAAAGTAAATTATTGCCGTTTGTCAATAGCTGTAATTTGTCACAACTGGTCAATAATTACACCAGGGTAAATGTGAACGCAGATGGTATGTGCTCATTTAAATGTTTACCAATGTGCCCGAGTTAAGCTCAGAGGCTATTTCTGTTCCAGCTGGTTGTAGTGAACATAATTTAATTGCAGTTGTAAGGAAAACAAAAGTACCTAAATAGGGAAAAAAATGTAATTGTAAAATGATTTTGTTGAAGATGTTAGGATCATAGATTTGTCAGAAATAAAACAGAACAAGATCGTGTAGAGCTGTGGTGGTTTTTAATACCTTGATGACACAGCTCATGTCACCTAGGAGGAGACAGGTGGAGATTGGAACTGAACCTTGATTGGGAGACTGCGTTCACTTTTGTCCCACAGTCCTGAGAGACATTGAAAACGACAGTTTGACCTGGAGATCACCAGGTTAACAAAAGGAATCAGCAACCATCCCCCCCCCCCACCCTGGACGCTCAGATGTCGGGCCTGCCGGAGCACACCTACCCAAGGAGGACTGGGTTACGGCTGCAACACAGAAGCCTGCCTGCCTTCCCTCAGGAGCCAAACTCTGATCTGACAGGAGCAACGTGATATCCTGCATAAGATTCCTATAACAAGGATAGCTACTGCACAAAGCTTGCCAGCTAATCTTAAAAAGAATGGAGAACGTTAACACCGAGCTAACCGTAAGGAGGACGACAACAAAGACGAGCGACCAGCTTCCTCCGATCTCCACACAGCAGAAGATGCTTCCTTCAACTGAGCCGCCGTTCTTCCCCGGCCGGCCTGTAACCTTACCGCCAGCTTCCAACTCTTCCTTTACGGCCTGGTGACGCAACCACTGGGCCTCGCCTAGGTTACCGGGGTACTTAGCTAAGTACAGAACTGTTTAGGTAAAATTTGTACGTTTGATGTTTTCAAAGTGTTTTCATTTAGTTTTACTTTTGTGATCTACTCCTTGGTTATTATGGTAACCGGAGTTCCCAGCCACGGCTAATGGCTGATGTTAGTTTGTTATGCTCCACACAGTCATTGCATGCTAAGATCACACACACATACAGTCCAGTTGTACCTGTACACTGTGACCTACAGCTCCATTTCCATGTAGTCCTCCAGCAGACGCTTTTATCCAAAGAGACTCACACACGAGGAAGACAATGGCAGCAGTTCTAACAACACGAGGTGACAAGAAGCGTCGGAGCAGCAGGAACCGGTCTGTCAGAGCCCAGCACAGGACCCAGAGCTGAGGAGAGGAAGGGGCTTTTCTAAGGCCTACATGGCCTTACCACCATTTTTGCGTTTCCCTTTGTCTAGCCATGATAGACCATCACTTGTGTTGATGCTCATGCATGTTAGGCCCACAGAAGCACACACACACGTCGCTCTGTTCCATAGTTTGCTGTGTATATAGTTAGCCTTCCTATTGTGTTTTTTTGCTTGGTTTATCTCTTTAAATAAATGCTTGTGTACATTACGCTGGTCTCTTTAATGTTGTATGGCTAGTTATTAATTTAATTATTAATCTGAGTTCCAAATTGATAGTTTAGTGTATTTTATGAGACTCAATCAATTGGCTATCATTTCCCTTCATAACAAAGAGTGGAGCCCCGAGGTCTGTCATGAAAGTCATGATTTATGATTTTTTTTTTTTTTTTTTTGATAATCTTCATAGCCAAATCTAATTGAAAGCTTTACATCAACTTCCGGACAGCTGTCACGGTGATTATACAAATAAGCTAATAACATGCAGCAGTTGTGTGCTTTGGCTTTGAGCTTAGTGCCCATGTTTTCACAAAACACATCTATGTGTGTTTGTTCCTCTACATTTTTATGGAGCAAACGTTGCAAAGATAGAAAGACGAAGAACGGAGGTACTTAAGGTGAAGAGACAACAAGTTCACATTGACTTACACTCAAGTGTAAGTTGGAAGCCAACTTGCCCCTCAGGAACATTAAAGCTTTGCTCTCCTCGACTGAAGAAGATATCCCCTCGTTACAACCTGACTTCAATGCACGTCTGCCTACCTAACCCTAACCCTCGAGAGTGAGAACGTCTTGTCCAGTCTTCTTCAAAAGGACTGTTTCACGGTACAGGCTTGTTTTTAGAGTTAACGTCAGAATTTGGTTTAGGTTAAAGGATAATTCCACTTAATCAAAATGTGTTTTGTCGAACATAACTCTCAGTGATAACACTGGACTCCCAAAACACGAACAGTCAGAGAAGAAAACATAAAGCTTAACAGTAATATTACTACCCAAACTGTCTTCTGTGAACACCCATCACAGTAAACAGACCCAGTTGCTGTTTCGACTTTGACCTATACTGTGTTTACAGTAGTTAAGAGCACACAGTTTTCCTGAGTAATGAGGAATTATTAATGCCATTTCTCGTGTGCTCACTAGCTTTGACCTCCAAATAAAGTGGTTTAGTTCATCTGTTAGCTTTTTCAAACCTGTCTGCTAGGTGAAGAAACACAATGAGACTTTTTAGTAACGTCAAAATGTTCCCAAAACTTTGCAATAAACTTGGTGAGTGCAGCGTAAGCAATGAGATGAAAGACAAGACTGCAAAAATACAACTGCTGTTGAAATAAACAGGAATCATTCTTTGAGAGTAAGAATTGTGTTAGGCATGTAGTTGCAATGATTTAGGTCAGGGTGGAATGCTTTATGTCAAAGAGGTTTCTGACAAGCACAGAAGTACAAACGTGTGTGGGTGGGTGTGTACAAAGCAGTGAGTCAATCAGAGGTGAGCGGTCTGCTGTAGACTTCCTTTTGGCATCCCTGCCATGTGATGTGGTCCCAAAAGCAGACACTCATGGCCATGGATGCATGGCCACTGAACTGATGTTTGTAACCTGACATGTGCACAAATGCATACACAAGCACATTCACTCATGCACGGACACATATACGCCCACACAGACACTGAGTCACTACACTGTAATGACAAGGTAAGCCACACTGGGCTGCATAATGCCCTGTGGCCCACATAGCCACAGTACTCGCAACACACCAGGATACACTCTCATCTGTCTGCTCTCACTATCATTACACACTACACAAGTTATGCTGCTGAGCATTAGTGGGTGTCATGTAGTTCATCCCTATTCGAATCGAGGGTCTAAGGACAGTGGGTGTCATATGTTGTACAGATTCTAAAGCCCTTTGACACAAATTGTGATTAAGTATTAATCATTGTTTATCATTTTCTTAATTATCTGTTCTTAACTCATGCTCTTACACAGCTCCTTAGATGGTTTGGAATGTATGTGTATGCAAACCGACCCTATGTAAGTGTTCTATGCATAAGTTGTGGGCCACACAAACATGTGAGCATGACATGGCAAAAGGTACGTTGAGCTGGACATTGTCCATTATTAGATCATTTCCACGACATTCGAATCACCCGAAAATATGAATCGTTGTGTTTTCCTTACCTTAGAATAAGCTGTTTTTATCTACAGAGGGAGCGCCACCATGTTTCTCCAGTAGCCCAGAATGAACAAATCAAACACTGACGATTGGACAGGAGCGGGAGACAAGCGCTGTTCAAATGGTTGCAAACCAGAATTTCACCACTAGATGCCACTAAATCCTACAGTCTGCATTTTAAGTGTTTCTGCAGGCGTCACTTCTTCTGCAACAATGAGGTTAAAAAGATCGCCTTGTGTGATGATCTGCAGGGAGGGGCACACATACACAGGCGTGTGTGGGGGCAGATCTTTCTATTTGATCATGGGGGGGATCACTGCAGGAGAACCGGAGGGAGAGGGGCAGAGAAATGGCGGCAAGTATTATTTATCGGAATCAGATCATTTATATCATAAACAATATCAATTGGTATCGTTTATAATAGACTATCAGGGTGTTTTCTTGCCAGATCCACTCATGGCACGTGGAAAAAAATTGACCAGACGCCGAAACTAACGCTGCTGGGTGTGAGCCGACAATTGGTTAACATGGGTGCTGAAGGAAGCGGGCAGCGCTTTAGGGCACTTCGTGGCACATCTGCGTCCTGTGTCCCTGGCATCGGTCACCTCTATGCCTGTAAAAGCTAGATGAAATGTGATGCAACAGGACTGTATACAGCCGTCACCTACCTGTTTGAAACTGAGAGCTACTTCGTAGGTACTGATTAATGTGAAGGGCTACCAGTTTGATACACCCTTCTGAAATAAACAATTTGCTCAATTTACTATTAATTATATGTTGTTATTAAAAATGAATGACATTCATCTATGTGAAGACACGGATCATGTTAATGATTTCTCTCAATAATTATCAACAATGATTTAACAAGGTAGGAAACAGATAAATATCAATATGCAAAAATGTATTTCTATAAATCTTAGCAAGATCACTTCTACAACATTTTCACTAGCCACTAACAACTTTTTAACAAATCACGCACTATGTTGCTGTACGTTTTTACAGATTATCAATTATGAAACATACAATCATCTCGTCACCTTCACTGCGGCCTCTAGCTGATCTCCACAGCAACCGTTGCCGTGGAGACCAGCTAGCTCGAATCTAATATGAAACATTTTTCAAAGTTTTTTTTTTTAATATTGTCATTTTCATATTCACACCACTGCAATTGTGATCTAAAAAAGAATAGCAATAAAAGAAAATGGATGCAGCTCCCTGGTAAGTGGCGCTATGGTGAGCTATTTTTAGAAATCGAATCTAATAGCTCATGGGTTACATCATTCCTCTTAATGGAGTTTCTATGTTGAGTGATACGACATTGTATCATATAGACAACATTTTTTGTTTTACAGGCAATAAAGCCCTTAATAATTTTCTTTCCATTGGAAGGGCGGTTAAAGGACTTAAGGTTTTTGGTATATTGGTAATTTATGCAGGCTCCACACTTAATAAAATTGCCTTGAAGAGGTTTAGTAGTGAGTTTACTGTTCAGGACTTTGGAAAGCTGACATGCTTTAACAACCGTGTCCCTTACACAGCAGTACGACAGTTAGTACAGTGGTGCAGAGTGCAAATGATGCTGAGATCAATATGATTAATGTAACAGATAGCTTATTACATACACTCAGCAGCATTAACTGACGTACTGCTGTGTATGTGTCATGTCGTGGGTTATATTGGGTGTGTTTTGGGGGTGTCTGTTATGTGTTCTCCTAGCGTCTTTTGTTTCTTCCAGTCCTATGTTGTATCTGTCCATGCTTATTATTTTCAGTCTGGTTACTTCCTGTTTTATTTTGGTAGATGTCTGTTTCCCCCCTGTCTCAGTCACTTTATTTCCTGTCCCTGATTCCCTGAGTGGGTTCACCTGTGTTTGTCCTGCACCTGTGTCTCGTTGCCTTCACCTCCCCTGAGTGTATTTAGTTCATGTGTTTCCTTGTCTCGGTGTGGGATCATTGTCAGTGTCGGTGTTATTGGATGTTTGCGTGTTGCCTTCCCAGCCTTCCCAAGTGGTTTCCCTCCGTGGTTTTCGCTACTTCCTCGTGCATCTTGGTTTTCCTGGTTTCCTGTCTGTTTTGTTTTTTTTCAAGTTCGCCTCTCTACAATCTGGTAAGAGACAATAAAGACTCCACCCCTCAGTACTGTCTGCATTTGGGTCCTCCTTACCTCGCCGTCCAGACCGTAACAGTATGTACACAGAGAGAATGGAAAACGGGAGTCAAATTCCTTGTATGTGTACACATATCTGGCCAATAAAGCTGGATAATAGGGCCCCCGTGTTCTCGCCGGTTGGCAGACATGGACACACACGTTTACTGTGTTGTGTGTTTGGGGGAGGAGCATGCGGCCGCAGCTTTTGACTCAGGTGAGTGCCAGCATTGCGAGTCTTTCACCGTCAAGACGCTGCGCACTCGTCTGAGTTATTTTCGGTCCGCACCTGCGCTTAGATCGTGGAGCTCTGAAATGGATCTGGCTGACGAGAAAAGGCGGTCCTTTTCGCCTGCTCTGTCGCCAGGTCCATATGTCTCCTCGCGCTGCGGCGCTTCTTCGGCTCACGCAGGGATCGACGAGGAAGTGGATTCTCTTGAGTCTGCGGACCTCGAGCGCCAACCTCCACAGTCCCCGCATGGCAAGAAGTCCATGGAGGAGTTGTTCGAGGTGGTGACACGTGCGGTGTGCAGACTACAGTTCGGAAACCCCCAAACGCCGCAAGCTCGAGAACAGGTTTCCTTTTGGAAGTGAGGAGAAAGGGAGACAGCAGTCTTTCCCCTTCTTTGAGGACCTCCATGATGAGCTGTCTAAGTCATGGAGTAGTCCGTATACCTTGCTGGTGTTCGTCCCTTCGACGTCAATCTTTTCGACTATAGTGGGGGCATGATCCCGCATGTATATGGAGGTGCCACAGGTCGAAGAGACGCTTGCGGGCCATCTCTCACCTGGAGCTGCATCTTCATTAAAGAAACCTACCCTCCCCACAAAGCAAGTACAGAGAGCGGAGTAGGGTCCAGTGCAGTGCTGCTCAGGGTGACAACAGTCGATTTCTTCTCAAGCCTTGGGATCCGGTGCATAGACAGTTGACTTCATCTCTTCCTCTGTGTGCACTTGGATTTGGAAGTCTGCTGGTCTGGGGTATTAGAGGTGGGCACTGGCTCTTGTCCAAAAAAGGGAACGGGAGAATGGCTTGATGGGTTATTCTGGGCCGCCTTCTTATTTTGGGCAGTGGAGTAAAGTGTCCTCCTAGGATATGCGTCCTTAAACCAAACTTTCTGTTGATTATGTGTTGGATGTTGCTCAGGTGCCGTGGGAGATTTCGGTGTTGAGCTATGATTGTGTTTGCACCAGGGATAGGTAGATCCCATCTTCTAGTCCTTCTTATCTCTAAGGAATTCATCCTTCTTAAGATCTCTTATTACATTCTCATATTCAGTTAGTTGTCCTCCATTTGTTTTAAAAAGTCCTTGTTTTCTCTTCACAGAGACTCGGTGGTGTTCATTCTTTAGTGTCTCATTTTAGAGTTTGCCTTCTTCTTTATTGAGGTACTGTAGTGATCAGCATTCTGAAGTCCCGTTAACTCACTACTAAATCTCTTTAAGGTTTAAATTGCCAATATAACAAAAACCTTAAGTCCTTTAACCGCCCTTCCAATGGAAAGAAAATTATTAAGGGCTGTATTACCTGTGAAATAACAAATGTTGTCTATATGATACAATGTTGTATCACTCAACATTGAAACTCCATTAAGAGGAATAATGTAACCAGTCCTGTTGCAAGACATTTCAATGAAAAGCAACATCACATTTCATTTTTTATAGGCATAGAGGTGACTTAGTCTAGCCATTGGTAATGTCAATTTTAACAGGAAAAAGAGAGAAGCATTTTAGATTTTCTTCTTTAGAAGTTTATTTCCGGGGGGCATCACAATTCTTTGGTTTTTATAGTGATTTTGTGTGGTTTATGTAATAGTTATCTAATGAAATATTTGTTCATGATGATTTTTTGATGTCAATTTTATGATGTAGTTTGCTGCATTTTCCATTTATAGTGCGCTATAAAAAAGTGTTGTACATTAATCTGTTTTCAAAGCATGCCACATGAAATAGGAAACACTTTAGGTCAAGGCCTTTTCTTTACAAACTTAGTACCACCCATTAGTTGCACTTCTCCAGTATATCTACTTAACATGGCGCCATCCATGTCCCTTATTAGACTCTCCCCTTGCCTCCCTGCCAGTTTGGGACTACGAATGGCCTGCAGCCACATGACCATATATCCACCCCACCTTTGTAGGTGCCCCATTGGCTGATATATATGTGTAGACATATATGGTTGGTTGTCAATCATACGGTTTTACCCTTTTGAATTATTATTTTGTACTTCATACCTACCCTATTTAACTGTTGTTTGTAATGTGTTACATGATGACCCTGATGAAGGCCACAAGCCAAACAGCCTGAAGGGAACAAAAGTCAAAGTAAACAACCACTGTATACACAATACAGTGGAGTTGTCACACTAAGGTGGGGATCAGACTGATGGGACACACTGAAATGTGTCTGTTAAAGTGTCAAGTACTAAAAGCTGACCTCAAATGTCTGGTTCGATTCATAATCCAGTTCATCCACTTTGATCAGATAGTTCCTGTTTTTGAGTAAAGCAAACATTTGCTATCTAACTTATCCAACTAACATCCCTCCCTCCATCCTTGGACAAAGGAAAGCCTGCTTCCTGCACACACCTGTGACCCTGAACCAAAGCCAACACACAGTGTTTAACCTCAACTAACTCTAACACAAACAGGCAGTTTATACTTCATATATTTGGCTTTTTCTCACCTTATTTTTTGTCTTGTCTAATCTAACCTCTTCTTGCCTAATTGACCTTAGCTGGCTTGTTCTAATCCAAGCATTGTACTGTACCAAAATGTATCTAATAGATTCCTAAGCTGGTATGTGATTTATTATTTTTTTTCATGGCTTGAAACATATGGTGCGCACAGCATAAGAAAATTAACTATTCATCCTCTCTGTGTAATAGTGTTAAAAACAGCTTACCTGCGTTCGACTCGTGTTATAAACAATGCGTAGGATGAAGAGTCGTAGCTTTAAGCTTGTTGGTTTTCGATTACAGCAGGTGACGAAGTAGACGAGGTAAGATGGCTGCCATATGGCCCCTTTCCAAAACAGGACTAGTCTGCAACCTTCAGTCTCCTCTGTACTGTTAAATCTCTATGGTCCACACAGTGTCCATTCTACAGTGACACTTGTTATGCAGTGAGTGTAAAGCTGCCCTATAGTGACGCATGAATGTTTGAATTTTTCAGTGAGGCCTGTGTAGGAATGTGGCTCTGTGGAGGGATTTGTTTAAGTTTTGAGCTCTGACAGCTTTGATATCTTGTTTTTTAATACTTCTCAAAATGCAACTGAATGATATCTCTAGTTAGACCCTCCCTGGTACTTTTAGAACATCTTTCAAACTCCAGTTTGTAACACAGGCTTTCTATTAGAAATCTGTCTCCAAGCCCAAGCCAAGAGAACTGTGATGACATTACTGTGACTGTCGTGATCCATTGTCTGTTAGTTTTATTTTGAAAGTCCTAACCTGTTTTTCAGACTCTCACCTTGCCCTGTGCTCGCCCCAATGTGGTCCACCTGTGTCTCGTCAGCTCCCCTACTTAGCCTGGTGTGTTTCCCCTGTCCTGTGCCACACTGTCCCTTCCCATGTGTGAGCTTTCCAGCGTCCTTTCAGTGGTCTCCCTAGTGTCTTGTTCCCCTCGTGTTTGGATTCCTCGTTATTGACTTCTGCTTGTTTATCGACCGTGTTTTTGGACTTTGTTTGTTGGATACCTCTGCTTGGAATGAATTCCTTGGAATCTTGGTTCTCAAGTGGGTCTGCTGTGTGAGCCAATCTGAATCGTTACAATGACATCTTCAGGATAATTATTCAGACTCGACAAATCTCCTGCAGAGACACAGAAGTCATTATACTACACTATACTACCAGGCCAAGGGTGTCACGTTGTATTAAAAAGTGGTGGGTACATGACGGGAAAAAACATTTTTAAACGGTCCTCATATGCATTTTTAGAACGTAAAGGGGGATCAGAATGAGGTCAGAGTAGATAATTACGTTGGATTGGCATAACGGCCCATCAAAAGGGCATAGCCTAGGCTACTACAAAGTCGACAATACAAAAATACTCAGCATAAAACACACAACAATGTCGACGGCACAAGTAACAGTCCTCCATCACATCCACAGCTGCAACAATCGAACAATGCCAAAATCACATCTACTGTAGAAAGCAGGGAGTCAGCCCAGCGATGACAATATCCAATATCACTGCCCTAAAATCTGACAAAAAAGGAAAACAAGTGAAGGAACAATGTTAACACCATTAGCTAAGAAAATAAATCAGGATTACCTTTTAGATGTTAAGTTAAACTGCCTCGTTGTTTCAAGGCTACTTTTTAAAAATTAGAGCGACACAGAGAGTTCACGAGTCAAGTTCAAACAATCATGCCTCATAAGATTTATGAGCAGGGATTAGATTTCTATTTATGTATCCATATTCATTTTAAACGAACTAAAATAACTGATTTAATTGTTTTATTCGTTCTTTTAACAAATTATGCTTTTCAAAAACAAAAGTGGGGACATGTCCCCAGTGTAGATGTCCTACCTATGCCCCAGGCTGAGTAGCACCAACCAATGGGTAGAGTGCCCCTTTAACTTAGGAAACAACCTTCAGTGCAATGCTGAGGCAAGGACAAATTACCACTTTGACTTTTTTGTGTCTATGGTCTGTAAAGTAGAGGATGTAGTTACACAAGGGCTGCAACTAATTATTATTTTCATTATTGGTTAACCTGCAGATTATTTTCTCAGTGAATCGTTTTGCCTTTAGTTTATGCCAAATAAAAATGCATCGAATCCTCACATTTGAGATGCTGGAATAGCAAACATGTGGCATTTTAGCTTTAAAAAATGACTAAAGCAACTATCTGATAAGCAAAATAATTGCTAAATAATTTTCTGTTGATCAACTCGATACAGCGCCAGCAAATCTTCGAATGCAGCAGCACTAGATTGGCAAGGATACCAGTGACTAATGGCTGAGCTATCATTAACATATTGCATGCTAAGTTGTTTTCAGAGTCTGCTGTCACTCAGCATTGTGGCGTAATGTGGAGCTTGTGTAAGCCTACGCTGAATTATACACTTATCACTTTACAGTTAAGGTGACCAAAGGACATCCAACCAATTGTCCTTGCTCAGTTGTCCTTCTATATACATCCTCTTCCCTTATGTTTTACGTTCTACACTTTTCATCATAATTATATGTACTACAATTTCATTATTTTCATCATAATTGTTAGGGATGCACCGAAATAAAAATTCTGGGCCGAAAACTAAACCGAAGGTTTTGGATGCACTTGGCCAAAAAACGATACCGAAAATGGCTTCATTAAAAAACTTATTTAAAAAATGTTTTCTTTATGTTTGCATTAAAAAAAGCTTTGACAACAAAAAAAAATTCAAAAACAAGGAAATAATTGTTCTAACAATAACAAAACTTGTGCAAAAAAATACTAGCTGCTTTTTTTTACTTCAATTTTGACTGTACAAAACAACCGTGCACAAACAGAAGAGAACCTACAGCCCACCTGTAACTGTAAACAACATAACTATTCACACTAAACTGGTCTGCTTTTAATCTAAGCAAAAGCGGCAGGTTTCTCTTTGAGCAAAAGCTGTTCAGCTTTCTGGCTGGAGTTTTGACCGATGTTGTTTGGCGGTACTCTTCATATTCAGCTGCGTGTCATGACTTTAGGCGGTGTATCAAAGCTGCTGTCAAACCCCCTCTTGAAACTTTTGCAGAGCAAATGTTGCATATTGCAACAATCTCTAATAATTGTATATGATCAATTCTGGATCCTTACAACCTACATGTTGTCATCATAATTGTAGATTCTTTGATCTTCTGTTGTGAATCTATTCTTTCCACACGACATCTACTTCCTGTCTGTCCGTCCTGGAGAGGGATCCCTCCTCTGTTGCTCTTCCTGAGCTTTGTATGTTCTATTTTCCCCTGTTAAAAGGGTTTTTTGGGTAGTTTTTCCTTGGTCGAATCGAGGGCTTAAGGACAGAGGGTCTCGTATGTTATACGGACTATAAATGTGATTTGGGCTGTAGAAATAAAATGTTCCTGAATTGAACTAAAAGCTCACAGCATTCCTTTACAACGCTGCCCTGACCACTTGAACTGAAGTCCAACCCTGTTTGCTCCACTGGGCCTGACTTTGATGTTTAATAATGGTTAGGTGCCAAACTGAGGCCAAGTAGGGACCACCATTGGTGGCGTGTCAAGCCTTTGAAATGGACCTGGCCCTGGTTTCAGTCTCCACCGTAACAATATACTGGCAAATAAAGAACAATATTCAGCAAGGATATGATAATTACTTCTATATTCATGTTGTATAATATATCACCCACACCTGTTGTAACTCAGAATCCAAATGTCTTTTAAAAACCGATACAAACAGGCTATATCTGGAGCTCTATAGAGTTATTGGCGTTCCCAGTCAGACTGCTATTGCAGATTGTAATTGGCTTATCAGAATACATTTGGAGACCTTTCAAATGTAATTATGGATACAAGTTTCACTTGCTTTTTTTACTGGCAAGTGCTTGTCATTTTTGCCATGCACTTGTGCCCACAGGTGCACCAACCTCTCTGGAGTTGCAGGTGTGAAGGAGACCCCATTAGTGATAGTGTTCTGGGGACATTTAGCTACATCTCTTCTTAATGCACTCTTTATTCCGCCATACATATAATGAAGAAGCAGTATTTTAAGCTATTTCAGTTAAATATCATATTTTACGATTAGTTGACGTCACCACTCACCACAATGGTGTTAACTAGCAATTCTACAAGTAGACATTTCATTAAAAATAACTCATGTTTGGTGTATTAGAGTAACGCCGAACGGAAGAATGGATCGTAGCACTTCGTGTATAATTGCTTGTTTTTAATATGGCTGTTGTGGCTAATTGTCGCTTATCGACGCAACAGAAAATTGCCAGATGTTAAATGGAGTTCGGCGCTACAGCCTCTGTCGGTGGAGCCGAGCGCATAATGAAGTTTGTGTTGAGCAACTCTAGTCCGGCTACGCAGACAGAATACGGGCTGCAGCTCCAGTGTAGCTAGAAGAAGACGTGGGTAGCGTTATGTTACCTAAAACTTTAAACGCTGCTGGTTAGTGTGGCTGCTTTCTAAACTGTTGCAGTCAAAAAGCCTTTCGATCATTGGAGTTTAAAGTTCTGTTCACATAGCTCCAGCGAGCTTACCTGGAGGGAGAGGCTTGCACGGTGGCTCGTCGCTTTAAAGTCCGAACTCCCAGCTGATGCCAGCTAACTAAACTCCAGTCCCAGGCAGCTTCACGTCAATCTAAAGGGCATTTTCTTCAGACACTTGTTAAGGAGGCTGTCTGTGTCCGGAGCAGGAGCACTAAAAGAACAACTCTCTTTCACTGCCTCTCTTAAAACAAAACTCCACCTCGGCAAATAATGCCGGCTTTACCAGTCTGACGAGCACAACAGGCCAATTTGTCAACCTTATGACAGACACAAGGCAGGTTTTAGTGAGTCAGGACATCTCCATCCAGCCCCCCCTTCCCTTACTGCAGTGGCCACCCCCACCTCAACACACACAGACACATCATTAAAATAACACCACAAAAGAGTAGCCTACAAATATCACTGCGTGCTTGAATGAATACAGTAAAAGGTAGCCTATTCATGAGCTCTCATTTCTACACATGCAAAGACGCACACTCAGCAACTCAGCACCAGATTTCCAAAAAGACAAGAAAACAAATTAACTTAGTGGAAGTGATCCCTTCCATCCAGTGTTACCGCTAATTCAATTTAAATGCCCTTTGAACAAGAGGATTAAGAAGTAGCCCAATAATTGGCATACATTATTCATTAAGCATAATTCTCACCAACTGTATATATAATTAAAAAGCCAAATCAGGGAATTGGAAACAAGAAAGCTCATGTATATATTTAGTGGGAGAGCAACATCAGATGGGGAAATTAGCTTTTGTCCTCAAATTGTGTCTGTAATAGCCAGCAGCCATTTAGTTTACTGACATCCCCATACAGTATTCTGCGCAGATGTGAACATCATCACATGAGTATCTCCACACAAGGGTTCAGTGCACTGTGAAGCTATATGACCTACAGAGGCAGACCTGAGAATTTGGTGTGATAGCTCAGATTGCTTATTCGTATCCACTAGCTATCGGGATGTGCCTAACGTTTTCAGAATCCCTGCTACTGTGAGGGTCAGCAATTCCCCTCCAACACGCCACACCTCATCTGAGATGTGAAGCAATGTGAAATGCAACGAAGTACATTTACTCAAGTGCTGTACTTTAGTATACATTCGAGGTACTTTCCCTGAGTCTGTTCTTTTCATGCCACCTTCTACTACACCACATCTCTGAAGAAAATCTTGTACTTTGTACTCTGACAGCTTTAGTTACTAGTTTCTTTTCAAATTAAGATTTTTGCACAAAGCATATGAAGAGCTCATAATGTATATATTGTTTTGTTATAAATGAAACTACCCAACAGTTTATACAATTACAGCTGGAAAGATTAGTTGACTATTCTGATGGTGGAAGTCATTTTTTTTCATGGTTCCAGCTTCTCAAGTGTGAAGATTTGCTGCTTTTCCTTGGAATGATTCTAATCATTTTAAAGTGTTGTTAATTTTGATCTTTGGACCGTCTGTCAGACACAACAAGAGTTGTTAAGGCATCACTTTGGGCTCTGGGTCACTGCGACGGCGTTTCTCACTGTTTTCCAAACCAAACAATCAGTGGATTAATGGTAAAAAATAAACAGCAGATTAATCCGTAATGAAAATAATCATTAGTTGTGGTCCAAAACCAAATAGTTCAAAATGAGATCCACCTCAACCAGCTACAGCAGCCACATCCTGCTTGTACATTAATGCATCAGTAATAATAATCTAATATAATAATAACAGTCACAGCGGAAATCCTACTGCTTTAATACTTTAAGTACATTTTCCTGATTACACTTACATACTTTTACTTGCAACTGAGTATTCTTCCAAAGTATGAACAGGGGGAATGTTCACAGCAACCAATAACTCTCTCAATGTTCTGTACATATGGCCATGTCAGTACTATATGCCCTGTTTCCTAAACAATACGTGTATACTACTAAATTGTTTACCACCAATATTTTGGCGTAAATGTAATTTCTACCTGGACTATGCTAAAGCTAGAGTGCACGACTTTTACATGAACCTCTGTTACATTCAAGCCAAACGAGATCACACAATGCTGATTACGTCTGTCACCACCAGCTAAATCTCTCTGATGTAAGTGTCAACATTCTTGCGCTGGTGCACCAGTAATGATGCATTCTACACCAACCAGTTTTGATTTGGCTGGATTTTATTTGCCAGAGCTCAAGCAGGGAGTGACCCAGAGCTTTTAGAAAGCTTTGCAATCCACCGTTGCTGTAAAAAAGAGAGAAAAAAGGTTCACTGGAGAGCATGTTTATTATTGAGCATTGTTTGTTGTTTATGACTGTGTAGTTTCTCTTAATATGCTTTGGCAATGTTGTATTGTGTGCAGTCACACCAATAAAGCCACTTGACTTGAAACTGAACAGAGTTGACGCAACGCTCTCTCTACATGGCTCTGGAACAACCGTAGTGACGGAGAAGGCCACAGCAACTATAGAAGTAAAACCTAAGAAGCGTCCAAGAAAAGTGTCTGATGATCCAGATAACAAAAGAAACTCTGCGTTCAGAGGAAGGATTACTATTAATAAAAGATAACTATTGGTTTAGATTTTCGTTGTTGGAGAGGCTGGGAGCCAGGACCGAGGAAAGACAAAGATGTCACAATACTGCTCTTGGACAGGCTGGTAAAATATTTGGAGTAGGCTGTCTGGTGCTTCAAGTCAGTGTTGACTTTTTTTCTATATCGAACAAAGATGATGATCTTAGGTTCATGCTTTAGTTGTCATGGTTTTGGGTTTATGTTCATTTATTTTGGTATTTGTTCTGTCTTGTGTGGTGTTGCTTCCTGTCCTTGATCGCCCAGGTTATTTTCTGTGTCAGTTAGTTGCATATGTGTCTCGTTGTCTCCATCCCCTAGTGCATTTAAGTCTGTGTGTTCCTTTGTTTGTTGTCAGTTCAGCTCTGGCTCCTCGATCTGGTTGCCAGTTACCTGTTTGCCCACCTGTACCTAGCAGTAAGCTGTAAATAAAGTGCTCCAACCATCATTTTGAATTCTCTGTCTGCTTTGGTCCTTTCCCTGCTTCCTGCCTGCCACAGTGTAATGTTAGTTGCCAAAAGAGAATATATTTTTTATGATAAACAAGACTAGGTAGACACCTAGAATATGGTTGGACAGTGTATGTGAATGTGCTCCTGACGATGTAATTTAGGACTGTCTGTGCCTCCCTGTAAAGCTCTGTTTATGCTCAACACAGTGCCTCTCCTTCCACCACCTAAGCCCAGATAAGACATACAACCACCACCTATGGATAGAAAAGGGAACAAGCCCTGAGCTATCCCTCCAGGCTTATGATCTCCCTGGACCAAGGTACCAGGCCTTTATATGAAGCACGCTTATATTAGAGACAGACCTTTATTTCGAATTCCCTCTGTTTGATAAGGATATTTGGTCATATTGTAGTATGAAGCCTCCTTGTTTTCTGATCTGCTCCTGTTTGCCCTGTTAAATAAAATTAAACACTTCCTGTATCTGTTTCAAATTAAAAGCCCTCTAGCATTTTCAGTGGACAGAATCTCTTCATTTCTGAAGATGTAGCTGTTGCTATCTTGTGGCACTTGTGATACTACAAAGTACAGCTTGGAATAGGACGTTAACACACACCCACAGTGACTGAAATCGGACAATAACACATAAAATAAGTCATCCAGATCAACAAAGTGTTGACAATAACATGATTATGCTGTTGAATTTATTAGATTAAAGCAATGAAAATGTACATTATGCTTAGTTGGCATGCACCTTATATAAACAGCCACCAGGAGTTTATCCACCCTTGTTTTTACCCGGCAGGAATTTGGGGACAGCCATTTTTTGTGGCTACCACATCTCAGCTATTATTTGAGACCCAGCTATTATTTGAGGAAATACAGTAATTACAATTAGTCCTCAGCATTGAAGAGCTGTATAGCACAGTGTGCCGCCATCCTTAGTCTATGGTGTTCTTCTGGTAACACTAGACTTCTTGCTTCTTCACAGAATGTTTTGTTTGCCCCAAGGTTTCAGAGAATACTGCAACCGATAGCCCATTGAGCATAAACACTTCTGTGCGTGGTCATAACGCCATGCCACGGTGTCTCACGCGAGCACAAACAAACCTTAAATGCCTCCTGAAGACATAATTCTGTGCCTTGGTGCAAAAGCAAGACGTAATGCAGGACTGTTCAGCTGTCCAGTTAATTTTGAAAGAGCCACTCAGTAAGTCAGGGACAGACCTTTGCATTTATTGGGCTGGCTCCCGCTTTGATGCGGTTCAGCTAAAACCAAAATGAACCACATTACGTGTCCTTCAAAATGTATTTCATTATAGTAAACAGTTTTTAGGAGAGAGGGTTATGTATTAAGATAGACTTGAAAAAAATCAGAGCCTATACTTTAATGGCATGAGACTGAGGGAGACTTTAAATCAGCCCTGGAAATACTGTAGCTGTTTTAGTTTTGATCAAATCATAAACTTTAATCTCCAGCTCAAATGCAAAGATTAGAACGTGTTCATTGCAAGTAAAAGAGAAAGCAAGTTTGACAACAAATTGCAAGCCATCATATTAATATTTGCCTACCTAAAATAACAAAAAGACAAATCTGCCTGTGGAATATAACGTACAGTAGAAAGGGAGTTGGAGATTGCTCTTTAGAAGAAGATGATGAGAAGCCAGTTGTGAAACAGAATATGTGGGTACCTGGTGTCTTTCAGAGCAGAGCACAGAGCAGGGATTTAACAATAATAAGCCTCACATGGCAGCACCATTTGATGGGGTTTACCATGATTAAAGGGGCACCAAGTTTAGGTTGGGGCAATCAGTTAGATTTGGCTATCAGGATTATCAAAGATATTCATAAATAATGCTTTAAATTAATAAAGGCCTCGGGGCACCACCTTTGGATGAAGGAAATTATAGCCAGTTAATTTATTGAGTCTCATAAAATACACTAAACTATCAATTTAGAACTCAGATTAATAATTAAATTAAAACTATAACACAAAATTACCATTAATAGCTAGTAGGTGAAGGATTTGGAATGCAACATAAAAGAGGTTGGCAAATGATTCACTCTTTTGAGACATTAAAGAGACCAGCATAACTATACACAAGCATTTATTAAAAGATAGAGCAAAAACACACTATGAAGACTAACTAAATACACTGAACTACAACGTAAGAGAGAGTTGACTCCACTAAAGTTACATTAGCACCAGTGTGGCACCTCTGCTGGAGGCCAACTAGAGGTGTGTGTTCATGTACTAGCAGGTAAAGGTGATCTGTCAGCTAATAGTGCAAAGTTAAAAGGAGTTAGTTGGCATGCATGTGTTGCATAGATAACTGACATCAATTTCACAATGGCTACCAGATTACCTACCACAATGAAAAGCGTCACAACAATAAATCTTAATGAAATCACATCAGTAACGTCACATATGCAAAGTTAACTAAACAGTTAGCACTCTGTTAAGCTAACATGCTATGCCCAGTGGTTAACTTTCCTTGGGGATGAAGAGAGGTGTCTTTGGGACGTTGCTGCTCTGCTGGCTGACGCCTGTCGGTCCAAACCAGGCAGGAGAAGAATTGTGGTTCTGCTGTGGGGAGCTCTGTTGTGATGTCAGTGTGCAGGCCTGGAAGACGTTCACACGTGCCTTTGGTCAACCATGCTCTGTTGAGGTAGCTTGATACGAACTGGCTCCATTGTTTCTTAAAGTTAGCTGGCAGATTTGCTGCTAAACGTGTTGCAATAATCTTATGCAGGATCTCGCGTCACTGCTATAAGAGTGAGAGTTCAGTTCTGAAGGAAGGCAGCCTTCTTTGTTGTGGCATTGTGCTGGCTGATATGAGGCCAGGAGGAAACATAGGGCCCGTCCGCTCAGGAGGGAGAGCAGGAGTGAGACAGGGAGGCCAGAGGTTGCAGACCTGCATTATTGACCTGGTCACTTACGGGGTCACACGTAAAACAGACAGCAATGGTGTGTTCACTGTCTCAGGGATTGTGGGACAAAAAGGGAATGCCGTCCTTAAATCAAAGTTCAGTTAAAATTACTCACATGAATGAACTCATCCGCTGAGTCCCAACAACTGTTTCACAACAAGTTTCAACACCTCATGCCTGAACTCCCTCTACATGTGTCAGCGGCTAGTTTCACGTTTATGTTGTACAACCAAATGTGAAATATGCTCTGATTATAACCCTGGGCAGTCACCTTCAATTGTGAGCTTTTTATACTTGCTTGCCTATGAGTGAGTGATGTTTATTTATGTACTGAAAATGTCAAATTAAATGAAAATGATGCCTAGTTATAGATATTGATTTGAATTAAATAAGTCATTCATAAAACCAGTCTAGTAATTTGAGGGAACAAAATAAGCAACTTTTTGGTACAAAACTTCTAAACTTGTAAATAAAACTATAGTGAATATGCCAATTACTAATATGAAAGAAGAAGTAGTACAAAATGGCTGAAATGTGTGCAGCCTGTTCATGTTCCTGAAATGTACTAGTTTCAGAAAGGTCATTGAATAACCGAGGTGTGATACTAAACAAATTCAGACCAGCAGAACATGGTAGCTTACTTGACTGACTCAAAAACTAAACCTTTAGGCACAAAGATGTACTGTAGTCGCTTGGGTGGCAAGAGGATTCTGAGCTACAGAGTTCTTGGTTTAAATAGTCAAAATGCTATAACATGCCATGTGCTAGTTCCTTAATAGACTGAAAATATGCAAGTTCTCATTGCACACAGTACTCGTTTTATTATTTACGGACAGTCTTTGATTATCAAAGCTCAAGTTCTATCTCAAAATACACCCAATAGCCTCAACTTTATCCTCATGTATGCATTAATAATCAAATAAGACTTGTACACTTTCATTTATTCTCTGCTCTGAGTGACTGACGTCAAGTGTGTTTGTCTGTCCGCAGCTAATCTCACATACTACTGGACCCATCAGCCTGATACTTTATGTGCACATTTATGACTGTATGCTCAAGGAGCTCTCATGGTTACGCGGGGCCGTACAAGCCATAATACATTCACTTGTCAACAGCTTCTGGTTAGCTGTTGATAAGTTGCTGGTTGATGCTTGCAGACTGCACAGAATTTTGACAGTTCGCTTAGTTGGAAATCACCTGAATGTATAAATTCAAGCTCATGTGTCTGTATTCCTGCAGCAGAGACATCAGCCCATGGATTGGTACGTGATGTCATACAGGGATGCTTCTGTCGGCTACAGTCTATGGTTGGCTACACATATGTCCGTGGAGACGGTGAGGTTGATCCTCAGTAGTTTTGTTTCAGACTGCAGCAGAACGTTTACTCAAAATGCTCGGGTAAATGTAATGTTAGCATGTGTGGACGCTACAACAATACTTGATCAATAAAAGAACTAAGCTACTGAAAAACTATTTGATTCAGAAGACAGCAACGCTGCCACCACGCTACTGAGAAATGTAATTACTAGTAACAACGCTACTTGTAGTGCTGCTACTGCCCAACACTGATTAGCTGTAATTACTATTGCAGTTATAAAGGTTTGGATCGGTATTTGTGGAGAGAAGGTCAACAGAGGTCAGCAACACCCTACTCCATATTATTTAACACTGGTAGATAAGCGTATACCAGCACAGCTTTAAAGCTCACCTGTTCCCTCACGCGGTCCTGGTGTCCCATGATAATGGCAGCATGGTGAGGATACTTCTGCCTCAGGTGGTCCAGGAACACCTCCTTCTTCCTTTCTACATCAGAGTGCTGCAACATCAGGCTGTCTAGCTGTCTGTCCCTGCTGCTGGCACCAGCGTAGCTTCGCGGTAAGGTGCTGGGAGAGTGGGGATCTGAACCATAGGAGGGTTCGGGGTTACAGAGCAGGCTGCTGTTGGTGTGCTGTTTGTCCTGCAACAGATGTTCACTGCTGCTGTCCACAGCAGTAGTAAAAGAAGAAGAGACCCTGGACGGGGAGTTTCCAGGATCTGAGTGGGATGGATGAGAGAGAGGAAAGGAGTAAGGAAACAAGATGAGAGTGCAGAGAAGGATGAAAGAGAAGAAAATATAGGACAGGACAAGAAAAGACAGGGGCAGAGAGGACAGAAAAAACAGATATGACAGGGTGAAATGTATGGCTACATCAAAATGTTCACACTTGTCACTGCTTGTAACTGTTACAGTGTGTCATCATTTTTTTTAACTTGAAACTGAATATGTTGAAATATTGAAGATATGTAAACAAATTTTGTTATGTCTCTCAGGCTCACTCAGTCTTGCGTCTATTTAAACTGGATATAAATTGTAGAAGCATCTAATTCTGTGGAATAAACTAGTGCGTGAATGACAAGCTGACAATTATGGCAGGCTCTGTGATTCTGCACTTTCCTCTAAAAAACAAAAAGTACAACTTTTCATTAAAAGTGAATGTCCTCCAAGCTTACATTAGAACCCACCCTGACAAACCCAACACCTATATTTGATCAGATTATATGGACAATAAAGCTTGATTTTACATTTACATTTAGTCATTTAACATGAATAATGTATACATGTACAATTCAGAATAGACTAGTTTTAGCCTATTATTTGCATTTGATTTGAAAATTCAAAACAGGGAGTTACATTGCTATTTTGGCTTTTACCAGGGGTGCAAATAACAAGAAGAAAGGTGGCATCGACTTCATTTGTAATCACTTTGTCGGCACTTGTCAATGTGATACTAAATTCTCCTTAATATGTCACTGATGTATATCCTTTACCAACAGCAGAATTCCCTCCTGGTTTTCTTTTTGTTTCCATTTGAGACATTTTATATGATTTCATTGCTGTTTATATATTCATATATTATGAGATTGTTAGGTTAATTGCTACTGTAGATATTAAGGATTTCACACAAATAAAATGACATATTTTTGTAGAAAGCTATATCACTGAGGGAAATATAAGGATATTTTTCAAATTTAGGGTGTCTGATTGGTTATTCCTGCTCTTAGCATACATGTGATAAATCATGTGATAACTTGAGTGTTGCACTTAAAAGGGACAGTTCACCCTAAAATACAAAATCCATATTTATTCACTTACCTGTAGTGCTATTTATCCGTCTAGATTGTTTGGGTGAGAGTTGCTGAGTTTGAGATGTCTGCAGTATAGCGATGTCTGCTTTTTGTTTATATCATGGGACTATATGGCACTTGGCTTGTGGAGCTCAAAGCGCCAAAGGAATACATTTGAAAAACTCAAAAGCAATGTGTCTTTCCAGATGACACGGTTACTTAAGATAATCCACAGATATGTTGTGAACAGTTTCATGTGTGAACTATCGGTAGAAAGAAAACAGAGAAAGAAAATATTTTTTTTATTTTGGGGTAAACTGTCTCTTTAAAGGATTTAGTGGAATCTAGCAATGATTTATGCATTATGCAACCATTTGAATACCGCTCGCCTCACCCTCCGCTTCAAAGCATGTACAAGAAACTACAGTGGCCACGAAAATCATGAAAAACATGAAAGGTTCTATCTAGAGCCAGAGTTTGGTTTGTCCATTCTGGGCTACTGTAGAAACAAGGCGGTGCAACATTGCGGCCTCTGTGGAAGTGGACCCGCTCCCTCAGTAGATACAAAGGGTTTATTCTAAGGTAATGAAAACTACTAAAAGTATTTAAACTAGGTTTTAACACAGGGGCCCCTATCAGGTAAAATGCAGAAGCTACCTGAAGTCCTTATTACTATCTCACTTTTTATTGTGCTTTAGCATGTTGTTAGCATGCTAAAGCACGTTTGGCAACGTTCCCTATTTTTTAAAACATGCCCAGTCAAGCATGTATTTCATCCATTATCAAAGAAGAGAGGACATGAAAACAATGACTTGTTGCTAAGCCATATACTGTATGTAGAATTATAAATGAGCATGAATTGGAAGCAAAGTACAGTTACTTCAAAACTGTACTTACGTACTTAAATACTTTATACTTTACTTTACCTGTCTATTGATATGACACACCGTGGCTAGATAGCCACATGTGGGGCTGAGACAAGTGGGGAAAAATACACTTGTGTCTTATGTGCAGCTGCTCTGAAGTGGTGTTATGCAGTCCAAGAGCCAATGATTTACCAAAGACATATGTATAATTTTATTATTGGTCCACACCATTTAACAGGTAGGTTGACCAAACAGGACAAGCAACATTTAGGTGTCCAGGGACAAAAAGCAAGATGGAAAAAAGCTAATGAGCATTCTTGTATATGTAACTTTGGTGCACTAATCACATAAGCCCCATAGTCCTCCCTTTTAACCCCACACATAAGCAAACACACAGCCTCCATACCTTTATGTCTCACAAGTCAACAGAAAAGGCAGATAGCACAGTACAGCCTTACAATGTGGTTGCACAAAATAATTAGTTCAGTCTAAATGGCACTGATCCAGCCCTAACTACAGCTTATTGCTCTGGCTGCTGTCATCCCCAGAGTTGATACATTGTCAGACCTGCAGGCATACACATATATACACGCATACACTGTAAAAGATGATACCCTGAATTCACAGAAGACGTGAAACATCGGTGGTGCAGAAACGCTGCATAAGTGACCATCCGTCCAAACCACACTGACTCTGACTTCAGTTATGAATTCAAACACTGACTGGATGCCAACTGCTGTTATGTAGAAGTAAGCAGAGTAGAAAAATTGGGAAGTGGAATGTCCTCTAGCTCCATCACTTTTATTTTGGTCTACAGTCTGTATATTGTTAGTTTGGATTAGTTGTTGAGCGTCCTAATCTCTGCTGCAGACTAGAAATATCACTAAAACTATCAATGGACAAAAAATGTTTTCAAGCGGTTACACATCAGCCATGTGAGAAATTTTCAGAAAATATAGGTTTACAATTTATTCAGTTAATATAACTAGTATTCCTTATTTAATGAGTGCTAGAGTTCAAAATTTCATTAGAAGGAGAGTAGTTGAAATTGTGTAATTTGAAATCCTGCCTCTGGAGTTTTGATTCAGTTCAGTTAAATGATTTTTACTAAATAATTACTCTGTGAAAACAGCTTACACTATCCATTTGCATTATGGGGAGTATAGGAGTGTTTTGGAGCTTGACGCATACTAAGAACAGAAAGTAAGGATATCTGCTGCTTTGATTTTAACCATTCTTTTTCACGCTGTCTCTCCTTTCTTTATGGAACTGCAAAACAAAATCCATGGAGAACTCTTTAAAGCATAGTGCCAAATACATTCACAGTAAAGTGCAATACAAGGAGCGTTCTTTGCGTTCTTGTGATCTTCTTTCTTTTCCTTTCGGCTGTTCCCTTTCAGGGGTCGCCACAGCGAATCATGCGCCTCCATCTAACCCTGTCCTCTGCATCCTCTTCACTCACACCAATTAACTTCATGTCCTCTCTCACTACATCCATAAATCTCCTCTTTGGTCTTCCTCTAGACCTCCTGCCTGGCAGCTCCAACCTCAGCATCCTTCTACCAACATATTCACAGTCTCTCCTCTGAACGTGTCCAAACCACCTCAATCTGGCCTCTCTGGCTTTATCTCCGAGACATCTAACATGAGCTGTCCCTCTGATGGACTCGTTCCTGATCCTGTCCGTCCTCGTCACTCCCAAAGAGAACCTCAACATCTTAAGCTCTGCCACCTCCAGCTCTGCCTCTTGTCTTTTCTTCAGTGCCACTGTCTCTAAGCTGTACAACATCGCTGGTCTCACCACCGTCTTGAACACCTTTCCTTTCATTCTTGCTGATACTCTTTTATCACACAACACACCGGACACTTTTCTCCACCCGTTCCAACCTGCTTGCACTCGCCTCTTCACCTCTTTTCCACAGTCTCCATTGCTCTGAACCGTTGACCCTAAGTACTTAAAGTCCTGCACCTTCTTCACCTCTGCTCCCTGTAACCTCACCGTTCCACCTGGGTCCCTCTCATTGACACACATGTATTCTGTCTTACTGCGGCTAAGCTTCATTCCTCTGTTTTCCAGAGCAGACCTCCATCTCTCTAGATTCTCCTCCACCTGCTCCCTGCTCTCACTACAAATAACAATGTCATCTGCAAACATCATAGTCCATGGAGATTCCTGTCTAACCTCATCTGTCAGCCTGTCCATCACCAGAGCAAACAAGAAGGGGCTCAGAGCCGATCCTTGATGCAGACCCACCTCCACCTTGAACTCCTCTGTCACCCCTACAGCACACCTCACCACGGTCTTACAGCTCTCATACATGTCCTGCACCACTCTAACATACTTCTCTGCCACTCCAGACCTCCTCATGCAATACCACAGCTCCTCTCTCGGCACCCTGTCATACGCTTTCTCTAAATCTACAAAGACACAATGCAACTCCTTATGACCTTCTCTGTACTTCTCCATCAGCATCCTCAAAGCAAACACTGCATCTGTTGTGCTCTTTCTAGGCATGAAACCATATTGCTGCTCACAAATGCTCACCTCTGCCCTTAGCCTAGCTTCCACTACTCTTTCCCACAACTTCATTGTATGACTCATCAGCTTTATTCCTCTGTAGTTCCACAGCTCTGCACATCTCCCTTGTTCTTGAAAATTGGCACCAGTACACTTCTCCTCCATTCCTCGGGCATCCTCTCACTCTCCAAGATCTTGTTAAACAACCTAGTCAGAAACTC
>CM022487.1:0-57970 GCA_011952105.1 Coreoperca whiteheadi | reverse complement strand
CAAGAAGACACTGGCTTGTGCCCCCCTGCTGTTGCATTCTTTGCATTCTTGTGATAATACGCTGAAATAACACTAACTGATGATATAATGTTTAATAAGAGTAGGCTTACAACTTTCCTCTTTGATAAAGCTTATAGTTAGGGCTGGCTCAGGTGAGTCCTGAACAATCCCTTTGTTATGCTGCTATACTTCCCATGATGCACCGCTCTCCTCCTCTCCCTCTCCATCTGTATGCATTCTCATCCCATAAATGCATGTTACTAACTTGACTTCTTCTCTCTCCCATAGTTTTGTGCTTTCTCCTCTCATTCCTCTCTCTTACTGTCACTTTCAGCAAGTATTTCTGCCTCTGGAGCTGCGGACTCTGGATCTGTGATTGAAGGCCACCTGCTGTGGCAGTGCTGCTGCTATGGTGGGGGTTAGTGGGGTCCTGCTAGGTGGGCAACACCATCAGCTAGTCAGTTGTCCTTCTGGATCCATCCTCTTCCCTTATGTCTTACAACTTACATTTTGTCATTATAATAGATGTAGATACAATGATTTTCTGTTGTGAATCTATTCTGTACACATGGTATCTATTTCCTGTCTGTCCATCCTGGGAGAGGGATCCCTCCTCTTCCTGAGGTTTCTATCGGGGTTTTTTTTTGCTGTTAAAAGGGGGTTTTTTTGGGTAGTTTTTCCTTAGTCGAACCGAGGGTCTAAGGACAGACGGTGTCGTATGTTATACAGATTGTAAAGCCCTTTGATGGAAATTGTGATTTGTAATATTGGGATATATAAATAAAATTGAATTGAATTGCATTGATTTGATTCTGCAACATTTTTTAGAAAACAAAATGATGACAAAAAATGTTGAAAACCTTTTTTAAGAAAGTCTCTTAACAGAGAAACTTTCACTAATTTCTTGTAGTGTGCAGATGGCTCGTCTCTCACACAGATACAGTTTCATCATCCTGACATTTAGAGCTGTCCTGCAGCTTTGCGGTCTGTAATGAGGACACTTTGTGACTGGTTGGATGGAAAAATATTTTTTTAAATAGCTGGAAGGTTGTAGTTTATTGTGTGTGGATTATGGGGAACATATTCAATTGTAAGCTGAACATTTGTCTTAAGGGCTGTTTTTAGTTTTGGGCTATGTAACAGGCAAAGAGAAACATAACGACAACATGACTACTCGCTCCGTCACCCAAAAGCAGATAACTATTGAAATTAAACTCATCTGATTTATTATTTTTATGATTTATTTTGTGATTCATTTGAATTATTTAATTGAAGTCTGAAATGTGAATTGAGTTGTTTACCTTTCTTATCAACAGATTCTTACAGGTTACTCTAGCCAATCAAATTAACAGTTCCTTGGGATTCGCCCGAATCACCAAAACCCATCCTAGCACCATAACAAGAGTCCAGATTATTAAGAGGAGAGCTACCGTTAACGAGCGCAGCTGATAGTGGTAACTGACACACAAGGGCTAATCGGTCGGTTGCCCCATCAGAGGAAGCAGGGTAGACGCTCGGATGTAGGCAGAGCCCTCTCTGTCCTGAACTCCCGGTCCCCAGCCTCTCGTTCACCTCTGCCTTCTCCGACCCTTTCAATAAACACCCTTCCTTCACCCCAGTGTCTGAGTCCTGTGTTTGGGTTCACAAACCCATCCACACAAACATAACAGTACGGGGGTTTACCGGGATCTGACGCAATCTTGGGATATTTAAATTAAGAGTTATTAAACCTTTTATTTTATAATTACACAAACACTGGACCTACAATTTAATACAATACTTAAAGGTTACCTAGAGTATGTGTTCCTGCACATTCAGCTAATACAGTTCTGTTTGTACACATGCCGATGTCTCAGTACAACACAGGCTGCAGTGATAGAGCCCACACTGCTCAGGGCACTGCACGTGGAAAGTTCAAATAGGAAGATTATCTATTAGTGTTCCTGAGGAAGCAGTAATGGGAGGGTTGGTCTCACTTTTTCCAGACCTATAAGGTACAAAGTTTTATTTAAGCCAGGCTACATTTCAGAACATTCTCCTCTTAAATCAGACATCACAAAATGTTTGTGTCCTTATTATTATTACACTTATCATTAAATTATTACACTTTTACATATATATTGAATTTATGAAAACAAAACTAAGTAATGTTTAAAGTAAGTAACAAAACTAGCCATGCTAGCGGTTCTGAGCGGTGCTTTGCGCTAGGATAACGTCATGCTCACAATAACAAAACTAACATGGTGATGTTTAGAAGGTATGTTTGCCATCTCATATAAAATGTTAGTATGCTAACATTAGCTAATTAGCTGTAAACACAAAGTAAAGCTGAGGTTGATGGAAATGTCATTAGTTGCACAAATTCAAATTGTGACCTAATGGTGATGCTAGATGAAAGGTCGGACAACCACCAAAGTTATTACAATTCATCCTGAGGGGACACATGAATGTCCAAACCAAAATTTAAAAAGATCTAAAACAAAATTATCACTTTTGTTCAGTGCCAATTTGGAACGAGCACTTTTATTAACCAAGAAGGTTATAGATGTACTCCCAAGGTCAGGATTGAATCTCCATGTTCACCCTTGTTACTATCTGAGATGCAGGGATGGAAGACATGAATTACGTTTACTCTGGTTACTGTAACAAAGTTGTTTTTGTATACTTGTTCTTTTTGTGAACAACTATAGGCCAACCTCTAACTTACCATTCTTGAGTAAAATGTTTGAAAGAGTTGTGGCTTCACAAATCAGATCTTACTTAGATGCTAATGGCCTTTTTTAACCTTTTCAGTCAGGATTTTGCCCATTTCATAGCACTGAAACTGCTCTCATTCATGTGGTTAATGACATTCTTGGGTCCATGGATTCAGAGTTAATAAACATCTTGATGCTTCTTGATATGAGCTCTGCATTTGACAAAGTCAAACACTTACCTTAGCACCAGCTCTGTTAGGCCATCCCTGCCTGACTCACTTACTGCATGTACAGCGGGGAAAATAAGTATTTGACCCATCAGCATTTTTATCAGTAAAGGGATTTCTAAGTGTGCTATTGACACAAAATTTCCACCAGATGTAGCCATCAAGCTAAATATTGAATTCAAACAAAGAAATCAGAACATTTAAGTATACAAGTTGAGACATAATAAATACAGTGAAATGACACTGAAATGATCAAGTATTGAACACACTTTACTTAATACTTTGTAGAAAAGTCTTTGTTGGTGATTACAGCTTCTAGACGCCTCTTGTATGGAGAGACCAGTCATCTGCATTGCTCAGGAGTGATTCTGGCCCCTTCTTCCACACAAATGGTCTTTAAATATTGAAGGTTCCTTGGGCCTTTATGAACTTTGATCTTCAGTTCTCTCCATAAATTTTCTATGGGATTTAGGTCATGTGATTGACTGGGCCAATCAAGCAACTTGATTTTCTTTCTTTGAAACCACTTCATTGTTTCCTTGGCCTTGTGTTTGGGATCATTGTCTTGCTGAAATGTCCACCCTCTTCCTACTTCATTTTCAGCTTTCTGGTAGATGGCAGCAGATTTTTATCCAGAATGTCCCGATACATTTCACTTCAATAATATGAAGTCTGCCTGTACCCCTTGCTGAAAAGCAACCCCAAATCATGATGCTTTCACCCCCAAACTTAACTGTTGGTATGGTGTTCTTGGGGTGGTGGGTAGTGCCATTTCATCTCCAAACATGGTGTGTAGCATGCCAAAAAGTTCAATTTTGCTTTCATCTGACCATACTATAGTCTCCCAATGATCCACACGCTTCTCCAAATGCTCTTTCACAAACTTTAACCGAGCCTCAACATGCTTTTTGTTCAGCAATGTCTTGAGTCTTGCATGGTGAGCGTGCATGGATGCCATGGCGGTTCAGTGCATTGGTTATAGTTTTCTTTGCAACAACAGTACTTGCTGATGCAAGGTCTTCCTGAAGTTCTGCCTGAGTGGCTCTTGGAGAACTCTCCTGATTAATCTTTGGACTCCTTGGAAAGGGATCTTACGTGGCGCACCTGATCATGGCCGATTTATGGTGAACTGATGCTCTTTCCATTTCCGGATAATGCTGTGCCTTCGGGGTGTGAGTATATATAAAAGTTAAATTTCTTTGTACTGATGGCCAGTTAGCTCCTGCCCAAAGCTCATGACCATAGGTGAGAGTAGGAACATAGATCGACTGGTAAATAGAAAGCTTTGCCTTGCAGCTCAGCTCCTTCTTTACCACAACAGACCGATCCGCCTGTCGATCTCCCGCTCCGTCCTTCTCTCACTCGTGAACAAGACCCCAAGATACTTAAACTCCTCCACTTGAGGCAGGAGCTCTCCACCAACCTGAAGGGGACAAGCCACCCTTTTCTGGCTGAGAACCATGGCCTCGGACTTGGAGGTGCTGATTCTCATACCTGCCACTTCACACTCGACTGCAAACCGTCCCAGTGCACGCTGAAGGTCCTGATTCAATGAAGCCAACAGGACAACATCATCTGCAAAAAGCAGAGACAAAATCCTGTGGTCCCCAAACCGGACTCCCTCCGGCCCCTGACTGTGCCTAGAAATCCTGTCCATATAAATAATAGAGGATAACAGGACCGGTGACAAAAGGCAGCCCTGCCGGAGTCCAACATGCACCGGGAACAGATCTGACTTACTGCCGGCTATGCGAACCAAACTCCTGCTCCGGTCATATAGGGTCCGGACAGCCCTTAGCAGAGGGCCCCGGACCCCATACTCCCAGAGCACCCCCCACAGGTTGCCGCGAGGGACACAGTCGAATGCCTTCTCCAGATCCACAAAGCACATGTGGACTGGTTGGGCAAACTCCCATGAACCCTCCAGCAAACCTGGCGAGGGTATAGAGATGGCCCAGTGTTCCACGACCGGGACGAAAACCGCATTGTTCCTCCTGAATCTGAGGTTCGACTATTGGCCGATTTCTCCTTTCCAGTACCCTTTTCCGGGGAGGCTGAGGAGTGTAATCCCCCTGTAGTTGGAACACACCCTTCGGCCCCCCTTTTTAAAAAGAGGGACCACCACCCCAGTCTGCCAATCCAGAGGCACTGTCCCCATTCGCCACGCGATGTTGCAGAGGCGTGTCAAACAAGACAGCCCCACAACATCCAGAGACTTGAGGTACTCAGGGCGGATCTCATACATCCCCGGTGCCTTACCACCGAGGAGCTTCTCACCTACCTCAGTGACCTCAACCCGAGAGATCGACGAGTCCACAACCGAGCCCTCAGCCTCTGCTTCTGCAATGGAAGACATGCCGGTGGGGTTGAGGAGATCCTCGAAGTACTCGTTCCACCGTCCGAGGATGTCCCCAGTCGAAGTCAGCAGATTCCCACCCCCACTGTAAACAGTGTGTGCAGGGTACTGAGTCCCCCTCCTGAGGCGCCGGACGGTTTGCCAGAATTTCTTCGAGGCTGACCGATAGTCCTTCTCCATGGCCTTACCGAACTCAGCTGCCTCCGGAGTCCCCCGAGCCAACCAGGCTCGATAGGACTCCTTCTTCAGCTTGACGGAATCACTTACTTCCGGGGTCCACCACCGGGTTCGGGGATTGCCGCCACGACAGGCACCAGAGACCCTGCAGCCACAGCTCCAAGCAGCCGCGTTGACAATAGAGGTGGAGAACATGGTCCACTCGGACTCTATGTCTCCAGCCTCCCTCGGGATCTGGTTGAACCTCTGCCGGAGGTGGGAGTTGAAGATCTCTGTGACTGGAGACTCTGCCAAACGTTCCCAGCAGACCCTCACAGTACGTTTGGGTCTGCCAAGTTGTCCAACTTCCTTCCCCGCCATCGGATCCAACTCACCACCAGGTGGTGATCAGTTGACAGCTCCGCCCCTCTCTTCACCCGAGTGTCCAAGACATATGGCCGGAGGTCAGATGAAACAGCCACAAAGTCGATCATCGACCTCCGACCTAGGGTGTCCTGGTGCCACGTGCACTGATGGACAAGCCCATCCCAGCCCACCGCCTCTCACCGCGGGCAACTCCAGAGTAGTAGAGTGTCCAGCCTCTCTCGAGGAGTTGGGTTCCAGAGCCCAAGCTGTGCGTGGAGGCGAGCCCGACTATCTCTAGTCGGTATCTCTCAACCTCCCGCACCAGCTCAGGCTTCTTTCCCCCCACCAGCGAGGTGACATTCCATGTCCCTAGTGCCAGATTCCGTGTCCGGGGATTGGATCGGCGAGGCCCCCGCCTTTGATTGCCACCCAATCCACAAAGAACCGGCCCCTTACGGTTTCTCCTGCAGGTGGTGGGCCCACAGGGATTCGACCCCACGTCGCTCGTTCGGGCTGAGCCCGGCCGGGCCCCATGGGGCAAGACCTGGCCACCAGGTGCTCGCATGCAAGCCCCAACCCCGAGCCTGGCTCCAGGGTGGGGCTCCGGTTGCACCGTACCGGGCGACGTCACGGAGCTGGATTTCAAATTTATCATAAGGGGGATTCGAACTGCTCTTTGTCTGGCCTTCTGCTTGTCTGCTGATTTCTCACACAGATAAACTTTTTATCACACAAGGAGACGTGCTGACGTAAGTGTTTTGCCTCCTTTCCGGTTACAGGTGTTTGTGTGTTACTGGCAGCGTTTAGTTTGCTGCTCTAGCTCAACACAGCTAATTTTTTTGACTCTTAATTACATTGACTAACTATCTGCTATAACGTTACATTTGAACGTTTATTAGTTTTGCCTATGCACTTACAGCGCTTCAGTGTTGCTAGCTACCAGTCTCTACCTTAGCAGCTAGCAATGGCTTCTCTCCCTCTCTCTCCTTCTTCCTCTCCCGCTCTCTCTTGCTCGGTGTGTCAAATGTTTAGCTATTCCTCTGCCTCCTTTACTGATAATGGTACATGTAATAAATGTTGTTTATTTGTAGCGTTGGAGGCGAGGCTTAGTGATTTGAAAACGCGGTTCCGCACCATGGGAGCTCAGTCGGTAGTTGCTAGCCAAGTCCCAGTAGCCGGTGCGGACCGACTAGAGCTAGCTACTGTTAGCCGTTCCCCGGCAGCTCCCAACCCGTTCCTGTTTCCAACAGGTTCTCCCCACTCAGCGACGCACCCGCTGAGAAACCAACTCTGATCATTGGCAGCTCCATTTTGAGAAACGTGAAGTTAGCGACACCAGCGACCATAGTTAAATGTGTTCCTGGGGCTAGAGCGGGCGACATTGAATCATTTTTGAAACTGCTGGCTAAAGATAAACGTAAGTACAGTAAGATTGTTATGCACGTCGGCGGTAATGACACCCGATTACGCCAATCGTAGGTCACTAAAATTAATGTTGAGTTGGTGTGTACATATGCAAAGACGATGTCGGGCTCCGTCGTTTTCTCTGGGCCCCTGCCAAATCTGACCAGTGATGACATGTTTAGCTGCATGTCTTCATTCCGTCGCCGGCTGTCGAGGTGGTGTCCAGCAAACGATGTGGGCTTCGTAGATCATTGGTCATTGTTTTATTATCTTCTTTTTAAGAGGATCAACAGAATCAAGTGTCATTCTCAGTGAACCTGGAGCACTATCAACAAGATGATCAATTTTGGACGGACTGAAATTTGCAGTCAGGTGAACCTGAACCATCCCTTAGTTATGCTGCTATAGGCCTAGACTGTCGGGGGACTTCCCATGATGCACCTCTCTCTCTTCACCTCTGTCCTCCTCTCCATCCGTATGCATTCTTATCCCATAAATGCATGTTACTAACTTGACTTCTTCCCTCTCCCTGAGTTTTGTGCTTTCTCGTCCCTCTCTCTTTCTTACTGTCACTGTCAGCAGGTATTTCAGTGTCCGGAGATGTATCTGGATCTGTGACTATGGCGACCTGCTGGAGCAGTGCTGCTGTGTCTATGGTGCAGGGCACGAGCGTCTCAGGTGAGCAGCATAAGGGAGAGCTGATTGTCGCAGCTGACCAGACTTGACTAATTAGGCTCTCCCATTAAAAACAGTAGCCTGCAGGACCTGAGGAGAGTGGTTGGACGGAGACTACCGGACGCCAGGCAAGATGGCGGTGACTGAAAGCTCCGGAGAGGCCAGTGTCTTGTGGGGAAAATCATATTGATGAAAATAAAAACCACGCTATTCGTTACGAGCTGTGTGTAGTAGTGTCTGTTTCCCTGCCCGGAGAACCCACCGGGTGGCAGCAACGCCACAATACTGAATCCCATATTGCTCCCGAAGCTGTGTGTTAGTGTGTGTGAATGATTAATTACCGTACTGATGGGCAGTCAGCTCCTGCCATCAGTGTATGAATGTGTGTGTATGGGGTGAATGTGATATGTAGTGTAAAAGTGCTTTGAGTAGTCGAAAGACTAGAAAGGCGCTATACAAGTACAGTCCATTTACCATTTACAGCAACAGCACGTCTGAATGCCTCTTTGCCTCTGGCTATCAGGAGCATTACAGCCCTGAGCCACAAGTTAAGAGAAACTTTAGGCACAAGAGCGCCAGAGTTAGCTTCTTCCAGCATTAGTTAACAACACACTCCACTCCTGTACTGACAGTAAGATAGATGTTAGCTCAGCATAACTTACTTTCTTGCTGTTACATAGGCACACTTGGTTTTGATAGAAACCGCAGCAAACTCCAATTTATGAACTCAACAGCCAGATATGCTATTAGATGAGACTTGTCTAAATTCTAATTAGACTCAGACACCACTGTCTAATTTTGCAAGTACACTTGGACCAGCTCCCTGTAGTATTTTCACAGTAAGACTTCTAGTTTGAAACACTAGCTGAGGACAAACTGCACTATGACACACACAAATGTAAACTGTAAACAGTAAAGTAGTTATGTAAACTAATTTACATAACTAGCCTTCCTGTTCTCCCTAACACCAAGAGTAGCTGAGAAACATGGGTTATGTATTTTATATGAAGCTATTTGCTTTATCTAGATTTTGTTTTTGTAACTGTTGACTGTTTTGCTTAGCCAAGATAGATAGGGCAGACCAATGCACATTTGGTTAATGAACTGTCCAGATGATAAACACTTATGAACTGACAAATTAACTCTTTCCTACTCATGGACAATTGTGCTCTAGGGATCCCATGTCAAGGGTAATCCTGAGAACAAAAGGGGGATGTTGAAACCAAATGGAGGACTACATTCATGTGGGTGATTTTAACTGAACTTTGATTAAAAGACTGCATTCTTTGTCCCACAATCCTAAGAGACATGGAACTCAGTCTCCCAGAATCCCCAGAGGTGTGAACTCCTCCCACTAAACTTCTCCCAAAGGACCAACTTCCAGCTACCATTGGTCAGTCTAACGGGTGACCCTGCAGGGCACCAGTTAATAAAGGGACCCAGTGGCTTTTATCCTCTTTCTTTTCCCCCTGGCTTCGCTCCAGCCAACAGCAGAGAGCTGCTTGCTCCGTGGGTAAATCTGCAACAAAGTTCAGCAGCTATTACACACCATCTGCCAGCTAACTGAAGCAACTAAGAAAGTTAGCACTGAGCTAACTGTAAGGCAGTTAGCTCTAACAGACAACAGGCGAGTGAAAGTCTTCCTTGTCTCAGCAATGGACTCTGGACAGCAACAGAGTTTTACCACAGTGGAACCACAACTACACCCCCCCCCTGCCCCCCCGGCCCGGACAGACAGGCGCCAGCTAGCGGTGCAGCAACATCCTAAAGCAACCTCTCTTCTTCCCCATAGACTCGTAACAACCACTGGGCAAAGCACGTCAACTTAACAGGGTTCTTAGCATAGTTAAGTATAGAATTGTTTAGTTAAGTTTGTATTTGTGACGTTACTGATATGATTTCATTTTTTATGCTACACACAGGGTCGTTGCATGTTAACTAACTCCTGTTAACTTGGCAATGTTAGCTTACACATGGCCTTTACCTGCTTGCACACAAACACACACCTATAGTTGGCCTTCAACAGAGCCACACTTGTGACTTACATGGCCTTACCGCCATCTTTCCATTTCCCTTTCATGCAGCTACTGCTTAGCTTTCCCGCCACTTGTGCTAATGTAACTTTAGTAGAGTCACACACTTTGAATTAGCTTTCTTTTGTTTGACCCATTTTACATCCAAGCAGTCATCTTAGACAAGCCCGCACACACACACACACACACACACCCTTTTGTCTGTAGTTTAGTGTATTTAGTTAGTCTTCTTAATGTATTTTTGCTTTGTTTATCTGTAATTAAATGCTTGTGTTTAATTATGCTGGTCTCTTTAAGTGAATCGTTTGCCAACCTCTTCTATGTTGAATTCCAAATCCTTTATCTACTAGCTATTAATGGTAATTTTGGGTTATAGTTATTTTTATTATTCATTTGAGTTCCAAATTGCTAGTTTATTGTATTGTATTAGACTCAATCAATGAATTGGTTATCATTTCCTTTCAAGTCAAAGGTGGTGCCCCCAAGGTCTTTATTAATTAATGTCATTATTTATGATTATCTTAAACTGTGGCTTGTGAAGAACACTGTCAGAAAATATTTAAATCCCATCGGACATTGATCTACTCCTATCCAGTCCTGATCCCAGTGACATGATGTCCTCTATAGTGCTTGACATGTCAGGGAGAGGGAACACATCTATCACCGTGGCACTCAGAATATTTAGATTTCACAAGTATTATTGGTGTATATAAGCATGTCAGATTTGTAAGTGTCAATGTTTTCATGGAAATACAAATGTACATGCTCATAATACTGTTTTAAGACACTCTGGCCAATGAATGTAGAGAATCAAAGAAATGTAGAGATAGTAAAGGAACAGAAAGGGGAGCTGAAGCCGAGGTGATAATTATAGGATAATGAGTTTCTTTACAACCATTATTTCTTGTCTTTTCTCTCTCTCTCACACTCACGAACACACACACATTGACAAAGCAGATCTGATTGATCTAGTTCAGTGGCGGCCTGGAGGTAAATTTCAGCTCTTCACTGTGCTGGGAAGCACTGTGTGGTTATTTGGCTCACAATGTGGCCAGTCAGCTAGTCCATTAGCCAGTTAGTTAACAAGGCAACATCCAATTAGTCAGCGAATCAGTCAAACTTTGTATTAAAAATAGTGAATACAAATATTTGATGCTTAATCTAAAATAATGTCATATTTGCTCAACTGATATCCTAATGCTCTTCCAGCAAGCCTGGGCTTAATCGCGTGCCTTTTCCAGCCTCTTGTCAATGCCACAGTTGCATAACGTAGGACTCGGTTCACCTCAACCCTCACAGTCGTGGTCTCGAGAAGGTCTATGGCCTCCTGGTCTTGAAGTGATCTTGTGCTGGCCTTCTTGCTGCTTCATGGTAACCAGAGGTGACAAAAGTATTCACATTCATTACTCAGGTAGAAGTATAGACACTAGGGTTTTAAAATACTTTTGTTGAAGTTGAAATATCAACTCAAGCTTTTTATTCAAGTAAAAGTGTAAAAGTACTGGTTTCAAAACTACTTAAAGTATAGTAGTAAAAGTAATGTAAGGAACAAAATGCCATTAAAGACAAAAGCTTAGGCCATGCCACAGGGGCCTGTAGTGCACTACCCAACCTCCTCATAAAAAACATTTTTCTAAAGGCCATAATGACTTTAACGTTATATGAAAATGTTAATGTTGAAACATTTGGCATGCATTAGGCTACCTGTTTCAGCCGCATAGATGCTCATTGAAAATGAACGCATTTTAGTACAATGCAAATACATTAAAGAACCATATGTGAAGGACATCTTCGTACTTGGCTACATACGTCTGCTGTAACTTTCTTTGAGTAACGACCAACACTGGCTGTCCTTGCTGCAGAGTGACGTGATTTTTGTCACGTGCAGGTGCGATGGAATGCGTACAAACCAATAGGGTGTCTGAATGGTATATGTTTATACTTCTCATCCAACCACAATCTATCATTGTATCCAGATGGCACAATTTATCTGGATAGGTTGTTTTTTTTTAATGTTGACAGGCCGGAATGAAAGGAAGCCAAAATGAAATAGGAGTAACGAGGCAATTTTTATGGAGTATGGAGCAGAAAGTACAGATAACTGCGTGAAAAGGAGTAGAAGTAAAAAGTTGGCTGAAAAAGAATTACTCCAGTAAAGTATAGATACCCAAAATATCTACTTAAGTAAGGTAACAAAGTATTTGTACTTCGTTACTTGACACCTCTGATGGTAACATATCAAATTTGCCATATCGTTTCGATCTGAATGAACAAGGGAGCAGAGATTTAATGTAAAAAGGCACTGCTGTTCCGTAAGGCTGTGCCTCTACTCCTACAGCGTCCATCCAAGACAGGTCTTAATGGCAGCTGGCCCTCCTGGTGGCCCGAGTTCCACCAGTGTTATCAGGTGGGGGTTGTCAAATCCAATGAGTAACACCAAATGACGATGTGCTGAAATGGCAATCCCTTGAGGTGGCGAAACCTTTGTTGCAGAGCACTGACAGGGTGGATGTGCTTGGCCAGGCCAACTGTTTCGCAGTGAGTGGGCCCTTTGCAATGGAAGAGATAGTGAAGGAGAATGCTGCCCCATGAAGGACTTGTAGTTCCTGTCACAGTGTGCAGAGGATTATAATAATAATAATAATAATTATAATAATATATTTATTTTTTATAGCATCTTTCAAGAACCCAAGGTGGCTTCACAATGTAGTACAAGAGTACAATCAATTGACAACAAAATAACAGTCAGCCTGCTCATTATTAAAAATAAACAAGCAGATGGAAACAACAAACAACTACAGGTAATTAACATAAGAAGTTAAAGAATCAAAGTTAACATTAAACACAATAAAGTTGACATATTACAAAAAATGAAAAAGTGTCGTTTAGAACAAAATGAAGGTTTGTCTGAACATTTGGGTGGAAAAATGGATATATATGTGTTCATTGGGTTTAAGCAACATGGCTAAAACACATGGCAATAAGGGACACCAAAGACTGTCAGGTCTCCAGGTCTTCCAATAAGTTGCAAATTAATGCGTTTGTGTTCAGAGGGTCACCTTGGTGTTTTTGAAAGAACTTGTTCATATCGCTTAAGTGTAAGCTTAAAAATTCAGAATAAGCAGTGATTTCTCTCATTTTAGGAATATACATAAAGGCAGTTTTTATGCATCAGTTTAGTTCAGAACGGGGCACAGTTCGCATGAAAAATTGGTCATGTGAAAGCTGTCATGTGGACCTGGGAGTGCACCAGGGTAACCAATCTGGATGTTACTCCCCTCGAGTTGAATCAAAGGCTCAGGTCATTCTTAGTTTTAACAGACATTTATTTGGACAGATGTCTTCAACATGTCTTGTACATGCTAGTCTTGTAGCCCTTTTATGCCCCAACAATGCCGTCAGAACTAGGAAAGGAAATACATAAACTTAAATTAACCCTCTAAAAGCAGTGTTTTACACATAATAATATTCGAAAATCCATACAAAATGAATAAATAAAGTGCACATTCAACAAGTAAGAAAATACACTTAATTGGCTACTTACAAATTAACACAGTAAAACACATACCTCATTGGCCTCTCTGACTCAAGAGGAATAAACTTGGGGGGTTTACAGGTTCTTCTTAGACAAAGACAATGTAACTTCTTGGCACTTCTTACAGGCGTAACTCTTAAAGACACGTTGCTAGCACCTCGTGTGGCTCTTATGCTTGCTGTGCCCCGGAAACCATCCTGATAGCAACAATTAAATTATTCCCAAGCGGAACAAAAAATAGGTTCCCTCCCTTTTCTATGGTTTTAGCTAAAAAATATGAAACAAATAGACATGTATTAACAAAACATATATTTCTATTACTTATTTATTCTAACGATTCTTCAGCACATTTGAACTATTTATTGACCTTTTAAATGTGAATTGCATATTATGAACTGAAATATATGAGTGCCCTTGATGGCAGCTACACTGGAGGAGGTGCTCTCGGTTCAGTTGCACTCGAACTGTGCCGTGATTCACGTGAACAGTGTGAGAAACACGGACTCGGGAGCGCTCTTGTTCAGAAAAGTAACCTGCACATTCGTTTTAGCCGATTGTAATGTGTAGTTCAATAAAACACATACGTGGTGATGGTGTTGGTAAGTGTGATTTACCTCCGATATGAGCGAGAGCCAGCTTGCAGTGTATTCGCGCATCGTGCATGCAATCTCCTCAGAGTCCATTTACAAGCATGCAACAAAAAGTCGCCTTCATCGAATATATTGACCCACATTCTGTTTTCTATCATACCCTGGGGATGTTTGTGGTTATGTAAGATGCACACAAATGCACCAGGGTTCAACAGAATCGAGTTTACCAGCGCTGTTTGCTGCTGCATCCTTTATGTCTGTGGCTGCTCTCGATTTCTCCAACTACGGACTAGGACATGGATCAAACAGAAAATGCGTACTGCGTTAATCACGTGTCAATAAAATTTGTGCCGTTAAAATTAATTTGTAAATAAAATAATTTTGACAGCCCTAATATATATATATGTGTGTGTGTGTGTGTATAAATTAAGTTCAATTCTATTTTATTTGTATAGCCTCTCTCTGCAATAATCCAGTCTGTCCTCTGCACATCCATCATGTCTGGTTTGGAACGGCCACCAAACAGGACAGGAACAGACTACAGTGACAGTCAGGACTGCAGAAACGATTATCGGAGCCGACCTGCCCTCCATTCGGGACTTATACGCGTCCAAACAGTCATAAAATACCACTGCAGATCCGTCACACCCTGCACACAACCTGTTCCAACTTCTCCACTCTGGTAGGCGCTACAGAGCCCTGTATGCCAAAATGACCAGACACAAGAACTGTTTCTACCCACAGGTGCTCTTCTCACCCTAGACACAGTCATAGTCATAGACATCACTAATCACCTGCTTCACCCACGCTGCAAGCTGCCCACCTGATCCTCATTCTCATCAAGACGCTGCAGTATATCTACCACTGCACCATTGCACTAACTGTCGTCCTGTTGTTTTGTTTTTTGTTCTTTTGTACATTGCACAAAAATACCTTTTAGCCATACCTACATCTACTGCTGTGTGTGTACATAGAGTGCAACTGAATAACCGGAGTCAAATTCCTTGTATATGTACACATATCTGGCCAAAAAAGCCGGTTCTGATTCTGAAAAACAAGTCTCAACTCGCTAACAGACTGTCAGTTTGTTGAAACACTTTCAGATCCCAGACCGTTACTCCATAACCATATTTTTGCAGAACAGAAGACAAGAGCGATCTCCAATTAAGAGGCTATTGTGTCTGGGCAGAGACAGATTTTATAACTGTTATTTCATCTAAGCTTTATTCTTTTGAATTGTGCTTTGCTGATTTTGGGAAGTGACGGTCTTTGATTTGTGTTAGAAATTCCAGAGCTGGCCCCACTGCCGGGTGCCTAACTGCGCTAGCTTTAACCACTGTAAAGCCAAAAGCTGCATTTTATCAGCATTGAGTCCAGTAACAGGTGTGCTGTCTGATTATGTTTGATAAAGTGACGCCTATTGTGTCTTCCACAACATTTATCTTAGAAATTACCATTTGTACCAGTGCCCCATTGGTGAAACTGTGTTAGCCTTAGCCACTGTGGAGCCGATAGCTTTATTTTATCAGAGCACAATCCAGTAACACACTCGCTGTAAAGGAGTCTGTCTTTACTTACTTACTTTGTGATAAGATGCTGCCTATTGTGCTTATCCAAGGCATTTGATGTTTCTGGTGTTTTCCTGTGTGCTATTCCCCCCTCTTTCTTCTTTACTAACCTGTCTAATATGTCTCAAATGGCCCAGATAAATGCAGTCACCCTTCACTGTCCATTAAATGTTAGGTAACATTTTAATTCTAAGCATTTTTAGGTGGATAGCCACCTTTGAGACTGTTTTGGGTTGTTTTGTGAGTTTCCCCATCCCTCCTGTGTTTTATGCTTGTTTCCTGCCGTTAGTCTCTCTTGCCCTACAATAACCCCTGGTTGCTCCACAGCTTACACACCTGGTTTCACTCTCCCTCGTCAGCCTGCAGTGAGTGGTTCCACTGCACACTTGCACCCCATTTCCCTCATTAACCTCTGTGTGTGTGGTTAATATGGATTCACTTCCATTGTTCTTTTTCGGTTAGTCATCATATTTATGTTGGTTCTGTCTGCCTGTTCAGTTTAGTGTTGGCTTTATGCCTACCTATTACCTGCTTGTCGCCTGCCTGCCTGAAAGTCAAGAAAAAAACATCTAATTCAGCATCCTCTATTGAGCTGTTTGCGTTTGGGTTCTCTTAGCATTTTTGCCACACAGCTGAATGTAATCATTTTAGCATGAGGGTAACCTTAACCCTCACCCTTCATTTTCTTATCTGGTTGTAGCTTTAAATCTGCAACCTTATTTGACCACAAAATGGCTTTTCAAATATAAGTCACTTCTCGTTTTTTGCTAACACAATTTGTATTTGCAAAAATCAGAAATAGCCACACAGTGGGCATGATCGAAAATAAGCACTGGAAACTGTGTCATGAGTCTTATTTGCAGAGACATGTAGCCTGAATGATCAAAAATATACTCTGGAGATGTTTGCAGACCAAGCAGCTGTTTCCCCGGGCTCTCAGTGCTCAGTGAGGCACACGGCAGCTGATTTTGACTGTAAGACAAAAGAATGGAAAAAGAATATATAAACATGATGAGAGCAGTGTGTAGGAATGCAGGAGACACTGCAGGGGTTGGGAATAGGAGTGGATGGGAGCAAGGGATGGACAGATGGAAGACTTCTGAGATGAAATCATACAGCTGTTGTCAGAACAAATCACCAACTCAGAGAAGCAGCAACAGAAAGTAGATCCTACTGTGGTAAGGAAATTTAGAGTCATTTACAATTTCTCTGTTGCACAAAACTGGAGAGAAAAAGAAATGGCTGAAATGTCAGAGTGATTGGTTGGGGAAAGTGAAAGAGCAGAAGTGATTACCACCACCACACATGCCCGTGAGCATCAGAATCAGAATTTGTTGAGTGTGAACAGGACCTCCCCAGCCGTGGCTCGCATATAGACGGCGCTCCACCTGCCTGCCTGTTTTTATTATTATAATTATTTTAGAATATCTAATTTTGAAACATAATCAGTGTTAATTACATGCTAATAATTGTTTTACTTTTGAAATGTGTATAGAACTCTCCAGAATGAAATTTGCATTCACTTTCAACGTAGTTACGTTTATCATCAGCCCTTCAGTGCTGTAATTTAAGCTGCGCTAAAAAAGTTTAGATTTTGCAAATCATCGTCGTGAATTTTATGCTTTGGGGGCTATGGAAATATCACCTGTAGTACCAAGATTAGAGCAGTGCACCTGCTGCACCACGGGACATTTAGCATGGTGGCACTGGCGACTTCGTGTAGCACTAATGTAGTCACGAGAGTTGAGCTAGCACCAAATTCAGTTAAATCTCTACATCCATATCCCTTTGAATGAAGAGCATTCGCGGAAAAACTCATCATAAAAGGACTCGGACCAGACAAGCCAGAAGTGAAAATAACCCAACAGAAATGGAGAAAACCTACAAGAGAAGCTTTTCCCGAGGTTGGTTCGATCGAAAGGCTTGGCTAACTAGCTGTGGTTAAGCCAATGCAATCTTTTGTTTCCCTTGCTTACTGTTTAAAACAAGTGCGTGTAATAGCTTGTGAACACAGACAGGGGTGAGAGACCTGAAACATATGTCAGAACGAATTAAGATACATGAGCGGGCAAGAGTGCATATGGACAACTCTGTGAAGTTAGCCGTGCTAGGCCGAATTTGCATAGCCACACAGTTAGATGAGGGACACCACATTGCCATAAGAAGGCACAACGAGGAAGTAGACAGGAATCGGCGTATTTTGTCAAAGATCATTGATGCCGTGAAATGTTGTGGTGCCTTTGAACTTGCTTTGCATGGTCACAATGAGAGTGCCCCCCCCCCCCCCATTCTCTCTCTCTTGTATCAACACTGCTATCCAATATCCAATTGTCCACAGTGAACTTTAAAGAAATAGATAGTTGTATTCCTCATTATAATTTATTATGTGTTTGCACTTTTTCTAGCTGGACATAGAGCATAATAAACATGCAACTTGTTCATTATCATTACCTGTGAAACTACATGAGTTCAATTAATATTGTCTTTTTAGACAATTGGTATTGACTGGTTTTAGTTCTTTTATTGTTATAGGCTGTGTTCTTTCACCCTTATTTTATATTTTGTACTCTAATATGTGTCAAAGTAACCATGTAAATAGGACTATACTGAAATTTGCTGATGACACCGTCGTTGTGAGTCTGTTACACAACAATGAGTTTGGTCATGGTCCTGCTATTGAAGAGTTTGTCTCCTGGTGTGATGAATCCTATTTGGAGTTAAATATTGCTAAAACAAAGGATATGATTATAGATTTTAGTATTTGTACTTTGTGCTATGTGCTATGATACAACGATTATTAAAGATCAGGATGTGGATTGTGTAGAAAGCTACAAATATCTTGGGACAGTCATAGACTCTAAACTGACCTTTGGAAGAATTGTGAGATTGTTCATAAAAAGGGTCTCCAGCATCTGTTCTGCCTCAGAAAGCTGTCTAGATTTCACATTGAGAAATCTATGATGACCCTTTTCTATCAGGCTTTTATTGAATCAATCTTGTCATTTTCCCTTGTGGCATGGTAGGGTAAGTTGTCTTTGAAGAATAAATAATCCTTGAACCAAATTGTTAGGTGGGCAAGTAAAATTATAAGAGAACCACAACTTAATTTAGCAGATCTATACTCTACATATTTACAGCGTAAGGTGAGTTGTATAATTAAAGATTGTTCACACCCCTTATATGATAAGTTCCTCCCTTGTGGTTGTCGGTTTGTAGCCCCTAGGTGGAGAGCTAGGCAATATAGGAACATTTTTGTACCTGTAGCTATAGAACTATTAAATGAAAAGAGCAGGAGATGATATGTAGCATATCTTAGGTGGGTGTCGAGGGTATGTGTAGTAGCACATTGTCATGACTTTTTTATATATTGTAATATTTTATAGTTATTGGATGTTATTATGTTTTATGAACTGTTTTAAGGATGGATTGCTGAATTTCTTGTCTGCGCAACAAATTTACCTTCGGGTACTAATAAAGTTACCTTGAACCTTGAATCTTGAAGGCATGGGACATGGTCTTAAATGCACCAGAATGCAGGAAATCACACCTACGAAATTTTTAATTTTCTTGGGGAGTACCCCCAGACCCCACGCAAAGTCAGCTCCACCAACAATATTTTTCATGAGCCACCACTGGACCTTTCTGAAAAGAGAGCATGCAGTGAAGCTTTCCACTGGAAATTCAAAGGAGTGAGACCAGTCATACAAGCAAAGAAAAAGTGTGTCTCCTGGGAAAAAATATATTGTAGACCAAACAAAAAGTATATATGTATGCATTATTAATGTTTTTACATTATAATAACAATATTTTATGCACTTATTTTGTATATATCATTCATATGGGAGACATTAAATTGCATTGCAGCCACTTATTCATAATGTCTGTTGTAATATATCTTTGGAGTATTTGTTTAGTTGTTTTGGTTAAATGTTGTGTTTTGTTATGAATTTTAACACAGTACGTCTTGGGACACAAGACAAATTTCTAAAAAATATTTTGATAATAAAGTGAAATCACTCAATTAATAATTGCAAATATAAATCACACTAAAGGTGCCATTTTTATTGTTTCCCATGCAATCAGAAAGGACATTTTGGAAAGTCCAAATGAAATCCCATGAAGCTTAGTGAAAGATCAATCAGGAATCATACTACTCAATTATTTTCTGTCTTCATTATCCTACTTCCAACACAATCAGCTGACAGAGGGTGTTCACTTTTTCTGTTAAACCAATCAGAATTTGCCACGACCTCTCTGACCCAATCACCTCGTTGCTGTCAAACTTTAAAACCGTTCCTCTCTTTGCTGCTGTCACCTGTCATTTCAGCATCCAATCAATGCAAATGCTATCGTCACCTTTTCAGTGTCTTGTTGTTGGTAGATGTCTGATTCCGACCTTCATTTTCTACTGGAGGATCCCGATCCCAGCACCTATATTCTGCTCGTGACTGCATCAACCTTCTCAGGTGGTCAGCACAGGAGGGCTGGCATAGCTCTGGGTGGTGACTCCCCTACAGACGAGTCAGATGGCAGCTTTTCTCTAGGCCTTCCTCTCTCCCGGGTCTGCAAGCTGATAGATCAAGCAGTCCTCTGTGATCCCGCTGAATATTTGTTTCTTTCTGTTCAAGACAAATTTGCTCCAACTAGTCCTTCCTCCGGGCCTATTCGTATTATTTTAGCCATTGCTGACCAAGTTGGTATATCCGGTTCTGGTCATTGTTAGTCCAATTCATTCAGTTCCTGGTCAATTCATTCAAGTTTTTTCCGACCGTAGACTTTGAGAGGGTGTGGTAATTGTCAATCATCTTTTAATTTGGCCAATCAGAGGCTTACAATCCATTGTCAGTCAAAAACTAATTTCACCAATATGTTGCCGGGACCATTGTCAATCACTAATTAATTCAGTAAATCACTTCACAGTCTAATAAAGGGGGAGGCACTCAAACAAATCAGGGTCTATCCATCATTTGTTTTGTACTGACAACCTTTCAACTACTACAACTCCTTGTTCATTACAGAATATAATAACTTTCACAGCTGCTCATTTTAGTAAGACCACCGCAAGAAAAAATGTTCTCTGATTAGATTATCAAACGGACAATGGATCATAGATCCATTTCTGGCAGCCAGCATTAGCAAGCATATCTACTGCAACTGCAGTCCTCCCTCCTGAGGCCACTAGTTCTGTGAGCTAATGGGGCTTGAACATGCATAGTAGGTTTCTGTTGTATTAAGTAGGCTAAGTATTAGCAAGTCCATCAAAATCCGTTTCTGAATAAATTTGAGATGAGAAATAAGCAATCCAGTTACTGAAGCTTCACTCACAGTAGATCTTCAAGGCCTAATTTCAAAATTTGTTCCGACTTTCATAAGGCAAGGACAGTACTGCTCTCTTATCTAGCCTGTTAGCTTACTACTATAATTTCCCATAAAGGTTAGTGAGTTAAATAACATTAGCTTGCAGTTCAAAATAACCCTACATTGTGTGATTTCTCAAATGAGCAGTGTTGAAAGTTACTATATTCTCTTATGATCAAAAGTTCTCTACTTCCACTTTAAAATATTGACTAAAAACATTGCTTTTCTCTGTGACTAGTTAAAAAATGACATATTTTATCTAGAAATATATATATGTTAAATAAACATTTTTTTTTTGGGGGGGGGGGGGTATTCCAGGACAGCATCATTACCTCCTTAAAATAAGGTCATGATGGAAACTAATTCCAAAAGGCTCCACACATGTTTCTTCAACTTCCTATTGTGCACAATGTCCATCCATCCATCCATCTTCTTCCACTTATTTGGGGCAGGGTCGCAGGGGCAGCAGTCTAAGCAGAGACGCCCAGACTTCCCTCTCCCCAGACACTTCCTCCAGCTCTTCCAGGGGAATACTGAGGCGATCTCAGGCCAGCCGAGAGACATAATCCCTCCAGCATCGCCTAGGTCTTCCCCGGGGCCTCCTTCCGGTTGGACGTGCCTGGAACACCTCCCCAGGGAGGCGTCCAGGAGGCATCCGGGACAGATGCCTGAGCCACCTCATATGACTCCACTCGATGTGGAGGAGCAGCGGCTCTACTCTGAGCTCCTCCCGAGTAACCAAGCTCCTCACCCTATCTCTATGGGAGCACCCAGCCACCCTACGGAGGAAACTCTTTTGACCAATGACACCTATTTGACTATAGGTGAGAGTGGGAATGTAGATCGACCGGTAAATAGTGAGCTGAGCTGCAAGGCAAAGCTCTTTCTTTACAACAATGGAATGGTATATCAACCGCATCACTGCAGAGAATATGCCGATCCGTCTGTTCATCTCCTGTTCCATCCTTCCCTCACTTGTGAACAAGATCCCAAGATACTTAAACTCCTCCACTTGAGGCAGTAGCTCTCCACCAACCTGAAGGGGACAAGCCACCCTTTTCTGGCTGAGAACCATGGCCTCTGACTTGGAGGTGCTGATTCTCATCCCCGCCGCTTCACACTCAGCTGTAAACTATCCTAGTGAATGCTGAAGGTCCTGATTTGATGAAGCCAACAGGACAGCATCGTCCGCAAAAAGCAGAGACGAGATCCTGTGGTGCCCAAACCGGACTCCCTCCGGCCCCCAACTGCCTAGAAATCCTGTCCATATAAATAATGAACAGGACCAGTGACAAAGTGCAGCCCTGTTGGAGTCAAACATGCATGAGGAACACTTCTGACTTACTTCTGGCAAAGCGAACCAAACTCCTGCTCCAGTCGTATAGGGACAGGAAAGCCGTTAGCAGAGGGCCCTGGACCCCATACTCCCAGAGCACCCCCACAGGTCGCCGTGAGGGACACAGTCGAATGCCTTCTCTAGATCCACAAAGCACATGTGGACTGGTTGGGCAAAGTCCCATGAACCCTCCAGCAACCTGGAAAGGGTATAGAAATGGTCAAGTGTTCCACGACCTGGACAAAAACCGCATTATTCCTCGTGATTTCGAGGTTTGACTATTGGCCGAATTCTCCTCTTCAGTACCCTGGCATAGACTTTTCAAGTGAGGCTGAGGAGTGTGATCCCCCTGTAGTTGGAACACGCCCCGGTCCCCCTTCTTAAACAGAGGGACCACCACCCTAATCTTCCAGTCCAGAGGCACTGTCCCCAGCCGCCATGCAATGTTGCAGAGTTGTGTCAGCAAAGACACCAGAGACTTGAGGTACTCAGGGCGGATCTCATCTACCCTTGGTGCCTTGCCACCAAGGAGCTACCTCAGTGACCTCAGCTTGAGGGATTGACGAGTCCACACCTGGGCCCTCGGCCTCTGCTTCCTCAGTGGAAGACATGTCGGTGGGGTTGAGGAGATCCTCAAGGTACTCCTTCCACCGTCTGAGGATGTCCCCTGTCGAAATCAGCATATTCCCACCCCACTGTAAACATTGTGTGCAGAGAACTGCGTCCCCCTCCTGAGGTGCCGGATGATTTGCCAGAATTTCTTTGAGGCCAACCAATAGCCCTTCTCCATGGCCTCACAAAACTCTTCTCATACCCAGGTTTTTGCCTCCTCAACCACCCGGGCTGAAGCTCACTTGGCCTTCTGGTACCTATCAGCTGCCTCCAGAGTCCCATGAGCCAACCAGGCTCGATAGGACTCCTTTTTCAGCTCGACCGCATCCCTTACTTCCGGGGTCCACCACCGGGTTCGGGGATTGACCGGAGAACTTACAGCCACAGCTCTGAGCGGCTGTTGACAATGGAGGTGGATAACATGGTCCACTAGAAATCAATGTCTCCAGCCTCCCTTGGGATCTGGTTGAAGCTTTGCCAGAGGTGGGAGTTGAAGATCTAGCTGACCAGAGATTCTGCCAAACGTTCCCAGCAGACCCTCACAGTATGTTTGGGTGGCCAGAGGTCAGATGACACAACCACAAAATTAATCATCGACCTAGGGTGTCCTGGTGCCGTGTGCACTGATGGACACTCTTATACTTGAACATGGTGTTTGTTGTTTGCACTCTACACTGCCATTTGGCCCGTAAGCACAATGGGCAATAGGCACAATTTCAAAGAAAATAATTTAATTTAATCTCACACAAAACAACCTCCTGGACCACAACCAGTCTGGTTTCAAGAGCGGCCATTCCACGGAGACCTTACTGTCATCGAAGCACTGAGACTGGCAAAGGAAACAACCAAGTCATCTGTACTCATCTTACTGGATCTGTCTGCTGCCTTTGACACAGTTAATCACCACATCCCCCTGTCCTCTCTCCGTGCTATGGGTGTCTCTGGAATTGTTGCAATGGTTCAAATCATACCTCTCGGGTAGGTCATTCAAAAACCTAAATGACAATCACAAACTTCTACTTCCTTTCCATCTCTATAAAAAAAAACATCGTATCCTTAGCTTTGTATACTGTGCTAGGCTTTAACAGACTAGTTTTTGGTGCATTTATGCATATTGTTACCTTGTGTTGTTATATTTGCATCCATTGTTTTCCTCATATGTAAGTCACTTTGGATAGAAGCATCTGCTAAATGACTAAATGTAATTAATCTTTTACTATTAAGTATCTACTAATTGAAATTACGCTTAGCAAAAGCTTTCAGCTAAGCTCCCAGGACCTAAAGTGGGCATCAAACATCAACACCGTCATCAAAAAGGCCCAGCAGAGGATGTACTTCCTGTTCCAGCTCAGGAAGTTCAACCTGCCTCAGGAGCTGCTGATCCAGTTTTACTCAGAAATAATCCAGTCTGTTCTCTGCACTTCCATCACTGTCTGGTTTGGATCAGCCACCAAACAGGACAAGAACAGACTATAACGGAGACTCTGGACTGCAGAAAAGATCATCGGCTGAGTCAGGAAACAGGCCGGAAACATCACTGCAGATCCGCCACACCCTGCACACAACCTGTTCCAACTTCTCCCATCTGGAAGGCGCTACAGAGCACTGTACACCAAAAAGAACAGATACAAAAACAGTTTCTACCCACAGGCCATCACTCTGATGTACAGTTAACACCAGTCACCAGTGACATTAACATTCACTTTATCTGTACATTTCTCTCATGGTTTATGTAAATACTAATATTTATAAATCTATGCAAACTGTACAAACCAGAGATATACTTTGTATATCAGTCTACCTCATGTACATATGCTACCTGTTACATTAATAATATTTATTTTAGCATCATTTGCACTCTGCACCATTGCACTAACTGTCATACTGCTGTGTATGTACACAGAGCGCATGGAAAACCGGAGTCAAATTCCTTGTATGTGTACACATACTTGGCCAATAAAGCTGATTCCTATTCTGAAATACCCCAGCCACACTTCATCATTCCCTGGCTTCTGTTGCTCTTCCTGGCATTCTAGGTAGGCCTTGTGTTTTTGCCTGGGCAAACATTTCTCCTCAGACGTTTTGCAAGTTAAAGAAATAAATTTCATCAGCCTTCCTTCCCCTGAATGTGAAAATAAAATTGTCACTGGCTACAATTTTACTGCTGTTATTAAATCTGCAGACCCTAGCTTGTCAAGAGACATGCCAATTGGGGAATTTGTGGTTACTTCTGGAATCTATCACGAGGTAATATGCTCAGTCTAGCCAGAACGCAGAAAAGAACTGGACAGCTATCTGGCACTGATTGGTTACCTTAACTTGAGGAATAGGAAAAACATTTTACTAATACCAAAAAGGCTTCACCAGCAAAGCAGCACTCTACATTTCCCAGTCAAACATACGCATGAACTGGTCCATTCTGGACACCGTACTGCTAGTTATGATCATGGGTGGTTCACAAGCTTTCTCATGCATTAACTGTAATAAACATAGTCATTCAGCCTCCCTTAGCCCTTGGTACAAAGTTTTCCCCAGGAGCGCAAGACTAACGAATCATTTCCATACCCTCAAGGTGTATACTTTCAACAATCAGACCATATACAATAATTTCAATGAAATGTGTGCACTTACTCCAATTGCATTTTCCTCCATCTGCACCAACCGCAAAGACGCACATCCAAGATTAGTGTGCTCACACACGTTCCACCCTCAGCCGAATCATCGTGGTTCAAAGACTTATTGAAAATACACCCTTCTACTCCAATAGATGTTCTAGCCCTTGCAGCAGAACTGTCTTCTCATCCTGATTTAGTATTTGTTGATCATATGCTCACCGGCCTTTCCCAAGGGTTTCAGGTAGGGGTTGCCTTGCCTCTGTCCTCCTCAAACATGTCGAAAAATGTACAATCCACTCTCAAAGAGGCTGTCAAAGTTTCTCAGCTACTACTAAAAGGAGTAAAGGATATTTAATCGGCCCATACAACACTTTGCTATTTCCCGTGTTTCAAACCAGTCCCATAGGAGTAGCTACAAGAAAATACTCAAGAAAGAAAATAATCATATTTGATCTCTCTACTCCTCACTACCGGCAATCCCTAGCATTAACAATTTTATGCTACTCAAGCCTTTTTCTCTCCATTATTCCACTGTAGACAACACAATCAAGCTCATCAAGCTAGCCAGTCAGGGTGCATGGCTCTCCAAAGCCGATATCACAGATGCTATCAAAAAAGTTCCAATGCATCCCTTGCAGTGCCATATCTTCGATTTAAATTGGGAATCCAAACTATTTCGCCATACGTCTCATGTCCGAAGCCCTTTGCCGGATTCTCTTAAACAGAGTCCAAGTTCTTTCTCCACCTCCTCGACAACTTTCTCCTGATTGACCCTCTGCATGACAAATCTGGCTCTTCACTGTCCAAATTAAAAACACCTGTTCAATCATATAGGCGTTCCCTTCTCTGATGAAAACACAACCATCCGGCTAAATGGCTCGAGTTCCTAGGCATTTCACTAGACACAACAAACATGAAAGCTTCACCCCTGGTCGAAGGGCTGGAACAAAATATCCTAGACTTTGACTGCATCATCCGAAGTGTAAAAACAGCAAATGCTTTTCCACCTTGGCCATTTAAATTTTGCCATGCGTGTCTTTCCCCATGGTCACTTTTTCATTTCCAGACCTCATTAAATGCAGGCTGCCAGTCCGATCTAAAATTCTGGTCCTTTCTGCTGGACTAGTGGAACGTTGTAACTTTCTTCTATGATGATCTGGTTAATTCCTCTGATTCCCTAAAGTTTTTCACATATACAGCACCCTGTTTTTGGGGGGGGGGGTTCACCAGCAAATAGCCTTACCCATAGCCCAAGCTCGAGGCTTCCTCCGCTCTTCACAATATATATGCCATCACAGTAGCTTGTCATTTGTGGGGAAAGTTCTGGCAGTGCAAATGCATTCCAGTGCAATGTGACAATGCAGAAGTTGTAGGTATTATTTACAAAAGCCACTCATCAAGTTTAGAAATCCTGCCTTTCATGAGACGCATAACATGGCATCACATCAGTCACATATAATCTCATAATCATAGCTCGTCACGTGCCATGCTAACATAATTGCTGATGCTTTATCCCATTTTAACTTCCATGTATTAAAGACCCTTTGCCCAGAAGCCCGCCCAACGCCCATAGCAGTTCCCCTTCCAAAATCTCTAGCCCTGTGTCAGTTTTCCCTGCAGTCACATCTAGAATCACCAGGTTTTACATGAGGAAGGGTCTAGCTACTTCTACCCTAAAATCACATGATTTTGCTTGGAAAACCTTGGCCTTGGTCACTAAAACCTGTTTCAGTCAGTACCCTTTGTCCCTTTATTTGCCATTGCATGGATGTGTATCCAGTTCAACACTAGCTGTTTTGATCCATCTTTCCCCAACCTATTTTCTAACCTAGCTTTTAAATTTTTATTTAACGTTATCATTAAGCTTCACCTCCATACAGAATAATAGACTCTCCATTACACTCTCTACCCAGCACAACATGCTATCACTATTGAGACATGGTTGTTTTCTCCCTATGTAAACTCACTCTGGATTGTTCTCTCCTATTTGCATTTTACAGGTATTTAGGAGCAGGGAATTCACCACTTCTTCAAATTCTTTTGATACAGCTGTTGGGGTTTACCATTATTAAAGGGACACTAATCTCTGTAGGAGCAATCAGTTAGATTTGGCTATAAAGATTATCAAAGATAATCATAAATAATAACTTTAATTAATGAATTAACTGATAGGAACTGATAGCCAATTGATTGAGTCTCATAATATACACCAAACCGAACTCAGATTAATCATTAAATTAATAACTATAACCAGAATAACCATTAATAGGTATTGGAATTTAACATAGAAGAGGTTGGTGAATTATTCGCATTTGTGAACAAATAAAAGAGACCAGCATAATTGTACACAAGCATTTATTTAAAAAGATAAACAAAGCAAAAACACACTATGAAGACTAACTCTAAATACATTAAACTACAAACAAAAAGTGTGTGTGTGTGTGTGTGTGTGCGTGCTAACAGTGCGAAGTTAAATGGAGTTAGTTAGCATGCAAAGACCCTGTGTGTAGCATAACAAACTAACAGTGGCTACCAGATCAACCTAACAGATTAAAAATGCATGACAACCATAAATCTTAATGAAATCACATCAGTAATGTTACATATACAAAGGTGACTAAACGGTTCTGTACTTAACTATGCTAAGTACCCTGTTAAAATGGCATGCTATGCCCAGTAGTTGTTACCAGTTCGTGGGGAAGAAGAGAGGTTGCTTTGGGACGTTGCTGCTCTTCTAGCTGGTGTCTGTCTGTCCAGGCCAGGCAGGGTCAGAATTGTAGTTCTGCTGTAAAGTGTCCATTGTGGAGATGAGGAGGATGTTTGCTTGCTTGTTGTACTCCTTACAGTTAGCTTGGTACTAACTCCCCTAGTTGTTTCTTAAAATTAGCTGGCAGACAGTGTGTAATAGCCATGGGCGCGGAACTTATTTTCAGGATTCTTATGCAGGATCTCGCATCGCTGCTATAAGAGTGAGAGTTTGGTTCTGAAGGAAGGCAGTCTTCTGTGTTGCAGCCTAAGGTTTTATCCTTTCATCGGGGGTCTGCTCCAGCAGATTTACCCGGGGAGCAAGCAGCTGTCTGCTCCTGGCTGGAGCAAAGCCAGGAGGAAGGGAAGCGAGCAGAGGTCATTGACCTGTTTTATTGACTTCGTGACTTCCTGGTCACATGTCAGACAGACGTCACTGGCTTCACTGTCTCAGCATTGTAGGACAAAAGGCAATGCAGTCCTTAAATCAAAGTTCAGTTAAAATCACCCACATGAATGAAGGTCAAGGACTTTTCACAGCTTCCTTTCAACAACTGGGCCACTGGTCATCCTTGGCTTATGCCTCCTACGTTCGCCCAGATGCCACTACAATCACCCAAGCTCAAAACTCTCTTAAGCCTTAACATACATCAAGACATCAAGAATCCAAGATGGCGGCACCGGTGTTTTCCCGTTTGTCTGCGTAGTTTTTTCGGTGTCAGTATCTGTGTTTAAAAGCTTAATGGGTTACCTGATTTGGAAACTGTCATCCTGGGCCTCTGTACTGTACCAACAACTTGGTAAACAGTAAATAATAACATAGCCCGATAACAACAAAACAAGCTGGTCTGGCTGCATTGATAACATGAGGCTACTGGTTTACCTGCTGCTTGCTTATGTGCTGAGCTCAACGACTGTGGACGCTCTCAAATCTTGATCATTTGCATTTTCCCGGATTATTCTCCCATATTCTGTAACTATGCTGTTTCCTGATAGCTTTACATTAATCCACATGGCTTCATCTGACCTTTTTGACTGTTCTACTATGGCCCTGCACAAGTACAAACTTCTCAGTTGAACATAAATACGGCAGTTCCAGTCCATCACCTACAAGCATGACCATGGAATCCGCAATGCCCGCCTGAAAAGATCAGCAAGCTTTTGGATTATTCTACTCGTGTTCCTATCAGGTAAAATCTATCCCAACCCAGGCCCAGAATTGATTGACCTTTTGAGCCCTAACGATTTGAAAGATCGCAGTGGCTTGCGTTGTATCGTGCGCAGCCTGATTAATAAAATTGATGCTATTCATCTGTGGGCTAAACTGACAGAAAGTGACATAATCATCTCGTCAGAGATGGGGCTCAAACCATCAATCGTGAGCAATATGATTCACATTGAAGGGTATAATCTCATTAGGATGGATTGTGTGGGTAAAGGAGGGGGAGTAGCCATATATGCTAAGGTGTCATTGGAATGTTGTTCCATTGAAACAATAAAAAAGCCAAAATACTTCAACACTATGACCCATCAAATTAAATCTCCCCAATTGTACTTCTTTGACTGTGGTAGGATGCTACCGCCCGCCTTCGGCTGTAGTTGGAGCAACTGCCCTGCTGTCTGACTTTTTGCATAAACTGCCCAACAAGTATATTGTCCTAGGAGACCTGAACTGGGACTGGCTATTGACTTCATCAGCTTTAGAGACCTATGTGATGCGTTACATTTGACACAACTAGTACAGTCACCTACACACCTAAATCCAAAACAAATGGACAAATCTACATTAATTCTGACTAATGTTCCACTATATTAGTGCCCCTGCCTCCCAACAAGGAGATCGTGGGTTCAAATCCCGAACCAGACCACGATCTCTCTGGGTGGAGTCTGCATGTCCTCCCTGTGTTACCGTGGGTTTTCTCCGGGTTCTCCGGCTTCCTCCCACCGTCCAAAGACATGCATGTTTAGGTTAATTGGTGACTCTAAATTGTCCCTAGTGGATGAATGAGAGAGTGAATGTTTGTCTATCTGTCTCTGTGTCAACCCTGCAATGAGTTAGCCACTGTCCAGGGTGTAAACAAAATATAGTAGATACTTTCAACAAGCACTTTATTAATGCTGGAATAGCTACTCAGTCGACACTCCAAGTCAACCCCACAGATAGTGTAACCTCTATCACAAACTTGTCTAGTGTAAGTTCCTGATTGCTGATCCTATCTCCTCCATTTTTGATCTTAGTCGATACACTGGTTTTTTCCCAAGTCATGGAAATCCTTGTCCTTCCACTATTAAAAAGTGGAGACCAGTCAGCCTTAGACAATTATCGGCCAATCTCCAGGCTATCTGTCCTGGCTAAACTGTTTGAGTCTCTTATAAATGAACAACTAAAACATTTTTTAGCTGACAACTGTATTTTCAGTCCCACTCAGTCTGGTTTCCGGCAAGGACACAGTACAATTACGGCTGTAAACACTGTTACGAATGATATTGTTAATGCTTTGGATGATAAAAAGTTTTGTGCTGCTTTATTCATTGACTTATCTAAAGCATTCGACACTGATGACCATCATCATCTTCTGCAAAGATTGCAAAAACATAAGTTCCCTTTCAAGGGAACTTCAACGCTGCGTCAGCTGACGCTATGGGGAACGCCTTCAGCATGACTGCCTCTGAATCTCTGTATCAACTTAGACCAATCTTGATTGGGTTTAACGTCAACACGTGACACACGCCGGAAGAACCAGAGGTACAAAGGAAGCCGGCTTCACTGTTGTCGCCAGCCTTCTGATCGACTGAAGCAAACCACTCACAGGCATGCCGGAAGTATGGCAGTCAGACGCAGCGTCTCGTTCCTTATCAGGGAACTATGGTTACCTACGTAACCTGGTACGTTCACTTTCAAGGGAACTTCAACGCTGCATCAGCTGACGCTATGGGGAACGCAGTACCAACTCCGCCAGGCTGAAGGGATGTCTGTCAGAGTGTGAAGCCAGCAGGGCACATCTCAGGACAAGAGAGCCACAGAGCCCGGATTATTTAAGCGGTCTAGGCTGTAAAATCTCACAAAGGTGTGAGGTGAGGACCATCCCGCAGCATCGCATATATCAGAGAGGGGGGTTCCCGACCACCAAGCTCTGGAGGAAACCATACTCTGTGTGGAGTGGGCTCTTATCGACAGAGGTAAAGGCAAACCATGCACCTCGTATGCTGAAACGATAGCCTGAACTATCCACCTGTGTGTTTGGTAGCCAGGCAGCCCTTATGAGGGGGCCCGAAGCATACCAGCAATTGGTCCAAAATTGCGCCATTGGGATGTCCTCCGGACATAAATCTCCGGGGCTTTGACCGGACAAAACACTTGCACCCTACCTTCCTGTTCCGCCGACTCTGAAGGAGGATGGAACGCCTGCAGGACTACCAGCCGGGCCACCTCAGTGGGTACTTTAGGTACATAACCCGACCTGGGATGCAGGATAGTTCTAACTGCGCCTGGAACAATCTCCAGGTAGGCAGGAGCCAACGACAGGGACTGCAGATCTCCCACTCTCTTGAGAGAAGTCATGGCCAGCAAGAATGCCACCTTAAAGGCCAGACACCTGCCTGATGCATCGTCCATAGGCTTGAAAGGTGCTGTGGTTAGCCCATCTAGCACCACTATCAGATCCCACGGAGGGACTCTGACTCAAACTGGATGCCTCATCCTCAGGGTGCCACGAAGGAAACTGGTAACAAAGCGATGCTTCCCAAGCGAGCAGCCATCCACCAAACTGTGGAATGCTGCGATCACAGCCACATACACCTTAAGTGTAGCAGGGGAGAGTCCAGCTTTGGAGGAACTCCAGCACTGAAGCCATCGGGCAGTGCACTGGGTCAAGATGGCACTCCTGGCACCATTTTGTGAAAATGTTCCACTTGTCCACATACAGTTTCCTCGTGGAGGGGGCTCCAGAGTGTAGGATGGTCTCAACTACCTCGGTAGAGAGACCGGCAGCTCTGAGGTGGTCCCTCTCAGGGGCCAGACCCACAGCTTCAATTTCCCCTGCTGGGGATGGAATATTTTGCCTCAGCCCTGTGACAGCACGTCCCTTCTGATGGGAATCTCGCATGGGGGGCCATCCAGGAGTGCTACCAGGCCTGAGAACCAGATTCTGGCAGCGAAAAGGTCCACTTGTATCCTGCCGAATCTCCTCCATATCATCTGCACCATCTCAGGGTGCAGTTTCCATTCCCCTGGGCCTTGGCCCCTGCCTTCGACAGGATGTCTGCTCCCACATTGAGGTACCCAGGTACAAAAAGTGATCCGAGAGAGAGCAACTTCCCCTGGGACCACAAAAGGATCTGGCGAGCCAGTCTGCACAGAGGGCGCGACCTCAGACCACCTTGTCAATTTATGTAGAAGACCACTGCTGTGTTGTCGGAGTGGACAAGCATGTGGTGGTCCCTGAGGTCTGGAAGAAAGTGCCGTAAGGCCAACAAGACCGCTTGCATCTACAGGCAATTTATGTGACATTGATTCGGTGTCAACCACAGACCTCGGGCTGTGCGGCCTTCCAAGACGATGCCCCATCCTGTGCTGAAGGCGTCCATCGAAAGTGTGCGACTGTGATACACCATTCCCAGCACTGGGCCCTGAGTCAGTAACATCCGTTGTCTCCACCTGTCTAAGACACACGTGTAACCTTGATCAGGCAAAAAGGATTGCCCCTCGGGGAAAATCCATGTCCCTGAGCCACCACTGCAGGTGCCTCATGTGCAGCAATCCAAGCAGAATCACGGTGGATGCTGCAGCCATGAGGCCTAACAGTCTCTGAAACTGAATTGCAGTGAGATGTCGGTTTAGCTGCACCCTGAGTACCATGGTCAGGATTGACTCGACACGTGTGGGAGACAGTTGTGCCTGCAACGTGAGTCCCACACTACTCCTAGGAATGTGATCCTTTGTTTTGGAGTGAGCGTGCTCTTGCTCATGTTGAGCCTCAACCCCAAGCACCGCAAAAGTAAAAACTCTCGATGCCATACTGCGGTGAGACAAGACTGGGATAAAATCAACCAGTCATCCAAATATTTGAGGATGCGGATCCCCTGTAGTCTGAGAGGAGCCAGGGCAGAATCCATACACATCGGGAAAGTGCGAGGGGAGAGTGCTAGGCCAAAGGGAAGCATCCGATATTGGTAAGCTTTGAATGACAGAGACATGAAAGTAAGCGTCCCTTAGATCGATTGTGACAAACCAGTCCTTGAACTGAATTTGACTCACAATCATTGGGATCGTCAAAATCCTGAACCAAAGCCTCCTCAGAGACCGGTTCAGGTGACGAAGATCTAAAATGGGGTGCAAACCACCGTCTCTCTTCAGAACTATAAAGTACCGGCTGTAGAACCCGGTATGTATCTCCCTGATTTGTTTTATGGCCCCTTTGTACAGGAGAGAATGAATTTCTCGCTCCATCACCTGTGCTTGCAGTCAGTCGACCCTTGTTTCCAGAATCCCTCGGAATCCTGGGTGCTGGGACCGGAACTGAAGCGTGTAACCTTGTCGGATGGTGCGCAAAACCCAGCGCGACACGTCGGGTAACGCTTCCCAAGTGGGCAGAAAGTCCCTCAGGGGGACCAGCCTCGAGAGGCTTGTAGCTGGGGGACATGGAGTAGTGGCCTCGGTTACCTGAAATGCTGCAGCGGGGGGAACCTCCCGACGAATGGCATAAGCACCTCTCCCCGAACCTGCAAAGTGAGAACTGCGGTATCCCAAGGTGCCGACGCGGTAGGATTCAACCGGAAATGAACGTCTAAAGGCCTCTGTAGAGGACGCAACTCTGACCTGACTGCTGCACGGCCATGCAGGTCTAGAGGCAGTGGGTGCACGGAACTCGCCACACCCGGAAGTGCCACCAGCGGTGGAGATAGGAGGTTGAGCTCCCGAGGGCTTGATGGGGGAGCAGAGATGTACTTGACCCTTATGGGGGGCACCCTCTGAGGCCTGACGCTTGAGTCAGGGCCTCTTCTTTGAAGCCTGTCCAGTGAGAAGCACGGCCCTCAGGTCCATCTTATCCCTTTCAGGCCCCCTTCGAGCAGGGTGGAGCAAGCCCCTTGACCACTGGGGAGGGGCAAGCTGAACCACACTTGCTTTCTGAACCAGCATGTAAGAGCTGCGAGATGTCGAAGGCTAGGGTGGTCCACCCTCAGCTCCGACCTGAGACCTCTTACAACGAGAGATAAGCCGCTGAAAGGCCACAGACTGTTGTTGCACTTCCCTGAAGCGCTTGACAATGGAGCCGACTGCTTCCCCGAAGAGACTAATGGGAGAAAGATCAGGGCCTCTTCTTTGAAGCCTGTCAAAGAGACTAATGGGAGAAAGGTCAGGGCCTCTTCTTTGAAGCCTGTCCAGTGAGAAGCACGGCCCTCAGGTCCCTCTTATCCCTTTCAGGTCCCCTTCAAGCAGGGTGGAGCGAGCCCTTGACCACTGGGGAGGGGCATGCTGAACCACACTTGCTTTCTGAACCAGCATGTAAGAGCTGCGAGATGTCGAAGGCTAGGGTGGTCCACCCTCAGCTCCGACCTGAGACCTCTTACAACGAGGGATAAGCCGTTGAAAGGCCACAGACTGTTGTTGCACTTCCCTGAAGCGCTTGACAATGGAGCCGACTGCTTCCCCGAAGAGACTAATGGGAGAAAGGTCATCAAGCAGATTGGCCTGCTATGCCTGCAAGACCGCCATGGTGTGCAGACATGCTGCAGCCTGGCCTGCTGCCATGTAAGCCTTGCCCACTAAAGCAGAGGTAGTGCGGCAAGGCTTCATAGGCAATGTCAGGGTTTTTAGGGAGGACGTGGCTTCCAGCGATAAATATGCCGCCAGCGTCTCCTCAATACCTGGCAAACAGCCATAACCATTCTCCTTACGCCCAATGATTGAAGCACACTGGCGACCAGTTGGGTTAGAAAGCCGTGCAGAATATGGCCTGGACCAGGACTTCCACACCTCGGTGTGGAGGTCCAGGAAGAATGGTGAATCCCGATGCGGGCATGGAGGTGGGACTACAAGGAAACGCTCATCGATCTTGCTCCAGCGACTAGCGTCCTGCTCTTCCGCTGGCCAGGCGATATTGAGCCTAGCCACAGCACGAGAAACCACCTCCAGCAGCTCCTCATACTGAGGCAACTGGGCTGACGAGCCACCCATGTCACCACCCTTCTCTCCAAGCACATCAGTTCCTCCTCCCATTCCAGGGCGGAAGAAGCCGCAGACTCAGTGTGGGCTTCTGGATCCTGAAAGTGGGAGAAAGAACCCGCAGATGAAGGTAAAGAAAGAGCCAAAGGTGTCTCACCTTTGTCCCCGAGGTCCATCTGCGAGCCCCAGGAGTGCAGGCGCTGGGAGGCCTCAGCAGCCGCCGGCCCCTTAACGCGTGGGGAGCAGAGCTGGTCACCCTCCTGAAAAAGTGCCAGCTGAGAGCGGACCTTCCTAACTCGCTCACAATGCACACAGCCAGCCCTCTCGAGGGCTGCTAGTGCATGCTCTCTTCCCAAACAGCTTGCACACATCTCATGCGTGTCACCGTCAGGAATATAGTGTGGGCAGGGATACACACACTGCCGAAACCGCTTCACACTCGCCATTTCTCAGAGACCCAGAGCGCTTGCTAAAGATCAGAAGACTAACGACAACAGTGAAGCGGCTCCCTTTGTACCTTTGGTTCCGCCGGCGTCCATGTTAAAACCCAATTGAGATTGGTCTAAGTTCAGACAGAGATTCAGAGGTGGTCCCACTAAGGGCGTTCACCAGAGCGTCAGCTGATGCAGCGTTGAAGTTTCCTTGAAAGGGAACAATAATTAAAATGGCCATGTTTATCTTTAGACTAGTGTGTTGAAAACATTTAAGTTAAATTATACATTTTTGAAGAAGAACAAACAATAAACTCAGTGGTAAACACACACCTAATAGGTAAATGAATAGATACAGACAGTGCCATTGCAGTATATGGAGGTCCCCTCTTTGATAGGTAGACATTGGCACAGTTGCAAGTCACCCTTTTTATAGAACGAGAAATGACCAAAAACCAATAATTTTTTGCTTGTTCAAATTGACCGGAAATTGTGGTCCACACTTGGTCAGTGTAGAATGATAGTCCGCTGTTGCTAATGTACAAATATATGTATGTGTGTGTGTGTGTGTGTGCTGAGGTGGTTAAAGAAGGAAAACATTTAAAGAAGAAAAGAGAGTAAAAGAGGGGAGAGGAAATAGTTAAGGTTGTTGTTAGAGCCTGCTTTGCCTCATGGCTGTGACTTTGCTGCTTGTCGACTAGGACACATTGCCTGGCAGCGACAGCTGGACAGGGACAGGACAGCCATTGGATATATCATTTCTGCTTGTTAAACGACACACACACACATCAGTGTAGCCTGCAGTTCGTCTTAGAATCACTGACTGTAGACGCAACCTCTAAGGAAAGTTATCGGTCCTCTATTTATTCCAAGGCTAGGACCAAATCAGAAGTTCTCCATTTGAATATTCTGCTGATATTACAAGTCTGACTAATGTCTTACAGCCTTGAAAAAACAATGCCTTTCCCTAGAAATGTCTCAGTTTATTCACCACAAATTTCTTCCAATGCCACACAACACCTTTGGAACAGTTACTGTAGCCCTAGCTTGGTCTCTGTTACTCCCTTCATTTCTTGCCACTGAAGATAGACTCATCAGTGATGGTTGGAGCTCTTTGCCACATCCAGTTGTACCTGCCTGTCAAGTTACCACCCTGTTAACTTAAAAATCAACTGAATTTAAATTACATTAATGGATCAGTCATGTGTGTGCATTTGTGAGGATTTAGGGACGCTGATGGACAAAATACCAAAATGAGAATATACATTTTAAGAAGGAAAAGGAGTTCTGGTCTTAATCAGAAATTTCTCTCACTGACAGATTTCTGTTGACCTTTCTGTGTACACACAGGGAATGTATGTCATGTCACTGCTGCAGTTTCATTTGCTGTGGGCTCGTTGTTGCCTTGCAGTTCTAGATGTCTCTATATAAGAGCTGTGGGCTGTGGGTTTCCTTTCATTTCTATACAGTACATCAATTAGAAGAGACTTGCGTAAAGGAAGGGGTATGCTTAAAATAAATCGGTTTATATGACATGTCATTTGACCACATCTGAAGGTAGAAGTGTTTATAGCTGTTCTGAACGTCCTCACTTGAAAGCCACTCTGCCGGCTAATCACTGCATGAAGTGGGAGTGATTGCTGGATTGTTGGTTTTGGAAAGCTAGTCCTTTAAACAGTAGTTCCTTTTCAAGGGAACTCACCGCTGCGTCGGTGACGACACCTGGGGAACGCCCTCAGCGTGACCTCTGCATCACATGTACAGCCTAGCCCAATCTTGATTGGTGCAATGCCAACATGTGATGCACACGGACGGAACTGGAAGTTATAAAGGGAGCAATTTTCACTGTTGTTGTCAAACTTCTGATCAACTAAAGCAAGCCGCTCACAGGCATGCAGGAAGTATGGCACAGGCACGCAGCGTGTAATTCCCCTCTCAGGAAACCATGGTTACATGTGTAACTTTAACATTCCCTTTAGGGGGAGCTCAACGCTGCGTCGGTGATGACACCTGGGGAACACAGTACCAACCTCACCTTGCTTACAGGATGCCTGTCCGAGTGTGGAGCAATGAAGTCACACTTCAAGAAAAAAGCTCCCCTGGGATTGGATGCCTTGGTGTAGCCATGACCAAGCCTTCTGCTGTACGTTTTTTCCTCATTTGCTCTGCTCCCCGGAGTTCTAGAGAGAGTTCACTGAACCGGTGTTCGTCTTCTGCTTGTGGCTCCATTCTGGCCTGCCCGAATCTGGTTTTCGGACCTGACAGCCCTCATCAACGGTCTCCCGTGGGACATTCCCATCAGGAGGGATCTGCTGTCACAGGCCAATGGTGAAATATTGCATCCCCATCTGGGGATGTGGAAGCCCTGGGTTTGGCCCCTGAGGGGGTTCACCTCAGAATTGCAGGTCTCTCTACCCAGGTAGTTCATCCTCAATTCTAGAGCTCCCTCCATGAGAAAAATATATTCTTCTAAGTGGAACGTGGTCACTTTGTGGTGCCGAGAGCATCAACTGGATCCAGTTAACTGGCCAGTGGCTTCAGTGCTGGATTTCCTTCAAGGTCGGTTTTCAGCCGGGCTTTCCCCCTCTACACTTAAGGTGTATGTGGCAACGATTGCAGCCTTCCATAGTGGATGGCAGCAAGCTGGGAAAGCACCATCTTGTTACACGTTTCCTCTGTGGTACTTTGAGGATGAGGCCTTTGGCTTACGTTAGAATTCCCGCTTGGGACCTAACCATGGTACTAGAAGATTTATCCTTGGCACCCTTCGAGCCTCTGGATGGTGCATCAGACAAGTGCCTGGCCTTAAAGTTGGCATTTTTGCTGGCCATGACGTCTCTCAAGAGGGTGGGAGATCTGCAGGCCTTGTCGGTGGCCCTTGGTTACCTGGAATTTGCTCCAGGAGCAGTTAAGGCCATCCTGCATCCGAGGCCGGGTTACGTAACTAAGGTACCCACTGCAGTAGCCTGGCCTGTAGTCCATCCTCCCTTTCCGTTGGCGGAACAGAATAGGGTGCTGCTCTGTCTTGTCAGAGCCCTTGTAATTTATGTCAGGAAGACATCTCAGTAGTGTAATTCAGACCAATTGCTGGTTTGCTTTTGGCCCCCTCGTAAGGGCTGCCCAGTGACCAAACACACCATTAGCAGGTGGATTGTTGAGGCCATTGCTAAGGTGCGCACCTCATACGCAATGATTCCCCTCTCAGGGATCCATGGTTACATATGTAACCTGAGATGTTCCCAATGTAAGGGTCAGAGGTAATGTGAGTGGCTGCAACACACGATGAATGTTATATGAAAGAATAAATAACATGTTCTGTTACATTTAATTATATAAAAATTATATTCATTTTCATTTACTTTAATTCACTCTTCAATTTTTTTCTTGTGAAATACTGGATACTTTTACTGTTTCAGGACTCTAACAATTAGTCATATGTATAACAATCTGATGCTAATAGAGGAAATCATTCTTTTGATAAAACGGCTCACAATCAAATGCAGCAAGGGGTCACAAGTAAGCATTGCTTCATGATTAGAGGTCACAAGCCAAAAAGATTGGGAACAACTGAGTTAAATCTGCACTAAGCATCTGTTCACATATTTGCCTGAGTTCCTAAATCGTTTACATACACATGACAAATGCACCCAATAAAAGCAAGTCATTTTTCTCTCTACTAAGCCCATTGCTTTCAGCATGGGAAGTTTGGGAAAGCACATGTTACAATTTATTGGCTATCACACCATTTGCCATTTTCTCGCTCCCTCCCTTCCTCTTCCCTACAGCTTTTGAAGTGGCAAGCATGGAGAGATTAGTTTCACTTTAGAGTCAAAGGGGGAATGTGATGATACAAGAGGGAATGTAACTAATCAGCAGCAGGCTTTGATCCACAGGGACTAGACAGGACAATACTTTTGGATTCCAGCTCCCTGGTCAAGAATGTATGACAGGACAGAAAAAGTTGCCACCACAGACAAGAGAAAATCTACAGTACACATGCTGTGTGAACTTGTATTACTCATGTTGTTGGATCAAAAATCTCTTCACAGTCACATTATTAGGACTCGTCTCCACACAAGGTTAAGCACTACATTTTACACTTTATACCAGAGGGGACTGGAGTAACAAAGGGGACTGAGCATCCAGGGCCCTCGTGTGAGGAGGGCCCACTAAAATGAATAGTGGTGGATCCAGGGAGCAGCTCATAGAGAAATGGCTATATACAGGGTCCAGAATTTTGGGCTATTCCCCTGGTTAAGACTTTAAGATAAGTATGTTTAAGTGGAACAGAAATTTGAACTCTCCTCCCTTTTTGTGTGGGGAAAATACAAATTATTATCATACTGCAGCTATTGTTCATATTTTTCAAAAGAGGATATAACCATTTTAGGACATATTTTTTGGAAAGATCATCTAAGTTTCACTGACAGCTGAGACCTGACATTGCTAGGAGATCAAATTACCTGCTCTATTGACTAAAGGACATCATACTGTATATCCTATGAACATTGATACTATTCAAAAAGTGGAAGCTAGTTAACATTAGCACTGATCCCTAGTAGATGTTACTTTTCATTCATATTAATTCAATACCTCCTCATTCATCGATCACAGCTTTCACACACTCAGTGCTGTCTCCAAAAACACTCCCTTGTTCACTACTTCCTTTCTAACAGACTTAGTAGTTTTCTCTACAGTGAGCAGTAAATTTGGATTTTTGACACTCTGGAATCATCATCATTTTGCATCACCACAGACAGGTGAAGAATTGTACAATCGTAATGTTTGCATATATAAAATGTGACACATTGCATTGAAGGATTGCAGAAAGCAATGTACATGCCATACACATACATATTACTTTTGCTCCATTGTGGGATTTTTAGGGGCACTATACAAAGCAAACACTTCAGATTCAGAATTCGGACACTCAAATAAAATGGCAGGGGGTAAATATAGAGCACTATTTTCTAAACAGGAAGACAAAACTCACAGCAACGGGGTGTCCTAGAGTAGCCTATAGTGGTTTATCGCAACATCCCAATTTGATTTGAGTTTTACTTTCTCTCTCTGTCAATAAAGGCTAATACTAGCCATTGGACTACAGCAATGGGTAGTCATGTAACCTCAGTACTCTGTTATTACCCTGTTATTCAAATAATCATGATACAGAGTAACAAATGTTTGGAATGCTAAAATCACAGATGGAGCTAAGCGTCTGCTAACAACTTCGAACTTCAGCTGGTTAACTGCCTGTGTGACTACAGTGTCCACACCAATATTGTACCAATCAAAATAAAGTGCCAGTAGTGTCAGTTGGAACCATAAAATCATACCTCCTGGAAAACACTAATGCAAATGGCACTCTCACTGCAGAGTAGGGAATAAAACTTACATTTCTTCTTTTCGGTAATTACAATTTTGACCAAATAAGTAAACACCAACAATATATATTTTAATTTATTCTCAAAAATTAATTTTAATTTCAGTTTAATGTTAGCACATGTTGTTCTTGCTACAATTGTTTAACCTATATTTTGAATTATTTGCTTGCTCTACACCACCATAAGGAAACAAATGTGCTTACATTCTTTTTTTGCTGGTGTTTTCCTGGTTACTGCCACCTACTGATCATTTCTATGGAGAACTACACCCTGTTATAAGCCCCTCCTCTCTGTAATTACATATTTAAGGTGGTTATTTTGAACAGATAGAAAGACATGGTTGGATGACACGCTTGTTTTAGGGTTAGTCTTCAGTGTATTTGTGTAAATGTCTACAAATGGAAGGTACAAATTGATCTCCTGGATGACAAATGTTGAAAGGAAGCCAGTGCATTTTTCAGTGACATGACTCTATCTGGGACATTAAGTAACTTTTGACATTGACTTATATCAGAAAACAAGCAACTGTAACAACACTGACAAGTTTTCATTACTCTCCCTCCCCCTCGCTGCCAAACAGTGAATGAAAATAATGAGGTCTCTTCTTCCCAGAACAGAGGAGTGTAAGCTGACATGGGCACAGATATTTTTTACTTGACAAGATAACTTTTTAGCCTTCATCACTGAAATAGGATGTGATGCCAATGGCTCGCACACTCGTAGCGCTCCATCCTCGGGCACCTTAAATAGAGGGGGTGGGTAGTGGAGTTTTTACGTTACTAAAATGTAGCTCTCAACAACTTCATAAATCCTCGCGGATTAATTGTATTATGGTAATATATCTGGGATCTTGTCCTTTCGGTCATGACCCAAACCTCGTGACCCTAGGTGAGAGTAGGAACGTAGATCGACCGGTAAATAGAGAGCTTTGCATTGAATCTCAGCTCTTTCTACACCACAACGGACCAATATATCGACCGCAACACTGCGGAAGATACACCGATCCACCTGACAATTTCCCATTTCATCCTTCCCTCACTTGTGAACAAGACCCAAGATAATTAAATTCCTCCACTTGAGGCAGGAGCTCTCCACCAACCTGGAGGGGGCAAGCCACCCTTTTCTTGCTGAGAACCATGGCCTCTGATTCGGAGGTGCTGATTCTCATCCCCGCCGCTTCACACTCGGCTGCAAACAATCCCAACAGGACAGTCCCTAAAAATCCTGTCCTTAAACAGTACTGGTGAGAAAGGGCGGCCCTGCCGGAGTCCAACATGCACCAGGAACAAGTCTGACTTACTGCTGGCAATGTGAACCAAACTCCTGCTCCGGTCGTATAGGGACCGGACAGCCCTTAGCAGAGGGCCCCGGACCCCATACTCCCAGCACACCCCCAAAAGGTCACCACAAGGGACACAGTCGAATGCATTCTCCAGATCCAAAAAGCACATGTGGACTGGTTGGGCAAAGTGCCATGAACCCACCAGCAACCTAGAGAGGGTATAGAGATGGTCCAGTATTCCACGACCGGAACGAAAACCACATTGTTCCTACTGATTTTAAGGTTCGACTGTGGGCCAAATTCTCTTCTGCAGTACCCTGGCATAGACTTTTCCGGGGAGGCTGAGAAGTGTGATCCCCCTATAGTTGGAACACACCCTCCGGTCCCCTTTCTTAAAAGGGGGGCAACCATCCTGGTCTTCCAGTCCAGAGGCACTGTCCCCAACCGCCGCGCAATGTTGCAGAGGCGTGTCAACCAAGACAGCCTCACAACATCCAGAGACTTGAGGTACTCAGGGCGGATCTCATCCACCCCTGGTGCCCTGTCACCGAGGAGCTTCTCAACTACCTTGGTGACCTAAGCTTGAGGGATTGACGAGTCCACACCTGGGCTCTCGGCATGTAAAAGGCGTGTAAAAGTGTGGAAAAGGCTATATGAATAAATGTGAGAACTTAAAATATTTAATGGAATTGATGTTTTCTAATTGTTGGGATGTGGGCAGCTGTTGTTATTTAACTGTACATTCTGGAATGTTTTTAAGATCCAAAGACTGTCACATAACCATGATTAGATTTAGTGCAGACCAGCAAAATATGTCAACCAGCTCATATGTGAGAGGCAATAATTTTTTTTAAATTCAGTAACGGTTTCAGTGACAATACCCAAACTTTATCTGACATATTGCACTTATTTCATATTTGGATGATTCATCTATCAATTTTAAGTCTTTTAAGCTATTCCAGTAATAAAATGTACGTGTAAATTACAAAGGATTGATGCTAATTAACTTTATTTTCATTTCTAAAACAATCAGTAATGACTGAAGGAAACAAATGTCCCTTTTTTACATTTTGATGTTTAATTCTTTATATTACCAAAAAATGTAAGGATCCTGTTGCAGGAAAAATACAATAATAAAAATGTCTGATTAATTGGCATAATCCATTGATGGAAACAGTTCTATTGCACAGAAATTAAAATGATCTGTATGTCCATTGAAATTCAGAAATTGGTCAGCAATCCTGACTCTTTGTGTTGGTGTACATATAATAATAATAATAATAACATTCATAAACCTTAAATTTAATTGAGCTTTTTAGGTTTTTATCAAACTTTAGTCCTAACCATTCTGTACCTTATGAACTGCTCAGCTCAAGCTTCCTTGTAAAAAGGATTCTTAATTAGAAAGAAGCCCATCGACATGTCTTCCACTGAGGAAGCAGAGGCCGAGAGCTCGGTTGTGGACTCATCAATCCCCCACGCTGAGGTCACCAAGGTAGTTGAGAAGGTCCTCAGTGGCAAGGCACTGGGGTGGATGAGATCCATCCTGAGTACCTCAAGTCTCTGGATGTTGTGGGGCTGTCTTGGTTGACACGACTCTGCAACATCGCATGGCAGCTGGGGACAGTGCCTCTGGACTGGTAGATTGGGGTGGTGGTCCCTCTGTTTAAGAAGGGGGACCGGAGGGTGTGTTCCAGCTACAGGGGGATCACACTCTTCAGCCTCCCCAGAAAAGTCGATGCCAGGATACTGAAGAGGACATTCGGCCGATAGTCGAACCTCAAAATCAGGAGGAACAATGCGGTTTTCGTCCCAGTCATGGAACACTGGACCATCCCTATACCCTCGCCAGGTTGCTGGAGGGTTCATGGGAGTTTGTCCAACCAGTCCACATGTGCTTTGTGGATCTGGAGAAGGCATTTGACTATGTCCCTCGTGGCGACCTGTGGGGGGGTGCTCTGGGAGTATGGGTTCAGGCCCCTCTGCTATGGGCTGTCCGATCCCTATTACCCCTTTTCCAGCAAGGCGGAGCTGGTGCTAGTTCGGAGCCAGAGCCAAGTTTCAAATTGGTTCTTTGTGTTTCCAAGTCCGAAGCACCAGCTCGGAGCCAGGAAAAGTGGTTCTTAAGTAGCACCAACTTGTTGCTGGGCTAGAAGTAACCACCACTTACTGCGGCGGCTGGGGGTGGGATTACCGTGACCGACAAGATGAACAGTTTTCACTTCTGCTTCTTACACCCACGCTTTATGCATTTTTATTTAAGTGCAATGTGATCATTTATCAGCAGCGTTGATGCTAGGAGGCTAGCAACATGCCGAGGCTAAAGTTGACACGTTATTGTTAAAAATAAATGTTATGTATGTACCGTTACTCTTGCTCGTAATTTCCATCTGTACAAACTACGGCGAACATAAATAGCAATGCAACGTCCGCAATTGTTGACGGGGTTTGTGTTTGACGCTGCCACACTAGCGTTAGGGAGTCTGGTTTGGGGACCACAGGATTTCATCTCTGCTTTTTGCAGACGATGCTGTCCTGTTGGCTTCATCAAATCAGGACCTTCAGCGTGCACTGGGACAGCTTGCAGCTGAGTGTGAAGCGGCGGGGATGAGAATCAGCACCTCCAAGTCCAAGGCCATGGTTCTGAGCAGGAAAAGGGTGGCTTGTCCCCTTCAGGTTGGTGGAGAGCTACTGCCTCAAGTGGAGGAGTTTAAGTATCTTGGGGTCTTGTTTACGAGTGAGGGAAGGACAGATGGGTGTATCCTCTGCATTGATGCGGTCGATATACCGGTCCGTCGTGGTAAAGAGGGAGCTGAGCTGCAAGGCGAAGCTCTCTATTTACCAGTCGATCTACGTTCCTAGCCTCACCTATGGCCATGAACTTTAGGTCATGACCGAAAGGACAAGATCCCGGATACAGGCCGCCAAAATGAGTTTCTTCCATAGGGTGTCAGGACGCTCTATTAGAGACAGGGTGAGGAGCTCGGTCAATTGGGACAAGCTCAGACTAGAGCCGCTGCTCCTCCACATCGCAAGGAGTCAGCTGAGGTGGCTCGAGCATCTCTTCTGGATGCCTCCTGAACATATGACTTAGACATGTAGCCTCATTATAAGGCATTACAAAAATCTCCTCAGAAAGAGAATAGTTTATTTGTGCACACATAAAACACTCACTCACTCACACACGCACAAACACACACACACACTCTCTCTCTCTCTCTCTCTCTCTCTCTCTCTCTCTCTCACACACACACACACTGCTGTAGGCTCTTTGACTCATGGAAGCTATATTAGCACAAAGAGAGCAGGATTATTTTCTATGAATAATAACAAAGTGAAGCCTGAGCTGCTACTGTATATCTCATAGTTTCTTTTGTTATAGAGAAGATGACCTTGAAATTAAATTTTGCTCGTATGTTGTGCAGATATAGAGTCAAACAGAGCATAGACTTTTATGCTACAAAGAACTGTACATTCGTTGTCATACCTATTGCCTTATCAATGCCTTTATTTTGATTTTTTCCACTGTTTCCCACAAGCTTTTGTAATGTGCCATTATTAATAAATGGCAATCGATGATATTTGATTGGATATGTCAGATGTTAGTGATTATGTTTTTGTATAACATGCATACAAGTTTGCAAGATAATTTTGGTCTCTTGAAGAAGTATGAACAAGCATGTATGTATATATACAGTACAATATCAACATTTGAGAGTTTAAAAAGTACAAAACAGTATATTGGCCAATATGTTTAAAACATAAACAGATCAAATAAACTAACATTTTTGATAAAGATCCTGTCTGTAGAGGCTGAAGCACACCTTCAGTTTCTTGAACACAGATGCATAGGAGGAAAAGAGAGAACTCCCACACACTGTCCTCTTACTTGCAATAAACTTTATTAGACATACAAAGTTCTGATTAGCTAAAGAAGGTCTAAGGATTTCTCTCTTCTTTTTCCTATGATAAAGAAAAATGGTAAATTTGGTCAATAAAGAATTGTGATAGTCATGTACTGAGCAGGATGTTTTTCATTGCAAAAATAAACATAGACTATGTAATGGAGACCATTTATAAATTATATTCTGTACTGACATTTCTTATTTGTATTCCATTGACAAATACACTGCTACTGATATCTGTGATGAGATCACATCAGCCCATAATATCTGTCCCCCTATTTATTGGTCATGCTCTATATGTGAGTACATGTATGTATTAATGTATGTATTCTTTGCTTCTTGTAAACACTCATATCAAAGGCTCTGAGTTGAACAGAGCAAGTCAACGAGTGGTAGTGAATAGCAGGGCACTGCCCTGGGTATTTCTACTGCTAGACTGACACACTCACACTGTGATCACAGTTCATGCATGAACTCACAGCATGACGGCAACTAATCCAGCATTTATGCAGCACTTTGAGCAGCAAGGACGCACATGAAATTGCTCTTTGCTTTTCTTACTGCAGTTTTACATATGCATACATTAACTTGGATAAACCCAGTGGCAACCCCCAGGGCTGAAAAATGAAGCCAATGTGGAAGTGTAAAAAACTGCAGTTTCTTGAATGGCCACTTGAGGCTGGCTCCAAAAGCAAGTCAATCCCCAGAGAGTCCCATGTTAAAATGCCCAACTTTACAGGAGAAATAAACATGTTTACAGTCTGGTATAAAAAATGTTTTTAGCTAATTTCCCCTATCATGACTATTGAACGGATAGTGAGATTTTCTATAATTCACCCATTTGAATCACCCATTTAAATTATATTTATGCTTAAAGTTATCAGCTCCACCTCTTCTTTAGCAGTCACTGCAATTGACATATTTACCAGATTGGGTGAAGAATTTGGTCAATTTGTCTCTATTTCTGAAACATATTTTAAGTATTCCTATGTTGTTTTAAAACTGCATTCAACGTTTAGTGTATTGTTTATGGTGGGAATTAAAGACTGTTCAAATGTTCCTGACACAACAGATACTCACTGACACAGCAACATCTTTTTCTTCATATGACACTACACAAAACACTTTAGAGAAATGTCCTCTTTGGAGAAACTTAGTGACTAAAATATTGTAGGAAGCTCTTTAAATGCAAAAAAAGACACTACAAATACAGTATATCACTGACAACCCAGTTACAGAACCAAATAAAACAGAAGTGAAGTTGAAGAAATGCCACAAACGTTTGTCCTCTGACGGTAGCATGTAACGACATGTTCTCACCTAGAGCCTTCTTGCTGTGTAATTTTGTGCTACATTATGTCATGCTGCCTAGGATAATTTTATGTTTCATTATTAAAGCATTATGCTAGGTTAACTGTGTTTGTTCGAGAGAGTCATCCTACCTTTGCTGGAGTTATTTCCTGTATGCTCAGTGGGTTTGTCCTCCAGGGCTGGAGGTTGTGTCTGCCCATTTGATCCTTGCACTAATCCATCTGAGGAAGCATGGCTCTGGGCTGGTATGGGTCTCTGGACCAGGTTCCCCTCACTGCCTGCCCTCATCAGCCTCTCTCCAATCCGCAACATGCATGAGCGATTACCCTGCAGTTCCGTTATCAAGCTGGGGCTCTTGGACCCTGCTGATCCAGGTCGACCCAGACGGGTGGAGGACTTGGACATCTTCCCTGCTGGGCTGAGCAGAGAGCTAGTGAGATACTCCAGGGTAAGTCTGGTTTCGCTTGTCTGTCTGTTCTTCGTCCTTTAGCTGTGCTTGCCTCTTCTTTTTGTATCTGCTGTTCTCATTTCTGTCCCTCTTGTTTTTTGTCTGCTTCTCTTCTGTCTCTTATCTTTATCTTGTGTATAGTGCAGGAGAAATGAAGATAGAATTATTTTGCATACGTTGGGTTATGTCATCCAACTGTCTTCTTCCTTTTGGTTTCTGGAACATTAAGATTTTTTACATTAAGTTCTTCTTCTGACTCCTTTCTCTCTCTCTCTGTTGTCTGAAAGTGTTTTTGATTATGTCTTAGTTTTGGCAGGTTGTCTCCTCAGCTTTGCGTTGTCTTTTTTCTACTCTCTAAATCTCCTGTGCACTTCTGTTATTGCTGCCTCACATTGCACAACACTGTTCTCAAGTCTTGTATCAGTCTTTTCCTTTTGTCCTCCTTCTTCATCCCATTCCAGACAATAGTATCTCTGAATCACTGGACTGTTTACGGCAGTGATCAGTGTGCAAAGATGTAGCTGTTCACAGAGAGTACAGCCAGTTCACTCTGTATTACTCCCCCTCTTTCTCCCATTGTCTCTCTGTCAGCAGTGTGCTCCCTTTGTGATCCTGAACTCCTCTGGGAGAGCTCTCTGTCTTCCCTCACACTCCCCTCTCCCTGCCACTGCCTCCGCTTTCTCTCCCTCTCTTTTTCCCACTTTGAAATCTATCTTTTCCTATTATAATTCTCTCCTCTGCTCTTTTCTCTCTTCTTTCCACCTCTCTTGATTTGGCTGTGGTGTTGTCAGTTTACACCATCCTAATCCATCCATATCCATCCATCTTCTTCTGTTTATCCAAGGACCGTCCTGATCCAAAAAGTTTCAGTTCACTATTGTGTATTCACATCTATAATTACAGTGTTATAGTTGTTTACATTTGGCTAATGGATTGTGCCTTCATCTTATGGGAACAAGATTCTTAGAGTGTGCAAACAAAATGTGTATCTTGTGTAAGAAAGTTGGGTATGGATCTAAAAGCCTATTGATCAAGATGTGATCCTGCAGTTTTAAGAGGCTTAGATAAGAGCAGTCTAGAAACTTGGTTCCAGTGATGTTACTTTGTCATCGTCTGTCGAGTACATCTGCCAGTTTCTGGTGAAGCTTTCTGTAGGGGCTTGCTTCATTTTCATTTTGATAAAGGACCAAAAAACCCAAACCTTTCATGTGTTGTAATACTTTGTAGTTTGTTTTGCATAAAGAGACCGTTTACTGAGTTTAAATACTGAGGATTTCTCTATTTAGGCAACTTCCTATCAAATCTTTAACATTTTTTCTGTAGAAACCTGGGATTCCTGCTGGACAGCATTATGGACCAGAGCAGAAGGAGCACAAATGCCACTGTTGACCTTCCAAGATCAGACGGTCATCTGGAATATTGGAACACACACATTTGAGTAATAGAATTGTTACAGGCCAGCTGTGCGAGGCTTTACTTTAGCACAGTGGTGCTTCAAGCTGAATTATAACATCAGCATGCTAACATGCTTACAATGAAACTGCAAACATGCTGAGGTTTAGCTGCTATAATGTTTACCATGTTCACCATTTCAGTTTAGTGTGTTAGCATGCTAACATTTGTTAATTAGCATTAAAACACAAAGTATAGCTGAAGTATTAGACAAATTAATGCTTTCACTTGATCATGGTCAGGTAAGGTAGATGAAAAGTCAGAGAATCAAAGTTATTAAAATGTATCCTAAGGGGAACATCTATGTCTGAACCGAAATGTACCAGGTTATGTAGGTAACCATGGTTCCCTGATAGGGAACAAGACGCTGCGTTGAAGTTCCCTGGAAAGGGAACCAATAGCCATCCAGATAGATAGATAGATTTTTCACTAAAAGACAAAACTGTCAACCTGCTGGTAGTGGTAAAGGAAAAGTCAAGGGATCACCAAAGATTAATTATCTACTTAAGTCTTAACTAAAGTGGTGGACCAACATTCTACCATTCTACTTTTAGCCATGTTGCTATGGCTAATAACTTCTGTTTCTAAATAAAAATCTAAATATGCTTCCCCTTCTTTTTCTCCCCACTGTTCAAATACAGAAGCACTGTCCTCAGTCACCTAAGCCCTTGCCTAAATAAACACTACCCAAATGTTGTTTCTCTTTATTTCATCTTCCTAGTTTCCTGCAATACTCTATAACTTTGTTCTTCAAAGAGGTCCAGCTAGTATTTCTTCCCAGCAAAGATCCATAACTCATGTCTAAATTGTGTCATATAGCCTACCTGTTAACGGTGGTGTGGTGTAGCAAGGAGGACTTCCAAACATACATGGGTTTTATTGAAGAAAGAGAGACGAGAACCGAACACCATAACCAAACTAAAGCTAAAACCCAGAACGGGCTTCTGCCTGCTTTATTTTAAATAAGCACCAGGTGGTGCTGTTCTCGACACTCTTGAAGCTTTGAATCTTTTCCCAAAACAGCCAGGGTAAAGCCTCACTGCTTCATGAGGCTTCATTTCCACATCCCTATTCCAAACATAGATGGGTTTTATTGAAGTAAGGGAGACGAGAACCGAACACCATACCAAACTAATGCTAAAACCTAGATTGGATGGAGAGTGAAGGGAGGTGAGTCAATATTAAACAAGTGCAGATGACGAGGACCAGGTGCAGAGAATCGGGAAAGAGTGAGAGTGCTGATTATGAGGTGACTAAAGGTGTGGGACTGGGAAGATAAAGGGCAACTGAATGGTGTGGATTGTAACACTACCCCTACCTTTATCAAATAAAATCAACAACACAGATTTCCATTTACTTTCAACAATATTTATTTTACTTTTATTTTTACTTATGGACCCGCTTGCAACCAAACTCACCTCACCATCCTGCTGTTCCAGTCCAGTGGCCAGGACATCAGAAAGTAGCCCACGTATCTGGGGGTGACTGCTTCAGAGAAATATCTGTCTTTGTACCTTTTATTAACAAGAAAACAAAACATGTATTAATGTATTTGAATTGAAAATGAATTTGTCAAAACTCAGAATCAGAAATACTTTAATAATTGGGTTACATCCGCTCCATGTTAGAAAAGAAATATGTAATCGCACAGATAAATTATAAGATAAATGGAAAATCGATATCAAGAAATGTTCTATTATTTAATTTTGATGGTTATGATTGGCTCTTCTTATGATTAGTCAGCCTAGCAAACTCCACTAGAAATTATGCATTTTTATCCTGTAGTCTTATTATTAACTCTTCTAAATACTTATGTTAAAAGCAAATGTAACATAATTTAAAGGAAATACCAGCCAACACAAAGGAAAAACAAAATTACACTATTCATTTCAGTAATAGCTTCTTGTATCAATCATTTAGACCAAACATACCTATTTTTGCAATATGAATTCAGGAGCATACTAGAATAGTCAAATATATATATATAATTCTTAATTTCAACTTTTTAAATACTCATTTGCAAGCTCTTTAATTCGCTCTGACAAAGCTCTGATGGATGGTATAACATCTGCAGCCGATGCAGTTGATGAGCCGATCTGTTGCGTGCGCTCTTCAAATGGAGCAAGAAGAGAAACGTACCAGGTTACATAGGTAACCATGGTTCCCTGATAGGGAACGAGACGCTGCGTCAGCTGACGCTATGGGGAACGCCTTCAGCGTGATGGCCTCTGAATCTCTGTAACAACTTAGACCAATCTTGATTGGGTTTAACGTCAACACGTGACGCACGCCAGCGGAACCGGAGTTATAAGGGGAGCCGGCTTCACTGTTGTCATCAGCCTTCTGATCGACTGAAGCAAGCCGCTCACAGGCATGCCGGAAGTATGGCAGCGAGACACAGCATCTCGTTCCCTATCAGGGAACTATGGTTACCTACGTAACCTGGTACGTTCCCTTTCAAGGGAACTTCAACGCTGCGTCAGCTGACGCTATGGGGAACGCAGTACCAACTCCGCCATGCTGAAGGGATGCCTGTCACGAGTGTGAAGCCAGCAGGGCACACTTCAGGACAAGAGAGCCACAGACCCCGGATTATTTAAGCAGTCTAGGCTGTAAAATCTCACAAAAGTGTGAGGCGAGGACCATCCCGCAGCATTGCATATATCGGAGAGGGGGGTTCCCGACCACCAAGCTCTGGAGGATGCCATACTCGACAGAGGTGAAGGCAAACCGCGCACCTCGTAAGCTGAAACGATAGCCTCAACTATCCACCTGCTAATAGTGTGTTTGGAAGTCGGGCAGCCCTTACGAGGGGTCCGAAGCATACCAGCAATTGGTCTGAATTGCCCCACTGGGATGTCTTCCACACATAAATCTCCAGGGCTCTGACCGGACAAAGCACTTGCAGCCTCTCACCTTCCCGTTCCGCCGATTCTGAAGGAGGATGGAACGCCTGTAGGACTACCGGCCGGGCCACCTAAGTGGGTACTTTAGTGTACATAAACCGGCCTAGGATGCAGGATGGCTCTAACTGCGCCTGGAACGATCTCCAGGTTAGCAGGAGCCACCGACAGGGACTGCAGATCTCCCACTCTCTTGAGAGAAGTCATGGCCAGCAAAAATGCCATTTTTAAGGCCAGACACCTGTCTGATGCATCGTCCAGTGGCTCGAACGGTGCTGTGGTCAATCCATCCAGCACCACCGTCAGATCCCACGGAGGGACTCTGACTCGAACCAGAGGCCTCATCCTCAAGGTGCCATGAAGCAAACTGGTAACACAGCGGTGCTTCCCAAGCGAGCAGCCATCCACCAAACTGTGGAATGCTGCGATCGCAGCCACATACACCTTCAATGTAGCGGGGAAGAGTCCAGCCGAAAACCGGCCTTGGAGAAACTCCAGCACTGAAGCCATCGGGCAGTGAACTGGGTCAAGATGGCGCTCCAGGCACCATTTCGTGAAAATTTTCCACTTGCCTGCATACAGTTTCCTCGTAGAGGGGGCTCTAGAGTGTAGGATGGTCTCAAATACCTTGGTAGAGAGACCGGCAGCTCGGGGTGGTCCCTCTCAGGGGCTGGATACACAAGGGAGAACCAGAGGGGGCAGTGAGCATTGTCCGGGGACGCGAACAGGTCCACTTGTGCTCTGCCAAATTGTCTCCATATCATCTGCACCGTCTTGGGGTGCAGTCTCCATTCCCCGGGCCTCGGCCCCTGCCTCGACAGGATGTCTGCTCCCACATTGAGGTACCCAGGTATGAAGAGTGCTCTGAGAGAGATCAACTTCCCCTGGGACCACAAAAGGATCTGGTGTGCCAGTCTGCACAGAGGCCGCGACCTCAGACCGCCTTGTCGATTTATGTAGGAGACCACTGCCGTGTTGTCGGAGCGGACAAGCACGTGGTGATCCCTGAGGTCTGGAAGAAAGTGCCGTAAGGCCAACAAGACCGCTCGCATCTCCAGGCAATTTATGTGCCATAGATGCGGGGTCAACCACAGACCACGGGCTGTGCGGCCTTCCAGAACCGTGCCCCATCCGGTGCTGGAGGCGTTCGTCGAGAGTGTGCGACGGTGGTACACCATGCCCAACACTGGGCCCTGGGTCAGGAACACCCGTTGTCTCCACCTGTCTAAGGCACGCATGCACCTGCGTGTAACCTTGATGAGGCAAAAAGGTTTGCCCATCGGGGAAAATCCGGCGTCCCTGAGCCACCACTGCAGTTGCCTCATGTGCAGCAATCCAAGCGGAATCATGGTGGATGCTGCAGCCATGAGGCCTAACAGTCTCTGAAACTGAAGTGCAGTGAGATGTCGGCCTAGCTGCACCCTGAGTACCATGGTCAGGATTGACTCGACGCGTGCGGGAGACAGTTGTGCCTGCAACGCGACTGAGTCCCACACTACTCCTAGGAACGTAATCCTTTGTGTTGGAGTGAGCGAGCTCTTGCTCGTGTTGAGCCTCAACCCCAAGCACCTCAAGAGCGCAAGTACAACATCTCGATGCTGTACTGCGATGAGACGAGACTGGGATAAAATCAATCAGTCATCCAAATAATTGAGGATGCGGATCCCCTGGAGTCTGAGAGGAGCCAGGGCGGAATCCATGCATTTCGTGAAGGTGCAGGGGGAGAGTGCTAGGCCGAAGGGAAGCACCCGATGACAGAGATATGGAAGTAAGCGTCCTTCAGATCAATTGTGACAAACCAGTTCTCGGACTGAATTTGACTCACAATCATAGGGATCGTCAACATCCAGAACCGAAACCTCCTCAGAGGCCGGTTCAGGTGACGAAGATCTAAAATGGGGTGCAGCCCACCGTCTCTCTTCGGAACTATAAAGTACCGGCTGTAGAACCCGGTATGCATCTCGCTGTCGGGGATCTGTTCTATGGCCCCTTTGTACAGGAGGGAATTAATTTCTTGCTCCATCACTTGTGCTTGTACTCGGTCGACCCTCGTTTCCAGGATTCCTCGGAATCCCGGGGGTCAAGACCGGAACTGAAGCGTGTGGTCTTGTCGGACGGTGCGCAAAACCCAGTGCAACAGGTCGGGTAACACTTCCCAAGCAAGCAGAAGGTTCCTCAGGGGAACCCACCGCTCGAGGCTGGTGCCTGGGGGACCAGGAGTGGCGGCCTTGGTTACCCGAAGCGCTGCAGCTGCAGGAAATCCTCGAGGATTGGCATGTACATGCCTGACCGCCCCCCGAATCTGCGATGTGAGAGCTGCGGTATCCCGAAGTGCCAAAGCGGCGGGATTTAACTGGGAATGAACTTCTACAGGCCTTTTGTAGAGGACACAACTCTGGCCTCTTACGACGAGGGATAAACCGCTGGAAGGCCACAGCCTGTTGGTGAGTTTCCCTGAAGCGCTCGACAACTGAGCCGACCACCTCCCCGAAGAGACCAACTGGCGAAAGCAGGGCATCCAAAAGGAAGGTCTTGTCCCTCTCCTTAATACCCGACAGAGTCAGCCATAAGTGGCGCTCCGTCGCCACCAGCAGGGCCATGGACCGCCTGATAGCTCGGGCCGTATCCTTCGTGGCCCTGAGCGACAAATCCGTCGCACGGCGAAGCTCCTTCACATCCTCGGATGCGAGGGGCCCCCCGTCGTCGAGGTCATCCAGCAGATCGTCCTGGTATGCCTGCAAGACCACTATGGTGTGCAGGCAAGCACCGGCCTGACCCGCCGCCATGTAAGCCTTGCCAACTAAAGCAGAGTTAGTACGGCAGGTCTTAGTAGGCAACGTCGGGGTTTTCAGGGAGGACGAGGCGATAAATATGCCGCCAGCGTCTCCTCAATACCTGGCATGCCGCCGTAACCGTTCTCTTTACGCCCGCTGATCGAAGCATACTGGCGACCAGTCGGGCTAGAAAGCCGTGTAGAATACGACCGGGACCAGGACTTCGACACCTCAGTGTGGAGCTAGATGTGGAGTCTGAGCTGAAGCAGAATTTCTGCCTGAGCAGAAGAGCAATGAATGCTTTGCAGAGGCTCTTGCAAAGAGAACAGGACCATGGCAGGGACAATTACCTGGAAACTCACGTACATTTACTGGATGGACTATCATATCAGTTAGTGTCCAATGTTTTCAACGTGCCAAAGGCAACAGTCCACCGCATAATTCACAGAGTGGCACAAAATATGTGGGTAATCCTGAAGAAAGCCATCTCCTACCCACAAGCAGAGGACCTGCAGGAAATGGGGCAATGATTTGTAGACCTATCAAGAACCCCTGCATTTAACAGTGTTGTTGGTGCAATAGATGGCACCCATATAAGGATCAAACCGCCGCGCTGGCACCAAATGGACTATTTAAACTGCAAGAGATTTTATTCCATTAACATGCAATCAATATGTTAAGCTTTAGGTGTTTTTAGGTCCTGAATAACAATTATTCATTTAATTTCACAACATGTTTTACATTAATAATTCAATGAAAATTGTGAGAAATTACAGCTTCTCAAATCTTTATGTGCATGTCTATGTGCATTTTGAAAACCTTTAACATCACAATTACTACTAATATTAATATACTAATATAAAACGTAGTGGAATGCAAGGAGTAGTTATGCATGTTATATTATTAAGAGCATACTTACCTTTATAATTTTCTTTAGGTTCTCACACTTCATTGATGCTTGTTGGATTGTCCCCTTTTTCTTCCAACCCCATTTATTTTATTAGTGTCCTAAATGTAAACAATATGAACAGTAATGAAGTGCACATAGCTAACAGGAATCATGTGCAAGCCCAGTATAATTTTTAAAAGATTACTCGCTCCCATTTTTGTTTTGCATCGTATTTAGACTTTAGAAAACATTCTTCGTTTTCAGCTAGAAAAGGTATGAGCCTTCTGGTTTCCTCAGGCATCCCTGGTTGATACAGAACATACAAGCCTTATGGATATTGTTGAAATAAACACAAAACTGTAAGCACTGTTCATTTACTGTACATCGTGTTCCCTATTCATGGATGTAACCACAAGAAAACAATCTGTTGATACCAGACAAGCAGCAAAAGATAAACAAATTCCCTGCCACACAACTTTTATTTCTGACATATGTTATGCTGTGGTGTTGTTATGCTGTCACTCGGTATCATAAATATAAATAATCTATTCTAGCAGACTCATTAGCATGTATACAGTACTGTTCCACCTCGTAGATACATCTTGCTGTAGTCTCTTGATAGGTTGGCAGAGTTGTTTTTGAATATTTTGAAGTCTGGAGTAGGCATGCATGGAGTGTTTGAAATGACTGACAATGCGTCTTTCAGAGGTGATTATATCAGTGATGGTGCATTGTGACCTAACTCCCTCAGTCACAGCAAGCTGGAGTGAATGCACCATGCATGGCAGGCTAGGTAGATTGCCATCCCTCATGGCCTTTTCATTGTTCACAACACGGTAACAAATCTACTGTGTGATATGTTTATTTCACTAGTTATTTAGTGTAGAAACTGAAGGTTTTGATTGTAAAAGGTTAGAAAATATGAATTTGTCCAAATAATAATTCTAGTTCTTTCTACGTATTTAGTCTCACGTGATTTCCTGTTACGGAGTACATGGGAATTATTTTCATTGGTCCCTATGTGCGATGACTCTGCATTTTCAATAGTGATTGGCGGGTAGTGCGTCAGTGGGCGGGACTAGTGCGTAGTTCGTGGAAGAATTAAAAACAAATGTGGAGAGCGACTGAAACGCGGGACGGCGGAAGAAAGCGCGGGACTCGAGAATCCGAGCGAGAGGCTGGAGGCAAAGAGCCGGTGGCTCGTAAGTTTATGGGAGTACATACTGTGTGAGGTTCAAGGCCGGAGCAGTGACCGCCGGAGCGGGAGATCCGAAGAGGACCTGTGAGCAGAGGAAGCGGTGAGCTAGCCACGACGTGCTTAAGCTAGGCTAGCGCTTCCCTGCGTCGCCCTCAGAAGTCCGGACCGGGACACTTCAACGCTCTCTCGGTGTGTTTCACACCGACAGGCCGCGACGCTTCGCTCAGCCGGAGGAGTCGTGAGTAACCGGGACTCTGTTTATGAATTTATATTTGTGTGTGATTGGTATTTATATCTTGTCATTGGTTTTTATAAAAAAAACAAATTAATAAACAAGACGTTACATCTATTTTTGTAGAATAGAACCTATTAATGATTTAATGCAACCGCAAGGGGGCACAAGCCAGTGTCTTCTTGTGCCAGTCCCAAGTCTGGATAAATGCAGAGGGTTGTGTCAGGAAGGGCATCCGACGTAAAACACATGCCAAACTAAAAATGCGAATCATGACAATGACTTCCATACCGGATCGGTCGGGGCCCGGGTTAACAACGACCG
>CM022486.1:31066382-31077322 GCA_011952105.1 Coreoperca whiteheadi | reverse complement strand
GTTGACGCCGAACCCAATCAAGATTGGTCTAAGTTGTTACAGAGATTCAGAGGCCGTCACGCTGGAGGCGTTCCCCATAGCGTCAGCTGACGCAGCGTTGAAGTTCCCTTGAAAGGGAACTTGAGATGTGTTATTATGATGAATAGCTTATGCCGTACACACTAAGATGTTTTCTTCTTTTAAAAGTCTGCCTCATGCAACATGTTTTACCAGCAGCTCTAAGCCCCCCCTAGACTGTACCTAATGGACAGATAGTTAAGAGGAAGTGGGGGAAGGGTCAAACCAAGGTCAGAGGTGAACAGAAAGGAGCTGAGACAGGGGGCTGTGGAAAATACTGAGTGTTGGACAGGGTGTGGCTTTAACATATAACCAACTCTTTTGTACCTTTAACTTCAGACAAAATATTATTTCAGGGTGGTTTTCCAATATACCAGGATTCCACCCTGATGAAAAAGCTACCATCCTCAAGATCTAGTACTGTTGACAACCGTAACATCACAGTATCCCATGTTTGTTTCCCTATCCTTGGATGCTGGTGACCAGCATGGGATGCTGGTGACCAGCATGGGATGCTGGTGATTGGATGGTCACCAGCATCCCAGCACCAAAACACAACATATGCTGGAATTGCTGGTATATTTGCACTTTATCTGCCATGTGCCATGCGCTGCTTTTATTTAACCTCATTTTTATTTTATTTTACTATGTCTTTTTTTATTTATTTTTTTATCTATTTTTATATTCCCTTATTGTATAGTTTTAGCTTATATTTTATATTTGATCTAGATTTTAGGCTCTACTCTTAGTGTTATCTGTATGCACCGGGGGTCTGAGAGTAACACAATTTCGATTCTCTGTATGTATGTAATGTACATGTGGAAGAATTGACAATAAAGCAGACTTAACTTGACTTGATAACCAGCATGCATTAAGCTGGTCTATGCTGTTTTTTTCAGCAGGGAAAGCTACCGGAAAACAGAAGCAACACCACAGGGAGATAACCACAAAGAGATAACAACGATGACGATGACCAACTGACACAGAGACCAGGAAAAACACGGACTAAATACACTCAAGAGAAGGGGAGACAACGAGGCACAGCTGAACAGAAAGACACAGGTAAAAACAATCAGGACAATCCAGAGATTCACAGACAGGAAGTAAAACTAACCGACACATAAGGGAACAGACCAATCAAAATAAAACAGGAAATAACCAACCTATCCCCCAAAACCCAAACTGAACAGACAATTTCAAAATGAGACCAGACTCCACAGTACACAGAACTCAAAACCATGACACAGAAAACACCCAAAACTATCCACAAAACATATAAAAAAACCTTCTCATCCAAAAACCATGACAATATTGTGTTGTGGGCTTTAACCAAGTTTCAGATAGACAGATTTGAATCTGAAAGGAGCTGCTGAAGCTGTTCTGATTTGATGAGATTGCAAAGAGTGCTCTGAAAATGAAATGATGATGAAATCATGAAAGTTCCCTTTGGAAGAGGAGAGACCAAGTCATTAATAAGACAGGCAGTGAGGGATATATGGCAGAAGAAGTGGGACACAGATATCACAGGGAGACACTATTACAGCATACAGAAATCAATTCAGGTGAAGGCTTTCAAACGGAGGTGTAGAAGAGAGGAAGTGATTTTTTCAAGATTAAGATTGGGATATACTGGATTAAAATCCACTCTCTATTTAATGGCAAAATGTGTATCAGATAAATGTGAGGTTTGTAACGTTCCTGAAAATGTCAGCCAGTCATTTTCTACCACTCGTTCCTGTTTTGGGGTCGCGGGTGACTGGAGCCTATCCCATAGATGGGGTACTCCCTGGACAGTGGCCAACTCATCGCAGGGTTGACACATAGACAAACAACCATTCACACTCGCATTCATCCACTAGGGACAATTTAGAGTCACTAATTAACCTAAACATGCATGTCTTTGGACGGTGGGAGGAAGCCGGAGAACCCGGAAAGAACCCACGGTAACACGGGGAGGACATGCAGGTCTGGTGCGGGATTCGAGCCCACGATCTCCTTATTGGGAGGCGGGGGCGCTAACCGCTCTGCCAGCGTGCACCCCCCTGAAAATGTTGAACATGTAATTATAAATTATAGAAAATTGGGGCGGCTGTGGCTTGTTTGCAGAGCAGTCGTCTACCAATCGGAAGAGCGACGGTTCGATCCCGGCTTCTCCCAGCTATGTGTCGAAGCATCCTTGAGCAAGATATGGAACCCCAAAATGCTCCCGAAGCTGTGCCTTCAGTGTGTGTGAGTGTGTGTGAATGATTAGTTTAATTTGTACTGATGGGCACTTAGCTCCTGCCATCAGTGTGTGAATGGATAAATCTAGCGTGAAAGCGCTTTGAGTAGTCGGACGACTAGAAAGGCGCTATACAAGTACAGCCTATTTACATTTAGAAAATATGATTCTGAGAGGAACATCTTGCGTGACAAAATATATCAGTTAGGACGGGGATGAAACTTTGGAAAGGATTTTAGGGATGAGTAAGAAAATAAGGGAATGCTACAAAGCTATACATAATTTTCTTAAAAATAAAGGATTAGATCGTAATATATGTTTTTTTGTTGTTGTTTTTTAATGGTGATATGGTTGTTGGTGTACTTTGTTTTATTTGATATATACCTTAGGTAACCTGAAGTATGTAAAACCCTGATGTTACACACTCCGGTACAGTAGGTGGCGGTATGCAACTAAACATGTTGGTTTGCGATCCGCCAATAAGAGAAGAAGAAGAACCGTCAGCGCTTGCTGAGTACGAATTACCAGGTTCTACAAACTTGGGTATTAGTGTCCAAAGGTACATTTAGACCTACTGAAGATCAGACAATATGATAGGGCAGGCTGTCGCTTGCGGCAGAGCGGTCGTCCACCAATCGGAAGGTTGGCGGTTCGATCCCGAAGCTGCGCCTTCGGTGTGAATGAGTGTGAATGACTAGTTTAATTTGTACTGATGGGCTCCTGCCATCAATGTGTGAATGTGATGAAGTATAAAAGCGCTTTGAGTAGTCAGAAAGACTAGAAAGGCGCTATACAAGTACAGTATAGCGTATATGGTACACATTTACCATAGGACATATGATATAATAGAAGAATACTATAGATAGATATTAGTAAAAGAACATCTGACTATTTAAGTGTGTGTGCTGTAGAGTTAGTTGCCATTTTGGAAGCAGTAGAGTGGATTGTAGAAAGCAGTGCCAATAGTTTTTTAATATGTAACGTTAGTGATTCTTCATCGGCTCTTGCGAGCATTAAATCAGGTACAGCTAAAAATCATCAGGGATTGATCTATGATATTTTATTTATTTATACAACAGCAGTTAGGCAGGGAAGAATATTGTATTTATGTGTGTCCCTGCTCATACAGTCACTGTATTTTGGGCAATGAAAAGGCACATTACGTAGCTAAAAAGGCAGCAAAAAAAGGAAAATATTGAATATAAAGTTATCTAAATCAGAGGGAAAGAGCATAGTGTGGAAGGAAATAATGAATAAATGACAACAGAAGTGGAATAATGAAACAAAAGGAAGGGCTTTATATTTTATACAAAATAGAGTGGGTGTGTCAAGCGATAATGGTAAGAGTAGGAAAGAACAAGTCATTTTAAGCAGAATAAGAATGGGGCATAGTAACCTTAATGGTACTCTTCCTATTATGGGAAAACATACCAAAACAGGAAAGGGCAGCCAGTGTCAGGAGTATGAATCAGTTAAGCATGTTTTAATATACTGTGGGAAGTTTAAGAAAGAAAGACAAGAAATGACTCAGTTACAAAGTTTAGGATTAGTAGAGAGATATTTTAAATGTAGGCTATTTTAGAATGTACAGAGAAACAGGAAGGAAGGGAATATTTATTAGGTTTTTTTTAAGAAAATGGAATGGACAAGAGAATACATTCTGAAGGGAATTTAGTACAGTAGGTGGCAGTAATGCAACAAAACCGATGCAAGCTGCCGTAAAAAAAAAACCAAAAGAAAAAAAGAAAGGTTCTACAACCTCGGAGAAGTGGCCAGGCTGCCTTTTAGGACATAAGGAAATACACAACTTGGTACACGAGTAACGTTAGGATTGTAGAGCAAGTAGGTTACAGCTGGATAGTCAGAGCATCAGTAAGTTATCAAACACTTAAATGTTGATAGTTGGTGTTTTTAGATGAGAAAGATCAGATCAGAAAACCGAAACTACGAGGAATCATGTTTGAAAACTTCAGAGAAAGACTTCACATGGTCCAGCAGGATTTCACAACGAGGTTGGTCTGCTTTCCGACATAACGTTAATCTCTGCTTTAGCTAGCTAACGTTAGCTGTGTTGAACCTCCCCCCTCAGATATAGTTAACGTTACGGTACACTTATATGATTAGCTTAGACGTGTGCGTTACGTAGCACAACATGTAACGTTACACTTAATAATTAAACAATTATAATTGTCCACTGCAGAGATCTGATTAGCAGCTGTAGTGTCAATAGCTAATCACAACCCTCGTTCTGCTTTTATACGTTACTGCTTTTATGGACAGCTTCAACGTTAATTTATGGCGGCCACTCGTCATGTTACCCTCCCTGAATTTAAATAGGTAACGTTATCGTTAGTTATTTACATTCATTCTCAATGTGATTTTCAACTTAACTACGATTAGGTTTGTTACACATCCCAATATGCAGTCTGTGGTCGTAGCTTGGCCCTAGTTGTTCCTTGTTATTGGTTTCAGCTGACGATCATGTGATTTTTTTTTTTTTATTATTTTTTTTTTTTTAAAGGGCCAGTTCAGCTTAAAACCAATATTTTTCCTCTTAGATGTTGTGCTCTTTATCTATCTAGATTGTTTTGGTCTGAGTTGCAGAGATTTGAATGGCACTCGGCTTGTGATGCTGAAAGTGCCAAACAATACATTTTAAAACACCAATGTCCCTTTCCAGAAATCATGACCTGGTTACTCACAGATTTGTTGTGAGCAGTTTCACGTGGGAACTATTTTCTTTCTACCCATAGTTCCCACATGAAACAGCTCACAAAAAGGTCTGTGGATTATCTTGAGTGACCAGGTTATGATTTCTGGACAAAAGAAAGAAAGACATTGCAGTTAAGTTTCTACGGCCAAAACCTTCAAAACTCGGCAACTCACACCAAAACAATCTAGATGGATAAATAGCACCACAGGTAAGAGGTGAAAATGTGTATTTTTGATTTTGGGCTGAACTGTCCCTTTAACTACTCAGAGGACTGTGACAGAATACATAACCCTAAACCTTTAAGTCCACAATTAAGTATGCCATTACCAGCAGACTGTTCACACTGAAGTATACTCAAGCAATATTGTGGATCAAGACATTACCGGTCCGAGCTAACATTGAATGAAAATTGTTTGTCATAAATGTAAATCAACATTAACTCTTCCACTCAATGTAATATTTTCCAATATTGTTTTAAGGCAAATTAAAATTGTTAAATATTTTTTCTACTGTACATTAAATATGTGAGCTCCTGTGTTTTTCCTCTTAACTTTAACGTCCTGAGTAGCTCCTGTTTCACGTTGCTTGCTGGTGCCAGAACCATCTTCCTTACAGTCTGTCATTCATCGATCGCAGTGTTGGTGGTTTGGTCCCTGGCTCCCCCTTTATTCTTTATTTGGATCCTCATTAGTTTCCACAAAGTGGTCCTTAGTCTTCCTTGGGTCCACGCAGTCTACATATCAAATGTCCAAATGTCTTTGGGTAACACATTGATCTCTAGTTGCTCCTGATTATCAGGCCAATGCCTTGCATGGCAGCTTACCATCTGTTTGTGCGATGTTGAATCAGAAGCATACTGTAAAGCAATTTTGGTAAAAGTGGCTTTATCTAACGTTATATAAAGTCAGTTTACCAGTCCATTGCTAAATAGTGTGTTTTTAGTTGGTGTGCAAAGTAGGGCTGGACCAGAATATTTGTTCGGTGGGTTGGTATTCGATTTTCAATTTTGGGATTCGAATATTCGTTTTTTGTTTGGTTTTTTTTGTTTTTTTTTAATATATGTTTAAATCTGGCGAAATACAATACTCCGGTTTTAATAGGATGGGGCAGTTGAAGGAAGGTAACATCGTTATACTTAATAAATATATTTGCTTTAGCCAACTAAAGTGTTCCCTGCAGCTGGAGTATATTCTGTGTAGAGCCACACCTGCATGTGCTTTAATGGACAGAAGCGCCTGCACTTGTATTTTGGGTTAAGCTGCATTGCTTTCACTTTGTGGAAAATAGAATAATAGAAACTAAATGTATTAGTCTTTTTATTATAAATCTAAATAATTCTACTGCAAAATATAGTAGCTTGTTAAAACTCAAACCTGAGATTTTACCGGTAAGTCACATGTCCCAGTAAACTCACCCATACCTTAACATCATGCACAAGTTGCATGATTCAGTTCATCTGGAAGAGAAGGCAAGATGCCGAAGACCTCAGCTGTGTGGGAGCACTTTAGATTGAGCGAGGACAAGACAAAGGCAGTGTGCAAAATATGCGATTTGAAACTTGCCGATCACAACGGCACAACATGTTTGGAAAATCACCTGAGTTCCGTAAGTAATACTCCTAAACGTTATATAGCCTCGCATGTTGTTAGCATATACATCCGCCACGTTAATTAGTCATTTTACACGTGATAAAGATGTGCACTTAATTTGCTTAGAAAATGCTTGACCTGTGTGTTGTTTTTGTATCACTAATGTCCCTTCTCGGAGTATATAAGCCCTGCCCACATGAACCGCGCTGCTTTCGGCGCGCGCGGTTGTGTAGTTTATTAAGTTTATTAATAATAAATGTGTCACGTTTTCAATATCGCACAAAATGCGACACTGCACTCCCCGTGCACGTGTGAAGTCGATTGGATTAACGGTTCGTGACATAATCAAACAGCCCCCCCCCCCCGAATATTTGATCTTGATTGCTACCGAAGCTTTGAAGCTCAAAAAATGGTATTCGGACCACCTCTACTGCAAAGGCCTTCATGCCACTATACATTTGTTCTTTATTATTCTCTCTTCCTTACTTCCCTTCCTCCAGCTTCAAGATCCTTGGAGACAAATCAAGAGAAACCAAAATCAGGAGACCCTGGTGAGCAGAAAACTGTACTGTGTGTTTTGTTTATGGTTTTATTTTTTGTTTTGGTGACCTCAGAAGCTGCATTCCTGCCTCCTTGAGCTTGACAGCTTCATTCACTTCAGGTATCAACCTGCAGGTTCTCAGGCTTCTGCTGTGACAGGCACCAATGACCCTTTGTCCATGGTGTGTGGGTGGATGGGGGGGGGGATACCATTTCTTCAAAAAAGTTATTAGCATTCAGTTGATAAGTGACACTACTGATCATGCAGCTGCCCTAGAAACACTGTGTGCTTCTCCTGTACTTTGCTCAGGTTTGAAGAAAGCCTTCCTCATTTCAGTGCTGGAGTGGAAATCCTCAGCAGGTCTCTGCAAACACCCCCACCCCACCACCACCGCACACAGTTAATTTCCAAACAGCTTCTATGTATATAGAGGGTGATTAGATGTTTATGTAAATAATATTTGTTTCTGTAGGTATGAGGAGAGTTGGTTTCCACTCCATAAAAGAACTAAAGACTGTGCTCAGGCTGCAGAGGTAGGATCACTATTTCTCTGTTCTGCTCTGTTAGAGATGCAATAACATCATGTCTTTAGATGCTGTTGCTTGATTAAAGGTATAAATGGAAGCATCTTCTGGGATGGGAGGTATACCTGTGTGAATGGATGCTTGAATATCAGATGTGGATATTTTCAGCAAACAACTTTTTGTGGTAGCAGAAGATCCACAGAACTCTGTTATATACCACTGTTAGCTTTCCATAGACTACAGTAAAGTGATGGAGAAACTTTGTATGGCAAATGGGTGAACAGTGAGTTTGTTACTTGTGATTTGTTGTTGCAGGTTATATTTACACCAGCTGTCCTCTGTCCCATCTTACCTTCGCCCCTCTGTGTGTTTATTAGGCAGTAGATGGGGAAATAGTGATGCTCTCAGCACACTGGGAGAGGAGAAGAACAGTTCTGACACAACTACAGGAACAGCTGCAACGCTTTCCGACCTTTGTCAGTGAACTTGATGCCATCACTGCTAACATAGGTATGGAGTCTGTTTCATTCCTGTCTAATAAAGCCAGTCAACACCGCCACCACCAACAACAACAGATGGTGCCATAATGTTAAGATTTTTGTTTCAAAAAGCCTTTTTTTATAAAAATTTTCCCAGTGATACTTTTATTTCATGTTGCTTTATTTTATAATTTTACATTTTATGACTCATTTCATTTCCTAATTTCACTTTTCATGACATATTTTGTTTCATACAACAAAGCCAAAATAAGTCTGAATCACCCACCTGCTGCTGCTGTACATAAACACAGATGCAAAAACTAGCTTCTTTAGCTTTAAAGCCTTATTTTTAACTCAACAAGGCTGCCCATTTTACCTATCTAATCAGCCAGGTAAATGTGAATTAAGATTATTACTTAGCATCAAAGTGAAGGGCCAGGGCCAGTGTTTTCAGAGTTAGCTATCTCCTGTTGGCTTACACAACCACAGAGAGAAACTCTTTCATTTTGGAACATCTTCAGAATCAAAATGTGGCTGAAGTAACTGAATTAACCAGCTAACTGCTGGTTACTGCTGTTTAACACTGTCTCTTCACAATCATGCTAATAAACAAACCAGGCTTACTACCCTGCCTGGCTAGTTAGCCAATTCGGTAGTTAGCATATGCAGCCTTGTTAAGCTAAGTAAATAAATGGAGATGTTAGTTCTTGTGTGTTGCGTTGATAAAAAGCAGCAGCCTACAGTCATTTATTAGGGCCTGAGGACGAAAGTGCCAGGGCCGAATGGTCCCTGCAAGGAACATATTGTTTGTGTAGATGTGATGATGACCATCATCAAACGTACGCCTCGGGATCAGTGACAACCGCAGTCTTGTGACTGTGTTTGTTTATCAAGGGTAGATCACACAATAAAACTACAAATTAGCCTGTAAATGTCTTTTAATGTCTCTGGTAAAGATCTGATGATGTTGAGGTAGCAATGCTGCTAATTCTGGAACCAGGTAGTACAGTTAATAATTGTGGAACCAGGTAGTACTCTTACCAATTGTCGAACCTGGAATTTGCTGCTACGCCGTTTAAGGAAACCTAAAAAGCTTTGCAATTTAGCGTTGCAAAGGTCTTTAGAATGCACTACCCAAATTTGTAGTTTATCCAATTAATTGTTAATGAGTTTGTTAAAGTACTGCGCCTTTAAATAGTGAAAAATGGCCGAAAATAGCACTGTAAATTCAAAATGGCTGACTTCCTGTTGGGTTTCGAGTATGGCTCCAAGATGCTTTTCTTAAAGTCTAGAGATGATACATCTGTCTCCCAAATTTCATAACTCTAGGTCAAATTTAAAGGTGGGGCTTTCACTTTTAAACTGCTAGGGGGTGCTATCAAGCCATTTTGCCAGACTCATACATGAGACACAGATTATACCCCTTTTCCACCAAAATGAACCAGGTGCTGGTTCAGAGCCAGTGCTAGAGCCAGTTCGGAGTTGGTTCGAATGATGAGCATTCTAAGAACCCGTTTGTGTTTCCACTGGCTACAGAGCCAGCCCGGGGCCAGGTCTCATGTGACTGCTAGTGCGGCAGCGCCAAACACAAACACCGTCAACAATCGCGGACGTTGCGTTGCTATTTATGTTCGCCATAGTTTTGTACAGACGGAGATTACAAGCGAGAGTAAAGGTGCGTACAGAATATTTATTTTTAACAACAACATGTCAACTTTAGCCTCAGCATGTTGCTAGCCTCCTAGCATCAACTCCGCTGATAAATGATCACATTGCAGTTAAATAAAAATGTATTAAGCGTTGGTGTAAGAAACACAAGTGAAAACTGTTCGTCTTGTCAGTCACAGTAACCCTGTCCCCAGCCGCTGCAGTAAGCGGTTCTTCGTAAGCGGTGGGTAGAGGTGGGTAGAGTAGCCTAAAATTGTACTCAAGTAAGAGTAGCGTTACTTGAGTACAATTTTACTTAAGTAGAAGTAAAAAGTAGTCATTCAAAAATGACTCGAGTAAAAAAAGTATTTGGTGAAAAAAATACTCAATTTCTGAGTAACTGTCTGATCGTAATTTTTTCTTTAGAAAAAATGTAATCAAACAGACAAAAACACCATCTTGACTATTCATCATTTGTGATAGTTGGTAGCTAACGTTAATTCATTCATCCATACAAAACGTATTGTGGTCTACTTAGTTTATGGCACCATCTAATGAAATGTTTAACACTACAGGAGAAGCAATTTAGCAGCTGAAGCCTACAAGAACTGTAAATGTGTTTGATTCGTGTCTTGTTGTAAGTTTAGTGCAGTGTTATTTTTGTTAGAGACCGCCGGTTGTTGGTGATGTGGCGTTATTGCGTAATAGGACTTAGTATCGATTGGTCTCGTGGCTTGTTTCCGGGTCACGGGAGGCATGTCCTGCTGAATAAAATCAATGACAAAAAAGACGGGTATTTAAGTGGGTATGGCACCGCGGCAGCGGTCGTGGCATCCCTCATCGAGTGAAGACCGAAGAGAGTAAAGACCATCGACTCTATCTGCATGTGACTCCACCCAGCAGGGACTCAACCACAGGGCACTTGACTATTGCACTTTCTTGGACTAATTGTTTGCACTTATTTTTGATCCCTTATTGCTATTATATTTGTCTTGCATTTTCCTTCTGCTCTTACACAATGTGTTTTCTAATCCCAACTGTCATTTCAACACAACAAACTTCTGTTTCATGCCAAAGGCAACGCAATGTTCATAACCTGCATATTGTGCCACTGTCCAAAACTGCCCCTTTTACTTTCCCAAAAGGCTTGTGGAACTGCCAGTCTGCGG
>CM022486.1:31050287-31065755 GCA_011952105.1 Coreoperca whiteheadi | reverse complement strand
CTAAAACCTTTGCTGCTCTCCTTTCTCCGCCTGCTCCCCCACTTTATCGGATTTAACAGCTGACAACTTTGCGTCTTTCTTTGTCAAGAAAACAACCGCCATTAGCAGTCAATTCTCTGCGGCGCCACCTGTCGACCTCGCATGCATCCCAGATACGTGTCTGCTCCCCTCTTTCTCTCGTCTATCTGAAGCTGACGTTTCCAACGTCATTCATTCTAACCACCCTACCACCTGCCCGCTGGATCCCATCCCCACCCATCTCCTTCAGGCCATCTCTCTGTCTGTTGTCCCTGCTTTGACCCAAATCATCAACTCCTCCCTCACCACTGGGTCGTTCCCCACAGCTTTCAAAGAAGCCCGCATCACACCGTTACTGAAGAAAGCCACTCTCAATCCGACACTATTAGAAAGCTACAGACCAGTTTCCCTCCTTCCCTTCATTGCCAAAGCTCTGGAACGAGTTGTTTTCAACCAGCTCTCCTGCTTTCTCACACAGAACAATCTCCTGGACTGCAACCAGTCTGGTTTCAAGTGCAGCCATTCCACGGAGACCGCGCTGCTCTCAGTTGTCGAAGCCCTGAGACTGGCAAAGGCGACATCCAAGTCATCCATACTTATCTTACTGGACCTGTCTGCGGCCTTTGACACAGTTAATCACCACGTCCTCCTGTCCTCTCTCAGTGCTATGGGTGTGTCTGGAATCGCGTTGCGATGGTTCAAATTGTATCTCTTGGTTCGGTCATTCAGAGTATCCTGGAGAGACGAGGTCTCAGAGTCCCAACATCTCAATACAGGTGTGCCGCAAGGCTCGGTGCTTGGTCCCCTACTCTTCTCCATCTACATGACATCCCTCGGCTCGGTCATTCAGAAGCATGGCTTTTCCTATCATTGCTATGTGGATGAAACGCAGCTCCACTTGTTGTTTCAACCTGACGATTCAACTGTTTCTGCTCGCATCTCGGCATGCCTGACGAAAGACCATCACCTGCAGCTGAACCTGGACAAAACAGAACTACTTGTGATCCCGACCAACCCAAAGATTCACCACGACCTCTCCATTCAACTAGGCTCAACGACCGTTACTCCGTCCAGCACAGTCAGAAACTTGGGGGTGGTAATTGATGATCAACTAAACTTCAAAAGCCATGTCGCCAGCACCACCCGTTCTTGCAGATTCATCCTCTACGACATCAGGAAAATCAGACCTTTCCTATCGGAGCAGTCTACACAAGTCCTAGTCCAGGCTCTTGTCCTGTCCAAACTAGACTATTGCAATGCACTGCTGGCTGGACTCCCTACTTGCACAACGAAACCTCTGCAGATGATCCAGAACGCGGCTGCAAGAGTGGTCTTCAATGAACCGAAGAGAGCGAACGGAACCCCTCTCTTCATTACACTGGCTCCCTGTTGTCACCCGCATCAAGTACAAAGCGATGCTCTTGGCTTTCAAGACCACTACTGGTTCTGCACCAACATATCTTTGCTTGTTCATACAGACCTATGCTCCTGCCAGGTCCCTGCGCTCTGCAAACGAACGACATCTGGTGGTACCATGCCAAAAAGGAATAAAATTACTCTCGCGCACCTTCTCTGGATCCGTTCCACATTGGTGGAATGATCTGCCTGCTTCTACAAGATCAGCAGATTCTGTAGCCACCTTTAAAAAGCACTTGAAAACGCATCTCTTCCATCAACACCTAACTGACAATCACTAACTACTTCTTCCTTTCTACCTCTGCTCAAAGAAAATAAATAGATTAAAAAAAACCTTCCTATCCTTAGCTTTGTATACTGTGCTAGGCTTTAATCAGACTCGTTTTTTGATGCACTTATGCTTTTTGTTACCTTGTGTTGTTATATTGCTTCCATTGTCTTCCTCAAAGGTAAGTCGTTTTGGATAAAAGCGTCTGCTAAATGACTAAATGTAAAAGGGTCTTTTTTTTTTTTTTTTTTTTTTTTTTTGTGAATTAACAAGACTAAGACTAACATTCGCCTAACCACAGCAAAAAATACATTTTACTAAAACTTACATGTTTCCTCAGGTTTGACGTTGACTTTTTGTATGCCAACAAGTGCGTTTGTTTTGGGAGACACAGATGACAGCGAATAAAAACAGTTGTGTTGCAATGTGTTTAAACGAAACATGCCTTTTATTTGCAGCCAGGGGTGTACTTTTCAGTTAAAACATTTGAGACAGTTGCCTCTGCCATTTTTCATGTATTTTCCTTCCCTGAGAGTTTGTGAGGCTAAGTTTGTGAGACAGTTTGTGTGTGGTCAAGTAACTGCATTGCTGTGTCTGATTGGTGAAACATTTACGTGATAATTGTTGCTACATATGATAGGTGAAACGGAGACATGTGATAGATGTACTGATGGCATCTCTCTAGCAAAAATAAAGCATAGAATATGTAGAATAAATGTAAAAAATGTTTAAAAAGTAAGAGTTGAGTGTAGCAGAGTAGCGTTTCTTCTTCACAAATCTACTCAAGCACAAGTAAAAAGTATGGTGTATTAAAACTACTCTTAGAAGTACTTTTTTCCCCAAAAAGTTACTTGAGTAAGTGTAATGGAGTAAATGTAAATCGTTACTACCCACCTCTGCGTTTAAATATGGGGATAACGGTGCACATTTTCAGACAGTTTCTCCTGGAAGACCCTCTTAGTATGGCACTTGGTTGTTCATGTGAAAAGTGACAGAAATAGTTGAGTGAAGAATGAAAAAGGAGAGCTAGAGAGAGAAGTTCAAACCTCCTCCTTTCTCACCTCAGCACAACTAGGCATTCACGGTGTGAGGTGCTTGTAAATTGTTGGATTGTCTGTTTCGGAAAGTTACAGAAATTAAATAATACTGACCGTGGACATTTTTCTTTCATGTTCTGTCAAAGGTCATCATCCAAAAATAGTTAAATACATTTCTACGAATAATTATGTATTGCACATATTTTCTAAGTGATTGTTGAATGTGCATTTGTGTGTCTCTCCAGCTCATTTGGAAGGCGACTTTGAGGAGATGGAATGCAGACTGGCATACCTGGAGACTCTGTGTTGTCAGTGTGAACAGCAGACACTCAAAAAACATCATATCAACCAACTCCAAGTCTATAAGAAAAGAAGAGGTATGAGATGCTTATTATTCACTAACAGTGTCCTATTAGGGGGAATTTTTTGTATTTCAATTAATCATTTTTAAATGTGAGATAGTACAATAGATGCTTGAGTAGAGCTTTTTATTGATTCTCAATGCTTTCTGACTATCAATTGTACCACTGTGTATTTACACTCATTGTCAAAAATTGTCAGATACTTAAAGTTGGTTTTACTTGCTTGGTCAGAATTTTGTTCCTTATTCAAGTCATAATTTAGTATAAAGTAACGACAGTGAAAAAAATTCAGTTTCCCTTTGAGGGTTTAATAAAGTATGCCTTCTTGAAATCTGTGTGTCAACCTCCTGTGTCAGTGGAGTGGGTTTGGTAAAGAGCTTCCTGACAGGAAGCAGCAGGTGAGGGGCTGGGGAAATCCAGATAATCAGCACTGGTGCCCCCCAGGCATGTGTGCTTTTCCAGCACAGTCTGCATTGGTAAAATCTAATTCAATTAGATTTTATTTATAAAACAACAAATTCCACCATGAGAAAGCACTTGGCGACAGTAGCGAGAACATTTTTGTCACATTGTGAGATCCCGGTAAACCCCTGTTTAAAGGGTCTGGTCCTTAGGCTCCCAGAGTATTACCCTAAAGAATTGACTAAGGACGGTTTAAGCTGGTGGCAAGGAGACACACCTAGCTTATAACTGCCTACTTCCAAGTGTCTACCCTGCTTCCTCTGATATAGCAACTGATCGAATAGCCCATTTGCATCCGTAACCAATACCAGCTGCTGTCCTTTAATTATTCTGGGCTCTTGTTATGGTGCTAGGATTGGTTTTAGTGGCTTGGATGTGAGCCCCAAGGGACTGCTAATTTCATTGGTTAGAGTAACCTGTAAAAACCTCTTAAGATGTTATGCAAACAAACAACCTAACTTTTTGCCACCATCAATGAACTCAAATCAAATGTCCACAATTTAGACTTTAACTATAGGTCCATTATTTATTGCAATAAGCTTTAGCAAGGGCAGTAGTAAAACAGCTCAATTCAAATGTCAATCTTCAAACAAATCATTTAAAAAAAAAATAAAAATAATAAATCATACACAGTTCCACAGTTTATGGAAGATAGAGAGAAAGCAGAGTCTCTCATGCCATCCCCAGCGATCCCACTCTCCCTGTTGTCAGACCAAGTCTCTGAACAACTTTCCACAGCTCCTTCCAAAGCTCCCAAAATATTCTTTGTGAATCACGGATGAGAAATTGAACTTTAGTCCAAATTTGTGATTCTCTGTCACTGGAGTCCATCCATCTTCTGCTTATCTGTGGCTGGGTCGCGGGGGCAGCAGTCTAAGCAGAGATGCCCAGACTTTCCTCTCCCTTGACACTTCATTCAGCTTTTCCGGGGGAATGCCGAGGCGTTCCCAGGCCAGCCGAGAGACAAAATCCCTCCAGCGTGTCCTAGGTCTTCCCCGGGGCCTCCCCCGGTTGGACATGCCTGGAACACCTCCCTAGGGAGGCGTCCAGGAGGCATCTGAGACAGATGCCCATAGCCACCTCAGCTGGCTCCTCTCGATGTGGAGGAGCAGCATCTCTACTCTGAGCTCTTCCCGAGTGACCGAGCTCCTCACCCTATCTCTACGTGATCGCCAAGCCACCCTAAGGAGGAAACTCATTTCGGTAACCTGTATCCGGGATTTTGTCCTTTCAATCATGACCCAAAACTCATAACCATAGGTGAGTCGGAACGTAGATCAACCGTTAAATAGAGAGCCTTGCAGCTCAGCTCTTTCTTCACCACAACGGAATGGTATATCGACCACATCACTGCGGAGGACACACTGTTCTGCCTTTTTCTTTTAGTCATTTAGCAGACGCTTTTATCCAAAGCAACTTACACATGAGAATTTTGGGGTTCAGTATCTTGCTCAAGGATACTTCGACGCATGGCTGGTGGATCGAACCGCCGACCTTCCGATTGGCAGGCGACCGCTCTGCCACCAAGCCACAGCCGATGATTCTCATCCCATCCCATTCACACTCCGCTTCAAACCGTCCCAGTGCACGCTGAAGGTCCTGGTTTGACGAAGCCAACAGACAGCATCATCTTTGGACTCCCTTCAGTCCCTTACTGCACCTAGAAATCCTGTCCATGAAAATAATGAGCAGGACCGGTGACAAAGGACAGCCCTTCCAGAGTCCAACATCCACCTTGAGCTTGGGGAAGGCACTATATGAATACCATGGGTGGTTGTGGCTTGGTGGCAAAGCGGTCACCTGCCAATCGGAAGGTCGGCAGTTCAATCCCCAGCCATGTGTTGAAGTTTTCTTGAGCATGATACTGAACCCCAAAATGCTTCCGAAGCTGCGCCTTCCGTTTGTGTATGTTCTCATATGCAAGTCTGCTAACTGACTAAATGTAAAACTTTGTTGGAATTGGGTCTAAGAGACAGGTTGAAGCCTTAGATGAAGAAATCGTGAAAGTTAGTTGAAGAAGGTTGATAGACAACCAGTCTGAGGGCTACAGAAATTCATGGCTGTGACTCTGTTAGTCTGACTACAGTGCTGAAAAGAAACCTGGGTTGTTTTTATTTTTCTATATTAATGATGAGGAATAATAATAATAAGCTTTATTTATATCGTTCTTTTCACAGACAGCAGTCACAAAGTGCTTCACAATAAAAGGCAGTAAAAAATAGACAAATAAAATACATATTACAGTAAAGTACAGTCAGTCATGACCGCCTTAAGCCTATTGGGGCTGGAATGCTTGTCTACAAAAGTGAGTCTTCAGTTGTTTTTTGAAAGTGTCTACAGAGTCCAGTGAGCGCAGGGAAAGAGGGAGCTCATTCCAGAGTCTGGGCGCAACTGCTTTAAAAGATCTGTCTCCTTGTGTTTTGAAATAGGTGCGAGGGACCATCACAAAGTTCTGACCAGACGACCTTAGGCTACAGGCAGAAGTGTAGGGTTTAATAAGGTTGATGATATAAGCGGGAGACTGCCCATACTATTCTGAAGTATATCCTGTATGCAACAGATAGCCAATGAAGAGACTTGGGTGTGATGTGGGCTCTCCTGTTGGTACGGGTCAGGATCCTCGCAGCAGAATTTTGGACGAGTTGCAAGCGGGACAAGTCTTTCTTGTTCAGAGATGTGAAAAGAATGCAGTAGTCTAATTGCGAGGAGGCAAAAGTATGGATGATCATCTCTAACTCATTCTTGGATAGCATAGGTCGAGTTTGGCTAGATTACGCAGTTGAAAAAATCAGTTCCTAATTGTTTAGTAGTCTGCTCTGGCATTTCTGGTGGCCTACCTATATGTTTTAAGACTATCTTCCTAGACTAAAGAAAATGTAGATAGAAACTATGACCACTCAGATAAAAACTCAGAATATGGACCAGGAGCACAGTACACTATAACAATAGGCTGTTGTGTTTTCCAGGTTGGGTGTGAAAGACTAAGAACAAGGCTTTTGAATGAGTTTTATAATTTAGTTTAGAATTGATTATTAGGCCTGAGTGGTAGATGGCTGCAACTCCACCTCCTCGGCTGGTGCCTCAAGGAATGTGAGCATTAATATGACTAGGCAAAGTGGATTCATTTGGCAACATATTCTTCATCACCCAGACAGGTTTCAGTAAGACAAAATAAGTCAATAATATGATATTAAATTTTTCACTAGTACAGTTTTGGATGATTGAGATCTAAGGTTTAGAGTCCACATTTAATTATCCTATTTTGTTGTGCTATTTCAGTGGTGGTAGTTTTGTTTAGGTTTTTATGTATAACTTTTGTTAACTTTTGATTTTATTCATTTAAGTGGTGGGAGGCAGACACCGTCACTATGGAGTTTTGGGTGGGTAACTGCTCTGGAAGCGCAAAGAAGCATGAAGGGCTCCAACTCTGACTCCTGGTCTCAACTCTGGGTTTTCATAGTTTAGGTCCAATAGTAAACTCGGCCAGATTTCCAGATATGAGACGTGATCCATTCAAAGTGGAATGATTGTCATCTCTCTTAATTAGACCAGGTCTTCCCCAGAACGTCCGCCAATTATCCACAAAGCCCACATCATTTGGACACCACTGTGACAGCTGCGGATTGAAGGCATGCAGCTAAACATGTAACTGGTCAGATTTGGCAGGAGCCCAGAAAAAACTATGGAGTCTGATGTGGTCTTTGCATATGTACACACCGACTCAATATTAGTTTTAGTGACCTCCGATTGGCGTAATCAGGTTTCTTTACCGAGGGAGAGAGAGAAGCCATTGCTAGCTGCTAAGCTAATGAACAGTAGCTCCATCCATCCATCCATCCATCCATTTTCTACCGCTTATCTGGGGCCGGGTCGCGGGGGCAGCAGTCTAAGCAGAGACACCCAGACTTCCCTCTCGCCAGACACTTCCTCCAGCTCTTCTCTTGCGGAAGCAGAGGGTAAGGGCTCGGTTGTGGACTTGTCGATCTCCCGGGCTGAGGTCACTGAGGTAGTTGAGAAGCTCCTCAGTGGCAAGGCACCGGGGGTGGATGAGATCCGCCCTGAGTACCTCAAGTCTCTGGATGTTGTGGGGCTTTCTTGGTTGACACGCCTCTGCAACATCGCGTGGCGGCTGGGGACAGTGCCTCTGGACTGGCAGACTGGGGTGGTGGTCCCTCTGTTTAAAAAGGGGGACCAGAGGGTGTGTTCCAACTACAGGGGGATCACACTCCTCAGCCTCCCCGGAAAAGTCTATGCCAGGGTACTGGAGAGGAGAATTCGGGCCGATAGTCGAACCTCGGATTCAGGAGGAACAATGCAGTTTTCGTCCCGGTCGTGGAACACTGGACCATCTCTATACCCTCGCCAGGTTGCTGGAGGTTTCATGGGAGTTTGCCCAACCAGTCCACATGTGAACAGTAGCTAGCAAAACTAAACCGCGTGTAAACTGTGAGATCAGCGAGATAGTCGCTAAAAGAGAGAGCTGAGTGTTTAGGCAGAACCAGCATACATTTAAATGTAAAGCAGATTGTTAGTGACTGTAATGAAGAATCGAAAAAAGTCAACTGTGATGAGCTAGAGCAGCACAAATATGCTACCAGTAACACACAAACACCGGTGCTCGGAAATGACATAATGTACCTACCGCAGCACGTCTGCAGTTTTGGACTGCGGAAAAGACTGTTCTAGTCTCATTCAGGACTTACACACCTCCTTAGTCAGACTTAGTTGCAACTTTACAACATTTACATTACATCTTTACATTTTTGCTATTACAGAGAGAGTAAAGTACTGAAAAAGTTGCTGTTGGGTACTGGCACTAAATTCCAGGTACCAGTGCTGGTATTGGTTCAAATGTGAAAGGAACTCCCACATATAGCACTGCATACACACAAGATAAATATACCAAATTTGACTTACAGCCTCTCCACTTCTGTCAGTGATACTGCACCATAGGCTGTATATAAAGATGAACAATACATCTCCACTCCCTTCCACTGTATACAATTGAAGCCATAATATCCCGAATACTGTAGATCTGGTTGGTCTGTAGCTGCCATCTTGCGGTTTTGATGTCATTTGCAACCAGAGTCTTGGTAGTAGTGATCAGAGTTCAAGCCACTGTATGGAGGTCCCGCCCATACACCCGGCCAACTGAATTGCAAGCTGGCCTCAGCTGTCAGTCATGACATGAAACCACCTTTTTTATAGCATGAAGTAACCAATGTAAACCAAACTTATCTGAAAAACGGACCCTTGAACAACCTAAACTGACCGAAACCATCTTTGGGGAAAATGTATTTTACGTATACTTGAGTTTTTAGCTTGGCACAGTCCCATCCTGCCCCCGCCTCCCAATAAGGAGATCGTGGGTTCGAATCCCGGACCAGACCACGATCTCTCTGGGTGGAGTCTGCATGTCCTCCCTGTGTTACCGTGGGTTTTCTCCGGGTTCTCCGGCTTTCTCCCACCGTCCAAAGACATGCATGTTTAGGTTAATTGGTGACTCTAAATTGTCCCTAGTGGATGAATGAGAGAGTGAATGGTTGTTTGTCTGTCTGTCTCTGTGTTAGCCCTGCGACGAGTTGGCCACTGTCCAGGGTGTACCCCGCCTAAGACCCAAAGCCACTGGGATAGGCTCCAGTTACCCGCGACCCCCAACGGGATCAAGCGGTAGAAATGACTGACAGTCTCATCCATCCACTGTGTTTAGTCAGAGAAATAGAATGATATAAGACAAGTTAACATTTGACTGATGTTTGTTTTAATCGGAATTTATCTGATGTTTGTCTTGGAACAGGAGGGAGGTGGAGGCCCTGAAAGGTGAGCTGCTGTACTGTCATCAGGCATCACTGGTGTGAAACACACATTTATGATTACTGCACAATACTGAGTACTGTACGACCTTATTACAATGCTTTGAACAAGTTTTTGGCTCGTTACATGGCATGGGATATATAGACAAAATATAGCATTAGACAAAAGGAAGCTAAGTAAACATATTGCATTTGTTTTTAAAATAATTTATTTTAGGAACAAGGTATCCACCATCCACACCACCTGTGTGAAAAATGTTCCCCTGTAGTTATTATCAATAAAATTAGGCTGACTGGTTGATGAAGTATGTTGGTGTAATTCCATTGCCATGTCCTGTGCCTTTGACAAGTTGGTGATACTGTAATATTAATTGACACCTTATTGTTCTGAATGATGGTAAACCTGTTGATCATGTAAAATGCCAGCAGCAGACACACGGATACTGCTTTTAATGGTATAGTGTGAAACACTATGGCGATTAGAGGGTATTCTAAAAATGATGTGTCTTTTGTTTGTAGTGGAACTGAATTCTGAGCATGCTCAGAAAGTGGCAGAGCTGGAGCAGGCCATGCAACAGAAACTGAGAGAACGACAGAAAGTATATGAAGAAGCCTTTAACCAAGACATGAAGCAATATCTGTCCACCGGATGCCTACAGCACAGAGGTAAGTCACTATTATTTATAGAATTTAAGCTTTACTTGCTCAGGTAAACTTGAGCTCAATGAAAACACATTAGTACATGTACATCATTAAAATTAAGCAGTCCAATTTTAGCCAAGTACACTATTAAACTATTCTATGCCCAGTTGCGTTACCAAAAGAGGTTGCTTTGGGACGTTGCTGCACTTTGCCACTTTCCAGCAAGCAGCTGTCTGCATTAGATAAAAAAAGGATAATTAAATTACTTTAGGTGATTAATAATTCCTAATCATAATCTCCTTTGACTCTTCAGAACTTCTCTGGTGCCACAGTTTATTTAATTGGTAACTATTCAAGATTGTCCACATAGTGTGTTTACACAAGCTAATACCGCTAACCAAAACACTTATTCACAGCATCCTCTGTGTCCAGTTGTTATTCATTCCTTTATTAGCCTAATTATTCATTGCTTCATCCATGGTTGCATTTTCCTTTGTGTCTAGTAGTTTAGTTGTTTGTCTAATAGTTATTGTTCTGTGTCCTGCAAAACGTGGTTAATGTGTGTCACTAGAACTCTGTAGTAGCTTCATATCACGGCTTAATGGATTATTATTTAAATTGATTATTAATTAGTTTATGAATTAATTAATTTCACTATGAACGCTAATTTTATTCTGATAGCCGGAAGTGAGTGTAAACCCGCTGGTTCCTCTTACCAAAATTAAGATCATTCAATATGATAAGTTTAATGCATTTAAATCTTTAACCTGCTACAAAAAGTTGCTCTTTAAGGACATGTATCCTTCTGTTCAACTTTTCTTTAAATATTGTGCTTTTATTTCCAACAATTTATTACAATAAAAATTAAAACCTTTGACAATATTACAGTTTAGCTTCCAGCTTTTCTAGCAATGTAGTTATGCTCTTAGCTTCTTTAGGTAATGCAGTTCAGCTTCCAATCTTGGCAATTCATTTCACATTTCTGCATTTTTAGCGGTCCTTTGTCATTTTTTTCCTACTTTTTTCAGTCAACTTCTGAATACTTTCAGCTAAAGAAAAATTTGAAACCTATGCTCTTTAAGGACATTTATGTTTCTATTCAACTTTTCCAAGTCTACCAGTTTTACATTTCAGTTTCCAGGTTTTTGAGCAGTGTTTATTACAGCTGTCAGCATTCACACGCATTTTCTGCAGGAAATGCAATTTTCGAGTTTGTCACTATTATCTTATTCACCATGGTTAAAAATCACCAGAAGTCTTGTACTTAATACACATTTCTATTGATGTAGTCAATACTAGGAAGAATGAGTCCAATATCTGAGCATCTGATCATATTAATGTCTAATTCAACATGCCATTAACGTCTTCTTAGTGTTTTTTGATTGGGGTCATAAAATCATCATAGTCTCATAATGCTGACAACTGGACTGGTATTGTGTATTAGACCATGATGAATTGTGAAATACACTTAGCACTAGTGGGGGAGTCTGCATGTCCTCCCTGTGTTACCGTGGATTCTCTCCGGGTGCTCCGGCTTCCTCCCATCGTCCAAAGACATGCATGTAGGTTAATTGATAACTCTAAAATTGCCCCAAGTGGATGAATGTGTGAGTGAATTGTTGTCTGTCTATGTGTCAGCCCTGCAACGAGTTGGCCAATGTCCAGGGTGTACCCCGCCTAAGGCCCAAAGTCACTTGGATAGGCTCCAGTCACCCGCGACCCCTAACGGGAACGCGCGGTAGGAAAAAATGACTGACTAAGCACTAAAAACTACACAGTTATTAGGATATGAGGTGTACATCTAATATTTGTTAAGTATACTGCTTGTTGGTATTTTTCAGATGTGGTACAACCTGGTGGTGTGTGAATGTATTTTTCTAGTGCCCAGAGTGAAGGCAGCAGCCATGTTTGTCATTTGCTTGCTATAGCTTTTAAGTGTTCTGAGGAAAACTAAACAAGACCATTAACCTAAAGAAAAGTTAATTGTTTATTAAGCCTAAGTGTGTGTGTGTGTGTGTGTGTGTGTGTGTGTGTGTTTGTAGAGCCAACGGCAACTGACCTGTGTGTTCTGGATCAGATGACAATAACTAACATTTCAGACCAGGAGGCTTTGGATGACTTCCTCAACTCTACTGGTGATGACATCAGTACTGTATCATCACTGACCTCAGGTAACCCCAACTCAGTTACTCTACACCCTGAAGAAAATTCAAGGCATACAGTAGCAGCTTCATTTGTATGTTGCCAAAGTTTTTAAAGTTGCATCAATAATTTTTGGCCACATTCGGGCAGCCATCACCATTTTGCTAGCTTATGAAGTCTTTATGGCTAATGTTTGTATTCACACCTCGTAGACATTGAGCAACATTAGCGTGTATTTGTTTTTGTGTTACTGACCGCCTAGCGTAAGTGTCAGCTGTTTTGTTTTGGTCTCTAGCTTTTTTAGGTACTAGATGTTTGTCTGTGTAGTCACTCGGTAACTTTGTCAGTTTACTATACAAAACTTCTCTCCAGATGAGAAGTAAATCATGGGAGGATCAATTAGTGCAATGAAAAACAGCAGGTAAATGGTTCTGCAATCATTACTTGGCTCAGGAGGGAAAAAATTACATATATGCTCTCTGGACAAGACTGAAAATCAGTGATCATAAAGTAAAATATTAAAATCACCCCACCTCCCAGGGAGAAATGAATTTGCCTATAGCTGATCTATTTCCCATGTGAATGCCCTAAACAAAACTCAGGGCGGGTGTGGCTTGGTGGCAGAGCGGTCGTCTACCAATCAGAAGGTCGGCGGTCCCGGCTTCCCCCAGCCATGTGTCGAAGTATTCTTGAGCAAGATACTGAACCACACAATGCTCCTGAAGCTGCGCCTTCGGTGTGTGAATGTGTGTGAATGATTAGTTTAATTTGTACTGATGAGCAGTTAGCTCCTGCCATCAGTGTATGAATGTGTGTGAATGGGTAAATGTGATATGTAATGTGAAAGCGGTTTGAGTAATCGGACGACTAGAAAGGCGCTATACAAGAACAGTCCAGTTACATTTACATATCACAGGTTGAATTCCTAAATGATATTAGTATCTAAAGCCGCAGGGCTCACAATTGGTCTCCATTTCCCAGGCGCTTGAAACACCACCAGACATCGTTCTAATTGCCACCATGCGTTTAAACCAGGTATGACGCCAACAGGTTATTTAACACTTGGTGGCGTTTAATAATGATTAATCACCCAATCAAAGGGCAGACCACATTAATCAAGCATTGAGCTCCTTTGCTGTTTATTTTTTGTTTGTTGTTACTGTAACATTCCTGAAGGTGGCAGTAGAGCCTATTTAAACGCCACTAGGAGGCAGGTGTCCTCAGCCAACCTTACTGTCTTTCAGAGGCTGTAGTGGACTCCGTTTTAAAGCTAGAGCAAAGATACTGGTATCATATGAAACTAGATGACCTAAGGCATTCATTGGTGACTAGCCTGTCTGTGAGCTTGAAAGGGGCTAAATAATGCTCCAAAGTTAGGCTACATTTTGGCGAGAGAAAAACTGGCATGGCCATTTTCAAAGGCGTCCCTTGACATCTCACCTCAAGATATCTGAATGAAAATTGGTCCTATGGCTACCCATGAGTCTCCCCTTAGAAACATGTATTTGCTAATGCCAAAAAAAAAGCCATTTATAGTAGCCTATAAATGTGTTATTTTTCCACCTATTCTAGATTTGAATATTTATGCATATTGCATACTGGAACATAATTCCTATAATAGTGGAGATTATATGTTCATATTTCAGATTTGTGCAGTATCATGGGGCAGCTGCAGAATCTATTTAGAAAGTGAGTTTTTCAGGCTTTGTATAGTTTGAATGTAAGTTTACTTTATTAAGATCATATCACTATCCCATCGCAATGTATAGACTGCAATGTTAGCCAACACAGTATGATTATTACGAGTATGATTTTCATGCTGCGGTAGGAGCAAGCCGTGCTGATCGATCTATCCATCTTACTGAACTGACTGGTTGTGTGTGAAAGAAGCATTAAGGGTTAGAATTAGGGCCCTATTTCAGAGAGCAGGTTTAACAAATTCTGAGCCTAACCCTGAACTCTCAGTTGATGACATCTGAGATGGGAAACTCCGTCAACGCAGTGAATGGTGGGGGGCCATCATCAATGGAGCTCCGATAATGCGATTCTCCATGGCATCAGGTAAATAAAATGCAGAGCCTCCATTTTAATCCAGTGTACAAAGAAATATTGGTCGCATTTAATAAGCCGTACTTTGTATCAAATTAGGCTTATTAGTGTACCGGAAAATAAAGTGCGACCAAGATATTAATGCATGTATATGCAGACTGTGCACATTTACCTTTTTGCAAAAGAGGTAGTCCACACTCTGACTACCTCTTTTGCAAAAAGGTAAAGTGTCAATAAGTTAACACAATAAAGTTTTATTCAGTGTTGTCAATGAATTCATCGTTTACAGACTTAGATTTGCTTAATGGCTAAAGTGGTGGAATTTTAAATTGTCACTTCTTCTTCTTCTTTTCCTTTTGGCTGCTCCCTTTCATGGGTCGCCACAGCGAATCATGCGCCTCCATCTAACCCTGTTCGCTGCATCCTCTTTACTCACACCAATTAACTTCTTGTCCTCTCTCACTACATCCATAAATCTCCTCTTTGGTCTTCCTCTAGACCTCCTGCCTGGCAGCTCCAACCTCAGCATCCTTCTACCAATATATTCACAGTCTCTCCTCTGAACATGTCCAAAGCACCTCAATCTGGCCTCTCTGGCTTTATCTCCAAAACATCTAACATGAGCTGTCCCTCTGATGTACTCGTTCCTGATCCTGTCCATCCTCGTCACTCCCAAAGAGAACCTCAACATCTTAAGCTCTGGCACCTCCAGCTCTGCCTCTTGTCTTTTCTTCAGTGCCACTGTCTCTAAGCTGTACAACATCGCTGGTCTCACCACCGTCTTGAACACCTTTCCTTTCATTCTTGCTGATACTCTTTTATCACACAACACACCTGACACTTTTCTCCACCCGTTCCAACCTGCTTGCACTCGCCTCTTCACCTCTTTTCCACAGTCTCCATTGCTCTGGACCGTTGACCTTAAGTACTTAAAGTCCTGCACCTTCTTCACCTCTGCTCCCTGTAACCTCACCGTTCCACCTGGGTCCCTCTCATTGACACACATGTATTCTGTCTTACTGCGGCTAAGCTTCATTCCTCTGTTTTCAAGAGCATACCTCCATCTCTCTAGATTCTCCTCCACCTGCTCCCTGCTCTCACTACAAAGCACAATGTCATCTGCAAACATCATGGAGAGTCTTGTCTAACCTCATCCGTCAGCCTGTCCATCACCAGAGCAAACAAGAAGGGGCTCAGAGCCGATCCTTGATGCAGACCCACCTCCACCTTGAACTCCTCTGTCGCACCTACAGCACACC
>CM022486.1:31040244-31050262 GCA_011952105.1 Coreoperca whiteheadi | reverse complement strand
GAGTCCCCTCCTACCTGTCTCCCTGATCACATTAGCTGTAGTGGTCCAGTCATCTGGGAGCACTTCCTGACCACCCAGAGTCTTGCTCAGCTCCTCCCTGAAAACTACACGACATTCTTCATTTTTCAACTTCCACCACTTCATCCTCTGCTCTGCCTTTGTCCTCTTCATCTTCCTCACCACCAGAGTCATTTTACATAATAGCATCCTGTGTTGTCTGGCTACACTCTCCCCTACCACTACTTTACAGTCACTGGTGTCTTTCAGATTAGAACGTCTACACAAGATAACACTGTTAAAACATGTTAAGAATATACAAAGCTTAAAGGTTTTCTTCAACAAATCGAGTTTCTGTGTCTCCTCCCTCTCTTATACAGCCAGTCTCTTCCTCATCGATTCAGTCTGTATCAAAGCGAATTAATTAGCGGAGGTTTACTGTCAGAATCTAAATCCTGGTTGGATATTAGTTTATTATTCAGGACTATCTAAAGTTACTGCTTTTATGCACTGTTAGTCATTTGAAAATGGCCATGCCAGTTTTTCCCTCGCCAAACTTTGGCCTGGCTTTGGAGCGTTATTTAGCCCCTTTCAAGCTCTAACCGAAAGGCCTGTTACCAATGGATGCCATAGGTCATCTAGTATCATATGATACCAGTATCTTCGCTCTAGCTTTAAAACTGAGCCCGCTACAGCCTCTGAAATACAGTAATGTCGTCCAAGGACACTGGCATCCTAGCGGAGTTTAAATGGGTCAGGAATGTTACAGTAACAACAAACAAAAAACAATCAGCAAAGCTTGATTAGTGTGGTCTGCCCTTCTTCTTTACTGATTGGTTTATTACATCAAATTTATTGGCTGTGAAATCCACATCATTATAAAACACTACCAGGCGTTTATTAAATGTCACACCTGGTTTAAACTCCTGGTGGCGTTTCCAGGTCATACTAGTCCACTGAGAATTAAGTTTTTATTACACAGAGTTGTCTTTTCTAACAGGTCCAGACGTCGAGTCCTACTCTTCTGAATCTTTGAGAAGTCAAATGAACCAATCCTCTCCCACTGAGAGGTCCAACCAGGACACCGTATGGGAGCAAGAAGAGGAAGTGGCCAGTGAGGCGAGTGATGAGCCTCTGGTTCAGTCAGACGAAGAGGACGTTCAACCAGATATGTCATTTGTTGGCCTGCAGGATGTTGGCACTATGAAGGGCTCTGATGAGAGTGATCCTGCAGGGGACCTGCCCTCATGATAACCTAGAACCGCGCCCTTGAATGTCCTTGAATACAAGCTATTGTTACCCCTCAAAAACATCCCACTGGTGCCCTCTGTTTTGACTTGACACAGCTTCTATCTCCACTCAACATGAGCCAGCACTTTAATGCTTCTTTCTTCTGAAGTCTGAGGTCAAAAACTGCTTTTTCGAATTTGATATGAAAGCATGCCTTTAACACAAATGCTGAATTTTCATATGGTAGGGATACCTGTAAAAGTGTTATCAGATTCAATAATGCTAACTAATTGAGACATTGTTGATTCACTATTTACCCAAATGTAATTGATTAGTTCATGGTCATTGGTAGAAAACCTCCATGCAGAGGGACAAATCAAAGCTAAATAAAGCTTGACATGTATCATTTGGTATAAGCATCTTATTCTAGCTGGGAATATGACAGTTGCCACAGTGTCAAAAAGTTATTTTATCTGGCTGTATAACACCACTATATTCAACAAGCTACAGTAACTATCTATGTGTAATAGTTTCTGTATATAGGAAGATACCTTACTTAAATGCTGACTGTTAGTCCTTAAGATTTATTATACATTGCATTTCCATTGTGCTTACCAATATGCAAAAAGCAGTTTGTGCAACTATAATACTCTCTGGGAAACAGATCCCATGATTGATCCATACTGTAGCTGGAACAACTGGTGCCACTGTCCACCATTTTCAGTGGAGAGTCTGAATGTATTGGTCAACCTTAAACCAAAAAAAAACAAGCTGTACTGTCCAACTTCAAATCTAGATAAGAAATAGGGAACGGCAGGTTCCCCTACCTCTGACAGATCGCCAAACTGGCAGTCAACAATCCTTAAACATAAGGCTGGTAATATTCTATATTTTTCTTATTGTAAACATTCCCATGAAACAACTATGAATTGACCTTAACAAGTATTGTCTATTTATCCAAAGCGTGATATAGCCCTCTCTTCTGCTCATTTCCTCACAAAGCTCTGTTAAAAAAAAATGCAAGGGGCTGAATTGGTTTGAGTTATACTGAGATGATGAAATACAACAACATTGCTTTGAGTGATTTTAAGTCTGAAGGCTTATCAGACACCAAAAAACAGTACTCCATTGTGACGATTGCCAGGTAAACCGTAGAATACCCCGTTCCCATTACAATCTAGCACAGACAGGGTAGGCAAGTCATGAGATATTGAAAGGACACACAAACACATTGTATTTTATTCAAACATGACTATCAGCACAAATTTTTGTCTGACAATTAGATTAAAAAGTGTTTTTGTCTCCTTACACATTCAATAAAAAATATCAATCTGTCTGTATATCATGTATCTGTGTCTCGTGGGGTTTATTTGTAGAATGCTTTTAACCTGGCTAAATTTCTCAAAGTGATTTTACACAAAGCAAGACTCACAAGATATTAAAAAACCTTGTGTGTGTGTGTGTGTGTGTGTGTGTGTGTGTGAGAGAGAGAGTGTGTAAATGAGATTGCTACAAAAGCAACTCTATCTAACTCTTAACTATTTATTTTTAAAGATTTCCATTGGCAGAATAAGTCAAATCAATTATATCTATTTAGCACTATATCACATAAAAACCTTTTTCACAGGGAAAAAATGGAAGAAACCTCAGGAACAGCAGCAATCCCTCCCAGGACCGACAGAGAGGTTTAAAGACAGATATTTCAAAACCTTGACAAATAAAATCAAAAATCTGCATGCTTAGATGCCATTGAAGGTACAATGTATAGTCAAGTATTTGAACACCCCTGTCTGCATACTAATGTGAACTTTTGGTATGTGGCTGTTTTTCATGGTTTGGTCTAGGCCCTTTAGTTTCAGGAAATCTTAATGCTACAGAAAACTGATATTTTTAGACAGTAGTGTGCTCCCTACGTTGTGCTAGCAGTTTGTGTTTTGCTCTTTTCTGTTTCAACATGACAGTGCCCTCTTAGATAAAGCCAAGTCAATAAAGAAAGAAATGGTTTTGCAGAATCCTGACCTCAACCCCATCCCAAAATTTTGGAATGAATTGAAACATCAACTGAGCCAGGCCTTATCGCCTCAGTATTGGACAACACTAATGCTCTTGTGGCTGAATGGGAGCAAATGAATGCCCACAATGTCACATTCACATGTTGAATTATCACGCACTGTACATTTGTGGGTTGTCGACATACTTTTGACCATATAGTGTAACTGAGAAAATACTGTATTATTGTTTGGGTGAACTTCACTCAGCATGCCCTTTTACAATGGAAACGGCTTTCTCCTGTGCATTATGATCATGCTGTTGTTAGTGGCATGTGTAACAACCTGTTTTCCTTTGCAATTCTATAACAGAGTGTACAGCTCACATTCAACATGCTCAGTGATCAGTATCTCAGTATATCATTTAGATTTTTTAAGTAGACTAAAGAATTATGTAAGAAAGTTGATGGTCAACAGAGTAATAAAGTTTATTTGTTTAGCGAAAACTGGTGATTCTTTGATGAACTGAAAAAAAACAGTAATTGTCAATGCTTTTATTTTGTAAGATACAAAGTCACATGATTAAAATTACCTTTGTTTCACAATGCAACATTGTTCATCCTGCTACCTTTATGAAGGTTACAATGTTCAGTTTTAGAGAGGTGTTGTTTGTACATTATGATCATTTTGGAAGCTGTAGTTTGTGGCGCTGTTGAGCTATATTATACAGAGAGGTGTTTCTGTATTATTGATAATATTGATTAATTGATATAAATGGAGTGGAAAAAAATTATATAATAACCTGTCAGTAAAGTATAACACAATATAAATCCACAGCACCACAAACTGTAGCCTCCAAAATGATGAAACAGTTGAAACAAATATAGAACATTAGAACCTTGATTAAGGTAGGATTTATTGCAGGACTGTTGTATTAGACTGCTTCAGTCTTAGCTTTGTCTACCTAATAAACTGGTGTAAGTAGTTTTAGCTGCAACAGTAACACACAGTATTCAAAGTAGGTTATACATGACCTGGAATAAATTGTTACTGCAATTAAAACATTTTGTAAGCAGTGACATAAAGCAACAGAAAATAATCTGATGATTTTATTAATTTTTGATTTATGATTTAAACAAAACTTTTGAATTTACAAAGAATACTTTTGGATTATAAAATGAGCTTTTGGTCATGACCGAAAGGACAATATCCTGGATACAGGCGGCCAAAATGAGCTTCCTTCGCAGGGTGGCTGGGCGCTCCCTTAGAGATAGGGTGAGGAGCTCGGTCACTCGAGAGGATCTCAGAGTAGAGCCGCTGCTCCTCCACATCGAGTCAGCTGAGGTGGCTCGGGCATCTGTTCCGAATGCCTCCTGGACGCCTCCCTGGGGAGGTGTTCCGGGCATGTCCAGAAGGCCCCGGGGAAGACCTAGGACACGCTGGAGGGACTATGTCTCTCGGCTGGCCTGGGAACGCCTCGGTATTTCCCTGGAAGAGCTTGAGGAAGTTTCTGGGGAGAGGGAAGTCTGTGCGTCTCTGTTTAGACTGCTGCCCCCACGAACCGGCCCCAGATAAGAGGAAGAAGATGGATGGATGGCTGGATAAATGTAGAGCCAGGTGCACACAGGTACATGCACAAACTTACAAGTCCATATCCAAACCATAAAAAAACTATACTAGGAATGGAGAAAATATGAACAAATCATATCAATCAAACAAGATACCAAAAACTAAAGCATCAACTAAACAAAGGCCCTGCAATATGACGAATGAGTTAGATGGTCAGAAAAAACATGTACTTACAAATATCCTTATACCTGCTTACAACCACATTAATGTGTGTTATTACATATTTATATACTGCTGAAGGGGAGGGGGGGGTTATAATAAAGTGTACCCAAAGTCAAAACCTCCCATCCAGGACAGTTAAGACTGAAGAGTCTTTCATGCTGCCTGGGTGCCGCTGCATCTATTTTGTGTGTTGCTACAGTATTTGCTGCATCACTCAGCTACTGTGTAGTAAACATGGAGAGTCTGAGCCATGGCGCTCTGCTTGGATGAACTGCAGTCACATAAATAAAATTGTATTTAAAATATGAGGGAAAATTATATCTCATTAAATATAGCCACTTGCAAAAAATTGTTCATAATGTTCATAATAATGTAATATAATCTAAATTTGTGTAATTTAATGTAATAATATAGAATATATTTAATATTTATTTATTATTATTTCATATTTAAACACCATCATGTGCACTCACACGACTACATCACGTCATCGCTCATGGACGAGCCACAGCTGGTTTTGGAGGTCTTTTGTCTCCTCAGTGCAGAACTCCCTGATGCTGATACCACTGACGCATGGCGTTAAGGAAAGGTGGTTTCTGTGCAGTGGGCAGGGCTTCAGGGTCAAGGATTCCTTCATTGCCAAAGAGCAAGAAATGCTGCTCCTCCATGTTGGCAAACTCCTTGGCAAAGACCATTCCAGGGGCTGTACTGGTGAAGCGGCAGTGGTGGTATTTCTTCACACCTGGCTGATGCTTGAAACTGGGAGTGAGAATGCTAGTGCCAGTCGTGTGTCTTCACAAAGATGGCATGGCAGATGTTTTCCAAGCTGGAAACTGGTGTACAACGGAACCACTTCTTGAACAGCCCAAAACACCAGTCTGGGGGAAAATGGGTGTGGCCAGAAATATTCAAATTGCGGGACACGCTGTCATGAAGACCCACCATGCATCACCGAGCCAGGTACCACAGCATGAACTTGTTCTTGCTCTGTCCAGAGCATTTGTCACAGTGCAGCTGGACGTGTTTCTCCCCGTGCCCGTACTGGGAGACGAAATGGTGCATATAGGTGTGACCGCATTGGAGCCCTTGCTGATACAGTGAGCCACATCAATCAAGTAGTTGACCTGCTGAGGCACACCCTCACAGCAGACTCCAAAGATGCCACAAAAAGAGGCTGGAGAGGGTCACTGGGGTAATGGACCTGTAAAAACAATACATAACAAGACAAGACAGGAAAGAATAAATAAAGAGTGATTAACTAATTATACAATTATTTGGTAGTTATACATGTATTAATAATGCATCTATCTTGGTCAATACCTTTTGTTACATGCACAGACACATTGATATGTATTTATGTATCATTCTGTTATTCTTGCATTAGTTACAGTATTTTGTGTTATATTTCTCACAATCTGAGGAGGTGGCACTACAAACCATTAACCCTATATGCACATTGAAAAATTATAGTTGTAATAACACATACCTGCTCGGTCTTGGCTACAGGGGCGATTTGGCCCAAGCTTGACACCCAGCATACCAACTGTTTCTCTGCAGCTGGTAACCATGTCCTGGTATGACATTCCAGAGGTCAGGCTCCGCTCCACCATCACAGTGAAATAATTTTTTTTCAATTTTATTCATATAGCCCAATATCACAAATCACAATTTTGCCTCAAAGGGATTTATAATCTGTAACATACGACACACTCTGTCCTTGGACCCTTGATTCAAATAAGGAAAAACTACCCAGAAAAAAAACCCTTTTAATAGGGATAAAAAAGATAGAAACCTCAGGAAGAGCAACAGAGGAGGGATACCTCTCTCAGGACGGACAGACATGCAATAGATGCCGTATGTACAGAATAGATTCATAATGAAATTGTATGATATATAATTATGATGAAAAGTGTAGTATGTAAAACACAAGGGAGGAGGATGGATCCAGACGGACAACCGAGCAGCTCCATGTCGAGCCCAACGAGCAGGACCCGAGCCACTTGCCTCCTCTACCATAGACGCAGCAGCACTGCCCCAGCAGGTTGCCGCAATCACAGATCCAGATTCTACATCTCCGGAGGCAGAAATACCTGCTGAAAGTGGTCACAGTAAGAGAGAAGAGAGGGACGAGAAAGCACAAAACTACGGGAGAGAAGAAGTCAAGTTAGTAACATGCATTTATGGGATGAGAATGCATATGGATGGAGAGGGAGAGGAGAAGAGAGGTGAGGAGAGAGGTGCATCCTGAGAAGTCGCCCAGCAGTCTAGGCCTATAGCAGCAACTAAGGGATGGTTCTGGACTCACCTGAGCCAGCCCTAACTATAAGCTTTATCAAAGAGAAAAGTCTTAAGCCAACTCTTAGAGATGGTGTCTGCCTCCCAAACCCAAACTGGGATCTGATTCCACAGGACTACTTTTGGAGACTCTGGAAACCACAAGTCACCCTGCATTCTGAGAGCGCAGTGTTCTAGTGGTGTAATAAGGTACTATGAGCTCTGTAAGATATGATGGTGCCTGACCATTTAGAGTTTTGTAGGTGAGGAGGAGGATTTTAAATTCTAATCTGAATTTTACAGGGAGCCAGTGCAGAGAAGCTAATATTGGAGTATGATCTCTCTTCCTAGTTCTCGTCTGTACACGGGCTGCAGCTTTCTGGATCAACTGGAGAATCTTAAGGGACTTTTTCGGGCAGTGTGATAATAAGGAATTGCAGTAATCCATTTTTTTAATAATTTTGAGACAGGATGTGCCTGATATTTGCAATGTTATGTAGGCTAACATTTTCTACTGGCCACAGGAAATGTCTATTTCTTCACTGTGATTTACTTCTTCTAGCAGGTGGGCCACACCCATCTCAAAACTGTCTCAGAAGTGCCGTAAGACATTCATGATGCTAGATTGTGACACTCGTGAGTATTCATCAAATGGCGTGACCATGGCGTGGTGTCGAATTATGATGTTTCGCTATGACGCAGGACTTTGTTGTGTACATGGTCAATTCTGACCCACATTTCACATGTTTGATAAGAGTCTCAGCCTGAGAACATCTACATGCCAATTAGGAGTTATAGTCATAGCGTCACCTACTGGCATAAGGAAGTAAGCCTTTTTTGACAATCAAGATTTGATTTAGACAAAATTTTCAGGGTGCGGTCCACACTTCATATACTTGAACATAATGTATTTACTATACATGTTGTCTTGCACCACATAGCAGACACAGCAAGAGACATTCACCTTCTCAGTGCAGCGTCCAAAACTGGCCTCCGACTGGCCTCCAGCAACAATGCTGCGACTGCGTCACGCCCCGACGTGCGGTCAGTTGGGAGGGCCAGTTCAATGCTGCTTGCAGCTTTAATCATCTTTGCACTTGGTAAAGTGCACATATAGGGGTACACTTTCGTTATTTTGCCCACAGTGCCCGATTGCCTTGCGCATGACCTGTATCTGTATGTAGTGTGCATATGGTAACAGTACAGTACTTTATTTTCCAAAATGGTATCAATAAAAGAACATGACTACACAGTACATGGTAACAAACTTTGTAATGGTAACAGGTAAAACAACAACATGGTAACATGGCAATTTCTCATAAACAAAACAAACAAAAAAAGATATAGTCAGCAATTTCAGTCAGGAATTGTGACAGCTTCCAAATACTTTTTTGTAATGATTCTTAGACATTTTCATATCTTCCCTTTATGCCTTTTTGTTTCAACAAACAAGATTATTTGGTATCTAAATCATAACAAATGTATGCTACTGCTAATGAGAAAATGAAATGATGATGATTCTTCCAGAGCAAGAGAACACTTCAGCAATTGTAGAATTTGTCATTCTTCTACTTATGAACATTTTTAGAGGTTTACACAATGACTACGCTTACTTTAGGCATGTATAGTTAAAACAATCCAGTCTGCCATTTACAACTTGATAAGACCTTAACCTTAAGGGACTTTAAATAATGCCAGGCAAAATTTCACTTGGAACTATTAACTTTACATAAAAATTGATTAGCTCAAAAACAAACAAAAACACTAAATACATTGTTTTCATAGACCTTGATCGACAAAAGTTATTTAAACATACATCTTTGCCCTTCTTGATCTCCACTGCTATTATGTTCTGGTGTTATCCATAACAAATGATCTAGGTAACACTAGGAATGTATTGTCATTATTGTGTAGAGCTATCTATTCAACTATTTCAATCTTATGCTAAGTTGTACATAAGGATACTTGGTCACTGAAATTACACAAGGAAATAACAAGATTTTAAATTGAAATTGTGTGTGAATAGCATAAATACACACATACTCCCTGGGCTATATGAGATTATGTCCATTACCCACACATTAGACTCTTGCACCTTGTTCATCTCGGAGCTAAAGTCAGGTTAGCTGTCATAATGGACTGACAGCTCCAGAACACAGCCACAAGTATGGGCCACAGGTCTGCTCTGGTCTCACCTGGAGCTCCTCAGGTGTCCTTCTGGATCCATCCTCTTCCCTTATGTTTTACATTCTACACTTTTCATCATGATTATATATAGTACAATTTCATCATTTTCATCACAACAGAAGATCAAAGTATATACATTTGATCTTCTGTTGGAAATCTATTCTATACACACAACAATTGAATAAGATGGGAATTAGAGGTAGGTTCTACAATTGGGTCTTAAATTTTCTATCAGAAAGATAATGTGTTTACATTCTACACCTTTCATCATAATTATATATACTACAATTTATTGTTAATCTATTCTGTATAGTGGGTACAGAAAGTATTCAGACCCCTTTAAATTGTTCACTCTTTGTTTCATTGCAGCCATTTGCTAAAATCAAAAGAGTTTATTTTATTTCTCATTAATGTTCACTCAGCAAATGCAACCGCAGGGGGGCACAAGCCAGTGTCTTCATGTGCCAGTCCCAAGTCTGGATAAATGCAGAGGGTTGTGTCAGGAAGGGCATCCGACGTAAAACACATGCCAAACCAAAAATGCGAATCAT
>CM022486.1:30995114-31039782 GCA_011952105.1 Coreoperca whiteheadi | reverse complement strand
AAGACAGAATACATGTGTGTCAATGAGAGGGACCCAGGTGGAACGGTGAGGTTACAGGGAGCAGAGGTGAAGAAGGTGCAGGACTTTAAGTACTTAGGGTCAACGGTTCAGAGCAATGGAGACTGTGGAAAAGAGGTGAAGAGGCGAGTGCAAGCAGGTTGGAACGGGTGGAGAAAAGTGTCAGGTGTGTTGTGTGATAAAAGAGTATCAGCAAGAATGAAAGGAAAGGTGTTCAAGACGGTGGTGAGACCAGCGATGTTGTACAGCTTAGAGACAGTGGCACTGAAGAAAAGACAAGAGGCAGAGCTGGAGGTGGCAGAGCTTAAGATGTTGAGGTTCTCTTTGGGAGTGACGAGGATGGACAGGATCAGGAACGAGTCCATCAGAGGGACAGCTCATGTTAGATGTTTTGGAGATAAAGCCAGAGAGGCCAGATTGAGGTGGTTTGGACACGTTCAGAGGAGAGACTGTGAATATATTGGTAGAAGGATGCTGAGGATGGAGCTGCCAGGCAGGAGGTCTAGAGGAAGATCAAAGAGGAGATTTATGGATGTAGTGAGAGAGGACATGAAGTTAATTGGTGTGAGTGAAGAGGATGCAGAGGACAGGGTTAGATGGAGGCGCATGATTCGCTGTGGCGACCCCTGAAAGGGAACAGCCGAAAGGAAAAGAAGAAGTTCACTCAGCACCCCATCTTGACAGAAAACGTAGACATTTTTGGAAATGTATTACAAAAGAAAAACTGAAATATCACATGGTCGACATGTATCTATTCACAGAAAAATATTTCTGTGACTTCCTTCATATTCTTCGAAGCTTTTTGTCACCGCCCCCACCTGACCTTGTGCACTTTCCAGGCCAGGCGTAGTCAATCTCGAACGACCCTATTGCCTGAACCGACCGCAGTTAAAAAAAAATACACGCGCACTAAAATATAACCGGGGGCTGGCCTAGAGTCGGAAACGGCGGCTCACATGACCGCTGTGCTGCTGCTCCCTGCGCTCCACAGCAGTGCAGGTGCGGCACTCCTGCCAGCTGTAGCCTGGCTGTTCAAACCAGAAGCGCATTTCTCCTCGCCGGTCAACAAGCGATTCTGCTCCTCTGCCCTTTCCTAATCACAATAAAGAGCCAATCTTAATAATAACCTCATAAATGTATAACTTAAAGCTTGTTATGTGTTACTGCGGGTGCGTCGATTCTTCTGCAACAGTGACGTTAAAGGCATCGCCTTGTGTGATGATCTGCGAGGAGGGGCACTATCTAACAGAGCGAGAATGTGTGTGTGTGTGTGTGTGTGTGTGTGTGTGTCCGCTCCGTCTCTCTCTCTCTCTCGTCTTTCAACATGGGCGCTTAGGAAGCTGGCAGGGCTTCTGCGTCCTGTGCGTCCCCAGCGTGGTGAATAACGGTGCACCGGAGCCGATGGGATATTTTATGTGACTCACTGTTTCAGGGTTTGATAAAAAAAAAAAAAAATGATGTGAGTGGGTCGTGTGCCAGGTGCTCATGATGTAGGCCGACAATGGAGGTGGGTGATTGGTTATTGTTTCTTATTTGCTTTGTTTAAGAAATAATATGATTAGAATAGCTTTCCACTGTAATGCTAATGATAGCCTACGGACTCGTCAGGATTGTAGGTAGTAGGCCTACACACAGAAATGTAAGCTGCCATCCACAATTATCATTACACACTGTAGCCTAACGACAAAGGTACATAGACTTAAATATTTATGAGCGTAGGTCGTGGTGATCCATATAATCCTGTGATCTGATGAACTGAGCGGCGATCGACTGAACGAGTCCGTGGTTGTAGTAACGCCATATGCTGCTGTCTACCTGAATGCATTTTGTCCTAATTTAATTACATTTGCAGTACATTCCCATCTGGGGTTTTTTTTTTTTTGTTATAGCTGAGTGAAATTGGGTCTCCAGCAAGATTCACTAGCTGATATTCACTTTGAATATCGAAAAACAAAGAAAGATCAGCAGCATGTGGGATTCGATATCAGTCCTGTCAGAAAAAGAGCTATGCTTCAGAGCATTTAAATCCCTTCATCACTGTGGGAGCAGCCCTTTTGTGGAGCCTGTATGTTGAAAGCATTGTGTGTTTCCTGAGATGTCTTGGTCACCTGATTTGTATGATTTAATTCCAAATCCATTCGAGTGTTCTAGTGTCAAATATCACTGTTGATTTTATCTAAGTGTGGGCTTCTCTAACACCTGATTTGGAGGGCAAATTTCATTAATTGGCCTATAGGACTAAACAAGAAAATCAATTTATTAAGTTCCATAAGGTTATTTACACAATTACTTTATTCCACATGAACACAATTTGCACAGCCTAGTAATAACGAAATGGTTGGCTTCGTAAATGGGCCTTTATGTTATGTCAGTGTTTTCATTATTAGATAAGTCAATATGTTTTGCTTCATGTGATTTTATGGTCAGGTTATCCTTTTCTGTGATTTTAAACTCTGATGACATTTGATTTTTAAAATATGAATAGAATTAAAATGTCTGCTGTAATATACTGTAATCTTCATTGTCACATGTCCTGGCCGATGCTTGCATGTGGTAGATGGTAAACGCATAAATCGAATCTATGAGTCAGGAAAAGGTTGTAAAACAGTGTACTCTACCAAGGCAGAGTGAAGATGCTCCCATCTTTTTTTAAACTATGACTGTAGATGACCACCCTGCTGTATTTCTACCAAATTCCACTGTAGCCAATGGGAGGTTTAGTTGTCGAAGCAGTGAATTGAATCAGTGTTTGGTGATTATTTTGTTATATTCATATATCATATTATACACGTGTGAAAACTAAGATGCAATCAATGTTCTCCTGCCCCACATCATCAGCTTCCATCATGGTGCTTTTGAGCAAGACTGGTGGGCAGTTCCCACTTTGAAGGTGGAGAAGCTTAGGAATGTGTAGTAGGTTGCCAGTAGTCCATGTCTCATTTCAAGAAAAAAACTTCAGGCTAACTCATTATCGAAATCACAGATCATGTTAGTTAAAGTCAGGTAATAGCAAGATATTTTTTATAATTTGACCAAAAAACCTCAATTTTACTCAAGAGCCACTTACTAGCTTTTTCTGGAGCTTTCAACCACATCTCTCGATGGGAGTTTGTCCAGTTGTCATGAAGATTGCTCAAACTTAGTTAGGTAGTAAGTGAACCTGGAGTCAACATTTCTTTGTCAAACTGTTTCCAAGTCAAGGATAGCATCACGCTCAATTTGTGTGGTGTTTTTCTCTGTCTTTACATCATGCCGTGTTCCTGTTTCATGCTTTTGTCGGTGGGGCTTGCAATGCTGTTACTTGATCCAAAATATCTGTCTAAAATTAAAATGTCTTATACAGAGACAGTTAGGCTGTGTTTGTAGCAAGCATCATCCCTGACATTCAGGACACTCACGAAACAGAACATGGATATTTTTTGGTACTGCAGATATTATTTTTAACATTCACTGCCATTTTTTCAATTACAAATGTCCACAAAACCTGCAAATGCCAACTGAAATATGGTTCAGGTATTGTTGGGTTTAGGCAACGTAGTGACTACTAAGTTAAAGTGGTCATATTATGCTTTTTGCCTTTCCCCCTTTCCTTTATTGTGTTATATATCTTTTTTGTACATCTAATAGGTTTGCAAAGTGTGTCCACCCCCACAGAAAACTGCTCCTGAACAGACTGAAAACGGCAAGTATATTATTACATCACATTGTAACCTGTGTCATAATGCACATCTAGTGTGGCTAGCGTGGCATCCCCTAAAACCAAGCTACTTTGAGCGGAGACTGGAAGTGTTCAGTTTGTGTTATCGTCATATTGAAAAGACACGTGAAAAGAAGCGTGAGGGGAAATTTTCTTTGCATGGACTGCCAAAGGATGATAATTTGAGTAGTCAGTGGTTAAACTCTATTTTTAACAGTGTTCCGCAGTGTTCACTGTGTTCACGTCTGCTTCACAAACCTGCAACAGTTCAATTCAGGTTTTACAATACGCTTATTCCTGAAAGAAGGTATGCTTTATTAGTTGTGGATTCTATTTAAAATAAACAAGACAACATAACTTTACCGAGTGTTCAAGTTTGGAGTTGTGGGTCTAACCCAGCTAAAGTTGTAACATTAATGTTGTATTAGATGTTAAAGCTAGTTTTCGAACGTTCAAATGGTTTAGCTAATGTAGGCCCATTTTTACCTGAAATTGTGTTGAAATATGGTGATGGGTTGTTTATTTCAAGATATGGAACAATGCTGTTGTGTGGAATGGGGATTTATGAGTATCGCTAACTAATACCAGGTACTATGTTACGGTCGCAGTCAAATGTAGACCTCTGCTAACTTTGTAGCTAACGTACTGTATAACATCAGCGGTATAAAAAAGGCAATTACTTTTCGATCAAAATATGTTGAACAGTGTGAATGTGGATGTATGTTTATAACATTGCTTTAAAGGCTGAGATATGAAGGCACCAAACCACTGTAGGTATCAGCAAATTGATCAGGTATCAAAGTGGTTTTGCTAATCACCTCTAGGCCCACCTTTACCTTAAATTCTGTAGAAATATGCCACTGGTTTTTGATCATAAGATGTAGAACAGTGTTTCTAGAGTGGATGTGAATTTATAATTACAAGCTATTACGTTATGTCAGCAATCTGCTTATTATTTGGTTGGCTAACTTGCTGTTTGGCTAGGTTGATAACACCACTGGTGTTTTTCTACCGGCTCTGAGCTGCTGTACATATATAGGACTGCTGACAATAAATCGGCTGGATCCCAGCAAAAATGAATAAAACACATCTACAACGCTATATTACGTGGAGGCCGTTATGGATAATCAACATTGTGAGTTTGGGCCCTAGTTACACAACCGGGACTATTTGTCTAGCAAAAGGATATTATGTGCATGTGTGTAAATTTGTTTACGTGCTACAAGTGTTGATTTTACTGGGGATAACAATACCTAGTCTGTTGTTTTAATTACTTGATGTGTCTAGTAAACGGATGAACCAGCTTTGTTTTGGATCACACTACCTTGCTCGTCAGGACCCGCCCTACTCTGCTTCAGATTGGCTAGTAGTCCTTCCCTAGGTTTTGCGCATGTGCAACTCCTAACAAAGATTGAATAGGAATGAGATGCCTCACTCGGTAGTTAAAACTGCAGCAATGTGTAGTGTGACAAAAAAATATGGTGTTTTTTGAAAATTAAACCATGTGAAGCTATTCTGGTACAACACCAAAATAAAATCATGAACCTGTAAATGGGCATAATATGACAACTTTCAGAGCAAGGAAATATGCTCGTCATGGTTAAATGAGTCAATACCTGTGTGCCTACAGTAGATAGGGTTTGGCGCGTAGCCAGTTTAGAAGCTGACAGCTGCTCTGCCACAGAGGCTCAGCTCTTAATTGTTTATTGGATCGAGAGTAACTTGTATTTTAACCGCTAAAAATAGTGTAGTGTACACTATAAAGTAAAATTCTCACCGCTTTACCATGCTGTCAGACAGCCCTTTCGTTTGACACTACATTTTCTCAATGTCCATATTCATAAGCATATGCCTGCTTCGCAGTAAACTGTATTACGCCACTTGTAAAGCAGCTGTGCTGCTGGTAAGAAAGTGCTGTTGCTCTATGAGACTACAATCAATCTTTTCTAAATATTTCAACAATGGTGCGGGCATGTGTTTTTCCGGGCTGTTCGAAGAAACAGTCTAGATCAATATATACAGTATAATTCATCGCGTTGCATTGTATGATATGGGACTTACACAGCTGTGGCTGGTTGCACTGAATATGGACATCAACACTGGTATGATTGAGACAACTCCACTTTGCAGTGTTAATTTTTCTGAAGAGGATTATGTTCAACCACAGCCACATAGACAATTGCAAAGAGCACTGCTGTACCCAGCCATCAGATAAGATAGCACAATACAGGCCTATGCTGATATGTAATCATTACCAGACGGACACAGGTCAAGTTGTGTACTACAATATCAGGAGTTGTAGACTGCTCATACTACAGTAAACTAATGGCTGTAGTGTTTGTGATTTCAGTTTAGTTTGCTGATACAAACAGATTACTTGTGTTAACAAGTAATTTATTTTGATAAGGAATAATAGCCTAAAATTGTTGTTCTCTAATCAAGTCATTATGTAATAAAATGTAGTGAGAACTAAACACTTACTTTGAAGACAAACTGTCATTAGGCCCTTTTTTTCCAATTTATCTTCAGAAAATAGTAGAAGGTCAATACACCGCCAGTCAATAAGGCAGGTAATTCTGGATGGTTGGTGATGCAGACTTGTGTGCACTGGCATCCTCAGATTCAGCAAGATCCTCAAGTTGTGTTGAACCCAAGTCCCACTCGTGGCAGCAGTAGCTCTCCGGGTCCATGGCATGGGCTCACAGTTTATACATCTGCACCACCAGGTAGCTTGGGCTCTCTCTCTGCCTCTAGTTTCCACAGAAATTTCCCCTCTGTCTCTCTCTCTCTTTCAGCCCGTTTAGTCTCATCTGCAGCAGTTCTTCTTCTGTATACTCTGGTTTATAAAGGTATCCGCTTGTCTCCACAGTGAACGGCATGTCTTCGTCGCTGTCATAATCACTCTTTTATTTTCTCGCATTTGTTGTCCCCTCACTATGACCTAAACAGCTGCAAAGCTGTGGAAGTCCCACAGTTGAAAACATTTAGTGCCAAATGAAAGGGTTTGTCAGACAGCACGGTAAAGCGGGGAGAATTTCAATTTTATAACGTAAACTTAGACTGATACTGATTTTGTTGTTGATTTTTTTAGGTCGAACTTTTTTTGGCGGTTAAAATGTATGTTACTCTCGATATCTCTCAAAATAACATTTTAAGAGAAGAATGGCTTAGAAAATTTTAAGGCTTCTCTATTTTGTATTATATTTATTGACTCCTCTTTTCCAGGAAAGAGCACTGGAATATACATTTCCACACCTGTAGAGAAAACAAAGCAAAAAAGTCAAGGGCAAAAGAAAGAGGCTTCTAATTCATGTGCCCCTTATTGTCTGCTGGGCAAGATGAGTACAGACAGACCCAAACGGAATATCATCAAGAAAAAATATGTAAGTGAAATTTCTTTCCTCTCTATTGTATATAAATTGACTATAGAAATTATGCACCATTTTGACTTTTGACCAAGTTTTATTTTTTACATTATGGAACCACAGTGGATGTAATCAGGATCCTTTGAACCTAATCGAAAGAACAAATACTTTACTAACAGTTAATGTTAGGCACAAACAAATCGATAGGCACAAACAAATTGATACAGAAGAACCTATCAGAAATATAAATCCCAAAATTCACTGCTTTCAATATCTAGAAGAGGCATTGTTCACAACACTTAGGTTTCCATCAGCTTTACAGATGTGGAGACTGCAGTGTTTCCCCAACCGTCTTTGCAGAAGTTCCACAGACACAATGTGATTGCTCAAATCACCTGGGGCCAGATGTATAAAAGATGCATATGCACCAAAACCATGCATACCCTATTTCTTGACTTTTTATGGAGCCCAATTACTTTTGTTCTCATTAGGGCCTGAGTCCAACAGCTCCTGGCACTGAAAGTAAGTAAGTTAGTAAGTTAAGCCTTTATTTGTCCCACAGTGGGAAAATTGCATTTAGCAATAGCAGGAGTATCGTAGTAAACGAGCAGGATTACACACACTATGATAAAACAGAGAACCTAAAATAAACCAAAATAGACTATACATAAGTGGGTCGAAAACTATGCTAACAGGTATTGCACATTTTAAAAACTGTATAGTGAAATTGCACATTACTTGTGTAAATATTGCAACAGTTAAAAGAGTTGTATGTTAGTGTTCATCGTGCAGTCTGACTGCAGCAGGATGAAAAGACCTGCGGAATCTCTCCCTCACACACCTAGGGTGGAGCAGTCTGTCATTAAAGCTGCCCTCCAGAGCTGACATTGTGTCCTGCAGGGGGCGTGACTCATGGTCCAGCATAGATGACAGTTTTTCCAGGACCCTTCTGTAACCCACCTCCCTCACTGAGTCCAGAGGACAGCCTAGGACAGAGCTGGACTTCCTGATGACCTTGTCCAGCTTCCTCCCCTCCCTCTCAATGATGCTGGTGCTGCAGCAGACCACACCGTACAGGATGGCTGATGCCACTACAGAGTCATAAAAATTCTTCAGGAGAAATCAAAGAATAGAATCATCACAGCGCTGCCAGGCTTCTCCAGGTGAGTTAGAGCATGGTGTAGTAGGACGATCACAGCATCCTCCACTCTGATCGGCTCACATCAGAGCAGAGGTGGCCTAGGACCAGTCTCTCCAGTGTCTTCATCAGATGTGATGTGAGAGCCACCGGCCTGAAGTTGCTGAGGTCCCTAGCGTGCGGTGTCTTGGGCACAGACAGGTTGAGGCTCAGGTTGAAGACTTGCCCCATAATCCCACACAGTTCACCTGCGCAGGATTTCAGGAGCCTGGAGCTGATGCTGTCTAGTCCAGCTGCCTTCCGTACTTTGATCCTTCTCAGCTCTTTTCTTACCTGGGCCGATGTGAAGGACATGGGTGGGCTGAGGGGGTGGGTAAGTCCATGGGGCAGTAAGGAGGTGGTGAGATGTGCAGGGCCAGAGGTGTGAAGGGCTGGGGGAGTGAGGCATTGTACAAGTGACGAGGTATAGAGCAGCAGCGTGGAGGGTGCAGGGGGTGACCGATCAAACCAGTTAAAGTAATGGTTCCAGTCGTTAACCCACTGCAGGTCCCACTCAGCCTGGGAGTGGGGTGCTGATGCTCCTGATGTTCTGCTGCTGCAGCTGCTCCTCCATCTTCCTCTTGTAGCTGCCCACGCCCTCCCTGATCTTCCTTCTCAGCTCCTTCTGTTCAGCCCTGAGCTTCTCTCTATCACCTGACCTGAAAGCTCTCTTCTTCTCCTTCAGTAGAGCTTTGTCAGGAGTAATCCACAGCTTGTTGTTTGCAAAACACCCGTACTGTTTTGGAGGGCACGGTGTTTTCAAAACAAAAGTTGATGTAGTCCGTTATATGGTCCTTGATTGCGTTGATGTCCTCCCCATGTGGGCCACAGAGCTCAGTCCACACAGTGGTGTTGAAGCAGTCCCTTAGAGCCTCCTCGCTCTCAGTGGTCCACCTCTTCACCACATGGGGCTCCACAGGCTGCCTAGTTTATACACAGGCTGTAGATGGACAATGTTGTGATCAGCTCTACCAAGGGGAGGGAGGGGGGATAGGTAATATGCCTCCTTGTAGTTGGCATAAAATAAGTGTTTTATTGTCTCTGGTGGGACAGGTGACATACTGTGTGAATGTTGGCAACACAGAGGAGGGGGGCGCATGGTTGAAGTTCCCAGAGATGAGGAAGAGGTTCAATGTCCCTGTTACACAGTTCCATTTTCACTGAAAAATTTCCTGCCTAACACTCTCATTAACAAACACAGCCAGACCTCCTCCTTTCCTCTTACCACTGTGCTCAGTCCTGTCCAGTCCAGTTGAAAATAATCCAATGTAATGGAGGGGTTAACCAGGTTTCCATAAACACAATGACGCAACACTGTCTATACTCCCGCTCATGGCGGGTTAGTGCCGCCAGTTCATCAATCTTTTTGGGAAAAACTCTGTGTCGGCTGACGCCGTGGGGAATGCCTCCAGCGTGACCGCATCTGAATCATATACACAACTTAGCCAATCTCTTTGACTGGTGCAACGTCCACACGTGACACACGCCGGCAGAACCGGAAGCTATTAAGGGAGCCGGCTTCACTGTTGTCGTCAGACTTTTGATCTTCAGCAAGCGCTCTATGTCTGTGTACTGAAGAACAGCCTAGGAAAATGACGAGTGTGAAGCGTGCTTGAAGCAGTATATTCCTACTTGTTGGCGCTTGTATTCCCAGCGGCCACACACTCTGTCTCTGCTGCTGGGTCTTGAGCATGCTCTGTCAGCCTTTGAGGGGGGTGACTGTGTGCATGGCAAGCATCTCTGCATGAGAAAGCTCCGCGTGAGAACGCTCTGCTTTTGGATGAGAGCGGCCAGCTCTGCGCCCCGCATGCACAGTCCCGCGGCTGTTTCCACCCGCATCCGGGACCCGACAGCCCCCATTGCAGCTTCTTCTGCCCCGACAGTGGCAACACACATTGTGGCGGCGGTCTGGACCGAGAGTATGCTCTATGAGCACTTAGAAAGCAGTCTTGTCCTTTTCTCAATTCTCATTCTCCACCTGCATTCAGGATCCGGATACCCGTGGTGAATCAGCAGCTTCTTTCGCCCCGGATCTGGGTCCCGCACTGGGACCTATGAGGAGGTGGGTGTCCTTAGCATGGAAGGAGGTGACATCCGCATAGTAATGAATGTTTACGGAGTGTTTCCTAATAATATTGCCTAAAGGAAGCGTATAGAAGGTGAATAGAATTGGTTCAAGCGCAGAGCCTTGCGGAACTCCGTGACATTGGCATGCACAGAAGTTTCATCATTAACATATACAAACTGAGATCGAACTGATGAATAGAATTTAAACCAGCTTAATGCGGTTCCTTTAATGCCAATTTAATGTTCCAATCTATGTAATAGTATGTGATGGTCAATGGCGTCCAATGCAGCACTAAGATCTAACAAGACAAGTACAGATACAAGTCCATTCTTTGATGCAATTAAAAGTTAATTTGTAATATTCAACAGTGCTGTCTCTGTGCAATGATGTACTCTAAATCCTGATTGAAAATCCTCAACTAAACTACTGTTATGCAGAAAATAACTCAACTGATTTCTCAAGGATCTTAAAGAGAAATGGAAAGTTATATAAGAGTGACCTTTTTAAGAAGAGGTTTAATTACAGCTATTTCAAAAGACTGTGGTACATAGCCTGTTAATAAAGACAGATTGATCATATCTAGTAAAGAAGTGCTAACTAAGGGTAAACCGTCTTTAAGCAGCCTAGTTGGGATGGGGTCTAAGAGACAGGTTGATGGATTAGATGAACGAATCATCAAGGTTAGTTCAAGGTCGATGGGAGAAAAGCAGTCAAAGTGTATATTAGATTTTCCAGCTTTTCTAAGATTTCTGTGTTTGAAGATAAATTGGTACCAGTTGAGGGTAGGACATTCGGTAGGACATGATGAATTTTGTCTCTAATAGTTAAAATTTTGTCATTAAAGAAGCTCATGAATTGTTACTACTGAGGGCTATAGGAATACATGGCTCAATAGCGCTGTGACTCTGTCAGCCTGGCTTCAGTGTTGAAAAGAAAGCTGGGGTTTTTTTTATTTTCCAAGTTTCCACGATATTTGCATTAATTTGCGGGTTTAGGGGTTTTATTATCGTCTTTTTTTAGAGGACAAGAGGGTCAAGTGTCATTCGCAGTGAGCCTGGAGCACTATCAACAAGATGATCAATTTGGGAGGGACTGAAATTAGTCCTCTGTTATATTGAGACACAGTATTGATTCAAATGGAATCACTTCCTTAAATTTAGCTTCATCAGATAGTATAGCATTTGCATGGCTACTGTGGGCTCTCTTGGCAGGAAATCACACTTGGTACAGGAGATCAGGTGAAGGAGCTTTTATTTCACCTTCTAAACACCCTACACACATTGACTCTTTGTCCTGCTGTCTGTCTCTTGCTCTATCTCTGGCGTTGTTGGATGCGTGTCGGTCTCTCCTTTTCTCATAATTAGAGCATAATTAGTCACCTTCATTCAGCTGTATCAATCAGCCCTCCCTGACGCTGCTCCCCACACTTCTCCATCTAGCGTAGCATTTTTTCCCCAATGGCATGTAAAAGTTATTAAATAATGGTCCGATAATGAAGGATTCTCTGGAAAGACTATTAGATGTTCAATTTCAATCCCATATACCAGAACATGGTTGAGGGTGTGGTTAAAGCAGTGAGTGCATGTTCGTACACTCAGACAGAAGCCAGTTGAATCTAATACTGAGATAAACAATTTTTATGCCCACATAAAATACAGGCGGATGCACAGGATACGCGCACACAGAACGGTATCCACAAGGGTCAAAACCTTCCTCACGAGGGTGCACAAATGCGGTCCCGCAAGCACGGGGCTGTGACGATCACCCGCATGGCCCTCTCTACGCTCTTGGGCCTCGCCTAACTTAGCCAAGCCTCACCATGCGGGACAAACAGACTGTGGCCTGATTGAAAGGAGCAAGGAGCAAGCATTAAAACCCCAGGCCTAACTAAAAAACAAAGAACAAAAAACAGTGCTATCTCAGGAACACACCCTCCACTCCCCCTTCTTAAAAAGAGGGATCACCACTCCATTTTCCAGTCCAGAGGTGCTGTCCCCAACTGCCACACAATGTTGCAGAGGCGTGTCAACCAAGACAGCCCCTCAACATCCAGAGACTTTAGGTATTCAGGGCGGATCTCATCTGTCACTGTCGCTGACCACATGAGCCCCTAGTAGAAGGACAGAGTCCCCGGTTGAGTACTTTCCAGCACCCCTCCCAGAAATGCCAAGAAGGCCGGGTACTCTACACTGCCATTTGACTCGTAAGCACAAATGACAGTAAGGGCTATGAGCAAGCCCACACCAGCCAGCCACCTCTCACCGTGGGCAACTTCAGAGTAGTAGAGAGTCCAGCCTCTCTCGAGGAGTTGGGTTCAAGAGCCCAAGCTGTGTGTGGAGGTGAGCTCGACTATCTCTAGTTGGGAACTCTTGTTGTGGATTTTTGAAGAAACAGCAACCAGGCGTTGGTTCTTTATACAATCAGGAATTTATTATGAATAAAGTTTCCAAAAAGCGGCAAAGTGTGGGAGTCTCCTGCAGGAAAACATACACAGGACTTTTATAGTTTCCAGCCCACCCTCTTTGTATGTACATCTCCTCCTCTCCTCTAATACATACCCATGCATCATCTTGGCTAAACAACATATTATTCCCCAAAGTCAACCTTTGGACCAGCTTTTGGTTCTGGCAGGTTTCTGTCAGTACCCTGAAGTGTCTTCTATCACCAAGCCAAATTGTCTCAGATAAACATCTTGCTAAGGTTAAAGTGACTTGGGATATTGACTAATGGTTACAAGATGAACACTTATTTCACAAGGCTTGGAACACATCATTACATAAATAACTGATAACTTGGCTTTGTATTGGCCCTGGTTGTGCCCCACGGTGACATCATAGTGGTCTGATACTCATCATAAGGGGGTTTTGACACTACAAACTAATTCATCGATCATCTTACTGAAGTTTAATAATGATGATTGAGATATCACTGACAATGATGGTTTACAGGTACATCTCATTAATTAATAATGACTATGCTATAACATAATTACCATAGGTGTGGTCGTGCGTGATAACAGCTGCTCTGGCATTGTTGGAGAACATCCAGATGAGGAACAATTGCAATTGGACTGCTTCTTTGTCTTTCACTGACAGGTCTAATGAAAATGTGGAGCAGGCAGATGTACTGATATGCAGACAGGTGATTAAAGTTGTGTCAACATCCATTTATGGCTAACTGTTGGAGGGGAAATCGAACATTCCTTTGAACGTGGGGGAAAAGTTAATGTTCAAACTGTAATGACCTGTTCGAACTCAAAATTCAGATCCAGCACAGGGTAAATATTCACGATCAACTTGACCTATTGCATGCCCTATTGACCAGTAAAGTAAGCTAGTAATGTTATGCTATTTACTCCAAAAATGGAGGACACTAGTGAACAAGGCCGTCCTGAGCAGACAATCCAGACACCAAATAATCTGATAAGCAGAGTGTGAAAGTATTTTGTGTTCTACACTGTAGATGGAAACGTAACTAATTGTCGACTTTGTACAAAGCGGCTGTCTTACTCTACAACGACAACAAATCTGCGGACTCACCTGCTAGCTTGCCATCCAAGTAAGGCAGAAGAGGCACCACAGACGAGCGTAGCAACATAAGTGTACAACTTCTGGAAGAATGTGATGATTAGACGGGTTGTAAAGTTAATAAAATAATGAAAACGATGTTGTTGTCAACAACATTATGTGTTCGGGGAGGGCATTTCAAATTCTTTCAAACTTGATTTTTGGAGAAAGTGACAGCCCTAGCATACACATGGCTTTACAATTTTGAAAAAAAAGGTGTATGTATGTCTTTTTACTTACATAGATAGAATATACATCTGGCCCCTGGTTTTTTTGTTCCATATTTCTTTTAGCTAATTGCAGTCTCTCTAATGCTTCTTGGTTGCATTTACATTTAGCTCTGTGATCTGCCCAAGATGCATGATGTGCCTGAATGTAAATGGGTATTTGACTGTAGATAGAGTTGGAATGAACATTTTTGAAGCTGAAACTATCATGAATATTTGTGATTTTAAAAAATACAATAATATTTCAGCCAGTATTTCTGTGTGAAGAAGATCACACAACATAAACAAGGATTTTTTTATAAGGATCCCTTAACTTTGGCTATTAAAGAATTGTGAGGAGGAAATTTTACCACTGAACATAACTAAGAGTCTACAGCCATGCTAGCGAGTCTATGAGACTGTACTTAGGCACAGCAGTGCTTTGAGATAGAAATGCTAATGTTAGGATGCTTACAATGACAATAATAACATGATGTTGTCTAGCAGGTAATGTTTACCAGTGTCACCATTGCAATTTTGATCTGATGATGGTGCGTGATGAAAAGCCAGGAGATCACGAAAGTCATTACAATTCATCCTCTGGTGACCATGAATATTTGTTGTGGGGATATTTGAACTAAACTCAAAAGTGTTTCTATCTGTTCTGAATGGCCACACTTGAAGGCGAGGTAAAAAGCCTGCTGTCAGAGCCTCCTCCTGAATGCATCCTTGATTGAATCTTTTGCGTGTCTTTGTGGTCTGCAACACAATGCAACAATTCATACAAATGGACAGTCTCTCTTAACAAGATCTTGGAGAGTGACAGGATGCCTGAGGAATGGAGGAGAAGTGTACTGGTGCCAATTTTTAAGAAAAAGGTAGATGTGCAGGGCTGTGGCAACTACAGAGGAATAAAGCTGATGAGTCATACAATGAAGTTGTGGGAAAGAGTAGTGGAAGCTAGGCTAAGGGCAGAGGTGAGCATTTGTGAGCAGCAATATGGCTTCATGCCTAGAAAAAGTACAACAGATGCAGTATTTGCTTTGAGGATGCTGTTGGAGAAGTACATAAAAGGTCATAGGGAGTTGCATTGTGTCTTTGTAGATTTAGAGAAAGCGTATTACAGGGTGCTGAGAGAGGACCTGTGGTATTGTATGAGGAAGTCTGGAGTGGCAGAGAAGTATGTTAGAGTGGTGCAGGACATGTATGAGAGCTGTAAGACCGTGGTGAGGTGTTCTGTAGGTGTGACAGAGGAGTTCAAGGTGGAGGTGGGTCTGCATCAAGGATCGGCTCTGAGCCCCTTCTTGTTTGCTCTGGTGATGGACAGGCTGACGGATGAGGTTAGACAGGAATCTCCATGGACTATGGTGTTTGCGGATGACATTGTGATTTGTTGTGAGAGCAGGGAGCAGGTGGAGGAGAATCTAGAGAGATGGAGGTATGCTCTTGAAAACAGAGGAATGAAGACAGAATACATGTGTGTCAGTGAGAGGGACCCAGGTGGAACGGTGAGGTTACAGGGAGCAGAGGTGAAGAAGGTGCAGGACTTTAAGTACTTAGGGTCAACGGTTCAGAGCAATGGAGACTGTGGAAAAGAGGTGAAGAGGCGAGTGCAAGCAGGTTGGAACGGGTGGAGAAAAGTGTCAGGTGTGTTGTGTGATAAAAGAGTATCAACAAGAATGAAAGGAAAGGTGTTCAAGACGGTGGTGAGACCAGCGATGTTGTACAGCTTAGAGACAGTGGCACTGAAGAAAAGACAAGAGGCAGAGCTGGAGGTGGCAGAGCTTAAGATATTGAGGTTCTCTTTGGGAGTGACGAGGATGGACAGGATCAGGAACGAGTACATCAGAGGGACAGCTCATGTTAGATGTTTCGGAGATAAAGTCAGAGAGGCCAGATTGAGGTGGTTTGGACATGTTCAGAAGAGAGACTGCGAATATATTGGTAGAAGGATGCTGAGGTTGGAGCTGCCAGGCAGGAGGTCTAGAGGAAGATCAAAGAGGAGATTTATGGATGTAGTGAGAGAGGACATGAAGTTAATTGGTGTGAGTGAAGAGGATACAGAGGACAGGGTTAGATGGAGGCACATGATTCGCTGTGGCGACCCCTGAAAGGGAGCAGCTGAAAGGAAAAGAAGAAAATGGACAGTCTCTCTTCGAAGGCATTAATGGTGTTGCACTCTTTTTCACAAGAAAATTGAAAGAATAATTGTATTGTCAGTGTTGGAAATTTACTAAAATTGTCAGATGAATGCTGCAATTAGAAAGGGGCTTTCAGAGGCCATTAGACGAACCAACAGGCAGTTAATTTAAAGCATACTGAGACATTTAGTTCTCATCAGAACTCCCCATTGAGGTTGGTGTGTACTTGCAGGTAGTGACAAGTTAAAGCCAAGACAGCAAATATCAACTGTGTAGATTTCTAGTCCTTTATTTTTCTCTTTTTATTTTCCTATTGATATATTACTGTAGTATGTCATTTAAAAGAAATAATCCTCAGCTGGTAGTGTCAGCAAATGATGGTGTTTGTGTTTGTGACTCTGCAGGACATCAGTGATGGGATGCAATGGTGTGAAGAACGTCTGGTCCGCAAAGTTCTTTTCCTCTCCCTCAGGGAATTCAGAGACACCCACCGTGCCACACACAAACAATCACACATAGACCAACGCGCACACAAACACACATCGAAAAATACACTCTTACACGCTCTGCGAAAGACAGAGACACTATCTAACACAAACACACGCACAAGACAGAGTGTGCACACGCCACAACAAAGAGTCACACACAGACTACCAAACACATATGCACAGACAAACATACCCGGTGAACAAAATATGCACATTTCAAAATACCTAAGCCCTCATGAACACACCAACAAAGGGCAAAAAACGAACTCTCAGGACTCATACACACCAAAACATAAATGTACCCACACACTACAGAACATGCAAACACAATCAAAAATGTATACAGGGAAAATTACACACAGACAACAAAATAAACGCACGTTTCAGAAGAATTCTGTATCAACCAGGACTCTACGCTCGCATAAAACACAGAATACATTGTCGCTTCTGGACTCGAAATACACAGAAACTGCAAAACACACACATAGTACTCAGCGCAAACACTCAGTGAAAAACACCTGCACACCTGAAAACACACAGATGCTGCTGAGCACTCCTGTCCCGGCCAGGCCACTGAGATCACACACCCCCACAAGGCTCAGTGGTCAGTACCATCAATACTCTTCTTCACTTCTTTCTTAATCACAGCTGTGACTGTGACTTTTAGTTATTCAGTAGGACTACCTTTAATGATAATCTAAGATCATTAACCAACCCTTTTTTCACAGGTTTGTGCATCAGTAATAATAGCATTGGGTCAAAAAAGATGAGCAGTCAGCTATTTAGACAGGTTGGAAACAAACCAATAGTTTTTCCAGATAATCTAATCCACTTTATTTGGAGGTCACACTGAAAGTGAGCACATCTGGAATGTCATTAAGAATCCCTTATTGCTCAGGAAGTGCCCCCCTAAGCTGTGATGGAGGTTTACAATGCATAGTTCTTTTAAATGTTATCATTCAACTTCACTTTCTCTTCCAAATAAGTTTGTTTCCAACCTGTCTAATTTGTCTGACTTGTTTAATAAACTTTCACAGCTGTAACTAACATGTATTTGGGGGAGTCTATCCATCCTATTCTCGTGAACACGATTTCTCAATTCAATTCAGTTAAATTTTATTTATATAGCCCAATATCACAAATCACAATTTGCCTCAAAGGGCTTTACAATCTGTATAACATACGACACCCTCAATTCGACTTAAGGAAAAACCCTTTTTAGCAGGGAAAAAATTCATAGAAACCACAGGAAGTGCAAAAGAGGAGGGATCCCTCTCCCTGGACGGACAGACATGCAATAGATGTCAGATCTCTACAGAATAGTTTTACAACAGAATATCAAAGTATATACAATCATAATGACAAAATTTAGGTTGTAAAACATTAGTGTAGAGGACTGATCCAGAAATCATAGTACATACAATTATGATGAAAATGATGAAATTGTAGAAAACAAAAGCACCACATTATGTGTAACCATACTCTATAACAATCCATCTTTACATAGTAATCAACTACACATGTACCTGTTTAGCTAATACATCTATGATAATCATTCATGAATCAGTTCAACAATGTATATTCACTGGAATGATATATATGTATCATCAATATAACGATAACTTCAATTTAGCCAAGAAAATACACTTTATACCTTTTTATTCTATTCCTTCCGAGTAATCACTACATATGAGTCTGGACAGGCATGGATGTAAACTGCAACTTGTTGGTGAAAGCACACAACCAGCGGTAATTCTAGTTTGGTTTATTTGAAGTGTCCATGAAAGAAAGCTTTAATATTGCTTCCATGTTTTAGCTGTGAGCAGCAGCTCATCTTTCCTGCCCCACCTGTCACAAACCATATGTAATAAATGTAACATTGTTTGTAATACAAACAATTTCTAGTATGTAATTTTTTGTTTTTTTTGTCTTAATAGTTTTGTTCATATCGCTTTGAGATCATTGCTCAAAGTAGTGAAACTGCTTTATGTAAGTAACTAAAGTTATAACTGTTCTCTTAAGGCTCCCTGGTTAATTGCATTGGCCAGTGTCAGTCAGCTAGACCGAGCTGGGGCTGGTCCTTAAAGACATGCTCTCAACAACGCCATCGTAAGGATGACCCTGCTAGCAAAAGGTCAGCTGCTCTAATTTGTGTGCTTTTGCATGTGTGTTTGCACGTACATGCATGTGTGCATGACTCACCTATAAACAGTTTGAGACTCCAGCACTCACCCTATGTATTAAATAACGCCATTAGTATAATCACAGTCTGGTGTTTACATGGGCTCAATTTTACTAGTGTTCATTGAAGCACATGATTATACCCTAATTTCTTCTTTCACAGTACATTCATAACTATGAGTGTGTTTTGTCAGTAAACCCCCATACGGGAGGTACTGGACCAGCTCGACTCTCAGTATTACCCTAAACTCTAAGTATTACCCAGAGTACAAGTATTGACTAAGGACTGTTTAAGCTAGTGGCGAGGAGACATGCCTAGCTTCTAATTGACTACTTCCAAATAGCCCTTTTGCGTCAGTTACCAGCCACACGTTAATGGCAGCTCTCTTCTAAATAATCTGGGCTATTGTTAGGGTGCAAGGATGGGCTTTAGTGGTGCAGCTGTGAGCCCCAAAGGACTGTTAATTTTATTGGCTAGAGTAACCTTTAAGAACCTGTTAAGATGTTACACACACACAACAACCTAACTTTTTTCCACCATTCATGAACTCATAAATCAAATGTCCACAACTAATACTTTAAATATTCTTTGATTATTTATTACAATAAGCTTTAGCAAGGGCAATAAAACAGCTCAATTCAAATTTCAATCTTCCATCCATCCTTCCATCTTCCTCCGTTTATTTGGGGCTGGGTTCCTGGGGCAGCAGCCGAACCAGAGACACCCAGACTTCCTTCTCTCCAGACGCTTCCTCCAGCTCTTCCGGGGGAATACCGAGGCATTCCCAGGCCAGCTTAGAGACATAGTCCCTCCAACATGTCCTAGGTTTTCCCAGGGGCCTCCTCCCGGTTGGACATGCCTCCGCAGGGAGGCGTCTAGGAGGCATCCGGAACAGATACCTGAGCCACCTCAGATGACTCCTCTCGATGTGGAGGAGCAGCGGCTCTACTCTGAGCTCCTCCCGAGTGACTGAGCCCCTCACCCTATCTCTAAGACAGCTCCCAGCCACCCTGCGAAGGAAACTCATTTCAGTCACAGGGATCTTTTCCTTTCAGTCATGACCCAAAACTCATGACCATAGGTGAAAGTAGAAATCTCGACCGGTAAATAGCAGACCATAGCAGACAGGTATATCGACTGCATCACTGCAGAAGCTACGCAGATCCACCTGTCAACCTGCCGTTTAATCCTTTCCTCACTCGTGAACAAGACCCCAAGATACTTGAGTTACTCCACTTGAGGCAGGAGCTCTCCACCAACCTGAAGCCACCTTTTTCCTGCTGAGAACCATGGCCTCGGACTTGGAGTTGCTGATTCTCAACCCAGCCACTTCACACTTGGCTGTAAACCATTCCAGTGCAAGCTGAAGGTCCTGGTTTGATGAAGCCAACAGGACAGCATCATCTGCATAAAGCAGAGACAAGATCCTGTGCTCCCCAAACTGGCGCCCTTGGCTGCGCCTAGAAATCTTCTCCATAAAAATAATGAACCGGACAAGTAACAAAGGGCAGCCTTGCTGGAGTCCAACATCCACCAAGAAAAAGTCTGATTTACTGCCGACAATGTGACCAAACTCCTGCTTCAGTACTGTAAACACTGTTTGAAGGGTACTAATTCCCCTTCCTGTTCTACAGCCTGTAGTTCTTGTTCATTGCAAACAAAGTGGATTCATACAGTAGTACAGTATAGAAATGGCTTAACATACTGTAATTAAAAAGTTTGCAACTAACATACTCATTCAGTTTGTTTTGATTTTGATGCCTGCACTATTCTCCTAAAAGCCCACAAACGGATGGTTTGCCAGAATTTCTTCGAGACCTCACCAAACTCCGCCCAGATCCGGGTTTTTGCCTCCACAACAACCTAGGCTGAAGCCCGCTTGGCCTGCCGGTACCCATCAGCTGCCTCATGAGTCCCATGAGCCAACCAGTCTAGACTGGACTCTTTCCTCAGCTTGACAGCAACCCCCGAACCCGGTGGTGGACTCTGGCAGTAAGGGATGCTGTCAAGGCATGACAGGCACCAGAGACCTTACGGCCGCAGCTCCGAGCGGTTTCATCGACAATGGATGTGGAGAACATGGTCTACTCGGACTCAATGTTTCTAGTCTCCCTTGGGATCTCGTTGAAGCTCTGCTGGAGGTGGGAGTTGAAGATCTCTGTGACTGGAGACTCTGCCAAACCTTCCCAACAGACCCTCACAATACGTTTGGGGTCTGCCAATCTGTCCAACCTCCTCCCACGCCATCGGCTCCAACTCACCAGCAGGTGGTGATCAGTTGACAGCTCCATCCCTCTCTTCACTGAAGTGTCCAAGACATATAGCCAGAGGTCAGATGAAACAACCACAAGGCACTAGGGTGTCCTGGTGCCACACGCACTGATGGACATCCTTATGCTTAAACATGTTGTTTGTTATGGACCAACTGTTAGCACAGAAGTCCAATAACAGAACACCACTCGGGTTCAGGTTGGGTTCATCCCAATCACGGCCCTCCAGGTGTCACTGTTGCTACCCACGTGAGCGTTGAAGTCCCTCAGTAGAACAAAGGAGTCCCCGGTCGAAGCACTTTCCAGCACCCTTTCCAGAGATTCCAAGAAGGTCGGGAACTCTACACTGCCATTTGGCCCGTAAGCACAAATGACAGTGAGAGACCTACCCCCAACCTGAAGGCACAGGGAAACGACCTTCTCGTTGGGGTGAACTCCAACACATGGGCACCTGCAATCTCGCACCAGCCTGCCGCCTCTCACCATGGGCAACTCCAGAGTAGTAGAGAGTCGAGCCTCTCTCGAGGAGTTGGGTTTCAGAACCCATGCTGTGCGCGGAGGTGACTATGTCTAGGCGGTATCTCTCAGCCTCTCGCAGAAGTTCAGGCTTCTTCCCCCCCAGTGAGGTGACATTCCATGTCCTTAGCGCCAGATTCCATGTCCGAGGTTTGGGCCGCCAAGGCCCCTGCCTTCCACTGCCACCCAATCCGCATTGCACCGACCCTTTATGGTTCTTCCATGTGGTTGGCCCACAGGAGTTCAGCCCCACGTTGCTCTTTCGGGCTGAGCCCGACTGGGCACCAGGGTAAGACATGCGAGCCCCAACCCCAGGCCTGGGTCCAGGGTGGGGCCCCGGTTGTGACATACCAGGCAACATCACGGTCCTTGATCTTATGCTCATCATCAGCTTAAGCAAAGCAGGGGAAAAATGATCTGACATTTGACATTTCACATGGATATCATTTTAAGCAGCGTTTTGTAGTAGCTGCTATGCAGTTGGTGTAGACAATGTGTAAGAGCAAAATAATCTGTCTGCAGTCTGCAAGAGCCTACAGGTTATGGCCCCTGCCTCATCTGTTGCTGATCAACTTTAACCTGATCATCCCTAAGCCTATTTTTCCTAACTATTTTCCTGAAATTACATGCCCACATAAATTGAGTATATATTAACAACAACAAAGGCTATATGCATAATCTTGGTCTCAAAAAAAAGCCAAGACCTAGGAGATTACAATAGAAGTGTCAGGGATTCAGGTGTCTATACTCTGTCAGATAAAATGCATCTGGAACACAGTAGAAAAACTGACATTTCTACCTCCGCCTAAAAAAAAAACACCTTATTTATAGTGAAAACACATTAGAAACATCAAGGAATGAGCCTAAACTTTGTAGGACTTATTAGAATAATATCTGATAAGTAACTGTGCAAAAGTTGATGCTAAAAAAGTGATCCTAAGCAGTTTAATACACATTTTAGCACAGATATTTCCAGGCGAAACCAGCAATTGTGCCATTTGGGCACATTTTGGCACATTTGGCACCATATGTGCCATTGACCTGTCTTAGGTACCAGGCAGGAAAACTAATTATATTTCACTGATAGATCACTATGGTAACTCATTCCATGAAATACAACTGTTTTTGAGTCATTTTGAAATTTCACCTAGACTGGAATTTTCTACATTTTCTTATTGTAATAAGGCCACACAACAACAGAAATGAAGTTTGTCTCCAACTGGAGCAGATGTATTTGAACAAAGTATAAACAATATAAAAGAACACACAATAAAACAATTAGTGTAGAATCCTGATCCTTATCACTGGAAAAGGAAAAAAATACATTCATTTCCTGTCATAAGGTTTTGAAAAGGCAAATTTAGATGTCCAATGTCCAAACCAACATGCAATAACGTTGTAGTAATAATAGCAGTAACAATTTGAAACATGTCTATTCAATGCAGGGCAATATGGTAAATAGAAATGCATAGAAGTCAACACCAATTCAAATAATTTGAAAAAACATACCTCTCAACTGGGTAGTAGTCCGGGTCTGTGTCACCTCCACACTCTCCTAGCATGTCTTCATCATCACTTGACGACTCCTCTGGATAAATGTCTGCACCACCGTCTTGCAGACAAATATCCAAGACCTCTTCAACCGTGAAGTGTTTTTTTGCCATTATTTTCACCAAAAAACCGCCAGAGAACTGACCTAAACTGTCTTCTGTGTGCGCACTGCGTAATGCGTAATGCGTAAATCCAGCTCTGTGGGGCCTATATGACTTTTTACGCGAGGGCATATCTCGGCAACCCATTGGCCGATCTGCATAAATGACACCTCTTTGTGACCGTTAGAGCCAATAGAATCGATTTGTTTCGCTCAGCAACCGCTTAGCAACACCAATCACCATACAGAAGGCAGTAAGACCTGAACCAGTGATTTCTGTTCGTGAGCTCCCTCCCCCTATGAGCCGACTGTTTGTGCTTGTGGAAAAACTCAGGGAGCCGCCAATGATTTCAAACGGACCGTAATACACGGGTATAATTGCCTAGGTTGTAATTGTGTTTTGGTCTAGTTGTGGATGCTTGGTACTGGCTTTTAGCTCAATGTCTGGCGTTTCTTTTGGTATCTTGTTTGACAGGATTGCTGCTTCCTAGCTTGTGTACTGTTCATTTGAACTGGACAGGACTGCACAGCCTCCTAATTAGGCCCCTTTAGGAAGGGACTATGCCAAAAAAATACCTTTGAAGGAAAAATGTACTTAGAAGATTAAAAATGAATGGACAACATTGAATACAACTTTATTGTGTTAAATTAGACACTTTTCCCTACTCTGAGTCACGCTCTTTTTAAAGATAAATGTGCACAGTCTGCCTGTACATGCAAAAGCAGTCCAAAGATATTCAGTTTACAAAGATGTATAATAGAGAAAAGCAGCACATCATTGAGGAAAAGCAAGAACTAGTGACTGGCATTTCTGCTTGAAAATTGGCCAAAACGATTATTTAAATACAAAAATATTTGCAGATTGATTTTCTGTTGCTTGATTAATCAGGAAAGATCAAGGAATCAAGGGAAGAGACAAAACTTACTGTCAAGCCAGCAGAAGAGTGCTTCCTCCAGAAAGCACGTGAGAGCCAGGGTACGGACTGCAGGGTCACCATCTAGAGCACTACAAGGATGAAGAGCATGTGCAAAATTTCCTCAGGCAGCTGTGAACATAAAACATGATTCACTACAAAATCTTTAGGCACAATAATAGATCTTCATCATCATCATCTTGGACCAGAAAATCTTGTTCTATAGCATGTTCTGTAGCCTTCACATTTGTGTCCAGCAGATAGCATATAGTTATTGCTGCATTAAGATACAGTATGTAAAAAGTGGCAAACTGGCATGTCTGTGCACATATAACTAACTGCTTGAGGTTGTGGAAGCCCTGAAGGCTGCAGAGACAATGACGGCTGAAAAGACACAGGGACCTTGTTGTGGGTCAGCTAACCACATTTCTGGACATGGTTCAAAAATCAGTTTTGCCAAGTTATAATCATTGCACAATAGTAGAAGTTTTATTTATATAGCGCCTTTCCGTAGTTCAAGGTCACTTTACATTATACACTATAATACATTTATGCACCCACAAACACATACTAAAACAGACAAGCCACATATAGCCACATTATTGAAAATACATATTGAATAGATGATGAGACAAAGATGATGTATTAAGAAGTTTAAGGGGTAGTGAGCATAATTTAGGTGCATTAACACTAAATGATCTACCACCTACAGTAGACAACCAAAAACGAGGGATGGACAAAAGACCAAGCTCCGAAGATCTGAGTGACTGGGCAGGGCAGTAGGAGCAGAGTAGATCAGACTGATATGGAGGTGCAAGAACATTTAATGCCTTAAATGTTAGAAGTAATGCATGATGCCATGTGTAGCCAGTGAAGATCATGCAGTAGCAGAGTAATGTGAGCAGAACGCCTGGTGGAGGTGAGAACTCTAGATGCAGACTTTTGAACATATTGTAATCTTGCAATAAGCTTTTTCGGCAGACCAAGAAATAAAGCATTGCAATAATCCAGACGTGACGTGTTTAACGGCTGAATTAAGATGTCAGCATCAGCTAGAGTGAGAAGATCGAAGACGTGCAATATGGTGAAGATGGAAAAATTAGTTTTTAACAACGGTGAAAATGTGAGAGGTAAAAAAGTAGCAGTGATAATGATTGCTTTTGAAAAATCCACCATGGCATCTTTACATATTATACCCAACAAACAAAGAGAAATCCAGGTTTACAAACTACTCAATCATATTTTATTCTAACGGCAATTTTCAAAATTAAACTGTACACAAATTAACATTGGAATGAAAATTCCTTACATTAATATGGAACATTTGTAAATTTTACAAGATCTGCAACATTTATTTAAACTGATAATTACCAAACGGAAGAACCCGAAATTGGTAAGCTTGCCCCCGAAAGTGAACCTCAGGAACTTCCTGTGTTGTGGCAATATTTCTAAGGAAATATGTGTCCTTCAAATCCATCGTGACGAACCAATCGCAATGTGGGATTGCGACACGACCATCTTCATAGTTAACATCTTGAACTTGAAGCTTTGACCGAGAGGTTCAAGCCTCGAAGATCTACGATTGGACACAGCCCCCCATCCTTCTTGGGAACCAGGAAGTATCTGCTGTAATAGCGTGACTCTCTGGAAGAGGAACACGTTCTATGGCCCCTTTGCTCAGAAGAGTTTACAGCTCTTGTGACAGTACTCACGGCAACTCAGGTTTCAAGGAAGTGGTGACCACACCGTTGACAACAAATAAACTGGATTTCTTGTATCCTTGTACTGTGCTTAACACCCATGCAGAAACACCTGGAAGATGTGTCCACGCTGCCAGGCTCTCTGATAGCGGTATTAGCGTTCATACTTCCTGTTGGGGGTTGGGGCGCAAAGCCATTTAATAATAATCCTGAGGTCTGCCTTGGAAGGCTGCTGAAGACGGGGAGCCAGTCCCCAATCTTACGAGGGGGAGCGCGAATTGCCACCCTCTGCTTCTCGACCTCCCTAGCTCTTGAGGGACTTGAGTGCAAAGACGAAGGAACTGTGAGAATGCTTCCTCATGCTTTTGGCTTCTCTGAGTTTGGTAACTACAGTCAACTGCGCCTCCAACTAAGCCCGTGGAGAGACCGGTGAATCTATCAGAAACACCCTTTCTTGTCCTTCAAGAGGTCAGCCTGGTATGCCTGCACCATGCCATGGTGAGATGCGCAGCACCAGCCTGACCTGCAGCTGATAAGCTTTACCCACAAGCCATCATGGGGAGGGTAGGTTCCTTCAGGAACATGCCAACCCAGGTGAGAGACAGCCCGTGAGCGTCTCTTTCCTGTGCCATCTCCGTATACTCACTTGATTTAGCACCCCCGACAGTCAAAAAGATCAACATCGTTTGTGAGGACAGAATCACGGTTAATGAAATGAGAACCACGCCTTTTGAGTTGTCAAAAATAGAAAATAACTGAGCTCCTGGATCCTGTGCTTGACACATGCAACACACCTGAGACAAGTGAAGACTGAAGAGGGCTGTCTCTTACAGTAGCATTTGTCATAGCTTATATGACAATATGTCAAGCTTGGGACAGTTAATTAGCCTGATAAGGTTTCCCACCATGAGCAAGCACTTGGCAACAGTGTTAAGGAAGAACTTTCTTTAAGAGGTAGAAATCTTAAGCAGAGCCAGTCTCAAGGTGGGCAGCCATCTTCCGAGAGAGAGAGAGAGAGCATAGATTCAGGAGCACAATGTAAATTCCATATAGAATTTTAAAATAATGATGTAGTGGTTATATTGATATTAATAAAAGAATAATAGTAATAATGATGGGGATAATAATGGATAAGACTAATAATAAGGAATGGTAAGACTAATAATAATAACTGTAGTAGTCATAGATCCAGACTCTGTAGCTCCAGAGGTGGAAATACCTCATGAAAGCTACAGAAGGAGAGAGGATGGAGAGGAGAAGAGAAACTACGGATAAAACTACGGGAGAGAGAAGATGTCAGTATCACAATTTGGATGTAACGTTAGGTGTTAAGGTTATTTCCATAGTGTCTAAAGTTAGCTAGTGTACGATATTCCACTTGTATAACGTTACTGACATTAGGGCTCTGAGACTACTTGTAACTTTGTAATGTTGATAATGTTAAATTAGTAACATTACCATTTTGCCATGAGACTAAATCATGAGACAATGGTGTAGATGTTTAACCTAGCTAAAATTGACCTACATTACATATGATGTACTTAAACCAAATGCTTGTTACAGTAGCTTAACTATGTCACTTGACAAGGGGGAAAATGCCAAGCTTACTGAAAATGACAGGAGCTGAATTGAAATTACCTTGTGACAGTTTTTTTTTAGTTGTAGTGGTTGTGAAATCGATTTATAAATGTCATATATACGCCCTGTCTTTTAATTCACCAGGCATTTGCAATAGTTTTTCCCTATATCCTTTGTAAAAATTGATTGTAAATTCACATTTTAACGCTGATATTTAACATTTTCTTCCTTGGGGGGCATGCCCCTGGACCCCCCTAGGGGATTCAGATCTTCTGTCACCTTTTTCACAGCTGATGAGTTTATATCCCTGATATACACTCAGTTGAAAGTTTATTAGGTACACCTAGCTAAAACTAACACAGTCTAATCTGACAGTCCTGCAATAAATCCTACCTGAATAACGGTTCTAATGTTCAGTTTTTGTTGAAACTCATTAAGAGTGGTGTTGATTCAACTGTATGATCATTTTGAATGATGTAGTTTGTGGTGCTTTTGAACTGTATTGAATTATACACAGAGATGTTTCTGTTAGCCTCTCCTCATTGATATCAATGGGGTGCATAAAATAGAAACACCGGTCAGTATGACTGTTTATGTGTGTGTGTGTGTGTGTGTAGTCCAAAGCTGCAAGCACAGAGGAAGTTTGCCCAGTCCCCTCCCAGCTCCCCAAGACCACCAGTGTTGATGACATCAGCACGGAGTAACTACACCCGCAACCTGGCCGTAGTCACCTGTCTGACCAGACGTCGACCCAAGACTGAGGACTTCTTGTCTTTTCTCTGTTTGAGAGGTAAGTTACAAGCATTGAAACTGCCTATACACAATAGGCAGTGGTATGAACTGAGCTGGTCCCAGGGTTGGTTGCAGAGTCAGTGCCAAGAGCTCAGTTCCATTTCATTATAAAATGTACTACTGTGTATACAAGAACTTTTCAATTAATGCTAAAGCAAGACCAATGCACAGTTGTGTTCAAATTCTTCTAAAATCTTTGGATAGTCAAAGATTCTTTCTCAAGGGTAAGTACTAGTGCCTTTTGCTGTTTTCTGACAAAAAAAAGAAAAAAAGAAGAAGCTAATATAACAAAGAAGGTTAGCTCCATGGTATAACCCCCAAACCTGCAAATTTAAGCAAACGTCATGAAAACTTGAAAGGAAATGGCGTTCCAACAATCTGGGAGAATCTTGTTTAGCCGGGCTAACAGAGAGCCACAGCATCATTGAACCTTGTATTCCTATAGCCTCAGTAGTAACGACTTTATGAGCTTCTTTAATGATAAAATTTTAACTATTAGAGAAACAATTCATCTGTGTCTTCAAACACAGAAACATTAGAACAAGCTGTAAAACCTGATGCTTTGACTGCTTCTCTCCTGTTGACCTTATTCAATTAACCTCGACAATTTCTTTATCGAAGCCAAAAAAACGGTCAATCCCATTCCAACTAGGCTGCTTAAAGATGTTTTACCCCTAGTTGGCACTTCTTTACCAGATATGATCTGTCTTTATGTACCACAGTCTTTTAAAATAGCTGTAATTAAACCTCTTCTTAAAAAGCCCATTTTTGATCCAGGGGTTTTAGCCAACTATAGACCTAACCTTCTCTTTATCTCTAAGATCCTTGAGAAAACAGTTGCCAATCAGTTATGTGACATTCTAAATAATAGTTTATTTCAGGGTTATCAGTCAGGATTTAGAATGCCTCATAGCACAGAGACAGCACTGATAAAAATTACAAATGACCGTTTAATTGCATTCAGACAATGGACTAGTCTCTATACTTGCCTTGTTAGATCTTAGTGCTGCATTAGACACCATTGACCACTACTTAAGAGACTGGAACATTTAATTGGCATTAAAGGGACCACACTAAGCTGGAATTGATCTCAGTTTGTACATTTTAACCATGAATCCTCCTAGCTAAATTAGTCATGCAGTTGCGCTAGGTTCTGTGCTTGAACCAATTCAATTTACATTATATATGCTTCCTTTTGGCAATAGAAAGAAACACTCCATTAAATTTAATTGTTATGTGGATGGTTAGCTAAACTACAAGCATGCCTTAAGGACATAAAAATCTGGATGACAAAACTGAATTGAAAACTGATTTGTGATATTGGGCTATATAAATAAAATTGAAAAGTTGAATTGAATGAATTAAAGAATTGCATGAGAGAGCCGCCACACCGTTTGAATGTCCGGAATCTACTAGACCAACCTTAATGAATTGTTGAATTTAATTAAATGCTGATGAGCATGAATGCGTGCCATTGTTAAAATATCCAGATTTTGCCAGAAATTAAGGCCTAAAGGTAAGGATTGGTTTATACGTTGTACCAGATTAATCCGCTTGCGCTGGTAGATATCAGCTCCGCGAGGCAGTAGCCTATACAGACCCTCTGGTACAGCCTTAGACTAGCAACCTGAGAGTTGTAAAAACTGCCTCAAAGCAGTGGAGCATTAGAGTAAAACACAGTGAATTAAAAACATTAAGTGAAGTTAAACTAACCAAACCGTTCTGAAGAAAACGGAATACTTTTCCCCTGAGAAGGACTTGTGGTGAGATCAATTGTGGTAAAAACCTGTGAAAAACAATTTTTATTCTACGAGATTGTGAAATAGAACCACAGCGCCTCACGTGGCGAGGTGAATAATTGCATGCGATTTGCTCAAGTAGCAGACCTACAGCACTACGTGTGGCTGAATTGAGTAATTGAAATTGAACTTGAACTTTTAAATAACCTAAACCATAGCACCCCCGCAGCTGGTTTAGGTAATTGGCTTTGATTAGTGAAATATAAACCAGTGTGTGACACTCAAATTAGAATAGTAGAACAAACTTTCTTCTCTGTAAGCTACCAGTTAAACTCTTGGGTGTTGCAAGGCGAGTGAGGTTGTGTTTGTTTTAAACAGGACAAAGATGAGTTATGATTCAACTACGCCACCTGGGAAGTTGGTTTGGAAATATGGTACAATTAGGTAGTAAAGACGGCACGCAGGCAAGTATCTGATTTAGGAAAACAGAGACGTGACTCCCCAATGTAAAAGAAACAAATAATTTATTGAAATAATTATAATGAAAACCTCGGAAGGAGCTGAAAAGGAAAAAGTTAAGACAACACTAATTTAGCAAAAATAGATTTATTACAAATGCAAACAAAAGTACCTGGTTATATACATCAACAATTAAAACAGGTCTAACTCTAAAATACCCAAAAATCAACTAAAATTAGCTAGCTGGGGCCCCCAGGGGGATAAGCAGACTACTCTTTTGAGATGTCCGGGGGTGCCACCCTTTACTCACCTCCTTGAACACACCAGACGACACAGCAAATAAGGTGCAAGCTAAACTGATGAACCAGTGCACTAACTCACATGCATAAGTGAGGAGACCTCACCCACGTGCCTAGCTCACCCACCAGGAGGGCACCCAGCATCACTAAAGAAACATAAACCCAAAATTAATCATGAGCAAACCAAGTCAGTAACAGAAACTAAATAACAGTACCATAACATATACAAAATCATAATACAATCCAAAAACAACAACAAAAACAGCAGAGCAGAACAGGTGGAAACAAACAGCAGCAGGTTAGCCTGTAAATGAAAAATGGATAATTGTTAAAAAGGTTTTTTAAAGAAACACCAAACTTACCACCCTGAAGGTTGACAGGAACGTACCAGGTTACGTATGTAACCATGGTTCCCTGATAGGGAACGAGACGCTACGCCAGCTGACACTATGGGGAACGCCTTCAGCGTGACTGCCTCTGAATCTCTGTATCAACTTAGACCAATCTTGATTGGGTTTAACGTCAACACATGACGTACGCCGGCGGAACCGGAAGTATAAGGGGAGCCGGCTTCACTGTTGTCGTCAGCCTTCTGATCGACTGAAGCAAGCCGCTCACAGGCATGCCGGAAGTATGGCAGCAAGACGCAGCGTCTCGTTCCCTATCAGGGAACCATGGTTACATACGTTATCTGGTTTTCCTTTCAAGGGAACTTCAACGCTGCGTCAGCTGACGCTATGGGGAACGCAGTACCAACTCCGCCATGCTGAAGGGATGCCTGTCAGAGTGTGAAGCCAGCAGGGCACACTTCAAGACAAGACAGCCACAGATCCCAGATTATTTAAGCGGCCTAGGCTGTAAAATCTCACAAAGGTGTGAGGCGAGGACCATCCCGCAGCATCGCATATATCGGAGAGGGGGGTTCCCAACCACCAAGCTCTGGAGGATGCCATACTCCGTGTGGAGTGGGCTCTGATCGACAGAGGTGAAGGCAAGCTGCACACCTCGTATGCCGAAACGATAGCCTCAATTATCCACCTGCTAATAGTGTGTTCGGTAGCCGGGCAGCCCTTACAAGGGGGCCTGAAGCATACCAGCAATTGGTCCGAATTGCGCCACTGGGATGTCCTCCGGACATAAAGTCCAGGGCTCTGACTGGACAAAGCAGTTGCAGCCTATTTTCCTGTTCCGCCGACTCTGAAGGAGGATGAAACGCCTGCAGGACTACCGGCTGGGCCACCTCAGTGGGTACTTTAGGTACATAACCCAGCCTGGGATGCAGGATGGCTCTAACTGCGCCTGGAACGATCTCCAGGTTAGCTTTTAACTGTTAACTTTTGAGAGAAGTCATCGCCAGCAGAAATGCCATCTTTGAGGCCAGTCACCTGTCTGATGCATCGTCCAGTGGCTCGAACGGTGCTGTGGTCAATCCATCCAGCGCCACTGTCAGAGGCCTCATCCTCAAGGTGCCACGAAGGAAACTGGTAACAAAGCGGGAACCAGAACCAGATTCTGGCGGGCCAGAATGGGGCCACGAGCAGCAGCTGGGCCCCTGTTCGGCGAACTTTCTCTAGAACCCCCAGCCATGGCACAGCCGTAGCCTCGGCCATGGCTGTGCCATGGCATCCAGCCCCAGGGGTACACAAAGGAGCACCAGAGGGGGCAGTGAGCGTTGTCTGAGGATGTGAACAGGTCCACTTGTGCTCTGCTGAATCTCCTCTATATCATCTGCTCCGTCTCGGGGTGCAGTCTCCATTCCCCGGGCCTCGGCCCCTGCCTCGACAGGATGTCTGCTCCCACATGAAGGTACCCAGGTATGAAAAGTGCTCTGAGAGAGAGCAACTTCCCCTGGGACCACAAAAAGGATCTGGCACACCAGTCTGCACCGAGGCCGCAACCTCAGACCGCCTTGTCGATTTAAGTAGGAGACCACCGCTGTGTTGTCGGAGCGGACAAGCACGTGGTGGCCCCTGAGGTCTGGAAGAAAGTGCCGTAAGGCCAACAAGACCGCTCGCATCTCCAGTCCTCGGACTGAATCAGACTCACAATCATAGGGTTCGTCAGCATCCGGAACCGAAGTCTCCTCAGAGAACGGTTCAGCTGACGAAGATCTAAAACGGGACGCAAACCATCGTCTCTCTCAGGACTATGAAGTACCAGTTGTAGAACCCGGTATGCACCCTCAGGTGGGGATTTGTTTTATGGCCCCATTGTACAAGAGAGAATGTATTTCTCGCTCCATCACCTATGCTTGTACTTGGTCGACCCCTATTTCTAAGATTCCTCGGAATCATGGGGGTGTGGACCAGAACCGAAGCTTGAAACCTTGTCGGACAGTGCGCAAACTCAGTGCGACATGCCGGGTCAAGCTTCTCAAGCGAGCATAAGAGTCCCTCAGGGGGACCAAAAGGTCGAGGCTGGTGCCTGGGGGACCTGGAGTGGCGGCCTCGGTTACCCGAAGCGCTGCAGCAGCGGGAAATCCGAGGATCGGCATGTACATGCCTGACCGCCCCCCGAACCTGCAATCTGAGAGCTGCGGTACCCCGAAGCGATGGAAGGGCGGATTTAACCGGAAAGGAACGTCTACAGGCCTCAGTAGAGGACCCCCCAGAGTTGACCAGGACACAACTCTGGCCTGACTGCTGCACAGCCGTGCAGGTCTAAAGGCAGTGGTTGCATGGAACTTGCCATGCCCCGAAGCACCACCGGTGGCAGGGTTAAGAGGCTGAACTCCTGAGGGCACAATGGGGGAGCAGCCGTGTGCTCAACCCCGATGGGGGGGGCACCCTCCGAGGCCCGACGCTCGAGTCAGGGCCTCTTCTGTGAGGCCTGCTGGGAGAGAAGCACGGCTCTCAGGTCCGTCTTCTCCCTCTCAGGTCCTCTCCGAGCAGGCTGGAGCGAGCCCCTTGGCCGCTAGGGAGGGGCACGCTGGGCCACACTCACTTTCTGAGGCAGCATGTAAGAGCTGTGAGATTTCGAAGGCTGAGGTGGTCCAACCTCAGCTCAGGCCCGAGACCTCTGGTCACGGGGGCTAAACCGTCGTCGTAGGATGGTGGAGCTCCGTCCCATCCTCGGATGCGAGGGCCCCGCCAAAGTGGAGGTCCTAAGCAGGTCGGCTGGGCACACCCGCACGCACGCCACCAGCGTCTCCCCGCCCTAGCCGTTGTCCTTGCACCCACTCATCGACGCAGACAGGTGACCAGTCGGGCTAGAAAACCGTGCAAATACGGCCTGGACCAGGATTTCGACACCTTCGTGTGGAGATCCAGAAGAGGGTCTCGACGTGGGCGTGGAGGTGTGGCAAGAAGGAAACACCGAGCTACTCCGGCGATGAGTGTCCTGCTGCTCCGCTGGCCAGGCGATATTGAGCCTAGCCACCATTTTCCTCTCTTGGGAAAATCACCTTCAGCAGCTCCTCATGCTGCAGTGACTGGGCTGATGAGCCACCCACGTCACCACCTTCTGCGCTCAGGACATCCAGGTCCTCGGAACTGGATCCTCTCTGCGCAGGCTCCACATCCAGGGCGGAAGACGCTGCAGGCTCAGCCTGGCTTCCGGATCCCGAATGCGGGTAGACTGTTTCAACAAATAACAAACAGTTAGTCGAGAGCAGAGCGTCCTATCTCTCCTCAGAGAGGGCACTTACCTTGCTCACAGTCACCCCTCAGACCTGACAGAGCCTGCTCTCCGTGCAGACAGCAGACACAAGTGGTGTGGCCTCTGAACATGTCCCCCGTTCCGGTTGGAAGAAGCCGCGATGCGGGCTTCCGGTCCCGAAAACGGGTGGGAATTAGCGGACGTGTTGACGTTAAACCCAATCAAGATTGGTCTAAGTTGATACAGAGATTCAGAGGCAGTCACGCTGAAGGCGTTCCATATAGCGTCAGCTGATGCAGCATTGAAGTTCCCTTGAAAGGGATCCTAGGTTACACCAAGATGTAGCATGGACCAGCTGTCCCAGGCAGACTGACAGCACCCAAACTACAGAACAAGCAGCAGCAGACAGACTGACATTCTTCTTCTGCTTCTTTTGTTGTTTTTATTGGCGGTTGGCAAACAACTTTCGGCTGCATTACCGCTACCCACTGATCTGGAGTATGGACTAATGATCTATATAAACACCCATATTACAAAAAACAAATAAACAAACAAATTAATCTATATAATAATAAAAACCCAATAAACCTAAATAAATAATTAAGGTTATAATACTCAAATTCTATTCATTAAGCTTGTTGATCCTAGACAGACTGATATATTGGACACAGGTGGCTTAAATAGTTCCACTAACAGGAGGGGCGGGCCAATAGGTGGAGGTAAAAGGAACACTTCAGGTGTCATGGGAAATTAGATCACCTCACTACACTAGTTATAAACTACTGAAATAATTTTACTACACTGCCTATTCCATTTTAAATTGATATTTTGAATTGGAGTTGCCCACTTCTTTTGGATTATTTGATTTAATGCTCGCCCTGCTAAATCTTTAAACTTACTATTGCTGTGATATTTCTAACTGTAACTGCCACTGGATGCCTTTGTGTATCTTCTTCTTTTCCTTTCGGCTGTTCCCTTTCAGGGGTCGCCACAGCGAATCATGCGCCTCCATCTAACCCTGTCCTCTGCGTCCTCTTCACTCACACCAATTAACTTCATGTCCTCTCTCACTACATCCATAAATCTCCTCTTTGGTCTTCCTCTAGACCTCCTGCCTGGCAGCTCCAACCTCAGCATCCTTCTACCAATATATTCACAGTCTCTCCTCTGAACGTGTCCAAAGCACCTCAATCTGGCCTCTCTGGCTTTATCGCCGAAACATCTAACATGAGCTGTCCCTCTGATGTACTCGTTCCTGATCCTGTCCATCCTCGTCACTCCCAAAGAGAACCTCAACATCTTAAGCTCTGCCACCTCCAGCTCTGCCTCTTGTCTTTTCTTCAGTGCCACTGTCTCTAAGCTGTACAACATCGCTGGTCTCACCACCGTCTTGAACACCTTTCCTTTCATTCTTGCTGATACTCTTTTATCACACAACACACCTGACACTTTTCTCCACCCGTTCCAACCTGCTTGCACTCGCCTCTTCACCTCTTTTCCACAGTCTCCATTGCTCTGAACCGTTGACCCTAAGTACTTAAAGTCCTGCACCTTCTTCACCTCTGCTCCCTGTAACCTCACCGTTCCACCTGGGTCCCTCTCATTGACACACATGTATTCTGTCTTACTGCGGCTAAGCTTCATTCCTCTGTTTTCCAGAGCAGACCTCCATCTCTCTAGATTCTCCTCCACCTGCTCCCTGCTCTCACTACAAATCACAATGTCATCCGCAAACATCATAGTCCATGGAGATTCCTGTCTAACCTCATCCGTCAGCCTGTCCATCACCAGAGCAAACAAGAAGGGGCTCAGAGCCGATCCTTGATGCAGACCCACCTCCACCTTGAACTCCTCTGTCACACCTACAGCACACCTCACCACGGTCTTACAGCTCTCATACATGTCCTGCACCATTCTAACATACTTCTCTGCCACTCCAGACTTCCTCATGCAATACCACAGCTCCTCTCTCGGCACCCTGTCATACGCTTTCTCTAAATCTACAAAGACACAATGCAACTCCTTATGACCTTCTCTGTACTTCTCCATCAGCATCCTCAAAGCAAATACTGCATCTGTTGTGCTCTTTCTAGGCATGAAACCATATTGCTGCTCACAAATGCTCACCTCTGCCCTTAGCCTAGCTTCCACTACTCTTTCCCACAACTTCATTGTATGGCTCATCAGCTTTATTCCTCTGTAGTTGCCACAGCTCTGCACATCTCCCTTGTTCTTGAAAATTGGCACCAGTACACTTCTCCTCTATTCCTTGGGCATCCTCTCACTCTCCAAGATCTTGTTAAACAAACTAGTCAGAAACTCTACTGCCACCTCTCCTAGACACTTCCATACCTCCACAGGTATGTCATCAGGACCAACTGCCTTTCCACTCTTCATCCTCTTCAACATCCTCCTCACTTCACTCTTGCTAATCTTTGCTACTTCCTGCTCCACACCAGTCACCTCTTCTACTTTTCGTTCCCTTTCATTTTCCTCATTCATCAAATCTTCAAAGTACTCCTTCCATCTTCCCATCACACTCCTGGCACCTGTCAATACATTTCCATCCTTATCTTTAATCACCCTAACCTGCTGCACATCCTTCCCATCGCTATCTCTTTGTCTGGCCAACCTGTACAAATCCACCTCTCCCTCTTTAGTGTCCAACCTAGCATACAAGTCCTCATATGCTCTTTGTTTAAGTGACCACGACCAATTAAATTAAATTGTATTTATACAGCACTAATTCATAATAGAAGTTAGAACAACTTTTCTTGTTGAGCAGGTCTAGACCATACTCTTTATAATATTTGATAATGACCATGACCAGATGCTAAAATAATTGGAAACTAAGCAGGTAGAAAATACATAATTTGTATTATATAGTATGGACTGCAGCACGCAAATATGATCTCAATCATTCCAAGTCTGTGTGTACAGTACTGAGTCAGAAAGGGCTCCAGTTCAAAGAAACTAAGCCGACAATCTGACCGGCACCTGTTCAACAGCTGAGAAGTATCTTGAGTTGTCATGATTAAGCCTGAACCATCTTTTAACTTTAAGTTAACAATGAAAGAAAAAAGAGTGTTTAGAGCCTTTACTTAATTGTGGGAATAACCTTGTTACAAGTTTAAGCCATGCATGATAAATGCCACTACGGCATCATCATCGTCGTCATCATCGTCATCATCATCATCATGTTTCACCAAAATCAGTGAATAAAGCTCAAAAAGTTGTGTATTTTTGTACAGTAATCTGTGAGGCTCAGCGCCAAGAATCACTGTGGCATCTATCATTTTTCAATAATTCTTGACTCATTTGTGGTCTGATGAACAGTAAATTCATCAAATTCAGGGCCCTATATCGCTAGTTTCTTTGCTTTAGATAAAAGCGACTGCTAAATGACTAAATGTAGTTTCACCAGAATCAGTGAATACAGTTTTAATGTTGTGTTTTTGTACAGTAATCCAGTAGTCAATGAGGCCCGGCTGCCTTCTCGCCTTTCTGCCACAAACGGACTACGCACATGAGCAAAGCAGCAGATGTTCAAGCTAGACTTACTGCCCGCTTTGATCAGAACACTGACAGTTTACATTTTCATGTTCACCCCCAAAAGACTGTAGTGACATGTAAATGAAAAGACTCAGGGCACTGTTTTGCTTATTACATTTGAATATTGTCCATTGTATAGCAAGTTAAGTCTTTAAAAAAGAAATGTCAAATACTGTTTTCATTTTCAAATTGATTGAAAATTGCATTTACATTTTCATTTAGACACTAAAAGAGCATGGTGACATGTAAATGAAATAGACTGGGGGCACTGTTTAGCTTATTGCATTTGAATATTGTCCATTGTATAGCAGGTCAAGTCTTGAAAATGAAATGTCAAATACTGTTTTCATTTTAATTTCAATTGTTAGAAAATTGCATTTAAATTTTCATTTTGACTTCATTTTCAAATTTGAATTAACATTTGAATATTGTCCACTGTACAGCGATGTACTACTTTGAAAATTAAATGTCAAACAGCTTTTCCATTTTTATTTTAATATGGCCCATACAGGTTTGTGAAAATTAAAATTAAAATTCGATTATGCATTTTCATTTTCATTTTCACTCAAATAACCCATACATATGTGGAAAATTATAATGCTATTGTGGAATTGTATTTTCATTTTCAAGTTTCTATTATCATTTTGATAATGTCCCCTATACACTTCCAGAGGAGAGAAAGACAGACAGACAGTGTTCTCTTGGTGCTTTGAGGCAGATAATTCAAAAACTGTATGTTGTATGACTTAAATAGTTACCTGACCTGAACCAGGACAAGTTTGTTTACTGATTGATGTATAAATTGTGAATGAAGAGGGAAGATTTTGGGCTTGAGAAAGCTGAGCAGACTTTTTTAAGGTTACATTGCAAAATGTTTTTGGAAACAAGTGAATATTTTAGTAGAAAAGGTAGAAAAAAGAAAAATGCAAGCATACATTTCCTTAAAGAGCTGACCGTAGGAGTAGTGATGCAAAAAACATACGGAAGAATAATAAAGATTACAATAAAAATAGTGTGAATGCTGCTGAATCAGTATTTATATTTATGAAGGTATTTCCTCTTTCACTTCAGGTTCAGCAGGGTTGCCTAGCAACATGGCCTTCTTAGCAAGTGGACGAGCAAAGGAGCCAGCTGGCACTCAGCATCTTACTTCCTGTCTTTCCACCAATAACAGGACTGCAGCTGAGCTGAAGAACATGAGCATATTCAGTGGAACAACAGGTACTCATCTACTATCTAATCTACTATTTCTAAAATGTAATTATTGAGGCAACTTTAAATAAAAAGGTACGTTTTTCTTTTTGCTTAAATAAATTAATTTTTTCTGCCTCTGTATCGGTCTTGCCGTCCTACAGTTCAGCGAGACTCGAGGTCTCTGAGAGGGAGGTGTGGAGGTTCTGCAGGGGACAGCTCCTTCTGCCCTCTAAACGCCCAGGCCCAGAGGGGGAGGGAGAGAGAGGGAATAGAGGAGGACATGAGAGAAGAAGCTGTGAGACACCTCATGAGACCTCGCCAGCTCTCCCTAAAGGTCAGGAGAACTAACTAAGGTCTGATCATCTTTTCTAGATGCTTCAATGTCTGAAAGGTGTCTGGTTGTATCATCAGTATTATGAAGATTGAATTTAACACTGATACACATACAGTACAATTCAGCTGATTATAGGCCAGAAAGGGTTTCTCTCTTTATCTTGTTAACACATTTAAGATTGCAGAGCATCAGTAGTAAAAGCAAAGATACAGTGACGGAGAAAAATGCTGCCTCTTTCATGACATTTAACTCAGAAACTATTCCTGTATGTTCCTGTATTTCACCCCAGGCAGTAGCACTGGCAGAGGGTGCAGGGGGTGTGGACACAAGGGCCTGGAGCCTAAGGACGGCATTATCAGATGTACAACAATGCAATAAAATTTAGGATGACAGCTTTATGGTTTATGGTTAAGGTTAGCATTGTTATACCTGTTGGGATCTCACCACATGGGGAAAAGAAGAGGCCTACATGTAAAAATGAAAGCCTGAAACTTAGGGTGCTTTCATACCTCTAGTTCAGTTCATTTGGTCCGAACCAAGGGCAAACAATTATACATTGTAGCATTTTTCAGCTTTTTTGGTTCCTTTTTTTACACCACACTGATTGCTTTGGTCCGAACCAGTTGAAACCAACCAAAATGCAGTCACATGACAACATCCACATCACTCATTGGCCATGGCATATTTCCTAAACTGCTTTTCGATTGGTCAGAATTTACGTGTAGGACGATTCCAATAGAAGTGGAAAAGCCAGCAAACAACAACACAACTATGGAGAGACGACTGGTTTTGTCCCTGGCCATAATCTATTACATTGGTTATACACACCACAATATGCAGACAATACATTTCTATAATGAAGCGTGGATGCGGCTTGAAAACAACGTTCTGATGCAAACGGCGAGTGTGGGCGCATCGCTCTTCAAGCAGAGGCGCGCATTAATTCGGACATGCTCATTTTCCGAAAATATGGCTACAGCAGCTGGTGTAGTCCAAAAATGATCAATATTTTTTGCAGTTGGGTCGGTTTGAGATCGGTTTGCGTTCTCACCACAAACGAACCGCTCCAGAGTTTGTTTGAAGGCGAACAGAGACCACTTCTTCAAGGAGGTCTTGGTACGCTTGTTTGGTCCACTTTTGGTACGCATCCGAGTTTGACTGCTGCTTTCACACCTAACCAAACGAACCGCACCAACGGGGGAAACAAACTCTAGTACGATTCAACTGAACTAAATTAGGCAGGTGTGAAAGCACCCAAAGAAACAGCGCTAAATCCCCTCACATCCGTCAACTCGCACCTGAGTGTGAGATTTAAGTTTGAATCCAAAAGCTGGATTCCTACTGAACGAGCCACCACAGTAGCACAGGAAACTCATGGGCGTGATATAATCAAGCCTAGAAAATTCAGAGCACACCGCTCGCCCATCCCCTTTCCATTGCAACTCTGGTTGCTGCAGGGGGTGATCTTCTCTCAACTTTGAACTTTAAATCCCTAAGTGAAGGTCTTAACTCAAAACAAACTGTTTTTGTGTTTTATTTTTAAATTTAAAGTAATGTTTAAAATAAAGTAACATTTTATTTCCGTTTCCTCATTTTTCTTATTAAACTAAAGCATCAAACCCCAATGTCACAAAAAGGTATTTGCTGTTTTCACCTGAGTTTTGGCTGAGCAGTGCAGGCGTTGCCCTGGAGTGAGAGGAGTGGCGATGCCATTTCTATGGGCACTCGGCGTTGAGCAGTTCCCAGATGGAATCTCCTAAATTCCATGTTTCAGGCCGCTCTGTCGGTCCCACAGGGCCGAGTGTTCTGATTCCCTCTTCCATAAGCAGGCAGATGAAGTTTGGTTATGGTGACATGGCAAACTGGTGTAAATGTCTGCCCGCTTTTGGATGGGCTTAAAGTTTGTCATGTTCCTCGTTAGGACTCGAGTGTTGTAACTGGATGTAGTCACTTCTTTAATCTGGCGTCAGCAATTTAAGTTAATTAATTAAGTGTCTTCCTTTAAGAGTTCAGTCTTTGAGTCTGTTTCACTTTTAAATATACTATTTCTCCTTCTCTGCACCACGTGACTGGTGTGTAAAGTCTAATGTTTCTAATTTCTTGTTAGAGTTAGTCAATACAGCTACCTTTAAGCATGCTTCTTTCTTTCAGAGGTTTTGGAGATTTGCATTTTTCCAGCATTTTTTTCCAGTCAGTCGGGCGCTGCTGCATTCTTCCCATCCTGGGAGGAGGGGAAGCAGCAGGGAATCAGTGGACACGAGATGTGAGATCAGAAAAGATCATGTTAGGCCTAATATATGTTACCACATCTGCTATTATGACAACACATATATATAGGTTATACACACATATGCTATATCTGTAACAGTAAATTAAATAGTAAAATAACATCACACAAGTTAGAAACGCATATATTTCCACACTCTTTATATCATAAGGAATGTGGATTGTCTGTGTTTATCTCTTGGGGTGAGAAAAGGGCAGCAGACACACACAATCTCTCTTTGGGATTTAGGTTGAATCATTCAGCATGCATTTAACTATTTCCTGTTATTACCAGCCATGATCACTTAATTGCTGTGTAGATACACATTCACATTTCCTGCTTCATTAGCTATTCAAAGAGATTAAACATCTCATGAGGATATAACAAGTGGAGTGAAGACAGAATAAAGCTATTAGAATAAATCAAGTAACTTTAGGCAGGTTTAGTTGATTAATATTAAGATTAAGACAATCAAAGATCAGTTGAAAATATTCTTGGCGATATGTTAGGACTCAGATGAGTTCATTCATGTCGGTGATTTTCACTGAACTTTGATTAAAAGACTGTGTTCTTTGTTCCACAATCCTGAGAGCCATGGAACTCAGTCTCCCAGAATCCCCGGAGGTGTGAACTCCTCCCGTGGGACCAGTTTCCAGGTACCATTGGTTGCTAACCTCTGACCCTGGAGGGCACCAGGTTAGGAAAGGGACCCAGTGACCTTTGTCCTCCTCTTCCTCCTGGCTTCGCTCCAGTCACCAGCAGACAGCTACTTGGTCCCAGGGTAAATCTGCTGGAGCAGACCCCCACTGAAAGTATAAAGGGTTAGGCCACAGAACAGAAGCCTGCCTTCCTTGAGAACCAAACTCTCACTCTTACAGCAGCAATGCGAGATCCTGTGTAAGATTGCTGCAATAAAGTTCAGCACCAACGGCTACTACACACCATCTGCCAGCTAACTTTAAAAAGCAACTAGGGGAGTTAGCTAACTGTAAGGAGGACAGTTAGAAATAGGTAATCCATTTACAGAATTATGCTCATAACTTTTTTCTGCTAAAATAATTTTTAATACGAGCTATCGTGATCCCTGTTGCAGGTTGCCATGGTGACTGGATTCTCGGAACAAAGAGCCTCCTGTGTCACGTTAGTCCCTCCCTTAAAGCCTTGCACAGGGGTTGGCACCAGACGAGCCTCCAGGCCCTGCACAAGGCCTAGTAGTACCTGTAAACCAAGAGGCCATCCCCACAGCAGACCCCAGGAAACCAACAATAAACATCTCTCCCGGAATGGCAACCACCAGCTGCCTCGCAATCAGCCCCTTCCTCTCCACAACCGAACAACTAACTCCAATAGCAACCCTGAGATCTTCAGTAGTCTCCAGAACTCAGGAAAAAATTCAAGCAGGACTCCAACTCAAATACCATTCACTAATGGCTCAGTCATCAGACAGCAAAATGAGGACCCTGGGGTCCTGAGGTTGTCCAGAAGGAGGAGAGGCCTCCCACCAGACACCAGCCCTACCCCTCTGAATCCTGTTCCTTTGGACAACAACTTATCAAAGAAGTGCAGGACACTGCAATACAGTGATGGTGATATCCCATTGGAGAGTGACTGCCAAATTGATGAGATCCAACACAAGGAGGCCAGCTGTAATAAATACGTTACAGAGGAGTATTTGACCCATATGGGTGAAATCATTGCTAGCCATGATGAAGAACTTAGAAAAGACAGATGTGACCATGTTGGAGAGGTGATACTGGAGAGGGGCAGTTGTATTAGTGAAGATCTACAGGACAAGGTAAATGTTGGAAAGTTAAGTTTGGCGAGCATCACTGCTCTGGAGTCCTCTCAGGAAAGGGTCAACTTTCCCAACATCATCACCAATTATAAAATCAGCCCTGTTAGTGAGGTCATAAGCAGACATGTGAGAGAAAAAAGGCTCCAGAGAAAGCAGCCTGCTTCATCCACAATCCCTAAGCCAATTACCAGGACTACTGATTCTAGGACTGTTGCCAGAGCTTCTACGGCTATGACTACTTTAACTAAAGCTTCTATCAACTCTGTGACATCTACACACGTACACAGTGGACCACCAGCCAGTTATTCTGCCAAGCACACTGATAAGTGTACTAACAAAGGTACTAGCAAGGACATTACCAAGTGTACTTCACCTGCCAGCAGTTACTTTATCCATAATTCCAAAAGTGCTGCAAAAGACTCTTCCAAATGTACCACAGAGGACTTGACTAAGGACACTGCACCTATCAGTAGCAATTCTAGCATGTCCAAGGGCTCTATAAAGAGCCTTAGCCAGACCAAGTCTACTACCTCAGCCATTAAGACCAGGACTAGCCCTAGAATCCTTCTGAAGCGCTAATAAACACCTGAGCTACATCTGAAACCCACTCACTGTTGATCATAGGCAATGCATGATGATGTTTGTTGGCTGGTTAGATGACGTAGTGGCTGTGTACTGTTCTCTACATTTGTAAATAATTATGTGATAAATTTAATTCTATATATGAAAAATAATTAATTGGAAGACAGCATAATGGCAGACATGTTCATGTAATATAGTGGACTGTATAGTGAAAAGTCATGGATTTTGTATGATATATGGACATGACCTTGATAATTTTTGCTGACCACAATATTGCCCGTTGTGTTTACATTTGTGTCACGTTTTGTTTACTCAGGGTGGTCCCCCAGCTCAGTACACACAGGTGAAGATAACATGTTACTCGAGGCTATTAGGTGTGTTGACAGGAACGCAGAAGGACAGATGGTGGTAGACTTTGCAAAGAGGATGGAAATGGCTGTAGTGAACACTTTCTTCCAGAAGAGGCAGAGGTAGAAGCACTCAGGTGGACTACATCTTGTGTAGACGTTGTAATCTGAAAGA
>CM022486.1:30957058-30975464 GCA_011952105.1 Coreoperca whiteheadi | reverse complement strand
ATTGAGAGTGGCTTTCTTCAGTAGCGGTGTGATGTGGGCTTCCTTGAAAGCTGTGGGGAATGACCCATTGGAGAGAGATGAGTTGATGTTGGTCAGAGCAGGAACAACAGACGGAGAGATGGCCTGAAGGAGATTGGTGGGGATGGGATCCAGTGGGCAGGTGGTAGGGTGGTTAGAATGAATGACCTTGGAAATGTCCGCTTCAGATAGAGGAGAGAGAGGAGACCGCAGAGGAAAAGCGGGAGGGAGCAAGCATACACAGGTTGCGTTGAAGAGTGACCAGCAGTAGAACACTTGCAGCCTCTGGAGAAGTTAGGTCGAGGTAGAAGAAATGATCTGACTTGTGCAGTGGGGTGACCTGAGAGTAATGAGTGGAGCAGTACCGTGTGTAGATAAGGTCTAGTTGATTACCAGACTTGTGGGTTGCTGATGTGGAAACCTGCTTGAGGTCAAATGATGCAGCCAGGTTGTTGAAGTCCGCAGCCTGTGGCTTTCCAAGGTGGATGTCCCCAAGTATGTTTAATGAATGTTGTAAAGACATTTTTAATATTTGTGACAGAATGTTAATATTAATTCATGTCCATGCATTGTTACCAAGGTTCTTTAAACTACAGATATTAACAAAGCAATGAGGCCAAATGCCATGTCTGCTTTTGTTTTGAGGACATCTGCTGAGGAACTCACCGCAGAAACACACACTGTGCCAGAGATTTGGAACATCGCCATTATAATTCCAGTTCCCAAAAACTCTTGTCCTTATAATAATGATTCTAGGCTTTAACTTCCAATGTCATGAAATCCTTGGAGAGGATCATGACAAAGGAACTACTTAAGGAGGTGGAGCCATCCCTTGATCAGTACTAATTTGCTTCATATCAAATCAAGTATATTGTCACATACACATTCATAAACAGGTGTAGTAAAGTTTGCTCTGTGCAATAGTTTTTTTCCCGGCTGAAAACGCCCAGCTGTGAAAACTTGAGTATTTTGGAGGTGTTTTTCAGATGTGTTTGAGGAAACATTTGGTTCAAGAGCTCAAGTTGGACGGAGCCCGGTTCAAGGACCATTTTCGTATGAGCAGGACACAGTTTGAAGAGCTGCTCCAGAAAATTGGACCTTCCATATCAAGGAGAGATACAAATTACCTGAAGGTCATCAGCTCGGAGGAACGCCTCTTCATTTGTCTGAGGAAGCCTATTGTGAAATGTATCAGAAGGAACTTTAGTAAATGTACTTAATATGATGGCAAAGTACAAGTACTTATTATAAAATATAAATGACTAATAAATTGTTATTAACAATAATCTGGTAACATAAGCTATATATTTTTATGAAATTAGCCACTTTAACGCCACTATATGTGGAACCTTAGTTTAACTTTTACATAAATATACATGCTTTTTTTTTAGATATTGTGAATCAGTGATATAAACATTACACATGTAAACACATTAATCATTTAATATAAATAAAGCACATTTAAAGTATACGTTTTCTATTGAATTTATAACCAACGGATTATTGACCCCACAGCAACTTTTTCCCTAATTATTTTAGTTATCTTTCAACTGGAGATTCATTCAGATTGATAACTTTAGCTATAGGGTGGGTCACTGTAAAGATGCAAGATAGTTAAAGATGTGTGTGAAGAAATATGGTCTGTCATGGTCGAAAAGTACATTCCCTTCCCTGAACAACACCACAGGAAAAGTGCAGGAGAACTCCATAGGATATGGAACTTCCAACTGCCGGGGAGCAATCGATGGGAAGCATGGTCCAATCATCATGTCCATGTTTTACAATTAAAAGGGAGATTTTCAATATCAAAGTATGTGCACAAATGTAAAAAAGAAACTGAATAAAACTTAATTTATAAAAACTAAAGTATTATAAAATACCTAAACCACTATGAGCATCCGAAGGCCACTGAAAACATGTTGGTCTTGATCGTGAGCAGAAAGGCTATTCCAAAGCTTTGGAGCTGCCATGGGGCAAAGGCACGCTGTCCCTTACCCACTAGCCTTGATCATTGAAAAGTTAAAAACAGTTGTGAAGATCTAAAAGGCCTAGGGCTGGAGTAAGGGCAGAGTGGTTCTGAAAGGTACAGGGGTGCCAGCCCATAAAGTGGATAATCTACCACCTAATCTGGTGGGCCAGGTAAAAAAAATAAAATAAAAAAAAGCACATGTGATTAAATTGCAAGTGGGTTTTGAGTGGGTGAAATAAGGTGAAGTGTCTCCCAATTAAGAGACGCAGGGTACATTTACACACGAGGCACAGCAGCATCCCATCATTATTTAAATCTCCCGACACACAGACAGGATCAGTCAGCATCTAGTGTTCTTCTACACCAAAAGGTCACATAGACAGTCCAAGTTCATACAGTGAAATAGTTTTGGGTAAAACAGCCGTCGTCCTGATAAATCCTGAGCGCCATCAGAGCTATCTACAAAATGTATTTCAGAAGCTAAAAGTTTAATTCTGTTTCCTCTGTCCTGTCAAGTTTATAACTACAAGTCTCTAAATAGGAGAAAATAGTTTGTTTAGGTGTGATATTGGGCTATATGAATAAAAAATTGACTTGAAGGAGGGAGTGGAGAAGGCATGCCACAGCATCTTCCATCTTATTGTTTGGCCTTGTAAAAAAAATTGATAGGGGTCCAGCAGTGGTCTGATGGCTGACAGGATGGTTTTCAGGATCTGTTTTCCAGGCATTTCATGATTATTGAAGTGAGTGCAACCTTTCTGTAGTGGTTGGGTTCTGAAGGATGGGCCTGTAAATGTAATGGCTTACGTTTCAAACCAAAGGTTCAGTTTAAGTCACACAATTAACCAATTAATCTATGGAGCCCAGTGGCACCTATATCACCAAATTCTAATCTGTAAACAGACTTTTTACACAGATGTTACAGTACTGTTACAGAGCTGCCAACTCTGACGCTTTCGCCTGTTTTCACATGCACTCACGCCACACCTCTAATTTCTCACGGAAAAAAAATGAATAAAGCCGATCTTGGGCCGAGATTTGTTCATTCCATGTCAAACTCCCCGAAGGTAGATGGCGCTGATGTGCGCCACTGAACCGTATGCGCTGCTGTATTGCTGCAACCCGAAGTTAGAGACAGAAGAGAAACCGCAAAAAGACAGCGGGAGAAACTACCTCAAGAAGGCTGATGCGAACCTGACCTGAAACTCGGTAGGTATGTAACAGTTAAATGTTGTCCAAATGAGTACTCCCTCTTAAACTTTAAATCTTGTTTGTTTTTGTGTGTGTCTGTGACTATGATTTAGTGTGGTGAATGTAATCTCAGCAGTCATAACAAGCAGCAGGAGAGCACCATGTCAACCTCATGGTCAAAATTAGTTTTACGATTATGACAATTGATTATTCCCTTGAAATTGTAATTGCGTTTATTAATTATGATAATCACAATTTACCTTAAATGATGTTTTGAATAGTTTTATGCCATATTGTTATATCAAAATATTAAACAAGATGAAACCGGTCTTCATGAAAATCTTTTGCTATTCTATTAAGCCTCAAATGTCAGATATATAGTGGTTTGGTTTCCCTAAATAAAATAAAAAAGTACAAATTTGCAGGGTATTAAAAGGTTATACTAAAATGAATATTAAAACAATTGGGGAAAAACACTTAAGATAACAAGCTTTTTTTGTCTTTGAACGATTACATAATTCTGGCATCCATAATTGTAATCACAATTATAAATTTGATTCATTTTGCAGCCAGAGATCAGCTCATAGCATTATTTTTTTTAACTCACATGGCTTTTATTTTTTTATTAACCCACCAAAGAAAAGGACTCACCGTGATGAAGACATTTTCTGTAGGACCAAACAGCACTTCAAACAGTTAAGATGTATTCCAAAGAATGTGGACATAAATAACATAAGGAAAGGAAGTTTGTGCAATAGAAGTAGGCATGTGTTTGTAACCGAGAGTAGAGTTATTAAACCAACATGACCATGAATTCTTTAAGGTTTAAAAGATGTCCCGTAAGAGACCTTTGCCAGGACAAAAGCGAGACCTTTTATTTTATTTAAAGAACCAGCCAAGTGAGAAAAGAGACAGACACACTGGCAGAACAGCCAGAACAACTGATCGAAATGAGTGGACAGACAGAAGGAAACAGGACAGATAGATGCACATCCAGAGGAGCAACAGACAGGACAAACAGAACGACCAACAGGGCAGATGAAGACGACGCAGAGGAACAGACATAAGAGACCCCCTCAATCCAACAGCAGGGACAGAAGGGTCGCGCTATGGCTGGAGCAGCAACATATAGATCCATTTTCAAAAATGAGTGGACCACTTCATGGTCATATATTAACAAAGGGAGCCTTAACATGCACTACTAGTGTGCAGTCTGCCGTATTGAAAACTCATGTTGCCACCAGGGTGTGGCAGATGTAGTGCGCCTAATAAAAAGCAAAGGCCACCAAGAAACGCAATGGGCTCTCCAGTCCACAGCCACAATATCCCAATATTCAATGCCGGTTCCATTCTAATCAAAATGTCAAATCTTAAACACTGGTCTGTGAATAAGGTTTAAAGCAATAGTTTTCTGGTTGAATGTTTCTCAAGTCTAGAAGGCCCTACAAATCATGATGCCGAACATGAATCTAAATAAGTTCAGGTATGGCACATCTTTAGCAGACCACCCAAAAATCCACTAGAATGCAGGAAATCACATCTACTTAATCCAAAATTTCCATGGCTTTGGGCCCCACAAACCACCAGAACTAGTGGTGTAACAGATCACAAAACTCATGGTTCGGATCACCTTATGGATTTTGAGTCACGGATCAGAAAATATTTCCGATCAGAAAAAGAGGGGGGGGGGGGGTGCGGTTGGGAGACAATTTTTAAATAAAACTTACAGCAAGGACCTTTTGGTGTCTACGTACAGTTTTGTCCACCCCCCTTCTTCCATCATTATATTTTACGGGGAAGCCAAAATGCTCCCATACGTGCGATTTAAATGATGCGGGAGGTTCTTCTGCTCTGCCGCTAGCCATTGTTGACTGATTAACATGCCCGGTTCACGTGAACACGACTGTTGTGTGTAGTTTCACTGAGTGCATCGAGATTAAAATAATGCAATTACTTAAAATACAATGACAGCAGAAAATCTTTCACTCTGCGATCGCTAAACAATTTAGATTAATCCATAAGTAAAAGAAAAAAAAAAGCGCAATTCAATCCGCGTGCGTGCCGAAACCGTGGGTCATGATCCATACGGCTCACTAATCAACTGCGATCCGTTACGCCTCTAACCAGAATGCAGGGTACAACATCAGATTAATTCCAATTCTTTGATATCGGAGCCACCAAGTTGTGTCTTCCATACAATCCTACCTCCTCCCTAGCAATGGTCATGGTGTCCTGGACATCTCCAAACACAGTAGGTTGGATGAAGTATCCTCGGTCCGCAGCCACTCCTCCTCCACACATCAGCTTGGCTCCCTCTCTCTTCCCACTGCTGATGTAGCCCAGAATCTTGTTGAACTGCTCCTGATCTACCTGAACAGGTCATCACAAAGGGAACAGCATCGAGACTTTGAGAGTGCATGCCAGAGTACTTACCTGGAGTGCAAACAATGAATGTGGTCCTGAACACCTTATGTTTTAAAGCTGCACAGATTAATATTTTACTGCTCTTAAAATATGAAAGATAACAGAGTGTTTCGTCAGGGTGGGTATGTGTTGGGATCTTGAGAATAACGTCACTATGATAGTGTGTGACAATGAATGTGTGCATTACCTGAGGTCCTTGCTCAGTCTTTAAGTCAAAAGGGTTTCCCACCACTCGTCTCTTAGCTCGCTCAACACTTCGCTGCACAAACTCATCGTAGATGTCTGCTTGGACATAGGTTCGAGAGCCAGCACAGCAACACTGGCCTTGGTTGAAAAACAGAGCAAAGTGGGACTGCTCCACTGCATCTTCCACTGAATGAGGAAATGACAAAGACAACCTTAATTTAGCAGGGGAAATATTCTTAAAATAAATATTAAAAACACTATTATGTCAATCTGTGACGCATAATGCATTTCAGGACTTGTCCTCTTTAAAGAGGAACTGATAGGAGGTAATCTTTTTGCTGACCTCCAGTGGTTTAATTTGACACCTTTGGGTAGTGATGTAGAAGTGTGATAGTACATCGTGATCACTGGTAGGTGTGCTTGTAGGTGCCACACCCAACAGTAGTGTTGGGACATAACATGTTGCATTTAATTTAATGTAAAAGGACATGCATGCAAAGCAGTGCATCCAATATTATAATAGATCTTTTCCCTCAGAAATACTGAACCAGACAAAGCTAACCAGCAATCACAATGTTTGAGAAACACTTTCTACATTTAAATAAAAAGGACAGACTTTGTAAGGACAAATATTAGAATTGTGGCCAGATTAACCTGTTTGCGGACACTGGGGCGTATTCCCAAACAAAGTTGCAATAAAATTTCCACAAACCAATTGCTCTACAGTGAACCTGCAGTTGTCTGATTTGTCTGGATGGCCTTGATTAGAATGACTGCTGTAGTTATATCTGTAAAGCAAACACAGAAGTATAAGGTATCTTGCAGCTTTGGAAACCGATAATACATACTGTTGGCGTCAGACAGGATGATATTAGGACTCTTCCCTCCCAGCTCCAGAGTGACTTTCTTCAAGTTACTGCTGCCTGAAGCCTGCTGGATTAGATGACCCACCTGATGGGCACAAATAAGAAAGAGATGGTGACCCCTTTGTTTCAGCTGAAATTATTTTATTGGTGAGAAGTTAGTGCTATAGGAACTACTACAGCTAATTCAAGATGACATTGCAAGTTACAAGTGGCCATTAGCTAAATGGATAGATTGGAAAGAAGCTTCTTAACAGCTGTAGTGTAGAAAGTCCTTATACTGTATATATGCAAGTACTTTGTGAAGCTGCAGTAACACGCCTCACAGCACAGACTGCAGGATAAGGTTGGTCTGGATGTCTATGCTGTCTATGAAAGCATGTTCTAAGCCATCATTATTTGCTCTTTTGTCTCTCTGCTTGTTTAGTCTCTTTGCCATGACTCAGATGTCACTATCAGAGAAACACCGTGACCATGTCGCATATACACAATGCCTAGAAAACCGTGTTCAAGCCTCACCCAGATAAAACAAAACTATTTACTAGTTTTCACCCTTTAAGGCAATATTTAGTAGAAGCACCTTTAGCAGCAGTTACAGCCTTCAGTCTACATAGATAGGTGCATATCAGATGTTTTTTGCATAGCCGCTCAAACTCTGTCAAGCTGCATGGAGACAGTGAGTGAACCTCAAATCCTTCCCAATTCTGTAATGGACTGAGGTCTGGACCTGCTATCAGTAAGTTTGAAGAGTCAACTGTTCAGACACATTTGTGCTGTAATGAAAAACTGCTCTCATTAGAAAGCCTGTCCCCTCTCAACAGTCGTCCAAATGCTCTGCAACACACAAATTAAGAAACAAAATCAGGAAGCAGCCCATTGTAGCTTGTATCACTATAATACAGTTAAAAATATAGCCGTACGTGGCAATTCCAGGGTTCAATGCAACACAGACCATTAGACATTTAAATCTTTTGATCTGGGCCTGGTAAATTGTGGCCTAGACATAATTTCAGCGCCACCAAACTCCAGGTATTTAGAAGACGCTCTTCCTCCACTCCAGAAGAGCCACGGGACTGATTGAGATTAATATCTAATTAGGTGGTAAGACAAACTATACTTGTATCCTTCTCCTTAATAAATGAGAAACCATTCTTCAGATTAAACTCCTATTAGGCTCTATTAACAGACACATTGAACTGTCAGTGGGGCCCTCACTCCACAGGAGGAGAGGCTTTGTAGAATTTTAACAAAAATGATACGGGACAAGGCCCATAGAGCATAGCTGCAGGGAACCCATTTGGACTATAACGAACATTTAAACGATAGGGAATTACTAAGCGGTTTTCCTCCTCATATAAATCGACAGCAGGCGAGGAGTTGCTATCCTTATTTTAAACTGTTTTGTTTTTTCAAAATTTAAACTTTTGAGTTGAAAGACAAAGCGGGGAGATTCATTTAGTCAGAGGGCGAATTGATGGGAATATGGCCACGTTAAACAGTTATGCACCCCAAGGGGTGACTTAAGTTTTTCTTCAACAAAAAAACAAATATTAATAACCGAAGTAGAAGGCCTTTTGATGTGTGTGTGTGTGTCTGTACAAGAAAGTTTGCGTTCTATTTGAAGAAGTTGGCCGCATTGATATTTGGAGAAGTCTCTTCCCTACGAGGGGAGATTATTCTCATTCAGCGCCGCATTCACTGTATACAAGATTAGACTCTTTCATGACATTTGGAAAAGACATTCATGCAAAATGGGTATTCTAGATTTGAGTGATCACGCACCCTTATGTCAATTTAAATTTACACCATAAAATAACCACATGGAAACTGAATTCTAGCATGCTTAAAGAAACCGGTTTCGAAGAACAAATTAAAAAAGAAATACATGATTTTTCTCGATATCAATGAGAATGGTGAAGTTTCACCCCCATACTGTGGGATACACTAAAAGCTGTTCTAAGAGGCAACATTATTGCAATAACTTCGTATAAGAAAAAAATAAATAAATAAAAAATTAGAGGAATTAAAAGAATTTAAAACAATTGGAAAGTAAACACAAGCTAACTCCATTACCAAATATCTTTGAAGAAATTAGAAAGGAAATAAATGATTTGTCCACTCAGGAAATTAAGAAAAAATTGATGTTTTAAAAACAAAATTATGTAAGTGGGTCAAAATCTATGAAAATATTAGCATGGAAGCTTAAAAAGAAAGCAGCAGAAAATATGGTAGCCAGAATAATAGATGCTAAAACAAAGATGATAAAGAATAATTACATGAAATTCAAGAAGCATTTGGGTTTAAAAAAAAAAAATAGTATCGGGGAAACAAGGTTGAAATTGATAGTTTACTAAATTCATTGGACGTGCCTAGACTGAACAAAATGATCGATATATCCGGAGTCGAAATTAGAAAAGCGATCAGTAGACTTAAATCAAATAACTCACCTGGTTCAGATGGCTACACAGCCGAAGGATATAAAGAGTTTAAAAAAAGAGTTGGTCCCTATAATACTACCTACACTCAACTGGGTATTGGGGGGGGGGGGGGAAAAAAAAAAAAAAAAAAAACACAAAACACCAAGTTGGAAAGAGGCAATAATCACTGCTATACTTAAAGTAGGCAAAGATAAAACAGAATGTGGATCTTTCAGGCTGTAAAATTCTAAATATAGATTATTTACTTCAATAATGGCCAGACGGTTGGAGGAATTTTTACCCAGCCTGACACATAATTACCAAACAGGTTTTATAAGAAATCGGTAAATTCAAGTCAATATCCGCAGAACTCTACATATTATTAATCATATACAGAAAAACAAAACCGAAGCAGTACAAAAGTGTTGATGCTGAAAAGGCATTTGAGTTGGTAAATTGGAATTTTCTTTATCGGGTTTTACACAGGTTTGGGCAACATGATAGAACTATTGAAACCATAAAGGCCTTATATACCAATCCCACAGCAAGAATAAAAGTTAATGGATACTTGTTGAATAGTTTCACCTTAGAAAAAAGGGGCATAAGACAGGGGGGTGCTTGGTACCCATTACTGTTTGCTCGGTTTCTGGAACCGCTAGCTCAGTCAATAAGGCAAAATGGGGATAACTGTCAGTGAGAGGGAGCATAAATTGCCCTGCTATGCAGAGGACATCTTGATTTACTTGGGAAACCCAACAGAATCCCTGCCCAAATTGTTGAGTTTACTTGAAAAATATGGGCAGCTTTCCAGATATAAAGTGAATACGAGTAAAACCCAAATACTATGATATAATTATACTTGGGCATTAGTATACCAAAAAACCTGACTAAATTAATCAAATTTAATTACTTACCACTACATAAAAATATAACTGAAGACATAAAGAGATTGAATTTAATCTCTTACTTCTCCCGGACCTCACGAATTGAGTCCATCAAAATGAACGTCTTGCCACGACCACTGTACTTCTTTCAAACCCTGCCCAAACAAATTGACCAAAACCAATTTAATGAATGGGATAAAATGATAGCGAGATATGTTTGGGAGGGGAAGAAACCTAGAGTATAATTTAGGCCATTGCAACTATCTAAAGAGAGGGGAGGTTGGGGTCTGCCATCTTTGAGGGATTACTACAGAACAGCACAGATAAAAGCAGTTATAAACTGGTGTGACACCATACAAAGCCCAATGGAGAAAACCATTCTTTTCCCAATAAAAGCTGCTTTAGCTGATGCAAACATAAAAAATAAATTGCAGATAACCCTTGGGTTGAATGTTCCCTAAATGTTTGGAAAAATGTGGTGAAAGATTATAAATTGGACAAAGACATTGCAATTTAAAAATTGTATGCATAAGATTCAGACTTCTTACTAAATAATCGGATTCACGGTTCAAAATGTGGAACGCTAAAGGGATAACAATATTGAATATGTTTATCAATAAAATAATCAGTTTTGAAACATTTAAAAACAAATACACCCTAGACAAGCAAGACCTTTATCGATATCTACAGATACGACACTATAGACTCAAACTGATGTTATGTCTGATACCAATATAGATTTGTTGACATTTTTTAAAATGCATATGAGGGTAACATTAACAGGAAAAGGTTTCATCTTTGTACAAATGTTTGACAAATTCAACTCAAAGTCAAGTCAATGTGGGAGAAAGAATGAGGGATAACTAGATCAGAGCAGGAATGGGTTCTGATATAGAAACTACAATGGAAAGGCACTAACTCACATAAATGGAGGGAGTTCGGTTGGAAAACCTTGATAAGATACTTTATCACGTCATGTCAAACGACACATTAGGATGGAGCTCCCCCCGTTGGAGAAACTGAAGAGTTACGTGCAAACCACTTTCATATTCTGTGGGACTGTCTGCTTATCAAAAAATAAATAATGGAAAGATGTTCATGGAGCAGTTAAAGAAATCTTTAATTGTAAAATTCCTTTTGGCATAAAAACTGTATATTTAGGATGTATTGACAAAACAAGACAAATACTTGATTGGTATTTTACTGGTAGCCAGTAAGAAATGTTTAAGTAAGAATTGGTTAAAACAAGAAGAACTAACAACATGGTGGGATATAACACTGGATATTTATAAAATGGGAGAAATGACATATGTAAATTACACACAAAACTTGTCACTCCCTGATGTTTCCAATAGCTTTGTTCTCTTTTTTTAAATTAATTAAGTTGTTATTTCCTTTGTTTATGTTTAATATTTTTCCCCTCTCTGGTGGGGAAATTATATGAAAATGTTAATTATAAGAAGTGCAGTACATATATTGCACAAGACCATAATGTTCCCTTCAATGGAAACCGTTCAATTGAAGGTTGAATTGGTCCGTCTACAGCCTATGGATTGATTGGTTCTACTTTATCTTTTGGTCATCTATTCAAATATAAATATAGGTCAATATTTTATAATTCAGTGAGGCGGCTATGGCTTGGTGGAAGAGCGGGTCATCGACCAATCGGAAGGTCGGCATTTCGATCCCCGCTTCTCCCATCCATATGTTGACGCATCCTTGAGCAAGATACGGAACCCCAAATTGCTCCCGAAGCTGCGCCTTCGGTGTGTGAATGATTAGTTTAATTTGTCCTGATGGGCAGTTAGTTCCTGCCATCAGTGTATGAATGTGTGTGTATGGGTAAATGTGATATGTAGTGTGAAAGCACTTTGAGTAGTAAGGTGCTATACAAGTACAGTCCATTTACATTCAAAAATGGATAAACAAGGAATAAAAAATTTTTTTTAAAAACTGTAAATATTTGGACAACACACAAACCAATAAAAAATAAAATCATACAAAAATAAATAAATAAAAAACAACTGAAAAACTAGTAGAAAACAAATACACAAAAATATAAGCAATAAGACAACACCGGTAAAATAAACATCGATCAAATACAGTATATTACATCGAAACTATATATACACACACAAGCAAAATGTAACTTAATTGTCTGAGTGATTGACCTGATGTTTAGGGTATGGCCTTTTTTGGCTCAAAAAAAATAAATAAATAAAAAAAAATAAATAAATAAAAATTCAATAGAGTCCAGTCCTAATGATAAAGGATTTTGAGACTGAGATTTTAAGAGGGGAGACATTCACCAATATCGTGGGCTGCAACAACAAATCGATAAAAGAGTTGGCAACGAATTTCATTGATTTGTTGTGTCGCGCGATTATTACGCCACTCAAGACGTGGAGATGTTGGAGTATTTAAAAAATTGAGTAATTTTTTGAAGGACTACTTTTTACTTCTACTTAAAGTAAAATTATTCTGAATTAACACTACTGTTATTTGAGTACAATTTTTTTTATGCTACCCACCTCTGATGCATCTGTGAGTAGTGTAGAGAACAAGTTCTAACGTTCAAACAAATCCTAAGTGTTTTTTGATTATTTTAAATAAAGAAAACTACAAAACATTTATTGTTCTGAAAGCTCAGGTCCCTTTAAACAAAAATATCCATCTTTTTGTGCACTTTATTTAAAAAAAGCCTCTATATTTAGCAGACGTGTATGTTTTTTGTGTTAGTCCATTTGTTTTTAAATACTTTAACAGCTCAGGGATGTTCAAGGAGCAACCTGTTTGTGCACTTTCTGCACTGTCAGTTCTGTTTTTGAATAAAAGGGTTGGAATTAATGCTTTTGTTTTTTATCTGATTAAGTGAAAAAATTAAACAGATTAATCGATTATTAAAATAATCAGTAGTTGCAGCCAATCTATTGAATTTTTAAGCTGGAATGAAAATAGACCTTTTCTATGTGGATTGTGCCTAAGACTGTGCAAAGGCACTCGGGGAGCTGCTTTCTTCAAACAAATAAGTATTCTTTAAATAAAGTTAAGTTAAATATTCTTTAACATGTACATCAATTAATTGTAGAAATGACCGCTGAGAATATAAATAAAATAAACGAGTACTGTATGTTCAGCATCAGTCATTTGCTGACTATATAAATAAAGGAATAAATACAATAAAATTGTTCAGTATCAGTGAATTGTTTAAGCAGCATAAATATCATGTAAATACTCAAGTAAAGTACCTCTACATTGTACTAAATGTACTTCGTTACATTCCACCACTGATCTGTACTAAACCACATATTCTTACTCTGTCAAGCTCTGAGATCCATGCTGCAGCTTTGCTCTGATTCTAAACCATTATTTCAATGATCCAATCAGAAACCATTTTTTTTTCTAATCAACAACATGTCATCTGTAGTAATATTTGGCTGTTAATGCAACAGTCACTAACATTAACTCCGTTCCCTGCTGCTGAATCAAGAGAGAAACAGCGCCTCATTTTGTATGTATTGTTTTGTATTTTTAAGAACACACACACACACACATCAGACAGTGATTTGATAACAGGGTCAGTGGTCTGACAGTAAATGTACTGATCACTGGTCATTGATGGCGTAGTTAAATACACTAGTCCCAAGAGCTGAACCTCCCTCCACTTTCATCCTGCCATTAAATATATAAGACAAAGGGTCTGTCACTACTTAGGTCCATAAATTTAGTCATTTAGCAGAGATGCACTAGTTCTCTCCCCATTTTGTTCACAATGGTCTTGATTGTGTCAGTGTCTAGTGGTGGGGGTGAGGTGCAGAGAGGACTGTCCAAAAATGTGGCCGAAACCAGCAGGCCACTATGTCAGGCTCACACCCTGCTCTGGCATTTAGGATAGTACCCTGGGCCTGGTAATGGCGGATTTCTATGTGGAGATTTAAAAAAAGTTTATCATAATGGGCGACTCAAGATGGGGAGTGTAGGCCACACACGTACATATCATTATCACATTTAGCAATATTTGTTTAACTTAAGCCAGATGTGTATGGTTGCTTTTTTTTATTAAATTGAGATGAGACGATAAGTCATCTTTATACCACACAATAACCCCACCTGAAACTCTCCCGTGACCCATGGGTTTCTGTTTGAGTAGTAATATCTCTCTATAGTTTGAGAGACAGTGGGAGTCTGTGTCGTTTCAATGCCAGGTTTCTAAATAATGACAATATCTTGACCTAACGCTAGAGATTAATTCTGGAATGATGAATTCCTGAATGTTTCATGAACTAATAGACAGATCTCATTAATACTTAATTGCAAATATAGATCATTTATAATGGCAAGTAAAACTGTACATTCAAATTTAAATTCAATAATGATTACCTAAAGACAGATCTCTCTCTCCTAATATGTGCTATTTGAATTCATCAACAGAATGACCTCCATCTAACCCATGCCAGCTCTGACAACTTCATAGTGTTTCAGGGTTACATTTCTGTGACTTGTTTGAGTCATTCTGCCCCCATGTGGTCAGAAATATATCTCCTGGCTTTTGAATTAGTTTTAGTATGTATACAGTAGGTTATTGTCCTGCCAACAATAAGTAAAGGCAAAGATAAGAGAATTGGCCTACCTCGGTGGAGCCAGTGAAGGCCACCTTGTCAACATCCATGTGCTTTGCAATGGCAGCGCCAGCGGATGGTCCCATGCCAGGCAAGATATTCACCACACCTTCAGGAAAACCCACCTGTAGAACCAAGTCAACAAAAGCTTCAGAAAATGTTATTGTACATCTTTGTCAAGAACATAATATGCCAACGTGATTGTAATGCAATTAATTCAAGATATTATTTCCATTTAAAAAAAAAAAAAAAAAAAAAGAAATCTAAAAGGTATTCAAATCCAAAAAGGAGCATTCTGAGTGTACAATTATATGAACATTGGATCATGTTGTTTGAGTATTCCAGCAGCTCAGACTATAAAACTAAAATAAGTAACTTTTGACTTTGCATTTCTAAAACAACCAACCTGCCTGAGCCTAAGGGCCTCACATATATGAGGCTAACGAATGATTATGACAGGCTTTTAAATAGTGAGCATAAACTGGGGAGCAAGGCTACACAGGACTTAAGTAGTGACATTGTATTAGCGGTTATTACATTTTGAGGGGCGGCTGTGGCTTTGTGGAAGAGCAGGTCGTCGACCAATTGGATCCCAGCTTCCCCCAGCCGAAGTGTACTGAACCCCAAATTGCTCCTGAGGGCTGTGCCTTTGGTGTGTGAAGGATTAGATTACTTTGTACTGATGGGCAGTTAGCTCCTGCCATCAGTATGAATGTGTGTGAATAGGATATGTCGTTTGAAAGTGCTTTGAGTAGTTTGAAGACTGGAAAGGTGCTATACAAGTACAGTCCATTTACCATTAAATGATCAGGAAGCCAACGTTTCTTTAGAAAACTAATTTCAGCATTTTTAATTAATTGCAGTTGACCACTTAACAGTAAGAAGGCAATTATACTAACCATCTAACGAGGAATGCAAGGACAGATTTTGATTTATTCCCAAACTCCTCAAGCTCTGAAGTCAAAAACCTTTAACCTTAACTTCTGAAGGTTCACTGCTTGTAATCATGCCGTTTTAAACGAGCTTTTAGGGCTGGTCCGAATACCATTTTTTGAGCGTCGAAGCTTCGGTAGCAATCAAGATCGAATATTAGAAGCTTCGGAGGGAGGGGACTGAACAGATTTCTCTAATAAAGGCAGGAATCTCTGTGTGTCTGTTTGCTTATGTCGGGAGCAATTCAGCCAATCGACACACGTGGATTGTGTGTTGCCTGGACTCAAGGGAGTGCAGTGTCGCGTTTGGTGCGATTTTGGACACGCGACACGTTCAGAATTAATAAACTTAAACTACAGAACAGCCGGAAGCGGCGCGATTCACGCAGGCAGGGCTTATAAACGCCGAGAACATTAGTGACACGAAAACACAAGTCAAGTATTTTCCAAGCAAATTAAGTGCACATTTTTATCACGTGCAAAAATACTGCTTAACATGGCGGATGTGTATGAACAATATGCAAGGCTATATAACGTTTAGGCGTATTACTTACGGAACTCAGGTGATCGGAACTCACATATTTTGCACACTGCCTTTGTCTTGTCCTCGCGCAATCTAAAGTGCTCCCACACAGCTGAGGTCTTCGGCATCTTGTCTTCTCTTCCAGATGAACTGAATCGTGCGTGCATGACGTTTACGTCTGGGTGAGTTTACTGGGACACGTAACTTACAGGTAAAATCTCACGTTTGAGATTTAACAAGCTACTATATTTCGCAGTAGATTCATTTAGATTTATAATAACGGGTAAAAAGACTAATACATTTAGTTTCTATTATTCTATTTTCCACAATGTGACAGCAACGCAGCTTAATCCAAAATACAAGTGCAGGCGCTTCTGTCTATTAAAGCACATGCAGGTGTGGCTCTACACAGAATATACTCCAGCTGCAGGGAACACTTTAGCTGGCTAAAGCAAATATATTTATTAAGTATAACGATGTTACCTTCCTTCAACTGTCCCATCCTATTAAGACCTGAGTATTGTATGTGCCAGATTTAAACATATAGAAAAATATAGAAATAATAAAAAAAAAAAAAAAAATGATGAATATTCAAATACAATTTGAAAATCGAATACCAACCCACTGAACGAATAATCTGGTCCAGCCCTACTAGCGTTAAGGTCAGATTGTGTTGTGGCCTAATTGCTATCGTCTAGAAGAATTACATTTATATTTAAAAAATATCATATTATAACATTTCTCTTGATCACCCAACATTTAGCTTTTGTAGAACAATTATTTTTTCCAGTGTAGGGTCGATTGCATAATTTAAGAGGCGGAGGATAACAAAGAGCTAACAACCTCAGAGAATGATGCTTCAAACAGCATAGGTGCAAAGAAGAAAAAGTACCTCTTTAATCAGGCTGGCTACAAAGAGTGCTGTGAGTGGTGTCTGCTCTGCAACTTTCATCACCACAGTGTTACCAGTTGCAAGGGCAGGGCCAAGTTTCCAGGCCTGCATCAACAGAGGGAAGTTCCACTGCAGGGAGAGAAGAATAGAGCAAGGAGAGAAAGCTCAGGAGTATGTAGGATCACATTACACTTCTGTTCTGTGAATATTTACTCCATTTCCCCCCCAGTCACTTCTACTGAAGCTCGTGTGAATGACAAATTCATGCGTGCGTTTCCTGTTTTGCTGCAATCTCTGGCAAATTCGTCATTTGTTCAACTTTGAGCAAGCAGATGTGGGTCACCATTTTTTGGTACATTTTTACATAATCAGACTACCAACTATAGCGTCGCTCTCCTACACTGATCATTGTATGTATTTTCCGCATTAGAAATGTGACAAACCCTTTTTAGGTGTCTAGTGTAGGAAAATTTAATTTAACGGAAATGGAATGTGTAAATCCTACTTAGGAAAAAAAACTAACTTTTCTAGCACTGTGCATGCATCCTGAATGATTTGAGCTTTCTGACTGTTTTAAGGCCACGTTCAGAAAGACTTGAACCCTGTGTGAAAACACAGCCCTCTCATTCATTTGAATGGAGCCAGTCCGTCCACGCAGCGGGAGTGCCAACGCAGAGGGCTCTGGCAAAAAAAAACAAAAAACACAAAGTTTACTCTGGTTCAACTTTTCTGCAACGCAACATCATCCGCGAAGGCGCTATGTTGGCCAATAAAATACAAGCAAATGCACAATTCTGGTAAATTACTTTGTAACGTGAACACCACATTTCTACCACGTACCTCGTTATCATCATGACAAAATCTAAAGACGTTGCCTCCATGATAATTTACCAGAGTTGTAAAATTCTGTCGTTAATTTTAAAACGGCTTATAACCTTATCAAACCACAACACTCATATGCACACACACCTATTTTTGCCTGTGAACTGGATGGTTTCCCAGGCCCTCTGGTTTAGAGTGACATGGCCTTATATGACCCATTCCATCTGTGCTCGTTTTATATCTCAGTTGGTGACTTTCCAAAACTATGGTCAAGTATAGTGCAATTCAGCAGCAAAATGAAAATGTAGCAAACATATTTAGTACGAGTTTGCAGGACGGTTTAATGTTTTTTTAAGCAGAGCAGGGATCAACTAACAGCTGCTTTTTAGAATGATGTCCCTTACAAATTCACTAAGAGACAAACCACTTACGAATTCAATGGAAGATAAAGATCACTAACCTAGCTGAACAATACAGAACGTGGTAATCATGGTATGTGTGCATCCTACTACAGGGTGTACACAACTACTGCAGGTGTATGGGGAACACTATAGTTACATAAGCAGCTATTAGACCATAAGGTAAAATCTACAGTATTTTATTAGGGGGGGGGGGGGGGGGGGGGGGCTGACCAACAAAACCCCCCCCCACCCTCGGGGGGGTTTT
>CM022486.1:30850513-30957033 GCA_011952105.1 Coreoperca whiteheadi | reverse complement strand
TATACTGAGGTTTTATGTGTGTGGGGGGTGGGTGGGGTTGGGGGGGGGGGGGGGGGGGGGGTTGGGACCTCTGTGCAAATTCACCCCACTGATGCATGTGCGGTTTTGTTTTCATCTGTGGGTTGGAGTAACGAAAGCAGACGGGCACAGCTACTCTTCACAAGAAAGCATGCCTCCACAGCAATTGAGGACCAGACCAGTCTCATCTGGCCCCACCTGTTCATATATTACACAACGGTGAGTCCAGAATTGACACTGAGAAAGAGACTTTAGGCTTTAAGTTGGAGGATGAGGCATGCATATTTTACGTACAATATCACTACAATCCAGTGCAGACACAATTGTAGATTGAGCAACGGTCTTCCAATTAGCAGAAGAGAAACTTAAATGTGCTTTTCAGGTGTTGCACATGTCTTAAAAGGGAGTGTTATCTAGTCACATATCTAACTATTTGTAACATTCAACTACTAATCAAGAGTCTAAGGACAGAGGGTGTCGTATGTTACAGATTGTAAAGCCCTTTGAGGCAAAATCGTGATATTGGACTATATAAATAAAATTGAATTGAACTAGGTAGGTTTGCAACAGTGAGGCCATGGAAAAGGACTATCGGTCTGCCTCGAAGAAATTCTGGCAAACCATCCGGCGCCTCAGGAGGGGGAAGCAGTGCCCTGCACACACCGTTTACAGTGGGGGTGGGAATCTGCTGACTTTGACTGGGGACATCCTCGGACGGTGGAAAAGGGTGGCTTGTCCCCTTCAGATGGTGGAGAGCTCCTGACTCAAGTGGAGGAGTTTACGTATCTTGGGGTCTTGTTCACGAGTGAGGGAAGGACGGAGCGGGAGATCAACAGGTGCAGTCACCGGTCTGTAGTGGTAAAGAAAGAGCTGAGATGCAAGGCGACGCTCTCTGTTTACCAGTCGATCTACGGTCCTACTCTCGGTCATGACCGAAAGGACAAGATCCCGGTTACAGGCGGCCGAAATGAGTTTCCTCTGCAGGGTGGCTGGGCGCTCGGATAAGCGGTAGAAGATGGATGAATGGTTTGCAATGGCTGGATTAAGAACTATTAGGACCTCACTGCTTCTCTTCCTCCCTTACTGTTTAATCTCAAGATTAGTCTCCCTCCCTCTCTGTGTATCTGAGAAAACTGTGCTGCAGATTTTACACCCATTTTTCTCTGACATTAAAGCTGCAGTTTCCTCAAGTGGAGTGGTCAGTCACCTGAAAAAACAATCAGGTTCAGCCTCTATTTGTATGCATTTCCATTCCCTTCTTTCATATTTCCATCTTTTTTTTTCCCCCTGCCTACCCCCAACCCCCTCACCGGTATGATCTGTCCACAGACCCCGATGGGTTCATGTCTGGTGTAGCAGAAATAATCGCCATCGATGGGAATGGTCTTTCCCTCCCATTTGTCAGCCCAGCCTGCATAGTACCTAAACACAACAGGTTTAGACATGTGTTAGTACAATATCTGTGCTTACAGCAAAGGGTTTTTCCCCAAAAGTTCAAAGCAGAGCTACTTCGTCTTACTTATGTCTGCCCTACGAATTTACATTAGAGAGCTAGATGAATCCTTCACTCAGACTGAGGAAGCCGAAGGCCTCGTTAAGAAGTAACAAGGCAGTGTTATTCAGTATCAGGATTGCATTGTAGGATTTTGTTGGCCACAGGGAAGCAGAACGTTTTCAAAACAAAGGCACACAATGAAGCTTTAAAATGGGTTTGTTACCGGAGACATTTCACCACATTAGGCAGATCCACGGTGTAAGACACTGCGTATGGCTTCCCGTTGTCAAGGGTCTCCAGTTCCTGTGGAAACACCACAATATAATTTTTTTGCATAGCAATTTTACATGCCATGTACCAATTTAAGTTGCAATGATATGCGTTTCCAAATGTCATAGAAAATACACACAATGCTGCTATTGTTAGTAAGAATCAGTAGAATAGACATGTTAAGGAAGTGATGTGGATTTTTTTTTTTTTTTTATGTGGAAGAAGACATACAGCATTTGTATTATATTTGACCATCTGAGTTATGTCCATCGATTGGAGGTGGAGGGTTTTAGAGGACAGGAAGGTCACCTGAGGTACTGGCAGGGCCACATTTTCTAGTCCACAGTGAATAATTCAAGTTTGGGATAGTTGAGAAAAAGCAATACTTGCTCACAATTCAAGTGGGACACTAAAAACATAGAAAATAATAGTAATAATGTAATTATAACTGTATATTGGTTCCCTTGCAACTTATCTAAATACTTGATAGAATTCCCTTCAGTCCTCCAATAAGCTTAGGATACAGATATTACTTGTACATGACCTTCCTTTGTCTTATCATACCTTGTACCTCTATTTGTTGCAAATCCGGTGTTGCTGATTTATTATTAACAGCATATGCTTTGATTTTATAGTTTGAATAGTGAAACACAGAAGTAATCAAGTCGTTCCTCTTATTCTGTTCTCACTGTCTAGATATATCACAGGGGAAATGAAATGCACAAATGTTTCAGCAATGCAGTCTTCAGCTTGCAATTGCAATATTTTGTTAACGGTAGTTCCATCTTCCCAGAACTCTATTAAAAAAAAAATCTCAGTATTTATTCAAGTAATTTCTACTTACGTAAAGTTTTTATTCAAATATTCCATCTACATGACATCCCTAGGCTCGGTCATTCAGAAGCATGGGTTCTCCTATCACTGCTATGCGGATGACACGCAGCTCCACTTGTCGTTTCAGCCTGATGATTCAACTGTTTCTGCTCGCATCTCGGCATGCCTGAGTGACATTGCGCTTTGGACAAAGGATCATCACCTGCAGCTGAACAAAACTGAACTGCTTGTGATACCGGCCAACCCAAAGATTCACCACGACCTCTTGGTGGAATGATTTGCCGGCCTCTACAAGATCAGCAGATTCTGTAGGCACCTTTAAAAAGCACTTGAAAACGCATCTCTTCCGTCAACACCTGACTGACAATCACTAACTCTTCTTCCTTTCTACCTCTGCTATAAAAAAATAAAAAAAAGGAACCCTTCCTATCGTTAGCTTTGTATACTGTGCTGGGCTTTAACCAGACTCGTTTTTGATGCACTTATGCTTTTATTGTGGGGCGACTGTGGCTTAGCGGCAGAGCGGGTCGTCCTCCGATCAGAAAGTCGGCGGTTCGATCCCGGCTTCCGCCAGCCCATGTCGAGGTGTCCTTGAGCAAGACACTGAACCCCCGAGTTGCTCCCGATGGGTCAGGTCAGCGCCTTGCATGGCAGTGTGAATGTTGAGTGTGAATGGGTGAATGAGAGGCAACCTGTAAAGCGCTTTGGTCCGCTAAGGTGGAAGAGAAAGCGCTATATAAATGCAGTCCATTTACCATTTTGTTACCTTGTGTTGTTATATTGCTTCCATTGTCTTCCTCAAATGTAAGTCGCTTTGGATAAAAGCGTCTGCTAAATGACTACATGTAAATGTAAATAAAGCACAAGAGTAAATATCATTGTTCCATCCACAAGTTTGTTTTGATTTTCTTTTTGACTTCTCTAAATGATGTGCAAAAAGAAAAAAAGGGAGACGATTAAGAGAGACATAATAATATAGTAGATATTTAAATAAAGGATATGGTCAGGATTGGAAACTCTGCACTGGTCTATCCTGGTATTTATGATTAAACACCAGGTTTAATTTTGGTTTCACATGACAAGTATTACTGTAGCTGAACATTAATATAATTAGTGAAATGTGTGTGCTCATGTGAATACACCTGGTGGGGCAACAACATGAGCATCCCTGTTTTTCCCCAAACTCACAGCGAGGTAGGCAGCATCCCTCTCAATGGCATCGGCCAATCGGTTGAGTAGCAGGCCGCGATGAGAGGCATCCATCCGTCTCCACGGTGACCCCAACCTAAAGGCATTACGTGCTGCTTTCACCGCCTTGTCTACATCTGCCTGGAAATACAACCCCACAACATAATTAACTTGGTGCTTTTGAAAGGAATAAACGTGGCGAAATGTATCTTTGGACTATCAAATTCTGGAAAGGATTAGCTGAAAGAAAATTAAAATGAAATTTACCAAGAAATCCAATGACGAAGTAGCAAAACATTAAATTGTATCAGAAGTATAATTATTGATTCATACATCAATAATCATAACATTGCTAAAACACAACTCCTGTGTCACGCTAGCAACACCTCATCTCTCAGAAGCTCCAATGTAAGTAACGCATTCTGAGATTTCCTGGAGAAACAAGATCTGTTTGGAACATACAGATGAACAGCAGACAAGAAATGTTTTTCTTGGCATGGCTTAGCAGGGCAATTTCCCCCAGTTTGTGTTTGTTTGGGAATGCACTAAAGACGCTCATCTGCAAGGCAAGACATGCTTTAAGTGTAGAAAAGAAGGAGACATTAGCTTTCTGGCTAACCGCTGCTGTCTAACACGAAAACAGTGAGTCACAATAAGCTAATGACCAACATTTTAGCTTTAGAAAAACTAGTCACTCAAATGAACTTGGTATAAAGCTATTCACAAATGCTGCCCACCTGCACTGGGAGTAGTTATTGTGAATTAAAGCAGTCTGTATGTTTACCTCGTCAGCCTCTGCAACTTGACAGATGACTTCACCGGTTGCTGGGTTGATCGTTGGGAAGGTTTTTCCACTCGCTGCCTCCTGCCACTGGTTGTTGATAAACAGCTGAAACAGTCAAATTAATCATTACAAAGGCTGCATGTGTACCACAACAAACACTTCTTTCACTGCTGAAGAAAAACCTGAGTTGAATTTCATGTTTTAATATAAAAACAAAAAACAAAACAACATCTCTTTTCTACATCTTTAGTCAGTTTCTTTTTGGAACTGCAATTGTGACCCCTTGCCACATGAAGGGGACTTTGAATCGCCACGCCGAAGGTTTCCCCAAATTTTCCTTTTGTCCTAAGGTTTAAGGGAGATTGTGTTTGTGTACTTATGTCATTTAGACTGGGTCAGGGTTATGGATAAAAAGGACATTGTAATACTGTCAGTACTGATTATCTCCTACTGATAACAATAGGAGTAAGAACAGTGACCTACAAGAAATCTGACAAAATACAAAAATAATGGATGAATACTTTTCTGTGCACAATAATTTAACTGACCCTCGATTCGAATAAAGAAAAACCACCCAAAAAAAAAAAAAACCCTTTTAACAGGGAATAAAATGATAGAAACCTCCAGAAGAGCAACAGAGGAGGGATCTCTCCCAGGACGGACAGACAGACATGCAATAGATGTCGTGTACAGAATAGATTCATAGCAGAAAATCATAGTACATACAGGTTTGATGACGATGAAATTGTGGTACATATAATTATGATGAAGAGTGTAGAATTTAAAACATAAGGGAAAAGAATGGATCCAGACTGACAACCAAGCAGCTCCAGGTCAAGCACAACGAACAGGACCCGAACCACTCGCCACCATAGTCAATAATAGTTGCAGTAACATTTTAATTGGCTTAAAGGGTCAGTTCACCCAAATAAAACAAACACACTTTTACTTAGGTTGTGAGATTTCTGCCTTCCCGATTACAATGGAGGTGAATGATATTTCAGTGTTGTGAGAATCTTTAAAAAGATTCACCAGCAACATATCTTTCCAGGAACAGTATCACCATCACTCATGACATCCACACACCAGCTGGAAACTTTTTTGCTTGTAAAAAAATAACTTAAAATAGTCAAACCTTTTGATTTTACAGCGTTACAGGGACATTTATTATGGAAAATCTTGCAACAGAAACCTAATATATCTGCATGGCAAGATACCACTAGAGGTAAATGAGTCTTTTGTAAGTCAGGTGAACTGACCCTTTAAGCTTAATGTATGCAGGCTGTAAACACAGAAAATGTCCTTAACCTGAAAAACAAACGAAACTTCTTAAAATCATAATTATTGTCCCTCTATTGCTTTGGGGTAAATGTATAAAGTAATTATACATAACTTGGCGACCTAAAAGGCTAGAAAGCATGCTGGTTGGTCACCAGTTCAATCACCAAATCAGGAGGATGAATCTAGGTGGGCCAAGTAAAAGAGCAGGTCTGGCCTCTGTCTCACTACCACCACTGAGGTGCTTGAGCAAGGCCTGAGCTGCTCAGGCCAACAAATGTGTTAATGTGTAGAACCAGGGTTTCCCCACACAGACTAATTTGTGGCGGTGCGCCACACATTGAGTTTGGTGGGGTTTTTTTAGCACTATTTAAATCATGCAGCGTATTCGTCCAGCTGGATTTCCTTTCCCTGCTCTCCCGCAGTCTGTCGCTCACACATACACGCACAAAGCCCCTCCCCTCCGTGCACACCGCATCTGTGTCATGAAAACGAGATCCTCCCTGGAAGCGTGGCCTAGCTACCAGTCTATCTTAGCAGCTAGCAATGGCTTCCCTCCCTTTCGGTGTGTCCAATGTTTAGCTATTCCTCTGCCTCCTTTACTGATAAAGGTACATGCAATAAATGTAGTTTATTTGTAGCATTGGAGGCGAGGCTTAGTGATTTGGAAGTGCGGTTTCGCACCATGGGAACTCAGTCGGTAACGTTAGCTGCTAACCAGGCCCCAGTAGCCGCTGCGGACTGACCACAGCTAGCTACTGTTACCCGGCAGCTCCCGAGCAGCTGGAAATCCAGGGAGGCTGGGTGACTGTCCGAAGGAAACCTAGCCCTAAGCAGAAGCCCACGGTTCACCACCAACCTGTTGATATTTCTAACAGGTTCTCCCCAATCAGCAACACACCCGCTGAGAAACCAACTCCGATCATTGGCAGCGCCATTTTGAGAAATGTGAAGTTAGTGACACCAGTGACCACAGTTAAATGTGTTCCTGGGGCCAGAGCGGGCGACATTGAATCATATTTGAAACTGCTGGATAAACGTAAATACAGTAAGATTGTTATTCACGTTGGCGATAATGACTCCCCATTACGCCAATCGGAGGTCACTAAGATGAATGTCGAGTCCGTGTGTTCTAAGCCCAACCTGGAAAGCACGACAGCCAATCCTATTTGTTATAGTGTACCGCGCTCCTGGTCCTTATTCTGAGTTTTCATCTGAATTCCTATGAGGTTTAGTCCTTAAAACAGATAAAGCAATTATTGTAGCTGATTTTAATATTCATGTGGGTGTTGAAAATGATAGCTGTAGTACCGTGTTTATCTTCGTATTAGATTTGATTGTCTTCTATCAAATTGTACATAAACCCACTCATTGTTTTAGCCACACCCTCGACCTTGTACATTTAACAGTCTTTCCACAGAATCCTTCACTATCAGACCATTATTTAATAACTTTTGAACTCCTATTACTGGAGTACACACCACTAGGCAAATACTACACCTGATGTATATCTGACAGTGCTGTAGCTAAATTTAAGGAAGGGATTCCATCTGTATTTAACTCAATGCTGTGTCTTAACATAACACAGGACTCTTATGCAAATTTCAGTCCATCCCAAATTGATCATCTTATTGATAGTGCTGCAGGTTCACTGCGACTATTGCGCCTCTTAAAAAGATAAAACAAAAAAGGGTAGCTCCATGGTATAACGCCGAAACCTGCAAATTAAAGCAAACATTACAAAAACTTGAAAGGAAATGGCATTCCAACAATCTGGGAGAATCTTGTTAAGCCTGGCAAGATAGTCTTAAAATATATAAGAAGGCCCTCCGTAATGCCAGAGCAGCCTACTACCCATCACTAATAGAGGAAAATAAGAACAACCCCAGGTTTCTTTTCAGCACTGTAGCCAGGCTGACAGAGCCACAGCTCCATTGAGCCATGTATTCCTGTAGCCCTCAGCAGTAATGACTTCATGAGCTTCTTTAATGATAAAATTTTGACTATTAGAGAGAAAATTAATCACGTCCTGACCTCAGCTGGTGCCAACCGATCTTCGAGCATAGAGGCGTTGGAGGGAGCTGTGAAACCTGAGGTGTACTTGGACTGCTTCTCTCCTGTCGACAATTTCTTCATCTAAGCCATCGACCTGTCTTAGACTCAATTCCAACTAGGCTGCTTAAAGATGTTTTACCATTAGTTAGCACATCTTTAGTAGATATGATCAATCTGTCTTTACTGACAGGTTACCAGAGTCTTTTAAAGTAACTGTAAAAGCCCACTCTTGATCCAGGGGTTTTAGCCAACTATAGACCTATATCTAACCTTTATGTCTAAGTTTCTTGAAAAAACTGTTGCTAATCAATTACGTGACTTTCTAAATAGCAATAGTATATTTGAGGATTTTCAGTCAGGTTTTAGAGCGCATCATAGCACAGAAACACTGGTGAAGATTACAAATGACCTTTTAATTGCATCAGATAATGGACTTGTCTCTGTACTTGTCTTGTTAGATGTTAGTGCTGCATTCGATACCATTGACTATCAAATCCTATTACAGAGACTGGAACTTTTAATTGGAATTAAAGGAACCGCGTTAAGCTGGTTTAAATCCTATCAGACCGATCTCAGTTTGTACATGTCAACGATGAATCATCCGAGCACACCAAAGTTAGTCACGGCGTTCCGCAAGATTCTGTGCTTGGACCAATTCTATTTACGTTATATATGCTTCCTTTGGGTAATATTAGGAAACACGCCATAAAGTTTCATTGTTATGTGGATGATACCCAATTATCTTTATCGATTAAGCCGGATGAAACTGATCAGTTAAACTTCAAGCATGCCTTAAGGACATAAAACCAGGATGACCAGAAATTCTTATGTTAAACTCTGTCTGTCACTGATAACTACTCTAGACCATTACAGGACAATCGCAGCATTTCTGGAGCACTGATGCCAGAAAGGCTCAACTTTGGAATTGGTTAGTAAGCCTACAGTTTATATCTGTAGATCAAAAGCCTCTTGGTGGTAGTCGGATGTGCGAGTCAGATGGCTGCTAAGCTCAATTTACTATAACCTCCTTTATAGACCGTTATGGGAACTGATGAAAACTGATACAATGGCCAAAGGTTTAATACCTTGAAAGAAATACAGGTGAGTTTAGGATATAAAGATTAAAATTACCTGTGCAATTACACATCTCACATACCTAATGGGAATATTCTGACTTTTTTTAAATGAAATACAGTTTAATAAATCATTTTTATTAAGATGCATATTTTTTAACTGAAATATACATCTCATTTTCTGCCGCTTGTTCCCGTTAGGAGTCGCGCGTCTCTGGAGCCTATCCCAGTGACTTTGGGCCTTAGGTGGGGTACACCCTAGACAGTGGCCCACTCATCGCAGGGCTGACACAGACAGACAACCATTCACTCTCACAGTCGTTCACTTGGGGCAGTTTTAGAGTTGTCAGTTATCCTACACATACATATGCTTTTAAATTTGAAATGCTCACTAAACTTCAAAGTCCAGTGAACAACTGGCTACAAGCCACTAAACTCCCCTTTTACTTTTAAGGGGCAATATAAAACTAATTTCAAAGTTTTGGGTGTATTGGTGCAATGAACATTGGTGACGGTTTGCACCAAAAATTGTGCTGTGATCATAGTATAATACCATTGAATAAAAATTGCGCTATTAGATAGGATTGTTTTGTAAATTTCTGAATTGTATAATTATTGTATTATCACCATTATTTCAATGAATTCAGATTAAGTTTACTAATCTTTAATGCCAATATTATTTACTTACTATTTGCCCCATCCGCCTGACATGTATTCTAAGATATGGTAATGCTAGCATTGCCTGAAGGCTAGGGGAACGTTCGCGGAAGTCTAGCAGAGTCGTATTTTTCTAACGAACACAGGACGTTAGAAAAACTTTCCAAAATAACCCTCAGCGAACGTGCCCTTCAGTCAACGTTCTCGGGAGGTTTGCGGAACGCTGCAGTTTTTTTTTTACCTTTGTCTAACGTTGGCGGAACGGTAAGGAAACTTTCCAAAATAAGCCACAGGGCAGGGAGCAAACTGGATAAAGAAACGCCCCCACGACGCCATATGGTCAACAACAACTTCGGCTCCAGCTAAACGTTTCACTTATTTGGCACCGTCACACGTTGTTTGTTCAAAAAGAAATAGTCAGACCGCACTGTTACACGTGACACTGGTGAACTGCGGTCACCTGTCGACTACACAAAAGAGAACTCTGGTACAGCATTACTTGAGTGTCAAACATCGGTTATCTAAGTCGTGGGTGTTTACGGCGCGGCAGCGATGAATCACGTGTGGCGTGACACGAAGCACAAGTTTTATCTGTGTGAAGTTCGGAAAAGTTGGGCTTCAACGTGAGGCATTATTAGGCTGGCAGCTAAAGTTAGGCTATGAAAAGATCAGCGCTGTCGCGGGGCAATGTGCAGCTATGGGTGCCAAAATTGCCAGAAACGCTGCGCATTACGGCGTTTCTCATGGTAAACGTAAGGGAGCACAGTCTGCAATCATCACAAACCGACATGGCCGAGTCATACGTGGTGTCAAATGACAAGGAGTCACTGTTAATAATGGATATATATGATCTCACCGTGTAAAACTCAGCTCTTAGGATTTCGCAATGGGAGTTTGTCTGGATTCCTTAAGAGTCTCCTTCCTAACGTTATTTTATTTGTATCCTCAACGCTGTCGGCTGCTCTTAAACAAACCATGCAGCAAGCACATAACATTAGCAGGAACTAGTTAACGTTAAGTAGAAAGTTGGTGCTGCGCCTGGACCCTGGACCTATAAGCTCTTATCTCGCACGGTTTCTATGTCAAAGCAGACTTTGGAACGTCACTTGAAATATGTAATGCGCGTTGTTAGCTGCAGACAGTCAACGCCATGGTACCTTTACGCTATTCATTGGTGGTTAGCAGCGCAATAGCACACACTTGTTGATTGCACAGCCAATGTCTTGCGTCACGTTTAAGCGCATGTGATAATTGAGCTCTACCTTGTTATAGTGGACCTCGGGTTGGGTGCTGGGTTCTGGGATGGCGGCCGCAGAGTAGTGACATGCCGACAGTCGGCTCAGCCCGGGAAGGACCCTAGAAAACACGGTACGGAGCATGGTGCTTCTTCTTGCACGCCAGACGCGACTGAAACAATCTGCGTGTAGTCCAGGCCACGGCTTAACAAGCAGCACGGGAAGGCAGAGCTAGACCTGCAGAGTTTGTCTCTGCAGACCGGAGACTTTAAGAGGGCGCGGTATCTGTCAATCATGTTTTTATTTGGCCAATCAGTGGCTTACAATCCACTGTCAGTCTAAAACTAATTTCACCAATACGCCGCCTGAAGTAGTTGTCAATCACATTTTATTTCAGCGAATCACTTCACAGTATTATACGGGGGGCGGTACACAAACAACTCGCGCTCCCGTGAAAGGACATTAATTAGCGGTGAATGTAAACGTTGCTTACTCACCAAACGTCATTGATAAATCCAACAGTTTCAGATACTGGTGATGTACAAAGGTACGCACGTTTATTTATTTATTTTAGATGTTTTATAAAACAAGAGGGTCTTAAGGTAAATTCGACCTTGATGATTGCCAAAAAAACAACTTTTAACGTCGACGAAAAGGCAATTTATTGTGAAGGTACAGACAGAAGGGAGAGCGAGCGCTGCAAACAGCTTCTGTGTTTGGGTAGGGGAAAATAACCCGACAGGCTTAGTGATGACAGAGCCTTTATCTCCTACAAATCGCCCTGTCTTAACAGTCTAACCTGTACTATTTCTCTCCCATAGACTTGCACTGAATTGATTCTCAAAAATACGGAACAAAAGTATGTCCTGTACCAGTTCATTTAGAATATAGTCATTTTCACCACCGCTCATTTTAGAAAGCCCATTGCAAGAACATTCTCATTTCTTAGATCTTATAGACTCATTTAACCTCATTCAATCTGTTATGAGGTTTAGATCTGGTACTCCCATCTGGTATCTCTGTCCAGTGTGTTCATTTAGTGGATATTCCCATTTCTTTGTCAGTTCGTTAAACTTGGGTACTATGTTGGTTCTGTCCTGTCTGCCTGCCTACTACCTGCTGTTTATGAGTTCTGTTTGCTGTTTGCCTACCTGTTACCTGTTTATCGCCTGGCTACTATCAAGTATGGAAATAATTCATTGACTGTATCTGTCCATCTGTCTGCATTTGGGTTCTCTCCCTGCACCCTGCTTTCCAAACCCTAACATAGCCACTGTAATGAATAATCTAACAAAATAAACTGATGAGCTAGAGCAGCAAAAATACATACACTACCAGTAACCGGCAACCGGAAATGAGACAATACGCTTACCACAGCACGTCAGCAAGCAGGTCACTGGTGTCCTCTCCTAAGTACTGTCAGATATGAACCTTCTCTTGTTCTCCACAGGCTTATTGTGGGCAGCTGTGGCTTAGGATCTATCCTAATCGGAAGTTCAACAGTTCGATTCCTGGCTTCCCTCAGTGGAAGTGTTATCTTGCCCAAGGACACTTCCACTGAGGGAAGCCTTTGAATATTGGTCGCAAAGGCTGTGCCATCGCCAGTGTGTGTGAATATGACATACATGCTTTCAATTCAATTCAATTCAATTTTATTTATATAGCCCAGTATCACAAATCACATTTGCCTCAAAGGGCTTCACAATCTGTAACATACGACAGGGGAAAAAATGATAGAAACCTCAGGAAGAGCAACAGAGGAGGGATCCCTCTCCCAGGACGGACAGACATGCAATAGATGTCGTAAGTACAGAATAGATTTATAGCATCAAAACTAGAACATATACAGCCATGATGGCAAAATTGTTGTGTATATATATATATATTATTATGTTAGAAATGTTTAGGTGGTAAAGCATAAGGGAAGATGATGGGTCCAGACGGACAACCGAGCAGCTCCAGGTGGAGCCCAACGAGCAGGACCCGAGCCACTCGTCCCCTGCACCATAGACACAGCAACACTGCCCCAGCAGGTCGCCGTAGTCACCGATCCAGATACATCTCCGGACACTGAAATACCTGCTGAAAGTGACACTAAGAAAGAAGAGACGGACGACAAAGCACAAAACTCCGGGAGAGGGAAGAAGTCAAGTTAGTGACATGCATTTATGGGATGAGAATGCATACGGATGGAGAGGAGGACAGAGGTGAAGAGAGAGAGGTGCATCATGGGAAGTCCCCCGACAGTCTAGGCCTATAGCAGCATAACTAAGGGATGGTTCAGGACTCTCCTGAGCCAGCCCTAACTATAAGCTTTATCAAAGAGAAAAGTCTTTAGCCTATTCTTAAATGTGGAGATGGTGTCTGCCTCCCGAACCCGAACTGGGATCTGATTCCACAGGAGAGGAGCTTGATAGCTAAAGGCTCTGGCTCCCATTCTATGTTTGGAGACTCTAGGAAACACAAGAAACCCTGCATTCTGAGAGCGCAGTGTTCTAGTGGGGTAATAAGGCACTATGAGCTCTGTAAGATACGACGGTGCCTGACCATTAAGAGCTTTATAGGTGAGGAGAAGGATTTTAAATTCTATTCTGGATTTCACAGGGAGCCAGTGCAGAGAAGATAATATTGGAGAAATATGATCTCTTTTCCTAGTTCCTGTCAGTACACGTGCCGCAGCGTTCTGAATCAACTGGAGAATCTTAAGGTACTTTTTCGGGCTGCCTGATAATATGGAATTGCAGTAATCCAGCCCTGAAGTAACAAATGCATGGATTAATTTTTCTACATCATTTCGAGACAGGAAGTGCCTGATTTTTGCAATGTTACGTAGGTGAAAAAAGGCAGTCAAAGTGCTTTACACTGAGTGGTTGGAATACTAGAAAGGTGCTATACGTACAATGCATTTACCATCATTCACTTCTGGCATTTGTGGATGGAGTGGGTTCTCCACAGCACAGGCATGTGACTGGGTTTGAAGATGAAAATTAAGTGTTTACTTTCTTGGATCTGTTTTAATCACGAGCTGTTCTCCACAGCACTGTATGTTTTCATCACTATTTGATTTATCTGACGCTTTCACATTTATGATGAACTCGATCAACCGTGCAGGGCCTAGAGTCTGGGACTCTGTACCTCAACCTCCCCAGCAAGGAAGGGTGGAGACAAGGGGGGCCTTCAGGAGAAAAAGGGGGACAAAAATACCCAAGCTAAAGAAAATATATAAAATTAAGTAAAGATGGAAAAAGTTAAAGGGGTGAATACCAAACCATACCAAGGTTTATTTTTCAAAGTGAGTCTGTAAACTATCTAACTGCCAGCTTCAAGGTCCTTTTTTTCTCTCCTCTTAACAGGGGCAGAAGCGTTCCTAAGAATCCAGCCAAAATATTAACAAGCACAAAGAGGCCATTTAAAACATCAAACGAAGTTACTGTTGAGGAATCTGCGGTAAAGAATAAATATGGGTTCTAATAGCAAAACTTCTGAGAATAAAAAATCTAATCTGCTATCACCTACGTTGAAATCCTCTAAAATAAACTACATGATTACCAATTATGGTAAGCACAGCATTGACCAGCTGGACATGTGGGTAAAAGTATTCTAGTTTCCATCAACCGGCAGCTTCTCTCTTAGAAGGATAGAGATTTAAGAGACAAATTAGAAGAGAAAGAACAAGGCACTCAAAAGAAAAGAAAAAAAGCAATTTAAAGCAGACTGGAAGGCTTATGCTTGTTGGCAACAAGAAGCACATATCAGGAATAGCAAAATAAATAAGGCAGGGACAGAGTCACTAAACACCTCTATATCTCAGTATGTTCCACAGTGTGCCAAGCTGGACCTGGACCCTGCCCCCATCAAAGGAAGTCAGCCTCAACAAAGAATCAGCAGCAGCTACAGCAGCAGCTACAACAGCAGACCAGCAGAGGCATACCCACTCACTTTATCAGTGATCATTCATTCCCGCACTTCCAACACCCAAAGAGGCCTACAAATCACATTCTTCTTCTTTTCCTTTCGGCTGCTCCCTTTCAGGGGTCGCCACAGCGAATCATGCGCCTCCATCTAACCCTGTCCTCTGCATCCTCTTCACTCACACCAATTAACTTCATGTCCTCTCTCACTACATCCATAAATCTCCTCTTTGGTCTTCCTCTAGACCTCCTGCCTACAAATCACATTGGGGCGGACAAATCACCCCCAATCGCCTTTCCAGCCCTCATCGCACTCGAAGCAACAAAGAATTCCGGCCCAGATCTAACTCCCGCACCTCCTTAAAAGTGATGGCACAGACAATGGCCACACCATGGCACAGATAAGGGGGTATGGGAATCAGGACAGGGGGCGGGGCCAAGGGTGAAAAGCACGTGGAGAAAGGGGAAGAGTGCGAGGAAGGAGTGACGCTTGTTTGAAATGTGGCAAAATGGGACATTGGGCAAGAGAATGCCCCAAGAATCACCGGCAGGCTGACTGACTAGAGGGGGTGCCTACGCCTGGTCAGGAAGGAGCTGGCACGAACACTGAGACTGAAGACGACAGAGCATTCTTCACATCAGTTACGTAAGAGCACCCATACTGACACACGAGAGCATGAGACACAGACACACACACACAAACATTTTGATAAGTGAGGCTATCGCTTAACTCGAGCACACACAAGCCACTGATGACAGAGCCCAGCAGAGATATACAAAACATTTTGAGGACACATGGTAAGACAAAGTGAGACAGACTAAAGCTGACCTGGTTGTACTGGAATGATGAAAAATGCACTGTCTCAGTATTTTTCAAAGATTCGCTTGTCAAAGCTTTGTTTCAGGTCCCTAATACTTGTCCTCATGTCCCCCTGATCAAAGCAAAGCAGGGCATGAGAATGCTTGGGCCCTTGGACCAAGCGTTGTGAGGAAGCAGCTGGTTGGGGGAAGACATCGGACTCAGGTGTGGATTTTCACAACCAATTGCAAGTATTCCGGAAAGGATTTTTAGCTATAGCAACAGGGGTAAGAAGCATGGAGCTCAATGTTTTGTACTGAACATTTTTTTATATATCACCTTGTCATTGTCAAGCGTCTTCATCATTTCAAGTGTTAATTATAAAAAGAAAGGTAATCTTTCAGAGGTTCAAATTCAGAGGATTTAATGGCCAGGTTTGTATTCATGAAAAAAATGTTTTTGTGAAAGATGTCTAAGAAATTCCTCAGTTAAATCAGGTACCATCCTGCTTGTGAGCACAACACAAGTATGGTGTAGGATTAATCAAAGATACTGAGCCTGTAGTAATCACACCAAAATCTTCATACAGGCCAGAATGACAAGTGTCAGAATCAATATCCTTTGAATGAATCTGTTGATGGTATTAAACTGGGGTTTGGCTCCCTTTTAAAAGCAGGAGTGATTATTATGGATGGCGTTCTCTTTTTAAGGTAAGAGTTTTACATTCACCAGACTCGTCCAAAGGGAATTCGGAGAGTCCTGGAATCTTTAAACGACGCATTCAAAAACAATTTGGAAACATTAAAATTGACAGAAGGAAGTGTGCTTTTACAATATGTAGAAGAAATTATGATCTGTTCCAAAACAAGAGAAGGCTGTGGTGGCTGCAGAGAAAGCTGTTATAGCCTCACGTGACACTGTGGGTTATGCTGATCTGACACTGTTGGTTCCACATGCTGTCTCAATGATATTACTTGTACACTGCTAAGAGATGTACAGTGCTTAACCCAGCTACTCTCAGCCCTACAGAGCAGACGGTGAACCTCACGATTGTGTGGCAGTGATAACAGAGATTTGCTCCCCCAGACAAGATTTACAGGAAACACTATTGATCAATCCAGAGTTGGACGGGTAAAAATCCCGCAGGGTTTGCAGTAACAACATTGTATGAAACAATTCTGGCTAAACCATTCCCATCAAATTACTTAGCACAAGTAGCAGGGCTTGTTGCTTTAACAGAAGCATGTAAATGTGCTAATGACCAAACTGTGAACATTTTCACAGATAGCAGATATGGATGGGGTGTGGCCCATGACTTTGGAAAGCTCTAGGCAAACAGTAATTTCCTTACATCCCCAGGCAAACCCATTGCACATCACACACTGGTTGCTGAACTCTTGGATGCTGTACTGTTGCCTAAACTGATTTCCATTTGTAAATGTGAAGCACACACTAACGACCTTGATCCTATCTCACAGGGAAATGCCAGAGCGGATAAGCAGTGAAAGCAGTGAAAGCTGCTGCCAAACAAACACGACTACTCAATGTGTTGTGTTACCTAATGAACCTTTGACACCTTACAGCTGATCTGCAGGAACTGCAGACAAGAGCAACGGCAGAGGAAAAAGCAATATGGGGAAAGACAGGCTGTGCTATCACAGACAATGTGTGGTTTGGACCAAGTGGCAAACCATACTTACCGTATCTGTTCCATTATTATGCTGTGTTGACCCATGGGGGAGACCATTGGTCGAAGTGGAGCATGATGCTGGAGGTGAACAGATACTGGTTCACAAAGGGGTTTAATAACTTCTCTCAAAAATCAAAAATGTATTTTATTTTAAAATCAAAAATGTGTTATGCCAAGAATGCAATGTTTGTTGCAGTGACCAGTGACAAGACACCAGCCAAGGTGAGGATGAGAGATGCTATCGCGCAAACTTGTTCTCTGTGCTTTCTGATATTCACAGAAACTGGTGAAGAAAGCCATTCCAGAGGGGAAAGAGGAAACTGCATGACTTGGAGCCAACCATCAGAGAGTTTTTGGAGCATATTTTGATTCTCTTCATTCATTTAACACCTGAAGCCCTTTGATGCATCGCATTGCTGCAGGCTCTCAGAAACTCACTGAATAGTCTCAGTATAACAGACTCCCTCGAGCCAATCTTTGGCCAGTTATTCAGTTTTTCTTTAATGCATGCTGGATTACAAAAGGGTGGTCACACCGAGCATTCAATGCCTAGCATTCTTGGTTGTATAAGCTTCCTTCCAATATAGATCGTGCCTCACCACTGATGTATTTCTGTAGGTAGCACAACCTATCAGCTGGAATTGTGCATCGCCATTCTATCAATGCCTTGAAACTTGTGCTCCACTGTAAAAACTTAAGTCAGTCTCCTGAGAAAAGACTTCGGTGCAGGAAGGATGTAGGGCTTGTTCTAATAATACTAAATTGATAGTATTGTTTGTTCATTGTTATTGTTCTTGCAAGTTTGTTCCTTTTAAATGTCTTTATAAGCTACTGGAGGATAATGCAACCGCAGGGGGGCACAAGCCAGTGTCTTCATGTGCCAGTCCCAAGTCTGGATAAATGCAGAGGGTTGTGTCAGGAAGGGCATCCGACGTAAAACACATGCCAAACTAAAAATGCGAATCATGACAATGACTTCCATACCGGATCGGTCGGGGCCCGGGTTAACAACGACCGCCACCGGTGCTGTTGACCTACAGGGTACCGGTGGAAATTGGACTACTGTTGGTCGAAGACGAAGAAGGAGAGGAGGAAGGTGTGTTCATAGGCAGAGAGAGAAGAGGAAAGCTAAGAATGTAGGACTGACAGTAGGGACTTTGAACGTTGGGACTATGACAGGGAAGGCTATAGAGTTGATTGACATGATGCAGAGAAGGAAGGTGGACATACTGTGTGTCCAGGAGACCAGGTGGAAAGGTAGCAAGGCTAGAAGCTTAGGAGCAGGGTTCAAGTTGTTCTACCATGGGTCGGATAGGAAGAGAAACGGAGTAGGAGTTATCCTGAAAGAGGAGTTTGTGAGGAATGTTCTAGAGGTGAAAAGAGTGTCAGACAGGTTGATGAGCCTGAAGCTGGAAATTGAAGGGGTGATGTTCAATGTTGTGAGTGGTTATGCTCCACAGGTAGGATGTGAGTTAGAAGAGAAGGAGAAATTCTGGAGTGAGTTAGATGAAGTGATGCAGAGCATCCCCAGAGGTGAGAGAGTGGTGATTGGTGCAGATTTCAACGGGCATGTAGGTGAAGGGAACAGAGGTGATGAGAATGTGATGGGCAGGTTTGGTCTTCAGGACAGGAACGCAGAAGGACAGATGGTGGTAGACTTTGCAAAGAGGATGGAAATGGCTGTAGTGAACACTTTCTTCCAGAAGAGGCAGGAACATAGGGTGACCTATAAGAGCGGAGGGAGAAGCACTCAGGTGGACTACATCTTGTGTAGACGTTGTAATCTGAAAGAGACCAGTGACTGTAAAGTAGTGGTAGGGGAGAGTGTAGCCAGACAACACAGGATGCTAGTGTGTAAAATGACTCTGGTGGTGAGGAAGATGAAGAGGACAAAGGCAGAGCAGAGGACAAAGTGGTGGAAGTTGAAAAAGGAAGAATGTTGTTTAGTTTTCAGGGAGGAACTGAGACAGACTCTGGGTGGTCAGGAAGTGCTCCCAGATGACTGGACCACTACAGCTAATATGATCAGGGAGACAGGTAGGAGGGTACTCGGTGTGTCATCTGGAAAGAGGAAAGTGGACAAGGAGACTTGGTGGTGGAACCAGGAAGTTCAGGAGTGTATACAGAGAAAGAGGTTAGCAAAGAAGAAGTGGGACACTGAGAGGACTGAAGAGAGTAGACAGGGACATGCAGCGTAAGGTGAAGGTAGAGGTGGCAAAGGCCAAACAAAGAGTATATGATCACATGTATGCTAGGGTTGGACACTAAAGATGGAGAGGTGGATTTGTACAGGTTGGCCAGGGAAAGAGATAGTGATGGGAAGGATTTGCAGCAGGTTAGGGTGATTAAAGATAAGGATGGAAATGTATTGACAGGTGCCAGGAGTGTCATGGGAAGATGGAAGGAGTACTTTGAAGAGTTGATGAATGAGGAAAATGAAATGGAACGAAGAGTAGAAGAGGTGACTGGTGTGGAGCAGGAAGTAGCAAAGATTAGCAAGAGTGAAGTGAGGAGGACGTTGAAGAGGATGAAGAGTGGAAAGGCAGTTGGTCCTGATGACATACCTGTGGAGGTATGGAAGTGTCTAGGAGAGGTGGCAGTTGAGTTTCTGACTAGTTTGTTTAACCAGATCTTGGAGAGTGAGAAGATGCCCGAGGAATGGAGGAGAAGTGTACTGGTGCCAATTTTCAAGAACAAGGGAGATGTGCAGAGCTGTGGCAACTACAGAGGAATAAAGCTGATGAGTCATACAATGAAGTTGTGGGAAAGAGTAGTGGAAGCTAGGCTAAGGGCAGAGGTGAGCATTTGTGAGCAGCAATATGGTTTCATGCCTAGAAAGAGCACAACACATGCAGTGTTTGCTTTGAGGATGCTGATGGAGAAGTACAGAGAAGGTCATAAGGAGTTGCATTGTGTCTTTGTAGATTTAGAGAAAGCGTATGACAGGGTGCCGAGAGAGGAGCTGTGGTATTGCATGAGGAAGTCTGGAGCGGCAGAGAAGTATGTTAGAGTGGTGCAGGACATGTATGAGAGCTGTAAGACCGTGGTGAGGTGTGCTGTAGGTGTGACAGAGGAGTTCAAGGTGGAGGTGGGTCTGCATCAAGGATCGGCTCTGAGCCCCTTCTTGTTTGCTCTGGTGATGGACAGGCTGACAGATGAGGTTAGACAGGAATCTCCGTGGACTATGATGTTTGCGGATGACATTGTGATTTGTAGTGAGAGCAGGGAGCAGGTGGAGGAGAATCTAGAGAGATGGAGGTCTGCTCTGGAAAACAGAGGAATGAAGCTTAGCCGCAGTAAGACAGAATACATGTGTGTCAATGAGAGGGACCCAGGTGGAACGGTGAGGTTACAGGGAGCAGAGGTGAAGAAGGTGCAGGACTTTAAGTACTTAGGGTCAACGGTTCAGAGCAATGGAGACTGTGGAAAAGAGGTGAAGAGGCGAGTGCAAGCAGGTTGGAACAGGTGGAGAAAAGTGTCAGGTGTGTTGTGTGATAAAAGAGTATCAGCAAGAATGAAAGGAAAGGTGTTCAAGACGGTGGTGAGACCAGCGATGTTGTACAGCTTAGAGACAGTGGCACTGAAGAAAAGACAAGAGGCAGAGCTGGAGGTGGCAGAGCTTAAGATGTTGAGGTTCTCTTTGGGAGTGACGAGGATTGACAGGATCAGGAACGAGTACATCAGAGGGACAGCTCATGTTAGATGTCTCGGAGATAAAGCCAGAGAGGCCAGATTGAGGTGGTTTGGACATGTTCAGAGGAGAGACTGTGAATATATTGGTAGAAGGATGCTGAGGTTGGAGCTGCCAGGCAGGAGTTCTAGAGGAAGACCAAAGAGGAGATTTATGGATGTAGTGAGAGAGGACATGAAGTTAATTGGTGTGAGTGAAGAGGATGCAGAGGACAGGGTTAGATGGAGGCTCATGATTCGCTGTGGCGACCCCTGAAAGGGAGCAGCCGAAAGGAAAAGAAGAAGAAGATAAGCTACTGGAGGATGTAAATGTAAATGGACTGTACTTGTATAGCGCGTTTCTAGTTGTCCAACTATTCAAAGCGCTTTAACATTACATATCACATTTACCCAGACACATACATTCATACACTGATGGCAGGAGCTAACTGCCCATCAGTACAAATTAAACTAATCATTCACACACACCGAAGGTGCAGCTTCGGGAGCAATTTGGGGTTCAGTATCTTGCTCAAGAATACTTCGACACATGGCTGGGGGAAGCCGTGATCGATCCGCCGACCTTCCGATTGGTAGAGGACCTGCTCTGCAGCCGCCCCGGAGGACAAATCACCACCTCGCTGCATGCTGTTCTACTTGCGTCACAGGCCTCACCTAAACTTCAGAGGCGCATTAAACTTAACCGCTATTACTTGAAGATCTCTCTGGTTTTGCAGTTAAGTGCCTTTGTGCAGAGTTTGCCTCCATCTTCATTTCAGCCTTCTGTGCAGCACGTTTGCGCTGATGCTTTGCTTTTCTGATGCCCAGCTTGAGTGGTGGCTAAGAACAGTAGATTTGGAAATTGTGGTCCCAAATATTGACTGGGCATACAACCATACAAAGTCTTGCGTTTTCTTCCTTTGCATCAAACTTCTCTTGCCCTACTTCACTCATGCTTACTTTCAATAGCCCCATCAAATCTGCTGTCACTGCTGCGCAGGAATCCATCTTTTTTCTAATCTCAGTAGAAGGTGCCGATTGAGATTGTCTGTCCATCCATCCATCCATCCATCTTCTACTGCTCTTCTACCGGGGCCAGGTCGCGGGGGCAGCAGTCTGAGCAGAGACACCCAGACTTCCCTCTCCCCAGACACTTCCTCCAGCTCTTCCGGGGGAATACCGAGGCGTTCCCAGGCCAGCCAAGAGACATAGTCCCTCCAGCGTGTCCTAGGTCTTCCCCGGGGCCTCCCGGTTGGACATGCCCGGAACACCTCCCCAGGGAGGCGTCCAGGAGGCATCCGGAACAGATGCCCGAGCCACCTCAGCTGACTCCTCTCGATGTGGAGGAGCAGCAGCTCTACTCTGAGCTCCTCCCGAGTGACCGAGCTCCTCACCTTATCTCTAAGGGAGCGCCCAGCCACCCTGCGGAGGAAACTCATTTCGGCCACCTGTATCCGGGATCTTGTCCTTTCGGTCATGACCATAGGTGAGAGTAGGAACGTAGATCGACTGGTAAACAGAGAGCTTCGCCTTGCAGCTCAGCTCTTTCTTCACCACAATAGACGGGTACATTGACTGCAACACTGCAGAGGATGCACCGATCCGCCTGTCGATCTCCCGCTCCGTCCTTCCCTCACTCGTGAACAAGACCCCAAGATACTTAAACTCCTCAACTTGAGGCAGGAGCTCTCCACCAACCTGAAGGGGACAAGCCACCCTTTTCCGGCTGAGAACCATGGCCTCGGACTTGGAGGTGCTGATTCTCATCCCCGCCGCTTCACACTTGGCTGCAAACCGTTCCAGTGCACGCTGAAGGTCCTGATTTGATGAAGCCAACAGGACCACATCATCTGCAATAAGCAGAGACGAAATCCTGTGGTCCCCAAACCGGACTCCCTCCAGCCCCCGACTGCGCCTAGAAATCCTGTCCATATAAATAATGAACAGGACCGGTGACAAAGGGCAGCCCTGCCGGAGTCCAACATGCACCCGGAAACAGATCTGACTTATTGCCGGCAATGCGAACCAAACTCCTGCTTCGAACATCCCTTAGCAGAGGGCCCCCGGACCCCATACTCCCAAAGCATCCCCCACAGGTCGCCGCGAGGGACACAGTCGAATGCCTTCTCCAGATCCACGAAGCACATGTGGATTGGTTGGGAAAACTCCCATGAATCCTCCAGCAACCTGGCGAGGGTGTAGAGATGGTCCAGTGTTCCACGACCGGGACAAAAACCGCATTGTTCCTCCTGAATCCGAGGTTTGACTATCGGCCAATTCTCCTCTCCAGTACCCTGGCATAGACTATTCTGGGGAGGCTGAGGAGTGTGATCCCTCTGTAGTTGAAATACACCCTCCGGCCCCCCTTCTTAAACAGAGGGACCACCACCCCATTCTGCCAGTCCAGAGGCACTGTCCCCTGCCACCACGCGATGTTGCAGAGGCATGTCAACCAAGACAGCCCCACAACATCCAGAGACTTGAGGTACTCAGGGCGGATCTCATCCACCCCCGGTGCCTTGCCACCGAGGAGCTTCTCAACTACCTCAGTGACCTCAGCTTTTGAGATTGACGAGTCCACAACTGAGCCCTCGGCCTCTACTTCCGCAATGGAAGACATGTCGGTGGGGTTGAGGAGATCCTCGAAGTACTCCTTCCACCGTCCGAGGATGTCCCCAGTCCAAGTCAGCAGATTCCCACCCTCACTGTAAACAGTGTGTGCAGGGCACTGCTTCCCCCTCCTGAGGCGCCGGATGGTTTGCCAGAATTTCTTCGAGGCTGATCGATAGTCCTTCTCCATGGCCTCACCGAATCCTCCCAGATCCAGGTTTTTGCCTCTGAAACCACCCGGGCTGAAGCTCGCTTGGCCCTTCGGTACCCATCAGCTGCCTCTGGAGTCCCCCGAGCCAACCAGGCTCGATAGGACTACTTCTTCAGCTTGACGGCATAGAGGTGGAGAACATGGTCCACTATTTTCATTTGCATCTCTCATTTGTGTCTCTAGCCCTCAAACAGCATCATGTCACCCAAGTCTTGGTCGGAGCACTCATCCTTAAGTTTGGTTTATGTAACAAACTTGTTTGTTCATGCTTTCGTATAGTATGATGAATTTACTCTCCCTCTGAGATGCTTTTTGTTGCTTCATCTATGGAGTTAACTTTCCCTCCTGTGAAGATTTCTTGGGTTCGACTCTGTTTTAAGTGACGAACCTCCATCATTGTTATTTGGTGTATCTCAAATCTAATCTCATCTTTTTATCATTTCAAATGAACAACTCAATGAAACATGTTTCTTAGACAGTTACAACCCTTTCATGTGCATGGCTAATACCCGATTCTGTTTTGCAAATGTTACCATGAATGTTAGCTATGTTAATCTGTTAATCTGGCTGGTAATAGAGAGCCAAACATAGTAGCTATAACTAGCTACTGAGCTAGCTATAAAACACAAAGATAGCTATAAAACATAGATTTAATATCCTGTAATATTTATTGCTGACTCAAAAATATAGCAGTCATGTAAAAATTGCTTTGGATTTCAACTTCTTACCTTAGAAAAATGCTGTGACAACACTGCAACCCCATAGCGACGCCATCACTCCCTCATGTTTGGAACTATTGGACGTGTCCACTGCCCCCCATTGGTGGGGAAAAAAAACTGGCCTTAGACTCATTAGAGATGTTGCCACTCTCTCAGTCCACTCTGGTTGAAAGAAGTGGAAATTTGGTGTTGAAAATGCAGATTTATTTCAGACAGTGAGCATGTGCTGCTGCAAAGCTTACAATTTCGCACGCATCTTGATCTTGGCATAACATTTGGAAAGCTAGATTGCTGCCATCAACTGTAGTGCAGTTTGTATTGATTTTTTATGAGCTTGACTTCCAAACACACAAACACACTGGTACTAATAAACACAAACACATGGCATCCTGATGCCTGAAGCCTAGTCTAGAAAAACAAGGTGACTACAAGAGAAAGATGTGCTGTAGGTGTCATGGTCAGTGTTAGAAGCAACTGTTTCAAACCAGTTTTCTTCTCTGATAAACAATTCACACTATCAGAGTTGCACAGGAAGCAGTGTTCTCTCTCTGATACATAATATTCTATTACAAGAGTTGACGGAATAAGAATGAGAGCTGTTGCAAACGGGGTAAGCAGAAACCATCATTTTCTATTACACACTTGAGTATTTGTTGTTAAAGATCCAGCAGAGGAACGCAGCAGGATACTACAGATTGATCCATTGAAAGCCTTCAGCTATTCAAGTCAAATCTGGTCCCTGTGAGTGCTGGTGTTGGTATGGATCATTGAGAAGAATCTCTCCAAACATTATTCACCTCTGGCTTCCAGTTTTTAAACTGAAATCATCTCTAAATTAAAAAATGGGGCATATTCAAGGCAAGCTGTGGGAGGCCTCGTTAAGGTATTGACTGACACAGTTAGAAGACACTTTGCACAAATCCATCAACCAAATTTGAGTATTTTTAAAATCACCCCTATGTTAGCCTGAGCATTCAACTGCACCACAGCTTGTGTGTGTAAACTCCACTGTAACAAGAGTTACAGAACAGGTAAGTTGCCCGTTCACACAGCTGTGCAGCCATCAAAACAAACCGGCATAGCTTCAGATTACAATTGAAAGGAATGGATGATGTAAACAGGAGTTTCCCTGGTTCATTTTTTTCCTGGCATATCTTCCATGCATGTCTCCATTTCGTATTCATGGGAGGGACTAAGAACCAGGGAAATGCAAAGTTAAGTGTTATCTCTTGGTCTCAACTCCCAAATGATTTCCAAGAGTTGCAGAGTTCTCCTAACCCAGACAGGAGTGACCAGAAAACCAGAAACAATTACATTTCATTCACAAAGACATTTGAACAACATAAGCACTTGTAATTGTTCCCTTCTTTAAGTCATTTTTAACTTTAATGAATAAACTCCCAAAGGGCATGTCTGATATTGTCAACATATGTATACACTCAGACTAATAGTAGTCTACAATAGATACATTCATGCAATAAATCCTACCTTCATGAAGGTCTGGATTCAACTTTATGGTCAAACGGTTTGTGGCGCTGTTGAACTATATTGTGTTATACTGAAAGGTGTTATGAAGGATTATGCTCACACTGAATTGAGCCAGAATCAGTTCAGCCTGTGCCACCTAAATGCTGTTTATGATAAGGAGCTGAGAAGACATGTTCGACACTGAGGCATGCCATTAGATTTGAAAATCTCATTTGGAAGGCATCATAGAAAATCTATAGAAATTTGAGCAACTACTTGGTGTAGCGTCGAGAATGCCGTCTTTTCTGTTGACAAGCTTCTGTTCCACACTCCAGTCCAGTAGATGGCAGAAATGCTGACTTGCCAGCAAAGAAGAAGAGGACGGACCAGCTAATGTTGCTACTACTAATACTCCAAGCTGAATGCTAGAAGAAGAGCGCATCGTCAAAGAAGTAACTTATGCCCACAGTTCATCATTATTCACAATTTAAACATGTTTATACCTAGTCGGTAACTAGGTTAACTAGCAGCAGCGTAGAGGTTCCCAACGTGAACGTTAGCTGTATGATACAGTAGAGCTAGGTTTATTGTTAGCGTGGCTAGCTTCTGGTGTGCTAGCTAACGCTATTTAGCGTTTAGTTAAAAAGCCTAACTTAGCGTGTTATGTTAACGTAGTCAGCAGGAGATAACGATTCAGATCGAAAACTTCGAAATTATAGATTAAGGTAAGTGCCGTAACGTTAATTGATAGCGTTCGATTATGAAACGTTATGATTGACAGTGCGTTAGAAATCCCAGTGCAAAATACTTATAATGTCACTTAAAGAAGTTAAAAGCTATAATGTAGTGTTATATTGTTTTAGGCTGAAGGACAACAGTGCAATAAAGTTATTTTGGATTGTGTGTCCATGTATTCAGTTGTTACTTTGCTTCTGTAACTTAGCTAGACTGAGACATGTGGGACTGGTCTGTGATCAGTGTTTTTGTCTTTGTCATAGCATGGCACTCAAATCAGGAGAGGAGCGTCTGAAAGAGATGGAGGCTGAGATGGCTCTGTGAGTACAACCTCTTTAAAGGGTTTCAAGTTTCTGACTTATCTTAAGTGGTACCTAGCAACAGTAGCATAGCCAGAAATGATATTGTAGATGGGCCTACCTGCAAGACTCTTAGGTACAGTGTTATGGAAAAACACAAGCCATTAAAACACATGCAGACGACAAGATATTGAAAATCTGCTGCTTACACCTCAAGACATTGCGTAACAGATTATTGACATTAAGGTGCACAAACTACACAACTGATCTCAGATCATGTGTAGATCATTCCACTTGGAGAAATCCAAGACTGGATTCAATGATTGTGATATTACAATAAAATCACGTGAGAGGTCACTAGGGGGTAGATTGCGGCAATCTTTAGGTGCAAATATGATCTATACTTTCAGAGACATTTATGTGGTTTATGTAAGAAGAGCACAGAATGGATATACAAAACTTTCTACAGGAATCAGTAACATCAGACATAAAGTGAGTGCACCACACAATTCTCTGTAGAGGGCAACATTATTTCACTATAGTCCAATTTAGCCAGTCCCATTTCAGGGTAAGCATGAACAAAGTTTAGTCTTTGTGTCACCACCAGGTTTTCTCCGATTTACAGTTGAGAAGAATGATATCGCTGTATAGTTTGTCATGTAGGGTGACCAGGGCCAGTAGGGCAACATTCACCTTGGGAAATATGTCACTGGGGCTTAACTTTAAGTCCAGTGGGCTACTTCAAGTGAAATTAGCAGCTGGCAGATTGGTTTGGGGCTGAATTAGAATCCACATCTGTCTACCTACTGGCTGACAGGAAAATAGCACGTCGCAGTTATTTAAGCTTGAAGCTAACTAAAGGCAACTAGCTTGGTAGGCTCCCATTCCTCTACCCTGATGACAGAGGGCAAACATGGACAGATGAGGTCTTGACAGTTTTACAAAATGTTGCTGCTGCCACTCAAACAAAATGAACATAAGTGGGGAAACAAAACCCAAACACGTTAAATGTTTTCTTTTCAGATGTTACATAGTATAGAGAATACCTACAAATGCAGATAGTTTTCCTTTTAAAAAACACTTTCTATTAAAACATTTCACACAGAGGTCTGTGGGTTGTTGTATGCCAACCAACAGATACATTTTCCTTTGTAATTGTTATAAACATAGATGAACAGATAGCAGTTGCCACAGAGCCTATCAAATGTCATTTTTCAGTGGTTTGAGCAGCACAAATTCCATTTCCCTCCATTGTATTGGGGTGGGGGCACAGCTTTCAGACACATATCTCAAACCCCCATCGCCTAAAACTAAAACTATCTGGCGTGATTCTATTTGCAGAAAGTGAGATTTAAAAAAAAAGAAGAAAAAAAAAGTTATTTGGATAAACAGACTCTAATAAGAGTAATATTAATTTTGATGTTGCAGAATTAGTGCTGTAATGATAAATCCATTGCAAAAATGTTGATAATTGAACCACTTGGTAATGTGGAATCCCTCACTTCCATTCTCTGTTCAGTCCCCCAGGGAATGAATGATCATCTGCGCAGTTTTTCGATCATTCTTTGTTTTCTCTTCATGTTTTATTGGTTATATGCACTTTAAAAAAAATCTGTTGTTGTCTCCAGCTTGGGTAAAACAGCCCAATCAGTCTGTCTCTATACTTCTCTTGCTGTAGTTTTGAGCAGGAGGTTCTTGGGGGTCCACTGCCAGTATCAGGAAGCCCACCTGTTATGGAGGCAGTACCTGTAGCTCTTTCTGTCCCAGCGGTTTCAGTAGTGCGACCCATTATAGGTACCAACACCTACAGACAGGTTTGTACTATTCTAGTAGTATCTGTTTGTCTTAATAGTGCTAGTGATGGAGGAAATGTCTTGAGAATATTTTCTATTCTTTGTGCACACTATTCGTCTTCTATCTCTCTTTCTCACACTCACACAGGCTGTCTGTCTTCCCGTCTCTTAGGTACAGCAGACATTAGAAGCCAGAGCTGCTAGTTTTGTTGGTCCTCCACCACCAGCCTTTGTGGGTCCAGGTGAACATAAACTTTCACACACATACACTAACTAGGGTTTGGCAGTCATCTTATGGTACACACGTTTTTTTATATGTAGTCTTAACTATCTTATATCTAGTTTCTCTCATAGTTTTTTCTTATATTATTATCTTTCTAATAGTTGTGCAAAATACTCTACCAGGTGCATCTCAATAAATTCGAATGTCAGGGAAAAGTTCATTTATTTCAGTAATTCAACTCAAATTGTGAAACTCGTGTATTAAATATATTCAGTGCACACAGACTGAAGTAGTTTGAGTCTTTGGTTCTTTTAATTGTGATGATTCTTGCTCGCATTTCACAAACAAATTTTTAATACAAGAGTTTCACAATTTGAGTGAAATTACTGAAATAAATGAACTTTTCCCTGACATTCGAATTTATTGAGATGCACCTGTATATCCACACATTAATCAATAAAAAAAAAAAATATAATAATTGTATTCCATGTGTGTCTTTTTTCAAAGAGGGAAACAATTGTAGCTTATGTATTGACATTTGACATAAGTATCAGACACTTGAAATTTATCTCAGGTACCTCCCATTTCTCTTGATCATCTTTGAGATATTTTATATCTTGATTGGAGCAAGTCAGAGCCCGGACTCGAACCCAATCGAACATCTCTGGAGAGACCGAATGATTTTAGCATATGGCTGCAACATAACAAAATGTGAAAAACGTGAAGGGGTCTGAATACTTTCTGGATGCACTGTATGTATGGACTACCCAACGTTCCAGACGTGCCTTTATGGGGGCTCACAGCCAAGACCCCGTTCTGCTGTCATGCTGTTCCTTTTTAGATGTTTCATTTATACTCACTGTGTCTTTTGTCTGTCCCAGTCCCTCCAGTACGTCCTCCCATGTTGAGACCAGCCTTTGTCCCCCATATCCTGCAGAGACCCGGTAAGGTTACCGTTAGACTACTAATTGACTGGGTTAGTCACTTACTAGCAGCATTTCCCCTTTAAAATTGTTTCAGCAGAAATGTTCAGGTAGGATTAACATGCAATTGTTATAATGATGATGATAATTATAATAATAGTTATAATAAGTAGATTAAAGCTGCAAGCAGCATTGAACGGGCCCTTGCACCTGACCGCAAGTCAGGGCGTACCGCAGCAGCAATGTTGTTGCCTAAGTACAGTCGACGCGGCTCTGAATTGTCACGCGTTTTGGACACTGCACTTGGGAGGTGACTGTTAGGCCTGCACAATTCTGGGAAAAATATGAATCATGATTTTTTTTTAGCTTAGAATATATATCACGATTCTCTGCAACGATTTTTTTCTTACACACATGAACCATGACAAAACAAACTGGCAGTACCAAAAATATTTGTTTTGGCACATAGAAATCGGCACATCGCCACAAGCCTACAAGTTTTCATCAATATCCATTTAGGACTCTTATCAAATATGTGAAATTTGGGACAGATTGGGCACTCTACACTCAAGTTACAACACCATCCTGTTTATTGGCGAATAATGCGTCCCCTCGGCAACAGTGTTTGTTGAGCATCGTCAGGGTTTTAAAATTTGAGGTGAATCTGGTTAATCTGCTACGACTATAGGGACAGTAACCTCCTTTTGCCAGTAGGTGGCGCAATGACTATCGCGCCCATTTAGCATGTAGATTTCCTCAGGCTAAATTTGGGGCAGATTGGACAAAGTACATTCAAGTTGATACAACTTCCTGTTTCACGGCGAATAATGTGTCGCCATGACAACAGTGTTTGATGGAAACTCACAGTGTTCACAATGAATCGTCATAAAGTTCTTAAGAATTTGCTGAACAAATTTGATCTGGATAACCTGGTAGGAGTAATTTGTAAGCGTACAGGGTCTGTAACTTCCTCTTTCCAGTAAGTGGCGCTATGACTGTGACTTACTGTAATATTGGCTTGTAGATGTCCTCAGTGCGGGACTGTTATCAAACGTGAAGTTTGGACCATGTACACTGAAGTTACAACCACTTCCTGTGTCATGGCGAAACGTTGACATTCAACGCCTCGGACACGCCGTTTAACGAAAACTCACAATGTTCACGATGAGGCATCATCAAGATCTTAAGACTTTGCTGAACAAATTGACTTTGTAAAATAAATATAAATAAAGCATTCCTCTATTGTCTTATTTGCAACAACAGTTTTTATAGGCCCGTTCTTCACATCTACAACGAGAAGAGAAATGGTCTGGACTGAAGCCAGAGTAACTAGGAGCATGGTGATGGCAGCTGTAAAATACCACATTCTAGATCTCCATTTGGATAATTAGCTTTGTCCATAAAGGGCTGTCAACTCTGGAGCACATTACATTAATCCCAGATACAAAATCCTATAAAAGGTGAAGTGCTCTCTAAAGTGTATTGGTGTATGTGTATTTTCTTGTTTCCATATTTGAAGTGTATTGTGTTATTGTGATATGCTGCTGAAAGCTGTATATTTTAATCACACTGTAGCCTACGTGTAGAAGGGACAAGAGTTGAAAATTAGGAACCGCTAAAAACTCTCTGTGCAGCACATAAGTGTCGTGCTCTGTATTGAAACTATGCTTAGTTGGGTTACCCCTTTCAAATCAAATTTAAATAAAAGTAGGCGGCACGCAATCTTTATAATTCAGGCACAAAATGTATTTACTGTTGCGAATTAGTTGCATTTAAATGTAATTTCTAGGAGACAGGGCTGATCCATTTTGTGCGGAAGAAGAGTCAAATGACGCTCAGACGCCCTCTTTTATGGAACCGCGCTAAGAGGCTGAAGAAGAAAGCCTGCGTTCACAAACTTAAGATATCCGTTATCTCTGACCGGGGCGTCGGGGTTTGTCGAGCCAGCTCACACAAGGAAAGGCTGGCTGTGTCGAGCTTGCTTAGACCACCCCTCACAGTTACTGTAGGTTGAACCTTGACTCTGGAATAGTTAAGACTCATATTGAAAGGCCTAGGACAATGAGTACTTTGAAGTTGAGGAATATACTATATTATTATTATTATTATTATATTTAATTATATGGTATTGATTTTCTGTCCAAATACTCATTACATTTTTCTTTCCATGTGCAAAATATTGTGGTGATTTTAAGTTATTGATAATCAATAAATCTATAGTTCCTACATGGAAATGATATTTTCATGGAAATTGGCTGCTCACTTTTTGCGTTTGTGATAGGCCTGAGTTGAACTAAATGAATTTGCTCTTATCCAGCATACCTGCTTGATTCTCTGCCTTCATTCACAAAATGGGGTTCATGTTTATGTTAATATCCTATCGCTGTGTTGACAGGTGGTCAGAGGCTGCCGATGATGCGTGGTCCTCCAATAGCCCCTCCTCTTCCCCGGCCGCCTCCGCCTCCTCCCATGATGCTCCCTCCGTCCCTGCAGGGCCCAACACCTCAGGGTGCTTCTCAGCCCATCCAGCACATGGCTGCTGCACCTCAGGTCAGAGCTCAAAGAAGCAAACGGGGGTGGTGAACCGCCGTACTTTCAGCTCGTTAGTATGTGTGCACAGTATTGCTTTATGTCTTACTGGGATATTGTCAGCCTGTTCCTATAAACAGAAATAATACAGGGGTAAACTTAATTTCTCTCACCATTTGTAATTTCTTTCCACATTAGTTGTCTTGTGACCTACCTCGTGTGTTCTTGTGTGCCTCTGTGTCTGTTGGTGTGTCTCGCTCAGGTCAGTGATATGGTTTCGATGGTGTCCGTCCCGACGACAAGACAAGGAGCCCCTCCTCCGGTCAAACCGACACCGTCAATCATCCAGGCAGCACCGACCGTGTACTCTGCTCCTCCTGCCCATGTTGGACATAAACGAAATGATGTTAGAGCTCAGAGACAAGCCAGAATGGTATTTGCCCTTTGATTGATATCTTACAAAATAATGTCTAGGTGCTCTGCTAACAGTATTATGTTCTAAGAGCTTTTTGTGTGCTTGTCTGGATTTTTATAAGTAATGTACTTAAGAGGTAAAAATATTAGATGTCTATAGGAAAAAAGAGACGCTAACTCTGGTATGTACAGTAGTATGTTGTGTTCACACAGAAATGCGATTATATGCGAAGTCAATGCAAAGACACAAATTTGCGGGTGATGCGAATGAAGCAAATCGGGCATGAAAATATTCAACTTGAGCGCAGATTTGTGCGTATCGCGGGGCTTCAGAGTGCTGTGTGGGGAGCAGCGGGCAGAGTGGAGGGACAGAGCTGCTGCTAGCCGACAAACATCTGCTGAATGGCGGGGAGCTCAGCAGGAATAAACACCCAGAGTCGCAACCGTTTATCGGTGGGAGGAGAGCTAGAGTTAACTTTTTTTTTGACTTTGGGGATTAAAACGTGGATTCATCTTCACTCTCACTTCTAGACCTGTCTGCAGCAGCGAGCCACAGAGGTGCCGCCGACCTCCACTGTCATTATTGTCAACGTCTGTGGGCACCCAGAACTCTGATACTACTTCATATTTATACAGAGACCAAAAAAAAAAAAAAAAAATAGATTTACTTGGAGAAGCAAGCAAGGAAGTTGGATGACAAATGTGTTTATGGGCTCCAAATAGGATTTGAAAATGAGGTATAGGCCTACATGTGATTTGGGAGGAATAGCCTGCCCCATAATATAGGTCAATTAGTAAATGCCTCTGACACCAGGTTCGTCACACATGTTACTGCCGATTTTTAAGACTGAACAGCCACCTACGAAAAAAGGAATGTAATCTGCTGTTAGCTGACCACAAAGCGTGTCCGGGATCCAGTTAGTTTGAAAACCAGTTGGGACAAAACACCGGCAAGAGCAGAGGGACCTTCCATGTAACAACAAAGCCAGCTGAGCTAGCATTGCACTATGAACTTCCACACAAAGCAACATGAAAAAACAGTTCCCCACATCCAACCTACTAGTCTGGTTATTTAATTTGCTTCAAATGAGGCGTAACGTTTACGAATTTCTCGACTGTCCCTCAATATTTCAACTTTAGTCCAACATCGAGTACAATAGACACCAGCCACATTAGCCACAACATGCTAACGCCAAGTTGAACAGGCTAACCTGCTAAATAAACAGTAAAGCAACATAAAAATTGCTCAACTTACAGCTTTTTAAGTTGGTATCAATCCATCCTTGAGCTTCAGTTTTGAAGCGAAGCCTGCTTTGTAACTTACAGCAGTTAAAGCTAAAGCAGTCCAAAGTAAAATCATTAACTTGGCGCACATATGAGTTTTCCAGCTGTTGTTGGGACATTTCACTCAAAAATATAGTCAGTTCCTCTGTTGTTGGCTTCAAAAACTCACACCATCTGAGACATTGGCATGCTTCGTTTGTAACGTTACCTTCCGCATCTTCGTGTTGAGGAGGATGTAACTGGATGTAACTCTAGTTCTATGAGTACATGCGTAGCCCTCCACCCGCATCTTCTGTCACCCACAGCCATTATATATAGCCAGTATGTATCACTGAAACTGAAACAGGGTGAGGCATGTATGACCGTATGCTGCTGTTGTACCATCAGGTTTCTTGTTCATGAACCACTCTGAGTGTGTCGGATGTGGATCTTTCAGGAGGAACTGGCAGCACGGGTTGCAGAGCAGCAGGCAGCAGTGATGGCAGCAGGTCTACTGGACAAGAAGGAGAGTGAGGACAGCAACACCGTCATTGGACCCAGCATGCCTGAGCCTGAGCCCCCCCACACTGAGGTACATTTAAAAGCAGCAGTCTGCTTTCTACTGTTAACTCTGAAGCCCTCATTGATTTCCCTATACTTAGGCTTTAGTAAGGATGCAAAGTGCACTATGTGGACGTATAAACATTACAGCCACGTGATAGTTGACAGACACGTGTCACTTGAAAACCATGGGCATTAGTGTGCTGCTATAACAGCCTCCACTCTCCTGGGAAGCCTTTCCACCAGGTTTTGGAACCTGGCTGCAGGGATTTGCTCCCAGTTAGTGAGGTTGGCCAGTTTTGTGGACCTGGCTTGGGTGTAATTGTCATGTTAGAACAGGAAAGGGACAAACACAAAATGTATTTTACACTGGTCAAATATGTGTCCACATACTTTTGGCCATATAGTGTACTAGTGTATAGAGATGGTCACAGCTGTACACAAGACTTTGTCTTGGTACTATTTGTTATCGATGCTCGTATCAGTTTGGTTCTTTTTTATCAATACTCATCGGTTTTTCATTACTAAATAATTGCTTTTAAAAAATGATTTTTTTATTTTAATTTTTCATCTGTCCGAGACCAACACCATCTATGATTGATTAAGTTGTGGACAATCTCCCCTAGCTCTACACCTCCCATACAGGTATACTTACAATCACATATGGTCTGCAGAGAAACACACAGAGAGACAGATGTTCTCTGGTATTACGCAGACACGGTGGATATTTACAAGCATTTATACGCTCCAGTTCAAGGTTGGTGACGATGTCAGTCAGTACCGCGTTGGATTTGAGAGGCTACGTCATTAACAACACAAAAACGCGCACTGTGTTTTTTTGGGCGACTTTTTAAAGTATAATACTGAAGAAAGTCAACAGAGTAGACATACAGTGTAATGTTGTCACGGTACCTACATTTCAGTGTTCGGTACCAATACCAGTAAAAATCCATGGTTCGCGGTACCAATTTTTGCATCAAAGCAAAATACAAAAACATGCTAACTGAACGACACACTACTTTTATCAATAAAATTAAACAAAAATAAAATGTAAAAAAACCAATGCCATTCTTTTAATGTTGTGTTTCAAGTTTTTCCACAAGTAATAATAAATATATGAAAATAATGAACAAGTAAAAAATTACAAACCAAAAAAACATGCCAGGATGACTGCATAAACACACTTCTTATTTATAAACTGAAATATTTTTATAAATTAAACAAAATGTAGATTTTTAGAGTTTGCTGGGGTGTCATTGTAGATGATTCCTTATCTTCCTCAGCCTGCAGCTGTAAAAGGAAATATATAAAAGTAAAACAATGGGCTGAATCTGATCAAATGCAACATTAGATCATTGACACCAGCTAATTTTTTTTAGTACCAACTTGGTACCGAAGTACCGGGTCTTCTGACAACACTAATACAGCATATGTCTGTCCCTGTATGAGACAGCGAGAGAGAAACACAAAGGTGTGTGCAGTAAGAGACAGAGGTAAACGGACTGTACTTGTATAGCGCCTTTCTAGTCTTCCGACTACTCAAAGCGCTTTTACACTACACATTCATACACTGATGGCAGGAGCTAACTGCCCATCAGTACAAATTAAACTAACCAGTCACACTCACTTACACACCAAAGGCGCAGCTTCGGGAGCAGTTTAGGGTTCAGTATCTTGCTCAAGGACACTTCGACACATGGCCGGGGGAAGCCGGGATCGAACCGCCAACCTTCCGATTGGTGGACGACTGCTCTGCCACCGAGCCACAGCCGCCCCAAAGTATTCTAATCATTCTCACACACCGAAGGCATAGCCTTGGGAGCAATTTGGGGTTCAGTATCTTGCTCAAGGACACTTGGACATGTGGGCTGGGGGACCCGCTGTGCCACCAAGCCACAGTCGCGCCCAATTGTGAGGTGTGTGTGTGTGCGCGAATATCTGAAACTGAAAATCAAATGCCTACCCAATGAACAAATATCCGAGTTGTCGAATATTCGGGTTCAGCCCTAATGTCAAGTGTCACATCATCTTTTCTATAGTATCTGCAGAGTTTCCCTAAATGTGTGTGTGTTTGTGCGTTCCAGCCTGTGGAAAGTGCTACGGAGGACAAAAAGAAAACAAAAGCGGAGAAGGTGAAGAAATGTATCCGTACTGCAGCAGGGACCAGCTGGGAGGACCCCAGTCTGTTGGAGTGGGATTCAGGTACAAGCTGCTGCAGGGACCAGAGGACTGTGAGAAGGTCTTCAGTTAAAACAGCCACAGACCCCTGATGTAGATAAAGATTACGTAACATAAACTATGAAGTGCTTCTCGAATAAGAATCACAAATAATTACTTTACAGCATTTTGTCAGTCGTCCCCAAGTAACGGTAACATTAAACACTGTCCTCTGTTGTTTTTACCATGGTTTGCTTACACTACTGGGCCTGTGGTCAAAAAATGCCATTTGTAGTCACTCACTCATTCATCAGCACATCAGCAGCGGATTGGGTGTGGGAAAACGCATGCAGAGGAGGTTTATGCTGAAGTAGACCATGAGAGGGGATAGTTTCCAGGGTTTTAATTTTGGTTGTTTATGACTGACCACAATTCTTTCACTACACAACTTTTGAGTATTACTTAGCTCAGCTCCTGCTGCTTCCTTCATTTCCCAACACAAGGGCTGCTGAATGTTTACAAACAGTGAACAAAAATGTACTAAATTACATAGGTATGTTTAAATATCCCTGGTGATTTTTCAATTCAATTTAATTTATATAGCCCGACATCACAAATCACAATTTGCCTCAAAGGGCTTTACGATCTGCACAACTTACCTCTGTCCTTAGACTCTCGGTTACATTGTCTGACTTTTTTTGTTGTCAATCCTGTTTTCCCTCCTTGTTGCAGATGATTTCCGTATATTCTGCGGTGATCTTGGTAATGAGGTCAATGATGACATACTGGCCAGAGCCTTTAGCAGATACCCATCTTTCCTCAAAGCTAAGGTTGGGTTCTTTTTCCGTTTATCTGCTTTGCTTACCTCCTTTAATCACTTCAAGACACTAATGACCTTAACAAAAACTGTGCTCCCTTGGTCTTTGTCGTTTTTGTCATCAGTTCTATTTTACTCACCAGTCACACCAACCTATATTATGTACTGAGTTATACCTCTTACTAATCAGATAGCCCATTAATGACATTTGCTGGCTTCTGGGTCTCCATATTGTCCAGTCTAATCTGAGAGATTCTGTATCTGCTAATTTGACACAATAATTGATGATCATTCAGGTCAATTTCGTTACAGTACATCAATTTAAATGTGAGTAATGCAGGAGGCAATACTCTGTAGATATTTTTAGTAAAATTCATTTTGCATCTGGGTTGAAATATATCCTAAGCATGTGATAGCAGATGACAATATTTGGGTAATGCTTAATAAGAGTGGTTTAACATTTTTCTAACGTTGTCATAGAAACTGACATGAACATAAATTAAACTGGTATTCGCGTAATAATGTCCCTTTCAATGCACAGTGGATACTGCTCTAGAAATCTGTCATGACAACTTGACATCATCCAGGGGAGCGTTTCCTGTCAGTCATGGAGGTTTGACAAAAAATCTGAACTAAAGATCTCCTTAATACCTTTTTCTCAGCAAATGGGCTTTGCTCACGGAGCATTGAACAGCAGGTGTTAATGTATCTTGCCTCACTGGTTATACAGCTGTGTGTGGTGGATAAAACCAAATCATCAAGTATTTTTGTCATCAGGTGGTGAGAGACAAACGTACTGGAAAGACCAAAGGCTATGGCTTCGTCAGCTTCAAGGATCCAAACGACTACGTCAGAGCCATGAGAGAGATGAACGGTCAGTCTCCATACCGACACACCAAACCTCTTTCACCTGACCGCTTTTTCAACATTTACCGAAGGCTTGGAACCGTGCAAGCCTTCCGTAAATAATATACTGATATTATTTCATACCTTCCTGACATTTGCCGGAGTGTTTCTGTTTTGACCGGCGCAGGTTTTCTAGCCTTTACAGCGCTGGTTTAGCAGCCCAGAATTATCTCATGTCACGCTTTTGAGCGAACATATCCACTCAACTCCGAACTGAGCGCACAGAAAATAATTGATCCGCCACAAACGAGTATCTCTGTCTTTGAATGGATTTAAAATCATACCTTCGGGATTTCTAAATACCCTGGTATACCAGAATACCGCCCGAGCCTAATTTACAGGGTTATGTTTCCAAGTGGGGTACGTTTGATGTGGATTTTTTACTCTGTTTGTCCAGGGAAGTATGTTGGCAGCCGTCCCATCAAACTGAGGAAGAGCATGTGGAAGGACCGCAACATCGAAGTGGTTCGCAAGAAACACAAAGAGAAGAAGAAACTGGGCCTCAGATAGTGTTTATGCACTTGCACTGTGTGTGTTGTGCTCCCCAGTGGAGAGACAACAGTAGTGTGTGAAAGCCTGACTCTTATTTTGATGTGTCCAATCAGGAGATACACTGAGATTGTATAGGTATTTTTTTTCCCCCCCTCAAATAAAACAATAATTTCTAAGTCGTTGACATGGTCACTGTTTAATCTTACTGGATGCGTTTACCTGAATAAATATTTTTCACATTGCAGTACTGCGAGTACTCATTGTAGTACTCGCAGTACTGGGGGGCAGCCGTGGCTTGGTGGCAGAACGGTTGTCTCCCAATCGGAAGGTCAGCGGTTCAATCCCCCAGCCATGCGCCGAAGCATCCTTGAGCAAGATACTGAACCCCAAAATGCTCCCGAAGCTGCGCCTTCGGTTTGTGAATGTTCTCATATGTAAGTCGCTTTGGATAAAAGCGTCTGCTAAATGACTAAATGTAAATGTAAATGTAAATGTATTAGTATTGTAGTAGGACTGATTTGGATTCCAATCAATTCTTATTGGAACTGGGCCGCTGTTGCTTCCTCTGTAGTGCCTCCCTCAGGAGCAGCATTGAAAGCAGCTAAATCCATTCAAGTCAATCCTATTTATATCAGTTTCTCCCAACCGTTTTGGCTTGTGGGTCCTTACAGGTTATGGTCTCATTGTAGACATGAGGTAGTTTTCCTTCTCAAGATTGTGGGATTTGAAAGTATCCAGTATTTCACAAGTTAAAAGGCAAAGCCTGATAAACATCATTGGTAACGTGTTTTTTTTCTTCTTTACTTTATCCTTAAATCTGAAGGGTCACTAGCTCAGTCGGTAGAGCCACCGCTTCAGGTATGAGGCTACAGTCCTCGGCGCGGACGGTCCGGGTTCGACTCCAGCCTGTGGCCCTTTGCCGCATGTCATCCCCTATCTCTCTCGCCCATTTCCAGTCTATCCACTGTCTCTACCAAATAAAGGCATAAAACCCCCCAAAAAATATATAAAAATCTGAAGGTGACACGATGGTTAATTCTGGGATCCTTTGGGGGGTCCCAACCTCAAAGATGGGATTGACCAAAAACCTGTACATGTCACCTTGGAGCATGCCTGAATGCAATAACAAACAGGTGAAAAATCATTAGAGAAACAGCTTGTAGGTACAACAACGCTTTTCTTGATGTGCAAGTCACAGCAGAAAGCAAATCAGATGTACTGGAAAGCAACAATAATGTCAGTTATAGTTCAAGCTAGCCTACGATCACGCATCTGGTTGAAAGAGACTAAGGGACAGGAGGCTTAAAATGATGGCGCGAATAGAGAAACTGGTGCCTACACCATCAGAAGCGGCTTGGCCATGACCCATTCAGACACTGCATATTAACACAACCTATCAAACTATTTAGACAGTAGAATGTTACACCAAAATATACACCGCAGAACTGAAGAAAAAGGACTTTATTAATATCTTGACCATTCTTGACACGTCCAGGTGTGCTTGTACCAGAGACTTCATATACTGTAAAGACGGACGACGCGTCTCCACTTCCTGATTTTTTTTGTTCCATGATCACCTCCATCAAACTCCAGTTCCCAACAACTCCTCTACAGCTGTCCGTCCACTAAAGATGACATCGTTCACGGACACACCATCATAGGAGGAACCGATCAGAGATAGCGAGAGATTATTCTTCCTTATGAAGCTACGCATGGACTCTGGAATAGCAGACAGACACAGATGGAAAGGCAGACCGACAAAATTATGTTTCACTACACCATGTAAATGTATTTATATGTAATTTATAAGCCAATACTCACCTACTCTCCGAAAGTGACCTTGATAATACTGAGGTATACAGTCCTGACAAGGTCAAAAACACAAGAGTCCATCACTAATACAACATACCAACAATGTAGTCAAGATGCAGTATTAGTTAGTGGCCAGGGAACAGAAATAATTGATATACAACCTTACACAAAAAAATGTATTTAAACATTTTTCCGTGCATTAGTAATTTACACAGACAGTCCTGTCATACCCTCTGTAGAGCCACCCAACTCCAGCTGGGTGCCATGGTGACTCCCAGGTGGCAGTGCACTGCCTCAGTGGCTCTTGCTAAAAGACACTCGTTTGTTACTGCTTCTGGGGCTCCAAACACTTCCTGGAACCAGGCCCCACCCATCATTACCTAGAAGACACAGTCATGAACGTAGGTAAGTGGACTGTGACTTGTACAGCGCCTTTCTAGTCTTCCGACTACTCAAAGCGCTAACCATTCACACACACTCACACACACACCGGAGGTACAGCCCTCGGGAGCAATTTGGGGTTCAGTATCTTGTTCAAGGACACTTCGACACATGGGCTGGGGGAAGCTGGGATGGAACCGGCTATATCTATATATAGCTCTCTATATCTATATACATAAAAGATGTTAATATATCAGATGTTGTGTTTACAGCCCCCAACAATCACTTAACTATAGACCACATTTACTACATTTTAACAGAGGATTTGGAAGCCTCGGCCTTACAAGGCATTTACAATGGGTGAAAAAGGTTTGTCCACTGTTAAATATTAGTTTGCAGTTGAACAACAGTTGCTAAAACATGCCGTGCTGTGTGTCTCCAGTTCTCCACCCACCTTATCTTAGTGTGCAGATGTAACAAAGCATATGATAATGCATTCATTAGTTTATCAGAGACATTGGCCAAACATATGGAAGGATATATGGGACTATATTAAAACAATAATGTGAACTTGGAAATCAAAATGTAATTCCACAATAGCATAATTTTCCAGATATGTAGGTGTTATTTGAGTGAAAATTAAATAATGCATTTTTTATTTTAATTTCCACATAAAAATTAAATGTCAAAACAGCTTTTCCATTTTCAAAGTCGTACAGTGGACAATATTCTAATGTTAATTCAAATTTGAAATTAAATTGCTATTTAAATAATGGAACCTGATTTTCCATTTATGCAAGCAATATTTTAAGTTAAAATGAAAATGACATTTTCTAACAATTTGAAAATGAAAATTGCCTTTGACATTTCATTTTCAAAAACTTACACAATATTGGACAATATTCAAATGCAGTAAGCGAAACAGTGTCCCCAGTCCATTTCCTTTTACATTTACAAATCACCACGCTCTTTTGGGGTCAACATGAAAATAAAATCAGTCATTCCTCTCAGCAAGGCGGGTCTTCAATTAGGATGTCAATTGCGTGAATATCTGCATTGTGCATGTGCATAATCCACTTGTGGCAAAAGGTGAGAAGGCGACCGGGCCTCACTGATTATTGTAAAAAAAAATATGGACAAAAGGTGTTGACGTGATATAAAAACTTTCTTTACAATTCTGTGGTTTATCAGTTAAGTGTATAAACTACTCTGTAGATTGGAGTCTCTGTTAACAGTAAGAGATAGATGAAACGACTGTTTCGTCACTGTAAGGCATTATTATAAACTATGATGAACTGGCCGTGGGTCACATCTCTCGCCCCGTCCAGGCACTGTCACTCCCTCTTCATCTCCTTGCAGTTCTCATGCATTATTCTGTGTTTTTGACTGTAGTTGCTGTTGCTGCTTTGACATACAGCAAGTAGTGTAAAACATTCTCAAATTGTTGTTAATAACTATTATATATATCCTGGCCATTCAAATTAATACAGAAACCCAAATACCACACCTATGACGTCATATACACTGACCTTCTCTCAGCACCCCCAACTGTGACTAACGCCCAGCGTCCCTGCTGATTACTGTACAAAAACACAACTTTATAATTGTATTCACTGATTTTGTTGAAACTGGGTGGTATTTTATGTAGAAAATATTTACTGGTTTTCACTCTGATGTCCTCCGGCTGCTCTGCCTCAACTCTCTGTGATTTACAGAGTTTCATGATAGACAGATAGCTTTACTTGTTCCTAAAGTAATTGCTAACTGCTGCTTAGCTAGTTAGCTCAGTTAGCCGTGCAGCTAGCGGTCCTATTAGCTGACTCTGCCTGGATTGGGAGCTCAGAGCACTGGGGGAATGTTGGTGGGGTTTATACCACTAGCACAGGAGCTTTGGACAACAAGGAGGAGGAGATTTTCAAGCCCGACAGGGTTTGTACCGAGGTGATTTACAGCGGCTCCGGAGAGGCGTGAAGCTGGAGAGGAGCCAAAAGCAGGTCGGCTGTCTGATGACCCACCTCCGGAGGGTGGCAAGAAAACCACCTTGGTAATATTACTGTATTCCCTGTTGTCAGTCTCACAACAACACACTCCCCCAGTACTCCGAGCTCCCAGTCCAGTAGAATTATTGTATTTTCATTTATATTTTTAGTCAAATAACACATATGTTATGCTAATGCAACCGCAAGGGGACACAAGCCAGTGTCATCTTGTGCCACTCCCAAGTCTGGATAAATGCAGAGGGTTGTGGCAGAAAGGGCATCCGATGTAAAACACATGCCTAATTAAAAATGCGAATCGTGACAATGACTTTCATACCAGATCGGTCGGGGCCCGGGTTAACAACGACCGCCACCGGTGCTGTTGACCTACAGGGTACCGGTGGAAATTGGATTACTGTTGGTCGAAGACGAAGAAGGAGAGGAGGAAGGTGTGTTCGTAGGCAGAGAGAGAAGAGGAAAGCTAAGAATGTAGGACTGACAGTAGGGACTTTGAACGTTGGGACTATGACAGGGAAAGCTAGAGAGTTGATTGACATGATGCAGAGAAGGAAGGTGGACATACTGTGTGTCCAGGAGACCAGGTGGAAAGGTAACAAGGCTAGAAGCTTAGGAGCAAGGTTCAAGTTGTTCTACCATGGGTCGGCTAGGAAGAGAAATGGAGTAAGAGTTATCCTGAAAGAGGAGTTTGTGAGGAATGTTCTAGAGGTGAAAAGAGTGTCAGACAGGTTGATGAGCCTGAAGCGGGAAATTGAAGGGGTGATGTTCAATGTTGTGAGTGGTTATGCCCCACAGGTAGGATGTGAGTTAGAAGAGAAGAAGTCTGGAGTGAGTTAGATGAAGTGATGCAGAGCATCCCCAGAGGTGAGAGAGTGGTGATTGGTGCAGATTTCAACGGGCATGTAGGTGAAGGCAACAGAGGTGATGAGAATGTGATGGGCAGGTTTGGTCTTCAGGACAGGAACGCAGAAGGACAGATGGTGGTAGACTTTGCAAAGAGGATGGAAATGGCTGTTGTGAACACTTTCTTCCAGAAGAGGCAACATAGGGTGACATATAAGAGCCGAGGTAGAAGCACTCAGGTGGACTACATCTTGTGTAGACGTTGTAATCTGAAAGAGACCAGTGACTGTAAAGTAGTGGTAGGGGAGAGTGTAGCCAGACAACACAGGATGCTAGTGTGTAAAATGACTCTGGTGGTGAGGAAGATGAAGAGGACAAAGGCAGAGCAGAGGACGAAGTGGTGGAAGTTGAAAAAGGAAGAATGTCGTTTAGTTTTCAGGGAGGAGCTGAGACAGACTCTGGGTGGTCAGGAAGTGCTCCCAGATGACTGGACCACTACAGCTAATGTGATCAGGGAGACAGGTAGGAGGGTACTCGGTGTGTCATCTGGAAAGAGGAAAGTGGACATGGAGACTTGGTGGTGGAACGAGGAAGTTCAGGAGTGTATACAGAGAAAGAGGTTAGCAAAGAAGAAGTGGGACACTGAGAGGACTGAAGAGAGTAGACAGGAGTACAGGGACATGCAGCGTAAGGTGAAGGTAGAGGTGGCAAAGGCCAAACAAAGAGCATATGAGGACTTGTATGCTAGGTTGGACACTAAAGATGGAGAGGTGGATTTGTACAGGTTGGCCAGACAAAGAGATAGCGATGGGAAGGATGTGCAGCAGGTTAGGGTGATTAAAGATAAGGATGGAAATGTATTGACAGGTGCCAGGAGTGTGATGGGAAGATGAAAGGAGTACTTTGAAGAGTTGATGAATGAGGAAAATGAAAGGGAACGAAGAGTAGAAGAGGTGACTGGTGTGGAGCAGGAAGTAGCAAAGATTAGCAAGAGTGAAGTGAGGAGGACGTTGAAGAGGATGAAGAGTGGAAAGGCAGTTGGTCCTGATGACATACCTGTGGAGGTATGGAAGTGTCTAGGCGAGGTGGCAGTAGAGTTTCTGACTAGTTTGTTTAACAAGATCTTGGCGAGTGAGAGGATGCCCAAGGAATGGAGGAGAAGTGTACTGGTGCCAATTTTCAAGAACAAGGGAGATGTGCAGAGCTGTGGCAACTACAGAGGAATAAAGCTGATGAGTCATACAATGAAGTTGTGGGAAAGAGTAGTGGAAGCTAGGCTAAGGGCAGAGGTGAGCATTTGTGAGCAGCAATATGGTTTCATGCCTAGAAAGAGCACAACAGATGCAGTATTTGCTTTGAGGATGCTGTTGGAGAAGTACATAAAAGGTCATAGGGAGTTGCATTGTGTCTTCGTGGATTTAGAGAAAGCGTATGACAGGGTGCCGAGAGAGGAGCTGTGGTATTGTATGAGGAAGTCTGAAGTGGCAGAGAAGTATGTTAGAATGGTGCAGGACATGTATGAGAGCTGTAAGACCGTGGTGAGGTGTGCTGTAGGTGTGACAGAGGAGTTCAAGGTGGAGGTGGGTCTGCATCAAGGATCGGCTCTGAGCCCCTTCTTGTTTGCTCTGGTGATGGACAGGCTGACAGATGAGGTTAGACAGGAATCTCCATGGACTATGATGTTTGCGGATGACATTGTTATTTGTAGTGAGAGCAGGGAGCAGGTGGAGGAGAATCTAGAGAGATGGAGGTCTGCTCTGGAAAACAGAGGAATGAAGCTTAGCCGCAGTAACACAGAATACATGTGTGTCAATGAGAGGGACCCAGGTGGAACGGTGAGGTTACAGGGAGCAGAGGTGAAGAAGGTGCAGGACTTTAAGTACTTAGGGTCAACGGTCCAGAGCAATGGAGACTGTGGAAAAGAGGTGAAGAGGCGAGTGCAAGCAGGTTGGAACGGCTGGAGAAAAGTGTCAGGTGTGTTGTGTGATAAAAGAGTATCAGCAAGAATGAAAGGAAAGGTGTTCAAGACGGTGGTGAGAGCAGCGATGTTGTACAGCTTAGAGACAGTGGCACTGAAGAAAAGACAAGAGGCAGAGCTGGAGGTGGCAGAGCTTAAGATGTTGAGGTTCTCTTTGGGAGTGACGAGGATGGACAGGATCAGGAACGAGTACATCAGAGGGACAGCTCATGTTAGATGTTTCGGAGATGAAGCCAGAGAGGCCAGATTGAGGTGGTTTGGACATGTTCTGAGGAGAGACTGTGAATATATTGGTAGAAGGATGCTGAGGATGGAGCTGCCAGGTAGGAGGTCTAGAGGAAGACCAAAGAGGAGATTTATGGATGTAGTGAGAGAGGACATGAAGTTAATTGGTGTGAGTGAAGAGGACGCAGAGGACAGGGTTAGATGGAGGCGCATGATTCGCTGTGGCGACCCCTGAAAGGCAGCAGCTGAAAGGAAAAGAAGAACACATATGTTGTGCTATTATGGAATTACATTTTATATTTCCACGTTAACAACATAATTTTAATATTTTCCCCGATACGCTTCCATAAAAACCAACTGGTCAACATGCAGTGAGTTGTGCTAATACTTTGATTTTAACTGTCACATCACATGACATGCACACAATTCTTTCTGAGCAGATAACAATAGAACCTAATCCATCAGATGATGATGATACAAGTTTATTCAAAAAGGTTAAACCCCTTGAGATGAACCATCTCGTTTTTGAGTGGGTCCCATCATGGCACCCCTTCTCTGCTGGTAGTGAATTTATACTAGTTATACCAACCATTTCTTATTGAAACATCATGAAATCAATTTGATGCATTTTTAGCCTGTAAAGGAGTGTGATTTCATAACATGTTGTGGAACACAAATGCCAGCAAAACATTTTCCAAGTGGATGCCTCACAAATGGCAAAGACACTCATATACAAGAGACTTTCCTGGGAGGGAGAGTGAGTGTGTGTGTGTGTGTGTGTGTGTGTGTGTGCGCGTACCGTCAGTCGAGTAGTCTGTCCATTAGGTCTGTTGTGTTGAGGGAAGGGAACAGAGTCATAGACCACCCCTAGTATACCCCGATCCTCTGATGATGGAAGCAGGTGACCAAAACCCTGACAACACACAGACACAGAAGTGGCCGTATTGATTTTGTTCAACAACTGACACTGAAAATATTATGGCTTATTATCAGATCCACATTATTATGTGCAATTATTTGCCTTGATGTTGGCACCTGAGGAGGGGGTCAAAGGGTCATCAGGGTATTGCTACTTCACAGGGTTTGTTTATGCCACATTTTGATTAGCACAGATTTCTTTTTGAATAGGAAAAGAACGTGCTTATAACTCAGGCAAGAGAAACTCAATCTTTACAGTTCAGAATGGAGTCATTTTCTAATCAGTTTGAGAACAATGAAAAATGCTACTTTGCAGTTTTTGGAGTTTATTTTAAATACATCTAGCATTTTAAAATCTAATCAAATGGCTCCATTCAGAATATAAAAATAGAAGGGTTTTGTGTGTATCCTACTGTAATTCTCACCGTTACAGGCAGGATGGAACCCTCATACTCCAAATTTACCACAGCGACTGTTACTGTGGCGATGTCCTGCAGCTGCTGGACGAGAGGTTGACAGGAGGAGGGCAGGGCTGAGGAGAGGGCTGGGGGTGGGGGGTGAGAAGTTACTTCATATAGCGAGTGAGAGGTGTAATGGTAAGAAAAATAAATAAATGTTTTTCTTGTGGACTCGAATGGGTTCTAAAAAAAGTTTGGTATTTCAAAAACCTGTGTACACAAAATAGTTTAATTTATTATTTTGTAACAGCAACATTTATAATTTAAATTTTAGTTTAAATACAGAGATAAACTTTTTAATCGTATACATTTCAACTATACTCAATACTTTATGCACATACTGAAGGATTGTAAACAGTTCCTGCTGCTTATCAGAGGACATGAGGAGAGCTGAAGGAGTGTACTCTTGTGTATTGTTCTCTGTCATGTAAGACAAAACATTCCAGTCTCTGTTAGCTACCACTTGCCTTTAGCAGGCAGTGCAGAGACGATGTGGTCAGCTGATATGACTCCATCCTCCAAATGGATCTACAGACACACACACACACACAAGAATATAAGAATCAAATAGTCAAGCATGCTTTTGTTTTCCAGCCTGGAAGCTCCGCTCAGACATGCTGACATTTACCAGGTGTATCACATTGTAATTTGTCCTACTTGACTGATTGTTGACATGCTCATATTAGATAAGACTTGCCTTTTTGACGGTCAGCGGGCAGAGGCCAAAGGGAGTATCTCCTTCGAAGGAGACACTACCCCAAGAGAGTTATTGTGCTGCTGATAGCGAGGAACTCCTTTTTTGAGACTGTGATGGACAATTAAGAATAACCCTTGCCTCTTAAGTATTTGGGTTTAGTTTCTGTGTTTATATGTTAACCTAATTGAATTGAAACCAATGCCAAGTTGTGTGCGACGCAGCACAGAACAATGGGCCGGGCCCCAACCAAGTAGCTCGAGTGACGGCAGGAATCGACTGAAGCACCACACTAACCCTGAGAGGAGAGGAGAGGAGTTCAAGTAAGCCCACATCTTTTTTCTGACTTCGGCAACCATAGGCACTCAGTATATGGTGTGGGCTGTTCGTAACTGGTATAACTGTAAAAGGGGCCAGTACACTCAGTCAGAAGTGCTTATCAGATCGTTCAAGGGCTTCAGAGTTTAACCCAGCCCTAAGGCTTGATGGTAACTAATTCCTCTAGACCTAACAACAAATTATTTCTCCATTACTACCATGACACACTGGATAAGTGAAAAGTTTGACCTGCTGGTGGTGCTAGAGGAAATGTCAGGGGATCACCAAGGCAATAAAGATTCAGCGTCTTGGGACCACAAACGTTTTTACAAAATGTCATGGCAATCCATCCCATAGTTGTCAAGACATTTAACTGAAACGGCACTAGAGGAAAATCCAGGGGATCAAAGATTGTGTACATCATCCTCCGGGAAGCATGACTCCTGATTGTACAAAGATTTGTGGCAATCCATTCAATAGCTGTTGTGATATTTCAGTCTGGAAAGTGGTGGACCAATACCACCATCCCTAGAGCCACAACGCTAGCATGCCTAAAAATGGTGCACAAACATTTCAGAACTTGAAAACTTGCAGATATATAACCTTGTTCTGCAAACAGGGGGAATAACACACAGTGGTCAGTGTAGTTTATACTGTATTTCATCACTAACCTTCCAACCAGACGCTGAAGGATTGATCTGTTTAACAGCTGCCTCTCTGTGAAGCTGCACTCTCCCGCTTTGTTGTAGGTACTCAGTGATGGATTCTGGGACGGACTCCACTCCCCTGCTCAGGGACCACTGGGCCCATGACTCTTTGATAGATCTCTGAGCCAGAGGGCCAGGGGGTACCACAGGAGTGGGACCTGCAGGTTTTCACACGTACAACTTGAATAGCACACAGATTAGAGACAACATGAAATAACCATCAGTCTTAGCACTAAGGTCACTGAGACAGACTGAAAAACACAGGAATAATCCGGCTTTAGGTTGAAGTGATGATGCGTTCCAAATCTAATGAGTTAATTTTGTCCAGTAGTATAAGGACTGACCCGGTCTGACAAAGCAAGTCAAAGTGCTTTACATAAGACAAAGAAATGCATTAGCACTACATTTAAATAGAGCTGAATCAAATGAAAAATATCTAATAAATTAGAGCAAACAAGGAATGCCGTTTCAGAGCAGATACAGTGCAGTAATAAATAGCCCTATGGTTTAATAAGGGAAAGTACAGAAGGAACATTTTAGATCATCTCAAAGTTGGGTACATCGGTGTGCAGCATCGTAGCTGAATGCAGCTTCTCTGTGTTTGGTTCCAACTCTAGGTTCTACAAGCTGACCGTTTCGCTGCTTAGTGGCCATTTGTCGGTCACTTTTTTTCTGGCTCTGCCACAAGAAACATCCACTTACAAAGCTCTCATTGTTTCTCCAACCGGGGAAACATCCATCAATAAGCACAACAGCAGGACTTTTAAAATGACTGAACAAATCAGAGATGCTGGTGGTGATTCAGAGGCGAATGAATTACTGCATATCCTAGCAAAATGCATTTTGGCCCAGCACCTGTATGTGAATTATCAACTGGCAGCACGCTAACCCGAACTGGGAGCCAGTGGAAAGATTTAAGAACAGGAGTAATGTGCTCAGTTCTGCTTGTTGTTAGAACCCTAGCAGCAGCATTCTGAATGTGCAGCAGTTGTTTAATGGTCTGTTTAAGATCCTGTATATTCAGCAACAGAAGACAAATGCTAAGTATATAAATCTATATGTTCATGTACACTATACAGTAAGCTTGGCAGCTATGGCTCCTTTTTTCATGTTTGAAACACTAATAATAATAATAATAATAATTTGATAATGCCTTTGTTTTTTTCTATTTTATTCTCTCTTTTCTGCAGTCAAGGGGTATAAGTATAGGGCATAAGTGGTAGGTGGGGTACTGGCTCTTTTTCGTTGTTATTTGGATACTGTAAAGACCCAAGACAGAAACGTTGATTAATTGTATTAATTGCATGAGTGCATTCGGTCTCTTTTGCGTTATGTTCTTGTACCCTCACAAAACTAAATGGGGAAAATGAAACAAAAAGCCTGGTCACGAAAGTAAAAACTGTGCGGTGACCGCTGCAGTGTACCTGAGCCCAGCAGCATGCCCAGGGTCAGGGAACCTCGGCGCTGCTCTGCATTGTAGAAGACAGGAAAACAAGAGCGCACACTCAACTTCCTGCAGTCCCCCGCAAACACACCACGACACAAACTGTCCACAGCTATGTCTGCCAGCTAGACACACACACATAGGAAGAACATTAAAAAACATTTATGGTCACATAAGACAGACTACATTAATACATGTGAATCTCATTTAATCGATGTTAACGGACAGATTCGCATCTTTCATCTTTCACAAGCCTATCTTAATACAATTCTCACATGCCATTTGTACATCGAAAGAGTTACTGGTCGCTGTAATCATCCCTCCTGTCCATACTGGCTGTGAATAGATCCCTTCCAATGATGATGGGGGGTTGCACTCACTGACAAGAAGTCACTGTATTCACAGAAGACCAAACATTTTCGGCTGCCTTCATCAGTGAAGAGATCCCTTCCAAACATGACTCCAAGCTAATATGAGGTCTGACTTAGGTTATAATTTAAGTATTCAGCAGATGCTACCCTATTCTCTGCCTTTACTTCCAACATGACACCTCAGTCAGATGTCAAATTAATGAAAGTGGAAATGGTGTAATGACTATGACCATTGTCCAGTACACACAGGATATCTACAATGCAACACTGCCATTCAGGTAATACTTTGGTTCATACATCTTGCTGCGTTTACAGCTGGATATCACAGCAGTCTGAGGAAAATCTGAACGAAGATCATTTACAAGAACGTTCTGAGAGCTTCTCCCCACCTCCTTTCCAAGCCTCCTGGAAACAAATGAATGGATGGACTCATCATCCTCCTTGCTTTTCTTCACCAGTATCTCCATGGCAACACTCAACAGGAGGGGACGAGAGAAGGGTGGGACAGTCCGCAAAAGTCCACTGAAAGGAAATTGATATAGTTAATATGATATATATATATATATATGTGATAATATGGGAATTACTGTAGTTACTAGCCAAACTGTCCTTTTGTAATTAAAACCTATAATATTTATATGATGTTCTACAGAAAATATTTATACATATTCCAACACAAATTAAAATACACTTAGTGGCCACTTTATTAGGTTCAACTGTACAATCTAATGCAATCCAAACACAACAGCCGTGCCTTAACATCTATCTTTACAAAGCTCACAATACTCAGTTTTTGTTGACATTGTTTGAAACATGTAAATTCAATGACATCATAGTTAAAGGTTGTTTGTACTGGACTACGTTATCTTGAGAGGCATTTCTAATTTTGTGTCCTTTCCATTTACATACATGAGGGGGGCAGAATATTATTAGCACTAGCTATGACCTCAATGCCAAAACACAGAATTGAGGCAACGCCCCTATGACAGTGTCAACAAAAACTGAACATATATGGCAGAACAGCTGGATTGGATTTCATTAGATTGTACAGGTGTACCCCATAAAGAGGCCACTGATAGTTCAGTAATCAAATAAAATAAAAGATCTATACTGCAAAAACCGGAACTAATAGCACACTAGCCCTATCCTGGTTATTAACTATCTAAATGAACAACTGCATATAAAAAGCATCCACACTTTGGATGGATGGACAACACATATACAATATATTTCAATCCAACAGAACAATTCATCGTGAAACTTTTGTACAGATGCTCTTTGTGATTCCAGTTTGGCCATTTGTCCTGCTCATTTCAGTGTGTAGATCAATCAAGGACTAAATTAATCACGTTCCCTTTATGCTACTCAAAAAATGATATACAGTAGATCAGTGAATAAATAATAAGTCAGAGAAAGTTAGAGATCCTGTGGAACACAAAAGGCAAATCATTATACAAGTACAGTCCATTATCATGTGTTCTGGGACTGCCCATTGCTCCCACAATACTGGAAGAAGAATCGAGATTATGAAGGAAGTACAAAAAAATGCCAATCCCATTCTGCTTTGAGACATTGTGTTTGGGTAAGAGACCAGATACTAGAAACGGTTTTGAATATAAATATATGTTTAAAGGTTCTGTGAATGAGGAGCAAACAACTATTTGCTATATAAAGATATAGTGGAGTAATGGCCTAAAATTATTGTTCATCAATATTGTTGATTCTGGGGCTGGCGAGAGCGATAAAATGGCTGCTTCTGGTTAAACAAAAAGGATCTTACTGTTTAACAAAAAGGTCTAGCTCTGTAGCAATCCTTTCCTTAAAGGACGTAGACACTTACTATAACAACCTGAGCCTGTCAATGACAGAAACAATCCCTTTTAGTGGACGTACTTGGCGGGCACATTTGTCCCCAGCAGCCATTGCAGCCCGTTTTGCGGCTGCCGGCTGAGGTGTAGAGCCAGAATATTTCCGTGATTTAAGGGTTTATTTTGACAAAACCAGAGTTGGTGATTGTTGGAACACTGGAATATATATATATATATAAAAGTGTATATGTATGCATATATATATTGGTCTGTGTATACAATAATCGACAGTACATGTATTTGCTTTTTGTTTTTCTTCATTCTTCTGGCTCTAAATGTAAACAACAAGAATGTGATGGGGAAAAAACGGTTATGCTCTATATCATGCACAACTGTGCCTGTTTCAAATTTTAAAAAAAATCAAACAAAAAATATTCCCATGACATTTCTCTGTCATCAGCATTGTATTTCTATGTTGTAATTTTATCCATATTTATCTCCTTTTTTTTTTTTTTTTTTTTTTAATTTGTCCTACATTATCATATGGTCTGTTGTAGCTACACAGCAGGGAGTTTATGATATTTTTCTCAAATGATATCACTGACAGTGACAGTCAGTCTGTGTCTTGTCCAGAGACTCTCCAGATAACAGAGAGCAGATTTGTCTGCCAGTCTCCTGGCTCACGTGCTACAGCAGTATTCAAAGCTGAACAGAGTAGTTGAAATATTCATATATATATATATTTTTTTTTTTTTCCCCCGCCACACACCACCACAGTGTTATTGGCTGTTACTGCCAGTTTACACCCATGAAGCTAGAGCCCATATTTTTTTTTAACATACAGTAATATTTCTAACAATAATATTTGCAAACGCAAGATTCTTCAATTACAAATTGTACAGATTTAAACAGCACTAAGCCACACAACATAAGCTAATGGGAACTTGTGAAAAATGTGACCACAGATCAAATTTTCTATCCCTATAGATGTATTAAAATCGGTGTATTCATTTACTACTAACTAGCCAAACATAAACAACATTCTCATCTAACCAGTCTTACCTTATTCCTGAAGGCATCTTGTGGAGCTGTCGGTTGACGTACAGATATCTGTTTTTGGAGGCAACATGACTGTAGGTGACTGGCAGAATCTCCCCCCCAAGACCCAGGTCATCCACCTACACACACACACATTACACTTTTTATTAATGAAATTATTTTGAATGTCCATAAAAAGGTAGAAGTCCACTGTTGAACCTAAAATAGTGCTTCAAACTTGGATGTGTAGTAGTTTCAGCGCAGCCTGTTTATTATGTAGATGCTTCTACATTTGCGCAGTTTTCCAAAACTCCAAGGTCCTGTCTCAGAACAGTCTGTCATCCTCAGTCAGTCAATCTGCCACCAATTCAGCTTTCAAACAGGCTGATTCAAACTAAGCGTATCGCAAACTATAGTCTTCTATTTTCTCTCCGGAAAAGGCAGGGAAATATTTAGGCAAGATCTAGTCCAGTACATATTTCCTAACTTTTTTTTCAATTTAGAAGATGCTTTTCCCAAAATCTGCTCTTGTTTTTGAAGTCTGCTTTTGTTTGACTATTACCATTTAAATCTATTGAGTCTGCAGTTTAAAGTCGTCATTTGTGAGTAACTATTCCACAGCAACACCAATCACTTTGATATGTTATAATAAACATAAAAGTCACAATAAACAGTCTTTAAAATGATTCATCAATGCTTTTAAAATGACAGAAAATGATCAGTTTTTTTATTTCCCTGTTAAAAGGCTTTTTTTTGGGGGTAGTTTTATTCGAGAGGGTGTCGTATGTTGTACAGATTGTAAAGCCCTTTGGGGCAAATTGTGATTTGTGATTTTGGGCTGTATAAATAAAATTGAATTGAACTGTGGTAGAACTCACCATATTGAGTGTGTTGCGTCCCACTGGCCCAGCAGGTCGAATCCCTCTGGGTCCATGTTCAAACACTGCCCCGTCTGACCTCCTGGTGGACCACAGCCAACCTCCAAAACGACTGCTGGACTCCAATAGAATGACCTGGAGAAGAAAAAGAAAAAAAGGGCTAAACTAAACTAAATAATACACAGAAAGACAGTCCATAACTGAAGGGAAAATGTAGTAGAATATGTAGTATTGTAGTGGTCCACATAGTTTATGTCATTTTGTTTACATTTGATTCATTTTCCATCCTTTTTACTTCAACTGCCCCTGCCTTCTGACTTCAGGTTTTCTTCTGACCATTTTCAAACGCAGACTTTACAGTTTTATTTATTGATTTTGAAAAGCCTTCTCTTGAGCTTTCTTCACTGAAGAAGGCTATGGGATAAGGTCGAAAGCTCCAGTAAAAGATAGTCATTGAACGTTAAGTTTAGAATATTTTATCCAAATTTCTGAAACACAATAGCATGGTTTGCAAAATGGTTAGTTGTTTGTTGATGTATTATCTTTATGATTTGTAGTAGCAAGCAAAGCAAAGCTTTATTTATATAGCGTATTTCATTCCAGGTGGAAGCGCAATGTGCTGCACAGAACGTGAGCTACCCCAGAAGTTGCAGCCACAAAATATTGTAAAGATAAAAATTAGACATAAGTAAGCACAGTTAAAATAGGCACACAAATAATAATACATGAGTTAAAAATATAAACATTAAAAAAGTTGGAATATAAATAAATAAAAAAACTAAAAAAATATCATTCAAACCATTAAAAGTTAGGAATAAAAAAGACTAAATAAAATAATTACGACCAACAGTCGACCAATACAAACAATAAGACATGTGAGTTAAAACCAATAAAATAAAATCAGCAAACCAGTTTACTGGAATGTTTAGCTAAAAAGGAATGTTTTGAGTTTGGTTTTAAAAGACGACAGTGTTGGGGCACACCTAACATGACTGGGTAGGGAGTTCCTGTTGCTTGGAGCATAGGCAGTCTCACCAGTTTTCGTGGAGACCCGAATAACCAAAGGGCCTGTTCCAGATGACCTAAGCGGTTGGGCTGGTTCATAGCTCACAAGCACATCACAGAGATATTCAGGTGCAAGGCCAAGTAGAGCCTTAAAACCGTGCATTACAATTTTGAAATCAATTCTAAAATTTACTGGGAGCCAGTGTGACGACCTCATCACAGGCATTATATGGTCGTATTTCCATTTTCTAATTAAAACTCTGGCAGCTGCATTCTGGAGTAGCTGTAGTAGAACGAGATGTTTTTTTTTTTAGAAATTCCAGTGAACAGAGCGTTACAGTAATCTAGTCGACTGGAAATAAAAGCATGAACACATTTGTCAGCATTGTCCTGGGATAAAAAGATCATTAACTTTGCAATATTTCTTAAATGATTAAATTCGGTTTTAACTATACTGACGTGGTTCTTGAAGGTGAGGTCAGCAGCAAGGATGACGCCAAGGTTTCTGACCTGTGTGACACTTCCCAGACAGTTGTGACAAGTTAAAAGAGATTTCCTGTCTGTTAGCATTTGCCCCGATGGCCAGGATTTCCATCTTGTCATTGTTTAACTGTAAAAAATTACTAGACATCCAGTTATCAATATCCGTGATACATTCTGATAGCCTGTCAATAAGGCTCACATCATCGGGGGACAAGGAAACATATAGTTGCGGATCATCAGCAGAAGCTGGCCAAGAGGCAGCAAGTACAAATTAACAATGGGCCCAAAATTGGCTTATCCAATACATCTTCGTTAGCTCATTATGCCTTATCAGAAGTGTTTTCACTTTTGAGTTTTTATTAGAAAAGGCTTCAAGGATGTTAACTAAGTGATTGAGTTGGCAAATGTAGATTGGGTTAACTTCATTCCTCCATTAAAAACGCATCACATTGCTGCTTCCCTAAGTCTTGCAATGGAAATAATCCTGGAACTGTATCCTGCACAGTGGACGCGATAAGCTAGATAATGGCCTAAACCATCCTTTCAAAGTCTGAGATTGTGGGCCTCCCCTCTGACAAAGCTCGGGAAAAGGTGCCCCTTCAACTCCCCATGAAGTGAAATGTTTTTTCACTTCCATTTACTGAGCTTAAGCTAAGTGCATTCATTTTTTCGGAGGTCCAAATTTCAGGGGAGGTAGCGGCAACTGCCGAAAAACACTGTAGGATGCCCTGATAGTGGCTTATCCCAGGTATAATCTGAAATCATGTTTATGTTGGCTTCCTCTTCAGTCCAATGTGCGATCAACAGACAACAACAACAACATGACCACAGCAGACACAAGTGAACCTCAGGTGACAACGTACACACTCCTTTTTAACCTTGACAACTACAGTGCTGTAACCAAAAGTAGTTTGAAAAGAGCTTCTGAGGATTTTTGTTGATAAAACTGTGTGTGTGAGTGTGTGTGTGTGTGTGCGCGCGTGCTACCTTGGAAACCTGAGGGCTTTTGCAGAGGTAGTACGATGCTGCCAAACCCCCAATCCCCCCTCCAAGGACTGCAACGGTTTTCATTTACTGACTGCAAACACAAATCACATGGAGCAAGCAGTGGAGCTTTAATAGAGACTCAGGAGAGGTGAGAGGACAGCTGGATAGCTGATGTGCTGTGACAGGGTGTGTCTGTAAATGATGTCTGCTGACAAGGATATGGAACACTGTTTATCTGACGCCTCATTCCGTCACCCAGCAGTCGGTCTATCTGTCCACCGTTTTTTCTGCTTATAAAATACATTAGTGCTTATAAAACATTTAAAGTGATGCCGACCGAATTATCTGAATGAAAGTCAGTCAGTCAGTAAGTAAGTTAATGAGCCAGCGTTGTTATGAGCAGCTGTGTAGGGGTCTAGGCTGTACCCTTCTTTACTTTGGAGGAGTTTTGAAAGGAGATTGGTGTAACAGCCAGTGCGCGTTACTCGGGTGATGCCTATGCAGCTATCGCCGGCCAACAACCAGAATAATATGCTTAGCATGGAACAAAAACAGCCACACTTCGTTAGACTCGACCTTTAGGACAGACAGAGGAAAGACACTGGGATGTGGAACTGACGCTCGGACTGTGGTGTACCGAACTATCGGCAGGCCGACGGGTAAGGAGCAGCTGGGTAGACCTCCATACCCACATCGATACTGACACTGACTTCGTTGTATTTAGCCCCAAAACAATGAAACTAGATAGAACCTGTACGCGGATACCTTTCTTTGTGACGCACCACCGGAGAGTAGGGTCCGCCTTCCGCGTGCTTGTGCTTCGACACCACAAACAACACACTACTGCAAACCTCCCTCCTTCAGAATAAAAGCATCAGCGCCACAATTCCTCTTCTTGATGTTTTATGGCACGCGGCAAACAATGACATGGTGCATTATCGCCACCAACTGGTATGGAGTGTGGGTGTTATAAATCTGGACTAATAATATTAATAATAATAATGCTTAGCCGTCTTTCCAACTATGTTTAAAGTAAGACAGTCCTGAGGCATTTGTTGGACCTCAGGCGACCCCCTGAAGAAGATCCACTGTACTCGAACAACAGTGTTTTTTTATTTATTTGGAGAGATCTGAGTGTGGATCTCTGCCAACAAGCCACACAATACCTCTCTGTGCTTTCTGCTTGTTGCTATAAGATGTCGGATAGTACAGACGTTTTTATTGGACTTTAATAGTTGTAACCCACAGAAGACAATCTACAAATATGTACCATGATCCACAAAGATCTCACTACCCAAAAAACAAACACTCACACACACACACACACACAGGCAGAGAGAGAGAATGGACATGAATATGCCACTTCCTGTTATGGTAAACTACATAGACCGGATAGGGTGGTATCATGCACAGACTCCTTAGCTGTCATAAAAAGCATACAGTCCATGACATCTGTCAGGGAAGACCTACGTATAGAACTGCATCACAGTTTATTAAGATTGCATCAGGGTGGCACAGATCTTCAGTTTTGTTGGGTACCAGCTCATGAGGGAGTGAAAGGGAATGAGAGTGCAGACAAACTAGCAAAAGAGGCATCGCAAAAGAAAATAACAGTTCCAATTCCACTTGGAAAAGGAGAAGGAAAGGCAGTAGTAAAGCAGAAAGGTAGCGAGACATGGCAGAAATGGTGGGAGGAAGACAAGAAAGGAAGGAGCTATCATAAAATACTGTCAGTATTAAAAGTTATAGGCAAAAGGAACAGGCGGGAAGAAATTATATTGACAAGATTGAGAGTGGACCACACAGGATTAAATGGCCCCTTTGTTTTTAATGGGGAAAAGGAATAATGAAAACTGTGAGATTTGTGGGACTAAAGAAAATGTTGAACACGTCATTTTGCAATGTATATTATATGAAGTGGAAAGACGGGGTTGCATGATAGGGTTCAGGCAGGGAGGGAGTGGAATATGATGGGGATACTGGGAACAGAAGGAGAGGGAGAGGGTATAAGAACCTCCAGAAAGGCACTATTTACATTCATTAAAGACACAGGGTTGATGAACAGATTATGAGAATTCTTCAGTCAGTCAGTCATTTTCTACCGCTTGTTCCCGTTAGGGGTCACGGGTTATGAGAATTATTATTATTTCCTTATTTTTTTAGGTATTAAAGTAGGTAGGTGTCCGCCATTGATCAAGAGAAGAAGAATAAGAAGCAGATGGTAAACGTCGTAACAGCAAATAGCTGTCTCAGCCAACAGGTTGTCCCATTCTTCTCTAATAGGGGTGTTAGAAGGGAAGTCTAAGGCGCAGCGATTTGGTTGCCAGCTGAATAGTTCGTGGTGCAAACGAACCAAAATATCAGGCTAAGCTATGACTCACCTTGAGTGCCGGAGTTAACTTTATCATGATGATGCACTGCTTATCCCATTCAATTTCAACTAAAATATCAATAACAATCATTTCCAAATCTGTCTGCTTGTACTGGAACCAGTCCTGCCACCAGGCGTCACTGTGCACATTCACATGTTTGAGCCATCAATGAATGAAGATGAGTGACCAGCAAGTATGAGCTGCCATGTATAATGCTGTATGCCTTATCTTTAACATGGAATTCTGCTTTATATTGATGATTCTGTAATGTTTTGATATGTACTCATCAGTGGGCTGCATATGCATGACAGTGTTTCTTCAGAGGAAAAGAAAATCAATCCTTTAGAGATTCTACCATCCCCTCTTTTTGTTACAGATTAAGTAAATTATGACAGGCAGTGCTGTAGTCAACCACGTTATGGAGGGATTCTGTCTGAAATACTCTCAGCTCAATGTATACAAAACAAATGGGTTAGTAGTGGGCTATAGATGGCAATGAGCCTGAGTCTTGAGTAGTGGACATGGAGGTTGTTAAGGTGGTTCACTTCCTTCACTCACTTTCTCAGGGAGCACAAGTTTCAGTCCATCGACTGACATGAAGGGGTGACATTTGTCAGTGGGTAGTAGAGGGGAGGATCACATATTGAGAGACAACATTTATGGCACACTGGCGTATAGATATTAGATTAATGAAGTGATGACTCTGGCCTTACCATTTAGGGTCTTACTTTATATCAGGGACATTTAATTCACAAGTTTTCAAACGGGATTCCAGTCAGGTGAAATGGCCGTTATGATGTATTGTGATCGTTCAGCTTCTATGACTTCGCACACACAGTTGCTATGTTTACAATCAAATATTTCACATTCTTCATGTAGCCTAGGCTACCAAAGGATAAACATCCTGAGTTATAAACAGTGACATGTAAGACTACTCTTGCATATTTAGTTCACCCAAACATGGGCCAGTAGTATTTGCACATTGTCACTTAACTTCAATTCAATTTTATTTATAGCTTCAAATCATAACAGAAGTTATCTCAGGGCACTTTACATAGAGCAGGTCTAGACTTTAGGCTCTTTATAATATCATTTACAGAGACCCAACAATTCCCACCATGAGCAAGCACTTGGCGACAGTGGCAAGGAAAAACCTCCTTTTAACAAGCAGAAACCTCAAGCAGAACCAGACTGTGCGTGGGCTGCCATCTGCCTCAACCCCAGATATCCTTTTATATATTTTCAAATAAAAAATACTATTTATACTATGGCTGAATAGTTGATGGTCATTATTCACTGCAAGATGTGCATTCATGTTGCGCATATATTGTCTGGACTGGTCCCCACAGAGGTTGCTACTGGAAAGAACTTGGAACGTATGTTCATGTGCGACGCGATTATCTTCTCCAAGCTGCAGTTTATAAACACCGTTGCCCACTGGCATTTATCAAACGCGATAAATAGTGGTTGTATTTCACGCTCACGTTTGTCGGACACAAAGTCACAGAGCACAGCCCTGGAAGTGGCTGATGCACTGCCCAGCTCATGTTATTCTCTTTTCGTAGCCAGAAGGATAGTTCCGCTTCATCCTCTCATTAAATGCGTAAACTTTGACCCCTGCTTTGACACGAGGGGGAGGCGCGGCCCTTTGCAACTTGCGTATAGTAAGCGTATAGTGCCGCCTGGCTAACCAACCCAACCAACGAAGGCAACATCCACACTATTACAGTTTCATTTTTCAATGCATAACTTTTAGTACGTTTACGCCTAGCGACCACACTACTACCACCCCTAAAACGGAGCCTTTTGAAATCTTCTTACAGCAGCCTAGCTACAGCTTAGAAACACACGTAAGTTGATATCTTACAAGCCAAATAATCTTTCAGTGAATATAACCAATAAGTATTATGGGGCCCAGTAGCCAAAACATCTGCCATCTTGGTTATTTGCATCAACTCACATTGTTGTGTGTGTTTAAGATAATATGAAATGCAAGTGGGATAAATGGGGTTAATTTAAAAGGTCGCTCTAACATTAGCTTTCACTTTCACTGTCCCATCTAACCAATCAGAGACCTGGGTCACTAATTAGGTAACCAGATGCACAAATAACATTTTATTTTCTCAGTAGGCTACCTTATTATACTGACCTTTTAGGTTGATTCCTGGAGGGAGGATGAAGAACACAATTAGGCTACATCGGTTACTGCTGTGAAAATGGAAATACTGTATTGTGCCATCAAGTCTTACAGGAGCCTACTGTTAATGTTTGGCGCCAAAAAGCATCATAATTTACAGTACTTCCCCGTATTTAGGAAGAACGGTACTTTACTGTTCTAAAAATGTGTTACAATGTGGGACTAATGTATTTATGTACTCACGTATCCAAATGAACCACACCAAAGTAACACACTCCAGAGTTACATTAAAACAAAATACGGCAAGGCATACAAGTGCTCTTACCTTGTCAATTACATAGAGCCTGTCTGGATTTTCATTGAAGAGGTGGGGGAGTATTGCAGCAGCGACAGTGAGTTCTTAAGGGGAAAAAAACATGATTCAGTTTTTATAGCAATGATTGCAGAATGTATTTAAACAACCTCAAATGAAATGATTAATACCTTTGAGTGTCTCCTCACGTTCCTGACTGAGTGCCCTCTGATGCTGGAGTAGAATCTCCTCGCCCAGGCTCCTCCTTCAGGATGGACGACAGTAACAATGTCATGCTGCGAGGTACTGCAAGCGAAGCAAACTATGGTTTCATTTTAGGTTACTCGTTATTTGAATTTCCACTTTTGAAGAGAATAAGCTGCTGACCTGCTTGTAGAATAATCAACACTCACCATGGTTGTTGTGCCTGTGATGAGTTCCCTCCTGCTGAAGACACCGACAGCCTCCTTTTGCCACACTTTTCCCTGACAAACTGTACCTCAGGCCTGACAAGTGGGATTTTCTCTTTTTAAAACGTACCTTTAAACATTCCCAACCAAGCATCCTATGAAACACAAGGACCTTCACAGGCTTTAGTCTTACAGACACCACATTAAGCAATATGCCAATGGAAGTGTAACCTCTCAGCGTGAAGAGCATGCTTTTAACAATTTTCTTGCATATCCTCGCCGTGTGCGATCTCGGAGGAAAGGATGTTTAGACACAAGAGTAGCACAAACATGGTACTGTCAAGGTTTTTGGTTTGTGTTCTATGATTTTCTATTTTATTTTGAAATGTTCTCCTTCCTCCATGTGTTCTGGTTTTGCTTCCTGCTCTTTAGTTCTTGGGTTGTTTTCACCTGTGTTCACATGGACCTCCTTGTCTCCCCTACCTATGTGTATTTAAGTCTGTGTCTCCCTTTGTTCTCTGCCAGGTCCGCTTCGGTTATGGTCAAGTGTTCCTAAGACGCTCTTGTGTTTTTTTTTTAGATCACCTATGTTCTTTGGACTCCTGCTTCTAATTGGATTTTGTGCCTGCCGTTCTTTGGATGATGTTTACCTGCCCGGGCTGTCTTTTGATTTTGACTTCTGCATTTGGCAGCCTTTTCATGTTCCAGCAATAAACTGTTGAACTGCTTCTGTTGAATGTTGATCGGTGATCCTCCAATCCATTAATCTCATGCTAATGTGACATCCTTGACAGTCCATTTTGACACGCCAATTATTTTAAGAACAAACCAACATAAAACGGTGTGAACAACTGGAAAGACTGTTGATTTTTAATCCTCAAAAGAGCTTCAATCTATGCCACTGGCCACTACGTCATCATTCCAACACAGATAAACCATGTTTGTAAATGTACCACAGCTAACATACTAAGCGGCAAACTGTAGGAAACTCTGGGAAGGAAGAACGGCAAACTCACCTGGCGATGACAATGATGAACCCGATCCTCGAGCATGACTGTTGGCTCCTGTTGTACGGATGTGGATGCTAGACTCTTGTGCCTTCTTGCAGTAAACACTGTATTTCCTATTAGCTCATGTGAGCAAACTCAGTAAATTTGTCCCTGTCAGGATCCTGTAGGAATGATACACAACATTTGGAAAATACATTATTTGTCTTGGCCAATTATTTCATGAATAATAATCCACAGATAATCAGAGTGGACTTCTACAGTTACAACTCTGAAAATCCATGTCAGTTTTGATACATTCTTCTATCAGCGGATCATCTTCTAAATCATTTTAACTGTGCTTCCAGTATGATGAACTATGCTGCTGGTGCCTGTTGGGTTGTAGTTGTAACAATGAATCTCTCTCCTTATTGTTAGGTTTGTCAGTAAACCTGATGTTGTTGTCCCCCATAGTACTGTATACACTACAGGAATCATCAACAGTTATGACAGGTGTTGCAAAAAGCCACCATTTTTGTAAATAATTCTTTGCATCTTAATGTTATTTCTGTTGGGCACTCATAAGTAATCATTTTTTTAGAAAAACATTTTTTCCGGTTATTTCTAAGTGTGACCACTCAAACTCAATTTTTTTTTAAATATTTCACATTATTAAAGGGACATGTTCACCCCCAAAATCAAAAATACATATTCCTCCTCTTACCTGTAGTTCTGTTTATTCATCCAGATTGTTTTGGTGTGAGTTGCTGAGTTGGAGATATCAGCCGTAGAGATGCCTTTATTGAATATGATGGGACTATACGCCACTGGGCCAAAAAATATATTTGAACAACTCAGCAGCAACAACTCTTTCCAGAAATCATGACCTGGTTATGCAAGACAATCCACAGACTTGTTGCGATTCATGTAGGAACTATTTTCCTTCTGCCGATAGTTCCCACATCAAACTGTTCACAACAAGGTAGCTAACGGCGCTCCGGTCAACAGTGGGGTCTTTCCGGGGTGGGAGCCGAAGTTGAGGGTGTATCCAATGGAGCAACACACTCTGAGGATCAGCACTCCATTTCACTGGTGATGTCCTTTTAGAATTCTTGATGTCTGTGTTGGACATTTTAAAGAGGGTTTGGTCTTCTAATACTGGCAAGACTATTGATACTCAGCCACAACAGACTAATGCATGAGTATCAGCTTTTAGCAGTCGTATCCCGTGCTGCACATTATAACTCCACGCTATGTTTTACGGAGCTCTAACAGGGGAGAGAGAGAGAGAGAGAGAGAGAGATCATCTATTACTCTGTTGAATTGTCCGATTTTCTCTACAATTACAATAAAAGCCTTGTGGACCAAGGTAATAAAGTACATACTGATGCCGAATGTCCAGCAGGTATCTAAACCCAGAAGTCATTGCTTTTAAATCATATACTCAATATATGAGGAAAGTTAACTTCACCTATTTGAATTTGTGAATAGAAAAAATACTTTACTATGTAGATAAATATTAAATTGGAGACATTAAGACTTAATCTGGATACGTTTCTGTGTCTATATTCTAAGTTGTCCATATTTACATCATCACTACATATATCACTGTTTGATGAGAGATTATCAGGTTTAACTGTAGAATGTGTCCCCGCCCCCAGGCAGTACAGCTATACAGCCTACAGGCAGGTTGTTGCATTCTGGGTAGGCACATTAGGATGCCCTTTCCCTCCTGTGTCGTGTCCAGAAGAAGGGTATTTACAAAGCTTTATACGGCCTCATTTGGGTGACAAAATGAATCACAAAGTGTCTGTAGGCTGTAACAATGTATGCAGTTAAGATCACCAGCAAGACTGATCAAAATGTCCCATAATAAACTATTAATATTTTCTTATGTTTACGAGTTGCAGTTAAGACCATAAGGTATGCTGAATACAAATGCAAACTAACACCAAAACACAAGATTAGACTTCTTGAAATATGTATGTGGATGTACCAAATGTATGTGAATAAATACCAACTGACCCATTTTAAACCAGAAAGCACTCCGAGAGCATACTTCCAACTACAGCAGTGCAAACCCTCAATATTTTATTAATAGAAAATGTTTTGATTAGCATTTGGCTCTACATAAAAATGCTCTCCTGCAATACTAAGAAAACTTTTAAAACAAAACAACAAAAAACTAGTCCCGCGATCCTCAGCCCGTGGCCTAATTATTTACCAGATTTCATCGAAATCTCTCCTGCCAGGTTTTGGAGGTATCTCACAAATAAACAAATGGGACTGAGTGTGTCTTTGGCCGAGGATAATAGGAGCTGTAGGACTACTCTGACTTTGTCTTGACTCCATAATCTCAACCTGAAAACTGGGAACCAGGATATCTGTGCTGGTTTCAGATTCATGTTCAGGGTTAAACAGTGAACGCCACAGGCCGACTGCCTCATCCTTGGTGATCTTCTGGCAGGATCTGGAATGGGAGGGGGCAGGTGCAGTGGAGGACAAGACAGCGCTTCTCTCTCGTAGGATCTTTGGTGACCATCACAGCAACCTCTCAGCTGCCATTGTGGTTGAAATGGAGGACTGCCAGGAGAAGCCTGTAGGACAGGCAGATTATGCAGCTCACAAGTTGTACATATGAAGAAATATAAAAGTAGAGACAACATACCGTGTGAGTGAGTGTGACTGGTTAGTTTAATTTGTACTGATGGGCAGTTAGCTCCTGCCATCAGTGTATGAATGTGTGTGAATGGGGTGAATGTGATGTAGTGTAAAAGCGCTTTGAGTAGTCAGAAAGACTAGAAAAGCGCTATACAAGTACAGTCCATTTACCATTTACCATATAGGACATTTGTAAAACCCAATTTTTCTTGTATTTTGTCAAGTGTTGAGGGAACGCTGCCACCCTATGGGTAAAATGTGCCATTAGCGGGACAAAATATATATATATATATATATATAAAAAAAAAAATCAATACTTAGTTCCACTTAATTAAGTACATCAAGCTAAAACTAATGCAGTCCTATACAGCAGCCCTGCAATAAATTCTATCTTCTTGAGGGTTACATTTTTGCGTGTGTGTGATTTGTATGACACCTTGTTCATGTGTTTTTACTCGGGCTGTCAAAATTAACGTTAACGCGTTCACGCAAATTCATTTTAATGGCACTAGTTGGAGAAATCGAGAGCCGCCACAGACGTAAAGGATGCAGCAGCAGACAGAAATGGGGAAAGAAAAGGGCTAACATTACTATTCTGAAACAGGTGACATTAGCCTACATAAGCTATCATTTCTTCTGTTGACCTTTTATCAGACTCCAGGTAGAAATAAAAGAAAAGGGCGTTTTTCCACTGAGCACGTTTGCTGCAGTCCAAGCCCGAGCGCGATAGTTCTCGGTTTCCTCCGCAGCGCTGCTCACCTCGATTCTGTTGAACCCTGGTGCATTTGTGTGCATCTTATATAATCACAAACTTCCACACGGTATGACAGAAAACAGAACACGAGGTCAATATATTGGATGAAGGGGGCTTTTTGTTGCATGCTCGTAAAGCGATGTGCGAATACACTGCGAGCTCGCTGTCCTCGCTCATATCCGAGGTAAATCATTAACACCATCACCACTTATGTGTTTTATTAAACTATACATTACAATTGGCTAAAACGAATGTGCGGGTTGCTTTTCTGAACAAGAGCACTCCCGAGTCCGTGTTTCTCACACTGGTCACGTGAATCGCGGCAGAGCTCGAGTGCAACCGAACTCAGAGCACCTCCTCCAGGTAGTCTCAGGTTTGGTACCCTGGTGCGCTCCCAGGTCCACATGACAGCTTTCACATGACCAATTTGTCATGCGAACTGTGCCCCTTTTAAGGTACATTTAGAAGTGATAAAAATGTGCGATTAAGTTGAGATTCATCGCAAGTTAACTCATGACAATCACACAATGAAATATTTTAATCGATTGACAGCCCTAATCTTTGCATCTTGAAAATGGCTGCGGGGCTGAAACTGCAGATAAAAAGACTCTGGTGAATTTAACACATTTTTCAAAACATAATTCTTCCTCTACTGTATTACCTGTGATTTATTTCAGTGCACATTCAGTGTGTGGTGCATCTCCAAGCCGTTCTTGGCACAGGCTGGGACATTTACCACTAGGCCTACACAATTCTGGGAAAAATATGGATCACGATTTTTTTGCTTAGAATTGATATCACGATTCTCTGCAACGATTTTTTTCTCATGAAGTGCAATGTTTATTACACACATGAACCTTGACAAAACAAATTGGCAGTACCAAAAATATGTATTTTGGCACATAGAAAATTGCACGTCACCACAAGCCTGCAAGTTTTCATCAATATCCATTTTGTGTATTTCCGAACTACTGCGCTTGCTCGACGAGTGAAACACGTGACTAAAAGGCGCTTTGTCATTGGCTGAGGGGGAAACCGTGAACTTTGTGAGAGCTGTCCTTTCAAAATAAAGGCCGAATTTATTATTATTATTTTTTTAAATCAAAGTCCTTTAATAATTAAATCGAGATTTTATAACGATTTATCGTGCAGGCCTATTTACCACGGCAATATTCTATAACACAAACCAAGCATCAACCAGCACCACTGAAGACTGGACCACTAATCATTTTCAGCCACATACTGTACAAGGTATGTTGTACCTGGTTCCAGCGTGCCGTGTTCATGATGTTCTGGACGTGGTTCACCATCATATCTGGATCTCCATTAGAGTGGAACCTGCGGTCCAGTACCGGTGGTTATTAACGGCCTCCACAGCTTCAGGTCCTCCCTCTGCTCTCAGGGTTTTCTCTAGACCTGTTTCAGGACAGCAACAAAATATTAAGAAAGACAATGTAATTATGACAACAGCCAAGCTAAACTAAACAACAGCCCTGCCATAAATCTACCAGTACGGAGCTTGCTCAGTTGTTGCGGATATTCAGTGGGAGATGTGTTCATTCAATTGTGTTAATTATTAAAGTCGCAGTCAGTGTTGATGTGTACCAGCCTGCATCATACTGAGGCGTTTCCTACATGATGTAAATGCAGTGGATTTGTTTGCTCTAGAACAGGGGTTACCAACATGGTGCCCGCGGGCATATTTTTGCATTTTGATATTTATCTGTTTCCTACCTAATAATTGATAATTATTGTGAGAAATCATGAACAGGATCACTGCCTTCACATAGATGAATATCATTAATTATTAACAATAGCATATAATTAAAGGTAAATTGAGCAAATTTGTTATTTCAGAAGTGTGTATCAAACGGGTTCTATTTTTTTGGTTCCAGATGATGAATGGTAGTGTAGACAAGCTTGCCAACGAGTAATTTACTGTGCCAAACGTCAGGATGTTAGGAGATAATGCAGTTCTTGCTTTCTCTGCGTTTGCGGGTGTGTAACTGCCCGCTCCATTAACCGGTCCCCAAGAAGCAGCTCTCAGTTTCAAAAAGGTTGGGGACCCCTGCTCATTAGAAATGTATTAGCTGTGCAAACAAAGAGCTTACCGATTAAGTGTTCTCATGTAGGTTGTACAAAATAGGATGCTAATATTAGCTAACGTTAGATCTTATCGGCTGGTGGGTTTTACCAGCCAGCTACACTGCCTTCTTCTTCTTCAATTTTTCTTTTGGCGAGCGGCAACTAACAAGTTAGGTGCAATTCCGCCACCTGCTGTACTGGAGTATGGCCAGAGATCTATAAAAAAAAACTTTAAATTCTTTTTATCAATCCAGTTTCTTTCAGAAAAATAAATACTGTTTAATTTATCTGTTCTTCATTTAATATATATTTTAAAGCTTGCTTTGCTAAAGCATCTGCAGTCTCATTCCCTCTCAATTCTCCTATGAGCTGGAATCCACAGAAATCTAACTTGTATTTCTATACGCTTTAATCTGTACAGAATTTCATATATTGCATAAACAAAATCAGGTCTGTTAGGAGAAGATAAAGACGGCAAAAAAACCAATGCCGGAGCATATTACTGCCATTTTAATCTTATTATGTTCTACCCATTGTAATGCATTTAAAATAGGTAACATCTCAACTGATAATCCTGTTAAATGATCAGGTGCTCTTTCCCTAAGATGCATCTTCAATTCTGGAACAGCAAATGCAAAGCCAGTATTCCCATTCTTAGGTTCCTTTGATCAATCAGTAAATATCACAATAAAAGACTTACACACTGTTCTCAATCTACACTGCCTTACGACAAACGTCGCTTCTCCTTCTTGAAATCAGTATGCGGAATCGTCTGGAAGCTCACGCGCGGCTCACGTTTCCCGCCGGTGGCAGTGACCGCTGTGGCGGGCCTGGCTTCGCTTTGCCGTCCTGCGCTCCGTAATGCCAGCGGGAGCGTGAGGTTCAGCTCAGAAAACGAGCGCCCAGCACGACCCGTGTTCCGTTACAAGTCCCGTCTCCAGCACCAAAGCTGGCTACCATTAGTTACCAACCTTCCTCTGTTGGGACACAGTGGTCTCGCTGCCTCGACAGGCTGAGTTAGTGCAGTCTGCGCCATGATGTAAGTTAGCGTTAAAATGGTGGAATCAAATGTAAAACTGTCGAAAACAGACCGAGTCGATTAGAGCCGCTCAGGCCCACACTATTGCACTTAGCAACGGCAGAGTCAACATGGCTCCAGGGCCTCTAACTCAGCGACTGTATATAAAGATGGACGACGCGTCTCGGTCTCCACCTCATGCCCCTGTACCAAAGTGAAGCCAAAATATCCTGGATACGGTGGCAGCCATCTTGTGCTGGTGACGTCATTTGCAACCAGAGTATGCGCAGTAGTGATCGGAGTGGCGACTCGAGAGCAACGCATCCGGGTACTTCACCCTTGCGTCAGGCCCCCGCCCCCTTTTGGGTGAAAGCCGCTCCTCTAATTTAACCGGTGGGAAATGAAAATTCAGAGGTCTTTGCCAGTTTAATTGCATAAAATAAGAATACTGTATTGCGTTAAATAGCTATTAGGAGCCCAAATCCTAGCCAGTAAGGAAAACAATTATGTTATGTCATTGGCGATCAATGATCAGAGGCCTCCTATAGGAAGAAAATATAGAAATAGGGGTTGATAAATGTGGGTAAAACGAACCAAGTGGACTGACCCGAAATACCATATTGAATGTCCAGGTGATGCATTTCTGACATCTGTCACTTTTTATGTCCTTAAGACACTTTCTATTTTGTTATTTTAATAGCCTGTCCAATGTTACTGTAAACTAATACCATCACTGTGGCTAAGAAACCGCTGTCTTTGTTTCGATGGACTTTAACTACAAGTCGAGAAGTAGAATCAGGTTGGTTTCAGCCCCACTTCCTACAAGGTTCATTGGTAGGACGTAGGTCGGCTCACTTTACGTTAATTATTAACTTAAAAACCGTCTGCTCCCTGGTCTTTAGAGTAGAGAGACTGTTGAACCAAACTCCATTCTGAAAAAGCATGTGTTTTATGGTAGGGGCATATTTTTTAGTCACACCATCACTAACACTCTTTTCTGATTTGCTTGGACATGCCATTTACTCAGTAACATTATTAACTAACCTGTGATGAAGTGTATGCCACAGAGGTCCCACAGTTCCCATTTTCATCCTCTCTGTGGATGGCCTGAAGCCACAGGTCTCTTCTTTTAATGTGCTTTAGGTGGAAAAAATGAATTCCTCTTTTTATTGCCCTTTAGATATGTGAAATAAAGAATTACTTTGAAATGGAGTCTATTTATTTATAGATTAATACATTAATTTGTTAATAGATTAATGCCTATTTTTATTGTATAGTAATTAATTAATGAAAGGCTTTATTACTATTTCCGTGAGAGTTGTGACCCTTCATACATATGAAGAAAACGATCCTAAGAATAATTAACCAAAAAATATGACCACAAAATTGTAAATTAATCCAATACATTTTAAAGCTCAGATCATTATGAAATGTTTTTAATCCTGCTTCTTATCAAAATAAGTGTGTTGCAGCTCATTTTAATTTATTTTCCAAATTCTGTCAGTAACAGCCAGATATTGATTTGTTGTCTGCTCATTCAGACCAAAGCAACAGCCAATCATGGTTCATGGTTACATGATCTATTTAGTGTGAATTAATTAATGTGATTATCTTACGTCTTATTTATTTACCGAATATTGAACTCTTTCGGGTCTCGAAAGTTCCATAGGATATTTTCATTTCCCATGATCCTATAGGAGGTGTAAAGGCACAGCAGAAGCTGCGCATCAGAACATCCTGTGTGACCTGCAGATGAGCTTCAACCTGACAATGTCATGAGGTGCTGGATCAGATTAGGAAGAAAAGCGGAGATCTGATGTTTGTTTGACTTTGGTGTGCAAAAGTATACTCTTTATTCTTATTATATATCCAACTTTATTTTGCCCCAACCCCTCCACCCAGCCCCCACAACCGGTGGCATTCCCATGTCACCAGTTACTGTCACTGTTACAATAGCCAATCAGACCTCACCTGCAGAAAGAAGGCAACCAAACAAAGAAGAGCAGAAAAAAGGGTTACTTTCAGTTTGTTTTTTCTTGTTAAATAGTAATAAATACATTGAGATGCAGTGGTTCTTACTTTATCCTTTTCTCTTAAGCAGACGGGTTAAAAAGGTTTTTTTTTCATTTCTGTTTCTATTTCTTTTTATTTCTTTATTGATCTGTGTTGGATCTTTAGCAGCAATCCGGACCAGTTGTCATGGTGATTAGCAGCAGAGAGGAGGAGCTGTCTGGAGGAGAAACACAACAGGAGAAGGAGAAGAGGAAGAAGAGAGCAAGGAGGTGGGGAGGAGAAGGAGGAGAAGGTGATCCCTATGAGCGCCAGGAAGGCATCAGTGTCCTGTCACCTTCTTCTCCCTGCACCTCCCTCCCTCTCTCCACCTGTCACAACCAGGTGGAGAGCGACAGAGGGAGGACGCAAACTCGAAGAAAAAATGAGTTTAACAGGCAGGAGAGAGAATCCATGAGTCCTGAATCACACAAATGTTTGTGTTTTCTCCCTTTGAAACCAGCTTCTGTCTTCTTGATGCAGCAATATTGAGAGATAGATATATATATATATATATATATATATGGGGTTGTGTGTGTGTTAAGACTGCCTGTCCCTAGGAGCCGGAAATATGAATATACTAATGTCATAACTAACCAGTGTGAACATGAATATGTGCTCTCCTTCCACTTACAGCTACCGTATGGAGTAAGATGGAAAAGCATGGCTCCTCTCTCTTTCCTCTTCATCCTCCTCCTCCTCTCCAGGCTTAAACAACAACCAAGTAGAACACACAACTCCTCAAACCGGAGAAAAATCAAATAATATTAAACAACAATAATAATATTAATAAAAACAAACTTGTCACAATCATTCCTTTCCAATTACAGTCGCAACAAAAGACAACAAACTAAAACAGGATAAAAGGAGAGTTTTCCCAGCATCCTCCTCCTTCCTCCTCCTCCTCTCATGCAGTACAAACTGTCTCCTTCAGCACAAAGTTCACCGCTTTGTCTCTGAACTCTGGCTGTATGTGTGTAGTTGTAGTAGTTGTAGTTAAAATTGTATGGCTTTAGGGCATGGTTCAGGTTTTATCAAGAGTTGGCTGGCCCCTCGTCTGAGTCCGGCCTCCCTCTGCCCCCTGCAGCGGGGTTATTGTTGTTGGAGGCAGGGTAGTAGTCCTCAGGGGGCGGGGCTTGTGGCCCTGGGGCGGTGGGGGCCGTCCGAGTCCGGAAGGCAGACAGTCCGATTGGCAGAGCGAGGGGCAGGGAGGCAGAGCCAAACTGAGAGGCCTCCATGGAAGACACCGCCCCCAGGTGGTGCAGCCCTAGGGACACGCCCACATCCATGCTGTCACTCATCTGGGGCGAGGATCCCTGCTGCCCCCCCCCTCCACCGATGCCCGTCTGTCCCCCCTGCCGCAGACCTCGCCCACCGTTCCCGTGGTGGGAGTAAGTTGGGTGGGGATGGTGGGGCGGGTCCAGGAAGTGGCGCTGGTGCTGTTGGGAGGCAGCCGGCTTGTGGAGCAGCAACTGGGTGTATGCTGGGTCCTGACCCCCACCTCCACCATCACTGCCTGGCCACATCCTCATCTGCTGCTGGGAGGGAGCCTAGTGGGGGAGAGTCAGGGACAAAAACACAGAGGTGAGACATTCAGAGAAACCGCCCTGTAATAATGGAGAAACAAAAAGAAACCAAATCTAATATAATGTTTCGAAATATATACAGCAATATAGTAGCCTATGCTATAGGAAAAATAATATAAACAGAGACATAGTTTAGCATAGTATTTGACAACAATGCATCCCACAAACACCCATCTGTTACAAAAGTATAATGAATCATAAGACACACACACATCAAGAACACTCATTAACAATACATTCAAGTATATACAAACACTATCATTAACAGACTAAGCGCATACACTCCTGTGATATGGCTAAGGGTTTTCATAGGACGAAAAAGATAAAACAAGTAACTGAACAAGCAATACATGTTAACGATGAATCCTCCGAGCACGCCAAAGTTAGTCACGGAGTTCTACAAGGTTCTGTGCTTGGACCAATTATATTATTTACATAATGCCTCCTTTGGGCCATATTATTAGGAAACACTCCATAAAGTTTCATTGTTATGTGGATGATACCTAATTATATCTATCCATTAAGCCAGATGAAACTAATCAGTTAGCTAAACTTCAAGCATACCTCAAGGACATAAAAACCTGGATGACCTAACTGACATAACTGAAGTTATTGTACTTTGCCCCAAACACCTCGGAGCGACACTATCATCAGATATAGTTACTCCAAATGGGATTTCTTTGATCAGGATCTATCCTTCAACTCCCACATGAAACAAACTTCAAGGACTGCGTTCTTTCACCTACGTAACATTGCAAAAATCAGGCACATCCTGTCTCAAATGATGCAGAAAGATTTGTCCATGCATTTGTTACTTCGAGGCTGGATTACTGCAATTCCATATTATTAGGCTGCCCAAAAAAGTCCCTTAAGACTCTCCAGTTGATCCAGATCGCTGCGGCACGTGTACTGACAAGAAGTAAGAAAAGAGATCATATTTCTCCAATATTAGCTTCTCTGCACTGGCTCCCTGTAAAATCCAGAATAGAATTTAAAATCCTCCTCCTCACCTACAAAGCTCTTCATGGTCAGGCACCGTCGTATCTTACAGAGCTCATAGTGCCTTATTACCCCACTAGAACACTGCGCTCTCAGAATGCAGGGTAACTTGTGGTTCCTAGAGTCTCCAAAAGTAGAATGGGAGCCAGAGCCTTTAGCTATCAAGCTCCTCTCCTGTGGAATCAGATCCCAGTTCGGGTTCGGGGGGCAGACACCATCTCCACATTTAAGAATAGGCTAAAGACTTTCCTCTTTGATAAAGTTTATAGTTAGAGCTGGCTCGGGTGGGGGTAGCGTGGCTGCCCTGTTGTCCCTCTGGATCCATCCTCTTCCCTTATGTTTTACATTTTACATCATAATTATATATACTACAATTTCAAGAAGCCCATAGCTTGTCAAATAAAGTGGAAAGACAAGGGAGAACCTTGTGCTAAAGCCTCACAGGTTCACATAAGGATCAGGTTATGGGAAGCTCCAGGTTACAGATTATGTTTCTGCAGTGGAAACAGGCTGTAATGGCGCTTTTCCATTACCAGTACCAACTCAACTCGACTCGGCTCGCTTTTCGCTCCGTTTTCCATTGTAGAAAGTACCTCCACAACAGTACCTGGTCGTCATAGCGACGCCGCAGGAAACTGCTGCCCCACACACCCGGGACAATGGAGTAATTCGACTGTGTGCGGTTTTTGATCGTCGGGATGTGGCTGTTTCTCACAGCAAGAAGACAAACGTTGTTTCGTTTGACCGGGGCATATTCTCCCGAGTTGCCGTAATAGTAATCGTTACATCACGCAATCTCTGGCCAAACTATTTATAAATGCCGGGGTTGTTCAGGATACTCCGTCTGGCGCGTGCAGTGATGACGCAGTGAATAGTGACGACTCTCTCTGACCAATCAGCAGTCTGCCATGTTTTCACGTGACATTTTAGTATCGCCTCAGCTCGCTTGGAACGTCGCCGGAGGTGGTACGAAAAAAAGTACCTGGAAGCAGGTACAGGTACAACTTTCATACAGTGGAAAACCAAACCGAGTCGAGTCGAGCTAGCACTGTGTAATGGAAAAGCGCCATAAGATGGTTTTAAGTTTGCTAGGTTTATAGATGCTTTTTTGCTGTCTTGGACTTACCATACCATATCATCATCTAGTACAGGATATGACTCAAATGTATGACCGTCATACCAGTGTGTATGTAAGGCTGGTCAGTGATACAGGGCTGTGTGTACCTGAGGGCTGGTCATCTCATAGTCTGAATGTGTAACAGCAGAGTTGTAGTAGCGGTTACTGTAGCGGTAGTTGCGGTTGTCATTGGAAGAACCGCTGGAGCCACCTGGAAATAAAACACACCATCATTAAAATCATACTAATCATACTGCTGTACTCACATATTTTGTGGAAACATAGTTAATTTATTTTGACTTATTTGATTTGTCTTAGTTTTCAACTCTCACTTGGCTACAAATCATTAAATCTGGACGCCTGTTGGCACAGGGATGAATCAGGATTGAATTTTGTATTTCTCTTACGGGGTTGTCACACCTGAAGTTTGGTTCACTGGAAAGATATCATTGCTTAGTTGTGGTCCGTTTTGTTTTCACACTGACTTATTTCCACGGGGTGTAATAATGGACTTAATGGATAAGTGTTTTCCAGTTATTGACAGTGAGTCATGCTGCACTTCAGTGCAGCTTTATTTATCCTCTCTGTTGTCACAATGGGGTCACCACGTAATAGTTGGATATAAGCATTTTTAACAGTTAATCATCAAATTTTGTTAAATAAACTTCTTTCTTTTCACGTGTCCTCCTATGCAATAGACATGTTTATATCTTCATTAAGTGACAGATCTCGCCTCAGTAACAACACAGCCACGAGTGTGTTCTATGGGCGTTCCACAGGGCAGCATTTTAGGTCCTCTACTTTTCATTATGCACATTAATGATCTTCCTCATGTGCATAATTTTTCTAATTCTTTGTTACATGCTGATGACACTGTTATTTTTCGTTCTGGCCCAAACATTGACCATTTAACACTTAATATCAAGAAAACAGAATGTATGTACTTTCTTTCATCCACGAGACAGCTATCCATATCTAATCCCATTACCTATTCCAATCAAAAGCTCTCAATTGTATCCATGTACAAGTATCTGGGAGTCTCTCTTGACTCACATCTCACTTATTTTGAGCATGTCCAAACCCTAATCAGAAATTTAAACCAAAAGTTATTTGTTTATGGTAAAATTAGACCACATTTGTCGCTTTCTGTCTCTAAAACATATCTTCATGCCATTATTATGTCCACTCTGTCGTACTGTTTACCTGTTTGGTCACTTACAACAAATTAAATCCTTGAACCAGAAACAAGACTTTATAATTGAGCCTACAAGATCCACAGGCTGGGCTCACCACTGTATTGCACTCGCTTTGTTTAATGCCTTGACATAAAACTAGAACTATAAACTTTAAAATAAGCCATGGGGTAAACTTGTTCTGTCAAATCTTAAATGGACACATCTCAGTAGCACTTACTGCATTGGTTCCAAAACCCAGCTCAAGGTTCGAGCGCACTTACGAGATCTGTTACAAATGGACTTTTGCCTTTACCAGCCTTTAAGAACTGCTATGGACAGAGATCTTTTTTTCTTGTGCTCACTAAAGAATGAGATTCCACAGCACATCAGAATTATATATCAATAAGACCATCTAAAATAACATTGGCTCGCCATCTAATGGTAAGGTATATCTGTGACCACTCAGGTGGCTCCATGGAGTTTGCTGTGTGTGTGGTATTTATGTTCTGCAGAGCAGGAACCTGCTGAAAACCAGTTTTATACTGAGTCAGGCCCGCTTGTTCTTAATCCTTTCCTGCTTAAAAATATTAAAAAATAAATAACCCTTGTCTGTCATGAACAAATTCAGACAGCTATAAACAAGACATCATTCGTCACAATGTGATGAAGGAAATCTGTTTGCTTTGTCTTTTGAATTCATCTCACAGCGTGATAGTACCATAAACATACCATAAATGAATTGCACGCGTGTACAGTCCTTTTCAGATGTGGAGAGGCTGCTTGCGGTCATATTCAGCATCAGGACACCAGCTTGCCCTCCCTCTGATAAAAAGGAATCCTCTCATCCATGTTTGGCTTGACCCAGCTACATTCTGTTTTTAGTTCTATTTACAATAATGGCTGAATTTTTGGCGTGGACTGATCAAAGTGAATAAGCTCCCCAAAGACATGGTCAACAGGCAGAAACTGGGCTTCTCGGGCAGGAAGTTCAAGCACTGCCTTCACCTATCAGCTGTTTCAGGACAACATGGCTGTTACTGGCACTTGAAGGAGACAGACTCCCCTCTGTCGTCCCGTGACACTGTAGCATGCGGATTAATTTTCTTGCACATTGATGAAATAAATGAGCAATTTAAAAATCCAAGACAACTCATTCTCATTTTCATGAAGCTGGAAAAGAGTCAGAGTGTGTGGAGCATGCTGCATGTCTTTTACCAGAGCTAGAAACAGAGCTAGTAGTGGAGGTTGAATGGGAGTGGTCCATGGCAGGAGAGGTGGATGTAGATGAACTGGTGTTGGTTCCTTCATCTGTCGTCTTCTTGAAGAAATTGTGCTGCAAGGCGTAGAATGGCGTGATACGGCTTTTAGGGTCGTAGTCCAGCATGCGCAGGATCAGGTCTGGAAAAGGACAAACATATGATCATGATGATGATGATGATGATAAGATTTTGTAGTAGCCACAGGAAATGGGTACCGGGCTGCCACACAAAGAGTCTACGAGTATTTTGATTTGCTTTTTTATGTTACACGTACATTGCTTGCTGAGGTGTAATGCGTCTGACCAAATTGACTTTACACTTATTTAACAGCAGTTCTCTTTACTGGGTTACTGGTACTTTCACCACATACTCTGAGCTCAAAACCCCATTCAAACTTTAAAATGTTCAGCGTCTTAAGAAGATGTGTGCTTCTGTGTAAACATATTATGAACCATCTTTAGCCACTCCTGCTGCTACAAACAGTGTACCAATCTAAGAGCAGTCACACAGGTGTGTGGTGTTTCAATGAGACTGCTTAATGTGTGCTGAATGCACCCTGTGAGACATTATAGTACAGGTAATTCCACCCCAGCCTTTACCAGTGAATTTACAGTATTTCCGGAGAATAAGGTTGGACATCATTTTCCACTTCTTTTTTGTACCCACTGCAAATTGATTCTCTAGAACACAGCCTGCCAACAGCAAGTTCTTCTCAGTGTTCATAATGCCCATGTAGGTACATTCCAGATAGTCAGGAGGACTTTTCATTGTTATTTATATATTTATCACTGCCATATTGGCTGTATTTATATCTGTTATTTTTGTCAATTTTTTTTTGGTGCGTATCCCTGCAGATCAATACAAAAGTGTCGGTTTACCTTTAAACTTCAGGTAGTCACAGGGGGCGTGCCCTGGTTCCCCTGCCCTCCGCCCCCCTGGGCCCCCAGTTTCTACACCCAAAATCTCATGAAGACGCCGTGTGGCTGGGGGTTTATACTCCTGGAAAACACACACACACACACACACACACACAGTTAGATACACAAAAATATGAATTTGGGATGGACCATTAACAATCCAATGATCAAGCAGTGGGGGACTTACCAGTATGCGAATAAATCGCGCTATTCGCGTTAAGTTGGACGCTTGAACATTTTTTTTACTCGCTTCATTCACGCGTGAAATCCGCTCCATTCGCGTGTACGTTTCTACACACCAGACGTGAATTCGCGTCACGGGAGGGACTTAGCGGTGAGCCGGAAGAACGTTTTTTTCAAATTACCAGATTGTCCGACCTCCTCACTCACTTTCGTCCAAAGGTTTCCTGTTTCTATAACGATACGAGGACGTATCGTTCAGCTCCGAGTATCCACACACAGCCACAATTATTTTATCCTCTCTCTCTGGTTTTTATGGCGCGTCCAACCAACTTGTTCAGGTGCGCGCCGCCACCTACTGTAACTATTATTTTAGCCTCCATTGTTGTTTGGATTTCTGCCTCGTTCCTAATAACGTCACTACTCGAGCAAGCTCCTGATTGGTTAGCGCGGCGCGACTATCCGCCAAAGTTCAGATTTTTCAACTCGCGCGATTCGCATCACTCGCGCCGCGCCATGCGCGTCTTTGCATTGAGTTAACATGTAAATCAAACTATTGGACACAGACGTTTGCCACCACAAAAACAATAAAGGTGAATCAAAACCCCCAACAACCAATGCCCTAACAATCCTCAGACTTGTTTCTGGACAGTTCTGTCTACTATTAGAAAAAGGGGCTATTAGTATTTAAATTTAGAATTCATAATTTCTTATAAACCTTAACACTCTTTTCACAACAACCTTACAACAACCTTTTCACCTATACTTGGGACTTTCTTTGAAACACAAATTAAGGCTGTATTTATGTGGTTTACAATAAGTGGAAATGCCATATTGGAATCTTGTGCATTGCGTCACCGTCAGGACTAACAAGACATAAGACTAAAGGTGAAAGTTGACGTTTTAATGAAAAATGTAAATTGATCTGAAATCAAACACCTTCTTGATGTCCTTGTTCTTCTTCACTGTCCACAGACCATCTGAGAGCTTGTCAAAATACTTCCTGGCTTTAGGAGCTGCATCCAGCATGTGGCTGGGTGGGACCCCCAGAACCTCCACGATCTTATTCATCTGGTCAACCTACACACACACACGCATCCATAATTAGTCTTGGGACCGTGTACATTATTGTGTACATGTGGATTAAGGCGGCAAAATACCACAAACATTCTTCATGCAAACATATTTAATGCCATTCAGGAGAGTGACTGAGACTGGAGGAGACACACAGAATCCTTGTGTGAGCTCATACACGTGTCACAAACTTCTCACTATTTAAACAAGACCTGTCTGAACCCTGTCCTCTGGAGAATAAGTAGAGGCAAGAGGGAAGTGATGCCAACAGGGGAAATATATTGTTTCTGGGGGGTTTTTAAACTGTTAATAGTCTAATATTTAACAACTCTACAACTCTACCTCTTATGATGCATTATGGCACACATAACTAGATCAATTGTTAAATGTAGAAATAGCTCATGTCTGAGCTGCATGAGAGAACGCACAACCAGGCTCTCGGTTCCTGAACAACTACACAGCAAACTACAGCCTAAAAACACGTTCAATCAAACGTGAATGTTGACAAAGGATAATAGTGAATCATTGCCCTGCCCTACTTAACTAATATGTTTATGGTGGTGTTGGCGTTACCTCATTGGAGCCACTGAAGAGAGGCTCTCCTGTGTGCATCTCCACCAGGATGCATCCTAGAGACCACATGTCGATAGCCAGGTCATACGGCATTCCCAACAGAACCTCAGGAGAGCGGTAAAACCTGCTCTGGATGTACTGATAGATCTGAAAGGAGGACGAGAGGGAAGGGGAGAGGAGTTCAGAGGCTCAACACTAACATGTGAAAAACTAGTCCAATTACACCGCGAAGCTTTTCTTCATATTCTTCATGTCCAACCCATTCACCTATGCTGTAGAGCAAACGCTGCATCACTGACAACTCTAAAGCACACTTCATTTACAGGCTGAATTAAGATGAAGTCAAATGACACTTATGAGAGTTTATTGCCTGCTGTTTCAGTAGCTGCCCACCGCGAGGAGCCATGTTCTGCTCACAAAGCAGCACTGTCACCAGTCCATCATAGTCTGTTACTGTCATTCAGGAAATTGACCCTTCATGCAAAAGCTTAACTGACATTTTGTCAGTTTTTCGCAGAGTTGCATTGATTTTTTTTTCCTCTCCAAATTTCAGATTACATTTAGTGTAAGAAGTGTGTGTTTAAAGGTGTGTGGATGCTGCTCACCCTTTGTCCGAGCTGGCAGGAGGATCCAAAGTCGACTATCTTGATGGCAGATCTCTTGGGGTTACACAGCAGGATGTTCTCTGGTTTCAGGTCGCAGTGGATGATTGACAGCTCTGGAGTGGCCAGGAATAATAACGCTGTGGATACAAAAAAAAAAAGACATGATTCATTTATTTTTATTTATTTATTTCTCTAATCAAGACCACCTCCTACATTCGGTGTAGACTGTGACTGCAAAACGGTTCTATTTATATTTTAAGATTGTTATTACTACTCCATGTTTCTGTGCAGCGATACACCTGTCAAAGAGTTTCCACCATCATCCTGATGTACATTTCTACAATTAATAAATGATGTCCCTTGTCTAACTGAATGGCATTCGACTTCCAATATCGTTCCATCCTGATTTGATGATGTATTAAAACTGCATTAATCTGTTTAGTTTTGGCCCATCAGGGGCAGACAACAACTAGGTAAAAACCCCGCAGGGGTGTCCATGCACCCACCTGTACAGAGCTGCTGTGCAAATTTCCTGGTGAGGTTGAGGGAGACTCCTCTGAAGTTGGTGTTCCTCAGCAGATCGTACAGGTTGTAGCTCAACAACTCAAACACCAAACAGAGATGGTTCCTAAACATAAAGTGACGCTTCAGGTGGACTGCACAGAGACAGATTGACAGACAGACGCACACAGAGACAGATGGGAGAGACAAGGAGGGAGGTTAAGATATACACTGAAACAGGAGGTGACATCATCCACACTTCCATTACTGATTCAAAGTAACCTTTATGTTGCGTTGTCATGGCATGTGTCTGCCTAATACAAGAGAAGTTTAAAACAAGCTACGTTACTATTATTTTAATTTAAAAAAAAAACCCAGCTCAAAATTGTTAAACTGAAGTGCATCTGTACAATACTGGGAGATCTGACACGTGAATACCTTGGATCCCTCTCGGTTTGATTGATTGATTTATTTATAATACAACCCTAAAATTCCATTCTGACTGGCAGCTCTAATTTTGCCAATTTGACCGCCATCTGCCCATGTTGATGAAGAATGTTTGTGCACGCCAACAAACTTGTGTGAACACATTCGTGTGCGAACACTACTGTAGTGTAAACAGAGCCACGTCGGTGAGGTTTACGTGTTATATCTAATCCCACCGCACTGCAATGTGTGTATGTGTGTGCGTTGTCCATCTTACCTATGTAATATTTCATCTCCGTGTCATGCTTGTTCATGAGCTCCAGCAGGCGTAGTTCAATCTGTGCCTGGTTTAGAAATGCCTTTTTGTTCTTAATGATCTTAATGGCAACCCATTCCTGCTCATGGTGGTCGTAGGCCTTCACCACCTGTAGACAGACATCAACAGATGACATGATAGACCCATATGCTTAAGAGCTTTTCATTGTCTTCACTGAGACAGGGAATTACTTGGAGCCTGACGTTCTAGGCTGTCAGAATGTTGGTTTGTCCTGTCATGCACATATGTGTTGAGTGAGTCAACACAAGCATAGCACAGCTGCTGCTCTGATTAAAGCTAATAGGGATCTTGATAAATGTAATGATATCCACTAAATATAGCCTGAAACCCAGAAAAATACCACAAAATAAATCCACAAATTGTCCTTTTTTCCATTGCAGTTTCTGTACAGATGAAACAAACGCGAAACAAGTTATGTTAATTGGTGAGCTTTAGAGGTGGTGGTAGGGTATTCCAGTCTTTATGCTCAGCTTGGCTAACCACATCCTGACTCCAGCCCCTGTACTTAACACAGACATGAGATCGATAACCGTTCTCTCATCTCACTCAAGGAAACAAAAGCAAATAAGTGCATTTCCTAATATACTGAACTACTCTTTAAAAAAAAAAAGGTACAGAAATTCACTGACTGTAGGAGCCACTTGAGACATCAATCAAATGAACTGCAATGTGGTGTAATTTTTGCAAGCATGCTGGGTTTTCTCTATTGATCAAACATGTTACGCTTGAAGAAAAAAAACCCTCGAGAGGGTTGGCCGTTGATATTCCGGTGGTGAAGACAGCTCAAACTGTTGGTGTTAATAAGGAGCCATGATCGTCTGAAAGGCAGACTTTGTCAACTAGCAATAAAGGTGGATTCACTTTTCCTACTGACGCTTCCATCAAACTCACCTGTCCGAAGGAGCCCTTCCCGATCAGCGAGTCTATCTCATAGCGGTCCAGCCACTTTTCTCCATTTTTGACAATGTAGTCATAGTTGTCGTCGTCATAGCCATCGTTGTAGACTTTTCTCTCCTTCTTGGTGCTGCTGTCCTCTGGAGGGACCTGCTGGGCCCGCCGCTTCTTCTTAGTATAGTACACCTGTGGAAGAAAAACAGCTTAGTGTCCTAGCTTTGCCTTATGGTACTTCTAAAGAACAAACCCCAAACCATCTGTTTACCGGTTACTATCATTATTTTGTCGTTCTCAGAGTTTTACAGCAGGTGCTTGGAGCCTATGCTAGTTACATCAAGACTGACCAGGTCAGCATGCCATCCCCCGTACAGAGTATAGGGTTTTCAATTTAGATGGGAATTACTCTTTAAAAACGTCACAACTGCTTCCTTAAACTCCCTTCGCTGAGCCTTCAGACAGACATTCACAGATGTTGTGAGAAGTTCACTGTCTGACACACCTGTGATCACAATCGCTAGATCTAACGAACAGAATCCGACAATATGCCAAATATGACAAGCCAAGGTTGCAATTTGTTGCCTTTGCGAGATGCCAATATGGCGATGTAGACTCAGTCCTAGGACCATGAAAATGTGTATGAAAAGGGGTTTATATGTGAGCATTTTGTGGGCAAAGTTCCTTCCATTTTGTCAAACACATCATGGCACTGTAATAATATGGGAAGTGAGGTGGGGATTAATGCTGCACTACAAGTAACAAAGGAAAACAATGACGCAAAAGGTGATTACTTATTTGCAGTGCTCAAAAGTCACTTCAGTGTCTCTGGTGGCTCCCAGTGGATGGTGGACAGAACATGTACAGTTGGCACCCAACAGATACCATCTGATGGAGCTGACTTATATATCCAGTGATTGAACGTTAATCAGGTGTCTCCAACCCTGCTCCTGGGGCTGGTTACACCAACAGGGTTTACGCCTGGTCTTAAGCTATCCTCTGGGAGTGTGTTATACCAGAACTTCGAAAAACGGACTGCTTCTTGGTGACAGTGGCTTCCACTGAAACGCTGGCTGATGCCATGTTAATCACTGCGAGGCCTGAGCAAGAACGACAGCATAACACCATCCACGCCACCGCTTGGTCACTCGTTGAGCGATGCATCGGAGTCCTCAAGTGCAGGTAAACTACATAATGTGCATATCTTACAAAGAATGTACCTTTCACTGAAACTATATTTAGCCTGTTTCTGCCATTACTCCCACCTAAACTTCAACAATTTCCTTTATGCTGTCTTTATTCTGAATCATTCAATCCATGCCTAAAATTATTGGCATATTTAGGCTGAATAAAAAACAAATGGAAATCCATAGGCTACATAACTTGGAAAATGCAGGATAAAGTTAAATAAGGTTGATTGAATGACCTTTATTTTGAAAAAGTGAAAAAGAAGGTTATGGATTAAGTAAAGCAAAAATAAAGTCCTAAAGTTGGTGCATATCTTGGTCAGCTCTGCCAGAACGTGTCAGCACCATGGAGAGCGCCATGGGCCATTCACCGATTTTCTTTGAAATCATCGCCTCATGTTAATTCTAAATATGAAAGAGACAAAGATAAAGAAAATTAGACTAAATAAAAAAATAAAGCAACAAACTCGCCACTTAGAGAGAACTTTGGGCCTGACAGTACCGTCACCATGAGCCATAATTTCGAGGTTCAGGGGGAGATGCGGATGCACCCTGAACGAGTCTGCACTGTAATAATCAGTACCAGAGAGGCCCCTGTTTCTTTTTTTCAGTGCTCAATATATGCATGGCTAGTCGATTGGGCAAAATACGCCTCATATCTTGTTAAATATAAACATGAAGACTACATGGAAGGAACTTGTAATTTTACACACAAAATGCCCACACATAGACAGACCGTCTCTTCACACAAATTTCCATGGTCCTCGGAATGAGTCCACGTCGCCATTTTGGCATCTCAAAAAGGCAACAAACTGCAACCTTGGCTTGCCATACATCGGGTTCTGTTTATTTTAGAGCCCATGAAATCTGTTATAACATCGATCGAATACTGTATTTTTAGCCGGACGTATGGAAACATCCATATGTATATACTTTGGGGGACTTCCTGGAGCCCCAACACCACCCATTGTGCTTTTTTCTTCCATTTTCGAGGGCCAGTACTGAAAAATATGACATCTGCTATTGCCTTTCAGTCCGTTGGATCTGTTGTATACCATCTTGTCTGTGCCCCTACCAAATTTTCGGGGCTCTAGGAGTTAAATGTATGATGATATTAAACCCTTAAAATGGCTTTTCACTTAAGACATTTGTTAGGCGGCAAAAATGACAATAACCTCAGCAATTCTCAAAATTCAGCCAAAATATTTTACAGAACTTAATATTTGGTCTCAAATAGCATCCACATAAGGTTTGAACAAAATCCTCTATCTGATTTGACACAAACACATACATCCACAGGTGGCTGTGCGTGTCTATGAGCGATGACCTGTCTCATGTGTCATACCTCATTGATGTGCTTGTAAGTTTTGATGAGGTCAACAGAGAGTTTCCTCAGTGGGGCGCTGGCAGGGTCTCTGAAACTAGGGGGGATCCTCCGCTGGAGTATGGTCATATCAGACAGCACCTACAGAGAAGAGAACAGCAACACTTCATACACATGTCTCAAGTTTGAACTAGCACATGATCACCTAGAAACGAGAAGGCGGAGTGTGAGACGAAACCTCCGACACCACTCCCTTACCGCAGACATACATGTTTATAGGTTTTAAATAGGCCTAGGACAATAAATACATTGAAATTTTGATATATCAGGACCTTATTATGTTATAGTAAAACTGAAAACACTGTATTCTGTGTATCAATTCAAACGCACATCATACAGTTCACCTTTGATGAAAATGAAAATCAATAAAACCAAAAAACCTATCCACATTTATGTCAGATACTACATTATACTGGCATACATGGGCTAATTACTAAATCAGTAGTCACTGACATTCCACGTCCTTTCAGCCCCCCCCCCGCCCCCCAAAAAAGATATGGTACACATACTGGTGCATACGAGCTGTAAACTGGTGATATTTTGGGGGAGTAAAGACAGGACACAGCACATCATTACATGACCATACATGAACAAAAAACTTGTATTATTCCATTTGTCAATTAGTCATAGTTTTGTCCCTTTTCCCCCCCAACGCATGGCATGGTTACTGTGTAGTTAAATTAAGAGGTGTAACTTTTTTGTTAGGCAGCATTTTTCTGTTACATCGAGATTGACCATCACATTTAATTGGAGCTAATTTTGACTAGTTTCAGCAGTAATATTAGGGAGCATGAACTACGTACTATTGAAAGAAATTTAGAATTGTGGTATTGTCTCAGAGTACATTATGAGTGTGGGTTGGCTATTTGAAGCAACAAGATGTGTGCGAGCTTTTACTGTAAATCTTCTCATTTTAAACTGCTACCTGACAGTGATGTGCTGCATGTCTTGGGGGGGGTTCACACTAAAAGGATGTGGAGGAGGATTTCAGGTACAAAAGCAAAGCACAAAGATGCCGAGTCTGTCCTGGGCCACGTGAGGATGCGGTCATCAGGTGTTGATGGCCAACTTCACCGAGCGGAAACAAGGCCTCACATTCCGTGCTCACGTAAGTTAAGCTGGGCAGTGTTTGTCAGATCTGCTTGCCTGAACCAGCTCAATCTGCTCCTCGGAGTGTGAAGCAGCAGCTGCGCCGCACTCGTTCCTACAGTGAGCTTACCTGCAGCTACCTGCACTAAAACATCATGTAGGCCCCGTGTGGCCATCACCTTATTCTCCTGGTCGCTGCCCTAATCTTGTGAGCAAAGGGGAATGAGGACTGACAAGTAAACAGAGAGCTTTGCTTTATAGTACAGCGTTATTGTCACCACCACCGCAGTCCAATACAGAGAATGCATCAGAGCGGCCTATTTCACCAACCCACGATGAACATCTTGATCCTTTTAGTTAAGACTCCGAGATATTCTTGCATCGGAGGCCGCTGCCCTCCCTCACCTACAATACACCTTTCTCTGAGCGAGTGTTGTGGTGCTGCTCCTCTTAAGTTAGTCTCATGAAGGCACAGGTATCTTCCACAAATATGTCGCCCACCTGTCCTGGCCATACATACTGTGCAGCGTATCACAAACAGGAAAGTAAACTAGATGCAACCTTTTTGGGGTCAAATGTTATTCGTGACTCAACCCAAACACAGCTCTTGCTCCACATATTCAGAATGCATGTCAACCCAACCCTTGCACAGAAGTCTTGCAGCGCCTCCCATAGAATTCCTGGGGGAACACAGTCATTAGCCTTTTCCAGATCCACAGATCACATATTAATAGGATTAGCAAATTCCCATGACCCCTGGATTATTGATGAGAGGATATAAAGTTGCTCTGTAGTTACTGTGCACCCAGAAGAAAACTGGCCTTGTTCTTCCTGGACCTGAGGTGCTACAGTTGGCTTCTTGGCATGAGCTTTCCCAGGTAGCAGTGGGATTCCTCGACATAGTAGACAAACCTCTGCCTCAGGCATTTAAGAACAAATCCAAAACACTTTGGCTGCTCCAGCTGCACCTCCCGTCCAGGAGGCAGGACAGCCAGCTTCAGGTGCTCCTCGCAACTCATGTCAAAATTCCCTAGTTGGGGAGGAGCGTACATTCCTGGCTGAGCAATCACTGCACTTTTCTATAGGATGTGCAGTACTGATTCTTAAGTATGTTAAAAACATAAACAAAGGGCATTCCCTAGAGAATATGCCATGTAAGTCCACACATTTCACACAGGTCTTAGGACTCATGAAATGTCACGCTGATAGACCATTGCTAACCGTGTTAATGTCAAGCTGAAAGGTTATTGGCTGTTAATTGCTATGTTTCTCAGAGAAAGACTAAAACCCGTCGGGGTAATGCTGTTTGGCCAATGTGTAAGAACGAACCGAGGGGCGCCCCTGTAGCTCACCTGGTAGAGCAGGTACCATGTACCAAGGCTGAGTCCTCGCCGCAGCGGCCCGGGTTCCAATCCGGCCCGGGCCCTTTGCTGCATGTCATTCCCTCTCTCTGCTGCCTTTCCTGTGTCTCTCTACTATCTAATAAAGAATGAAGAGATCGTTCACTAAACCCCTCCCAAGCAGCGATTGTCCAATCACAGCTTAGCAACCATAACTAGACATGGCAGGTCTGTCCAGCCTTAGACTTCTCCACATGTTGAAGTGGTGTGCATGGGGCTCAAATAAGCGAGCTATTCAGCATTTAAATAGTTTGGAGGGGGTTGGGCCTGTTTTGGGTTTTCGAAAACCAAAATCGTCCAAAAACTAAATTTCCGTGTGTGTATGTGTAACGGGGCTGTCAGACAGCAAGCGGTCGCCGCTGCCAGCGAGAGGGTGGGTGGCCGCCGCTCTCCAGAACTCGCACAGCTCTTTGCTGCTACATTTAGAATTGAACCTTTTTCCAACTTGCCACCGCGACTCTCTGCGTGACCATGGCAACCACGGAACCACAGTAAGGGGAACGATACAGGAGCTGATTTCGCTGGGTTTTTGCGTTCCCTGCCTTTTACTTCTTCCCCAGCAGGGAGCAGACAGATCAATGAAGAGACGCAGCACTGGAGCAACATCAGCTTCAGAGGAGGACAATAAACAACATTGATGACATTTTCTGATTCACCTCTGTGAGGCTTTCACACAAAAACTAATTTGGCGGAATATCTCAAAACTAAAACTCGACGAGCCCACAGAGCCGGTCACACAACAAACTCTGCTCTGATGTCTAGCTTAGGGAAACCTTAGACGTGTAAAGAACAAAGAATAACTACGTATGTATGGTATTTTGCCACCTCAGGTTCGACTAAGCCAACGTACTTTTCATGGACAATAAAAGGGAGGAAACTGTTCATCTTGTCATGTCACGATGGGCGTGCCTTTAGTGGCAAGTTTATGGGACAACCTAAACTGGATTTATTCTTGTGGGTTAGGGGTTTAGGACACAGAGCATACTGTATGCTCTGTTTCCACCAAGGTTATTATAGTTTGCATTTTTCAGTAGTTTTTATTTCTTTTTCACTTTTTGTTTTCAATTTCAGTTTAGTTTGTACTTTTTGAAAAGAATTAGTTTTGGTCCTAATTTGTAATATGGGGTATTTGTCAGAGGCGAGATTCAAAAAGGTCAGAAAACATACTGCGTAACAACAACAGACCGTCAAACGTGATCGTACCGCCTGGCCTGGACTTAACGTTAGCTTCTCTTTCGGGGTGAGGGGGGCTGGGCGCTCGGCCTTACCTTGCTGGGTCAAGCTAGATCAGCCTACATGTGCAATGTTTTCAAAAGGACTTTCAGAATCGTGGGATTTTTGCCCATATTTGATCACCTTCCACTACTACACGGCACCTGCTGTTATGCGTGCCAGCCGTGGCGCGGACAGACTGGCAACCCGTCACGGACCATGAGGGGCCGACGGCGGAAAACTGGGACAGCTAAAACACCGGGAGACAGAATGAAAGTGACAAAGACGAAAACTAAGGAACCTTTCTCTATATTTTAGTCTGTTTTGGTTAGTTTTGTAAACACACAACACAGTTTCAGTTAGTTATCGTTTATTTTTTGTATTATTTGGATTTTTATTTCAATTAAGGTTTTTTCACATTTGGCTTTCGTTATTTCTTTAGTTTTCATTAACGATAGCCATGGTTTCCACTCGTGTCTTGTCTTTATTACGCAACTATATTTCTTATTGAGATATAACATTTTTTGACATAACTGTAAATTTCAGCAACAATTTCCTGTGAAAAGGTCCCAGAATCTAATTTCTAGCCTATTTATTGCATGTCTGTCCGTCCTGGGAGAGGGATCCCTCCTCTGTTGCTCTTCCCGAGCTTTCTATCATTTGTTTCCCTGTTAAAAGGGTGTTTTTGGGAAGTTTTTCCTTATTCGAATCGAGGGTCTAAGGACAGAGGGGGTCATATGTTGTAAAGCCCTTTGAGGCAAAATGTGATTTGTGATATTGGGCTATATAAATAAAAGGTTATTGAATTTAATTGTGATCTAGCAATCTCCTCTGCAAACCTGCTCACTGCAATCACCACTCTTTATCACAGTGAATGCAAGCATGCAAACGATATTACTTTGACCCATGGCAGTAGTCTCACTTTCAGTAGCTTGACAAGACAAACATCACTGTTTTAATTTATATCAAACAATGAATGGAAGAATGTAAACGCATCCCTCTGTTGTTGCTATGACAATCAACTGGGGAAACAGGTGAACTATGACTTCCTGTGCCAAAGGCACGTATGGCAGATCCGATGTACCTGCTGCTGCTCGGCCATGGAGTGGATGGAGCTGAAGGAGGGGTGCGTATGTGTGTGCTGGCTGGTCATGGCTGGCTCAGCGAGGGAGAAGCCCTGGGCAGTGGAGGAGGAGGAGGAGGAGGAGGAGGAGGAGGAGGAGGTGGGCGGACATCCTGAGCTGCTTACACCTGGGGAGAGAGAGAGAGATGATTAGAGAGGGGAAACCCCAACATTCTCATGTCTTTCTTTGCCTCCATCTTGGCTCCAACAGGGCTACTGCTGTTCTCTGTTCAATCCTCTCCGAATGTGTTTGAGAGCAACGTTTCAAACAACGGTTGAACCAGCAGAATATAAACTTAAACGCGTCTTTGACTTCCAACAGTCAACTCCCCTCTCATCCACAGGGGGGTGCAAAAGGGTTATATTATGAACACTGTCAGACTTCGACATTTCAGATTTCACATGTCAATCCCTGTTTCCTGCAAGGGAACACATGCCACGCATGCAAGGCTATCAATATGTAGGTCGGGCACGGACAGAGTGATGCTTCTTTCGTGACTATTGTTGTCACTTAAATGTATTCGTTTTGATAATAATTTGAACTATATATGCACAATTGACATATGCCTGCAATCTTCTTCTTTTCCTTTGGGCTGCTCCCTTTCAGGGGTCGCCACAGCGAATCATGCGCCTCCATCTAACCCTGTCCTCTGCGTCCTCTTCACTCACACCAACTAACTTCATGCAATAATGCGTTTATTACTTAACAACCAAACTGTCCCGACTTCAGACAGTAATTAAAGCCTATATCGTATTACCTGTTTGTTATTTATTCTTTTGATAATAATTTGCACTATATTCTAGACACAATGTAGTTTAATTTAGCTTGTAAGAAACTAACTGACCGCATTGTTTGTTCATTTGGTGTTTTATCCTGTTATTTTAAATGTGCTATATAAATGTGTGATTATACAGTCATTGCGCTGAATAAAAAAGGCGGGTGATGGATGCTGGCGTAGGCTACTCGGTGCTGAACAAGATCAATATATCAATATTATACAAAATATCATTTGTGTTAATGAGGCCTTCATGGAATTATAGTTTGTTCCACTGAGTTCTAAACAGAAAGTGACAACAGCGTGATCAGTTCTGACGGGTCAGGCTCCCCCGGTAGTTTTAACGGTAAGATTTAGCCTCAAAACGCGTCTTTGTGGAAAATACCGATCCAATAAACATTTTAACCGACGTTAATTTAGAGGAAGACGTTTGAGTCTGAATCCGATTGCACTATAAACAGGTCAGAGGCTGAGCTCGTCTGGTGCAGTTGAGTTTACAGCAATATTAATGCTACCTAGTTTTAGATTTAATCCACTTTGCAGTCATTTAAAATGCCTGTTGCATGGAAGCCCGGAGCTGCTTTGTTTCAGTTAAACTCGGGCGTAATTGCCGTGTTACACAGAGGCACAGCAGTAATAACACTGAACATGCTTTGGGCAGGTCTGTTGAGAGCTGCTCTGCATGGATACAAGTAACGCTGTAAACCGTGGGCATATTTTAGTCTGGGAGTGCAATATGCAGTCTTTACAGTGCCAGTGCTTTTAAGTGCAAGTTGTTGAGAGTGAAGAGTAAGAAAAGTCTGTGAAATTACTTTTGAGTCTCTCTTCACTGTATGTTGTGTTTTATTCCATTAAAGAACTGTGATATGATATGTGCGATATTGTGTTACAGTGTAAAAATAAACTTCACTGCTCCCATTTGGGCAAACTATGTAATGGAGAAAAACGACCTCAAACATAACTATGACATTTGTGTTACTTGTCAGCCAACATATATGCTTCCGATACCATAATCATATATGTGATAAGGGGCTGATAATGGCATACTGAAGTATTGGTTGGGCGTAAAGGTACAATGACAATCAGTTAAATTCACCATTAATCTTATATAAATGTTCCTGGTTTGGTCCCCAAGTGTTCATCTACAGATCTAAGACGTGTGCAGGAGGACCAGCTGGGAGGACTCATTGACCCAAGTTGAGCCTTTCAGAGAGACATGCTTGCCAGGTTTGTACATGTAATAATCTATTTCTATTTTACTAACATGGAGGCCCTGTCCAGTTATGAAGGCAGACTGCTTCCGCTATGTTAGACCTGTTGTTAGCAAACCATTTTTCTCTGTCCAATCTCCAGCAGGTAAGTGTCTGCTTCAGCCCTGTGTGATCCTCAAGGACCCTCAGAGTCTATAGGCTCAGACTGTTCATGATAAAGACATTACATTTCTGCATGCTGTTTGTATGCTGCGAACACTTGGCCATGTCAACCTGTGGCGTTTTGCTAGTGGAGGAAAACGAAACAATGTGCAGGTCAAAACTCTGCACTAAATGGCTGAACCAGTGATTCACAACGTCTTCGGATGCCAGTTCAGCATACTAGATCAGCTCTGATATGGGTCAACACTGGGCCGAGAAAACCGTGCTGGACGCACTCGAAAGGCTGCAGCTGGTGGTCAGCTCAACAATATGATGGCTGACTGTTGAGTTTACGCATCTGTCAGTCTCATCCTGTAGATTTGAAAACCATTAGACACACAGCATTTCTGCATCTTTCTGTGGGAAGTGGGAAAAATCCACGCCTCCACCAAATAGATGTTTTCTATAGCAAATCAGAGGAAGTGTTTAGAATAACCAATCAGTGTGCAGCATCAGTTACTCTGTAAAAATGTAAACAATTGTGGGTAGACCATGGATGCCAAACGCGCACCTGGGAGGTGTGGGAGTGATCATCATGGCTCAAGGGCAAGTTAGTGATGCTAAGCTAACTGTTTGATTGACTCTTGTATTATCCGGCAGCTCCGGCTGTCGCCATCTTGGCAGTCTGGCTAATCCAAAAAAGGGCAAACAGGTGGAGCTGAGGCGGGCCGAATGAAGCCAGGGTCGCTGAACCACCTAGCAGCTAGCCTATGGCTCTATGGGGCCTGGTTAGACCACAGCTTACTGCATAATTAATGATGGTCTGATTTATAATGGACAGGGAGTGGCTCAGCTGCTGACCACGTCTCTTCCTCCCGCTCAGCTCCTGGACTGAGAGGACTGATGAAGGTCGTTGTTCTTGGTCTTTAACGGGCTTTCTCAGAATGAGCAACTAGTGGAATACTCTAAAAGTGATTTTAAGTGTGGTGCCTCTGTCCTGCCAGGTGGGAAATATCAACAACAAAATATTATACCAGGATTTAGAAGTATCCTTAAAAATAAGGCAGCTCTTTAAGCAAAGTTCAAATGACAGTAACCATTTAAATTTCTATCAGCTATATGAAAGATTTTGAAAATGTCAACAGGTGAACTAACTTGCTGTCGAATAGTTTGTGTCCGAATGCTTCAATCATTCTGATAACATGTGCCACTACCATGCCATTATCCAATGTAGCTGACGTACCAACACACCCAAACAAGCTCACAGTTTTTCTCAGCTTAAACCCACCACTTGCCATTAGGGCTGCATGGTATGGTCCAAAAAAAAAAAAAATCACTCACAATTGGTGGGAATGATCTTTTTGCGTCACATTTTTCATTTGCAGTGAAAAAACGATTAAAATCATGATGATGATGTGACATTTGTTGGCGTCTGTACCAAACAAACATGTTGTCTTCCATCTGGAGAACAAGATCTGTAGGCCGGGGCATCTCTGCAGCTCTACATTATAATGCTGTTCTGTCACACATTTTACCTTTATCCAAAGACTGCTGCTCCTGCAATTTGCACATTGCACTTGGCCATATTGCGATTTCGATAACATTGGGATTAATTGTGCAGCCCTATTTGCCACGCACAAGTGTTTTGAGCTTCTTGTGTTACTGAGCTTTAGGTACTGCAACACAGATAACTGGTAGAGGGGGGGGTTACATGGCTGCCCCTCACCTGTCCTACCCCAAACCCCCCTGTGGATCTGGACCTTTTGGAGTTTGTGTCAGCAGCACATGGCCTTCATCTGTGGACTCCCTGATAGCCACTGCAGAGAAAGGTTACAAAAAAAAGCCAGTCTTCTCCTGATCAGGGCAGTGGTAGGACCAAATCAAAAGACCAAACAAAGTTAGGATGTGGAACATCACTCTGCTTCTCCCTCGTACACACAAATCAGTATGGAAGAGAACCCCAAAATGTGCACATGCAAATGAATCGCGGTTGACATTTGTATCACTCTCACTTAAATCAATGCAACGCTCCAGTTTTAGTCATGAATCGGCTTCCCTTAACAGAAGAGGCACCAGAAATAAAAGAAAGCTACGGCATAGACAGAGAAATGAGAAATACGGTTTGGCTGTTTAAAGCAACGCACGTGACAAAACATCAAAATCAATTTCCGTACCCACCAAGAATGGTGGGGTTTGTGCAAATGCAATGTCAACAACGAGAATCCAGCTTGTGAAAAACAGTCGGACCTACTTGTGTAAAATAAGTAGCATATGTCACCAACCAGCTAACGGCAGAGATGTAATTACACTATGAAATCCATATCTATATATGCGTATGAATGTCTAAAGCTTTTATTGTGAAGCTGCAGCAGGAAATACAGTTTGCATTAGCAGCAGCAACAGGAGTACTGAGAGCTCACCACGGCCAGGCTTTTAAAAATGCTGTCTTCTCTCTATTCACTTGCACGGCCATTGATGTTGAACCAATCAGTTTAGTGCAAGATACAGCTTGGCTGATGGAGGAATCTGGCATTGATTGGCTCCGCTACCAAGCAGGTTGACAATATTGCGGGTCGGAGCAGCTAAAGCAGACTATACAGTACTGAGGCTCTCTTTACCATTTAAACCGAAAGAGCTGCAAAATAATTTTATTATTTTTTATATTAATATAATTCAGAGCAGGCATTCTCTGAGAACACGTAAGAATAACCAGTAATTATCAGGCCCCTCAGCACTATTATCTACCACATACACTATTCCACATCTTTATTCCAAATGGTTTTAAATAGGGCTTGTTGGTTAAATGAGGCTCTATTTGTGAACTTAAAAACCATCCAGCAGCTTTGAACCCCTGAGTTGAACTGCATGTGTGTACTTGTGTTCTGTTGTGCGATAAGCTAGAGAAAGTAATCCAATCACTGTCACTGGGACTGTGGTGGTGCTCTGGGTCCTGGCCTGCTTACAGATATGACACTGCTGGAGAGGGAGAATAACTGCCTGGTACTGAGAAACCTGCACCGTCTCTTTAAGAGACTGAGAGGCACTCACAGCACTTCCTCAATCTGGCATCCCCCTTCTTACGCTGCCATTGGTCGGGGCCCCCTCTTTCTCTGTCAGCTGATTCGCTGTTGGTATCTAAGGGCTGGCTGGCCAGCACTCTATAAATAAACCCAGTGCTGTCTCAGCAACCAGCCTACAATACTCATTAGCTACTTCTCTCCCTCCTCTTCCGCCTCTCTCCTGCTAAGCAAGTAGCTTCCAATAGCAGGCCTGGCACTCAGCAGCAGCCGTCTGACATACTCTCCCCTAGCAACCCAACCCAACCTACCAGCCGCTCTCTCCTCCCCCTTTCCTTCGTCATCCTTCCTGCTTTCTGAAACCTCTCTGCCTCTGAATCTCATTCTCTCTTCTATTTATCAGTCAGTCCCCTCTATCCCTTCATGCCTATCTTGCATCCTTCCTGCTCAGTATGTCTCAGTAAGAGAAATTGATGCACAATGATGCAACAATATTTACAGTGTAACAGTGGGGAGTCAGTCAACTACAGTCAGAAACTAATGCTTCCGGCTCACAAGTTGCTAGTTGATGAAAAACAATACTGAGCCAACTGTGGGTACCAACAGTCGTACAAAACGGTCTTGGAAGAAGGGTCTCTTTACTACCAGTGTGTACACACAATCCTGTTCAAACACAACTGCAGTCAAGGCTGATTATTTGCTAAACTCGTAGGTGGATAGTTAAGCTATAAAAACTACACGGCCTGGACTGGAATACTTAATCCCTGGTTTAAACCCTATAAACAAATCTTTTATATATCCCCTCCAGACATGTTTTAAAAATATGGCGCTTAAGCTACTTTGGGCTTCGTGCCCCACCCACTAACATGCCGGGTTTTGAACATGAGAAGTAGCTAATACAGCAACACAAACCAAATGCAGTATTTCAAAGAAGGTATCGCGACGACTCGAACCATTGTGTCTGTGTAACACTGTGTTAGTGAGCTGCAAGGAGCAAGCTTGACTTTGGAAGCTTACTGAGGCGGTTATATAAAATGTACTGACCTGGCTGCACAACACATACACTTCCAAAGAAACTTATCATCTGAAAACATCAGCCAATCTGATCCTAACACAACATGCTTGGTGACTGCAGTCCCAACTGACAGAATTATTACACCACCACATGTTACAAACACTGTGACAGTTAGAAAGAATTGATATACTGTAAGTCTTTAATCCACAACACACATATCAAATGAGCAATATAAGAAAATTGTTATTGCTGCTGAAGTTCTCACCTTAATCACACAAGACCAGTGTTGGGCAGGTTACTGAAGAGTAGTCATTAGTTACAGTTACTTCTCTCAAAAGTAATGGAATCACTGCATAGAAAAGTAAGTAGTTAAAAGGGAAAGTAACTTTTGCTTTACTTTGTCTCCTCACGTCTCTTATTAATGCACACATAGCTATATTATTTCAGTGACAAGTGTAAAATTATATCTGCCACTGTACCCATTATCACTATTAATACTGCCAAACACCAGAGGGCAGCAACGACCAGCATGCCTAGCTGTAAGCTACACCTAGTTAGACAGTAGGATTTAGGGCTCCCACGAAGCTGGATGTATGTTCGGAGCGTTGCTACAGTAGCTGATGAAGCCAAGATTCTTCCGTTTATGTTGGAAACGCGATGAAAATCGAGCTCACATTGCCTGAACTGTCTTGTGCCACCGTCAGGTCGGGTGATGTCACAGCATGAACCGGAAAATAGACCACGTTTGGGCTCGTTACTTTAAATTTCAGTAACTGTCACTGCGTTAGTTACTACCAAAAGTAGTGGAATTACAGTAACTTTGTAACACGTTACTCCCAACACTGCATAACACTAACAGTATCAAAAGCCACCTACACAAAGTTTTTCTTTTGCTCACTAGTGTGATCTCCGGGAAATGGTTTTGGAAGATTGTATTGGAATTTATTAACCCACAGAAGACAATCCACAAATGACCCACAAATATTTTACTATGCACAAACTATGCAAAAACATTTTTTTTTTTTTATTTGTGATGTGTAGAGTCATATCCACAAACATACAGAGCACTTTGCAAATATGCATTACTTACTCTGTAAAAAAAGTATTTTTTAATTTCACATAAAAATGATACAGGTTTTACAAATAAATAAATATATTAAATAGTTTCACTACAATGAAAACATGTCAACTGATATTTACGCATTTGTGGATCCTTTTTTTTTTTTTTTTTTTTTACAATTTTTGCACATTTGTAGACTGCTTCCTGTCAGTTTGTGGGCCACGTGATATTTGTGGAATTTTGTCCAATTTGTACCGCAGCATATCTGTAAACTGCTGCTACACCAGCGGGTGGCGAGATTCCCTCACATGAGCTGACGGGACCACAGCCTGTACTGGAAGAAGAGACATCTAGACCCACCCCTACTCTGCCTCTGATTGGCTATACCGTTCCAGGCTTCTGCTGAATGCTAACAGTAGCTTAGCTATGAATCTAGCCAGCGCGACGACCTAGGCAGGCCCTGGAGGAGAGCGACTCAGCCACGGCAGCACATTGGTTTTTGGTTGAAATTTAGTTCAGATATTTACGTCCCCCTGCAGATGAATTGTAATAACCTTGGTGATCTTCTGACTTTTCATCTAGTGCCACCATAGGGTCAAAATTGCAATATGTTCAATGATTTGGTTAATGACCAAAATACCTGCAAAACTACATTACCATGAGCCTCAGATGTACTTTGTTTATTGCTACTTGTCATTGTGAGCATGTTGACGTTAGCATTGTGCTCAGAGCACCAACGTGATCCAGAACGCTTATGGCACTTTTCCATTACGTGTGGCTGTTTCTCACAGCAAGAAGACAAACGTTGTCAAAGGAAAGTCCACGGCGGATTCTCCCGAGTTGCCATAATAGTAACAGGTATATCACGCAATCTCTGGCCAAACTATTTATAAACGCCGGGGTTTTTCTGGTTACTCCGTCTGGTGCGTGCAATGATGACGCAGTGAATAGCGACAATTCTCTCGGACCAATCAGCAGTCGGCCGTGAAGCTCGCCGGAGGTGGTACGAAAAAACAGCACGTGGAAGGCGAATCGAGTCGAGTCGAGCTGGTGCTGTGTAGCGGGAAAAGCGCCATTCTTTAGACTGCCGGGACACTTCCCATGATGCAACTCTCTCCTCCTCTCCCTCTATGCATTCTCATCCCATTAATGCATGTTACTAAATCGATATCTTCTCTCTCCCGTAGTTTTGTGCTTTCTCGTCCCTCTTCTCTTTCCTGTCCCTTTCAGCAGGTATTTCTGCCTCCCGAGCTGCAGAGTCTGGATCTATGATTGTGGGCATCCTACTGCTGCTGCTCGTCAACCTCTGCTACAATTATTATTAGTCTTATTACTATTATTAACATTATTATTCCTATTATTTTATATGAATATTACCACTACATTATTATTTAAAAATTCTATGTGGAATTTGCATTGTGCTACTGTATGCTCTCTTACCTCTTGCTCTCGCTTGGAAGTGTTTTTTTTGTAAAGGAAGGTGGGAATTGTTGGGTCTAATATTATAAAGAGTATAGTCTAGACCTGCTCTATAGGAAAAGTGCAATGAGATACCTTCTTTTATGAACTGACGCTACATAAATACAAAATGAATTGAATTGAAAAATAATTTGAGTGCAGCCTATCCAAAACCAACAGCATAATATGGACGTTAAAATCACTGACTATAACGATTTCTTCTGTACGGCCAATAAAATGACCAGAACACGAGACAAACGGGTTTTGAACTGCCTTTTGGAAGATTGACATGTAACAGTATGTCCATTCTTGATTAAAAGCTCTGTTTTTGCTGTCTACGTTTCTCTTTTTAGAGCTCGCCATGTGAAATTATTTCTCCAACTTGTCTCATCTCTACTCTGCCGGGGTGTACCTCACTCGCGGTCTCGACTAAAGCAGCGCCATGAAGGCTGGAAAAACTGTGCCGGTTCAAAGTGAAATGCTCCGTCAAAATGTAATAATTCTCAACAATTTATCGATATTCTCTTCAGCAGACGGGGGGGAAAGAGAAAGTGTGGCAGCAGCAAGACAGAGGCTGGGTAAGAAATTAACAGAGCTTGGACCTTTTTTTTTGCCGTTTCAATTGTTATTTTTTCAAACAAAAACTGAGCGTGTATTTGACAACATAATAACTGTACGTTATTTCAGAATTTAGTAACTCAGTTCAAGGGGTAAAAAAAATAGGCTACCTTCCGAAAAATGGGACAAGGGAGCATTCTCATTGGGCAATCCCCCCGTTAAAAATTTAACAATTGTTTACGTCCCTGACCAAGTCTTTGACTGCCGGTAGTTGGCAGGTATTCGCCATGACCGCAGTCGCTGTACAAGCCATGGCTAAAACGGTTCTGTACACGTAAATACATAGAATAGGAGCCCAACACACAATCACTGTAGTTACCCTCATAAAAGAAGAAAATGGACTTTGAGCGTAAAAATATGCTCAGGACGCCACATGAACAGCGAACAGCACAGATAATGTTTACTTATCGAGAACTCTTCGAAATGCTTCACAAGAAGCAGTTAAAAACTGCAATAATAAAAAGCAAATGTAAAACATCAACAATCAAGTCAAATCGAGATACTCTCGCTGATCAATATGTTGTTCCCCGGGCAGGTCGATCCAGAGCCTCTGGGCCCTGAAGACAAAGGCTAGGGCTCCTTAGCTTTAACCCTGGACTCTAAAACTGATGAAGACCTCTGCACAGGCTCATATGGGGTTGAAAGGTCTGAAATACAGCAAGAAGCCAGACCATGAAGCGTTACCGCTAATCAATAGGATGTTCAAATGCATCCTGTTGCATACAAGAAGCCATTCTAAAAGACACTTAAAGCTGCTATTGAAAACACTGATAAGATCAAGCCACAAGATGACACTCTCCTCTCCCCTCCCCCCTTCCATTCCAGTGGCTGCCAGTTTGTTGCACAACCTGTACATTTAGGGCTAATATTAGATTGCCAAATGAGATGACACCCTCAATAAAAGGTCACTTTTTGGGCTAAACAGTATAATGAGCAGATTTACAGTAGTTCCGGACTTTAATTTGGCTTCGACGTGACACATTGGTAATATATTGGGATCCCACATCCACTCCGTTCTTAAAGAACAGCGACCGTCTTTTCAGAAGCGGGCCAGTCCGCCACTGGCCCGGACGGACCAGTATACTGTATATTGTTGTTTGGATGGTTAAGCTAAGTGAGCTAATAAGTGCTAACGTCACAGTGTCTGTTTTTTCCCCACACTGACTGGCAACTATACCATGTGATACCAACATCGGTATACTATTGGCTCAAAGGCCTCGTTAGAAGCAGCAACCAAACATCAGACAGCTCACACAGATAACTAAAACATTCATTTTGGACCCGTCAACATTTTTAAATGATTCATTCACAATCATAATATTATTTTGAGGAAAAGAGATACTTTCATTCCGCACCCTTCTAAAAATTCTGTGGATGTTATTTCTACATCAATACAACCTTTAAACCACGGTCATGTTGTTACACCTCTTAGCTCTGATTAAAGGCCTGGAAGCTGAGCTCTGAACAATCTGTAGGGGCTAAAGGCTTTTGATGGACAAGTAAATCACAGTGTGCAGAGATGCAGGTTATAGATAGATAGTCTCTAAAATTTGATCTAATTTTATTAATTTAGTCATTTGACAAATGAGAGGTAAAGAAATTCATGCGGTGCCTGATACAGCCACCCAATGCTCAAATGTGTCAAAGACAATGCTGTGTTCAGCGGATGCTGACTTTGAGATCAAAAACATTCCACAAATAAAGCTAAGTTTTATATTTTAAGGAGACGAGAAGACAGAAGGCAGGCAAATACCGATCATGAAGGACCTATACAACCAACAACTACCAGCATAGAAACCAAGTCTAAAAGCAGTGATAGTTGAGGGCGGGTGACTAATTTGGACTTTAGAGGGCCACTTAGGTGACAAGTATCTGAGGTTACATAGTCATATCAAAAGTAAGATATATCCCACACACGTACCAACACAAGTGAAGTATAATCAGCTTGATGGAAAGAAGTACAGCCAGACAAAAAGCTATCAGAGCCTGTACTTTAAAATGTTTTAAAATGATCCCTAAGAATCCCACTGGAAGGGAAAAAAACTAAAGGAGTTGACATAATCCAACCCTAGAGGATGACATGAGCAACTATTAAAAATGAAATTAACCATGATGTCTTGTAGTTTTACTCAGTGATTCTGATCTGCAATCTGATCAAGATACTATCGGATGCTAGAAATCTTCAAATCAGAAAATATAATCACTTGTATGACAAGCTAGTTACACACACAGGTAAAAACTGAAAATATTTCATTGAACCAATAAAACTGGAAGGGGAGGGTGATGCGAGCGGTATTCAAATGGTTGCAAACTGCAATTTCACTAAACCCTACACACTGGACTGTGCTCCTTTTCCATCTTTCCATGTTCATTAAGGTGGCCTATTTTGTAAAGAAATCTGTAAAGAAATACAATAATGATTTAGCCTGTTCCGCTGTGGAGCTTCACTTCACCTTCGGGTACATTTTTAGCATATCGTGACCTGAGGGCAGAAACGACATCACTTCCAATGTGTCTTTGGTCATGTAGAATTCCTGGTATCTTGTACAGATACAAACTTTACCAAGAGCACTGAGCAGATAGATTAACAGCCCAAACTGTTTTCTATGTCCATAGACCAGCTGTTGTTAATCTTCATTACATGTTTAAAGTTTAAAGGTTGCCTGAACTGCAAAAAGGTCACAAACCAGATTGACCAGATCAACTAGACAACTCTTGCCTGAAAGTTTTGGTTTTTGTTGCATTGTAACGCAATCGATTTCACCTTTGCTTTGTTTCAAACTCACAGAAACCACTGAATGTGTAAATGTGAATGTGTAAATCTATTTTTAAATGAACCTTAACAGCTAATATTTTGGTAACATAAGCTAGCGCAACGCTTTCTGTGGTGGCTTCACAGTAAAGCCTTACCACTGTCTTCACATTACAGCCCGTTTATTGAGCACGAATGAAGCTTCAAGTTTGAATCCACAGTGACTTTACATATGAACATTGTTGACCATGTTTACCACAGCAAATGAGTTGGGGCTCCCGCTGTGACAGAAGGGCCCGGCTCCCATGCCCCTCCTTATGCACTCACAGGTTCCCACTGTGAAATCGGCAAGTGTTTGAGGGCTCGGTCACAGACTTTTAAAGCCCTTTGTGCACACTTTTCATAAGTCCACACCTCTGCAGACTTGCCTACATTGCATAGCGTTGTGATGTTAAAACAGCAATGGCAGTGGAATTGCATAAAACGTTTAGGGTTTTTTGGCATTGGGATGGCATGCAGCAAAGGGCTTGCGCTGCTGCGGTAAGAACTCTTGATACGTGGTGCGCGAGCTACCTGGGCACTTACACACTTACGCCGATGAATTGCAAAACATCTTAGCGTTTTCGCCAAGTTTAGTTGGTATGAGGGAAAGTGGATTCATTTTGCTTTAATCTAAAAGAGGAGTCGGCGTGAGCTGTGTGGTTACAGTAGAAGAAACACGCGTTGACTTAAAGTTTACACTGTGAGCCACGTTTTGGAGCCTACAGGTGCGTTACCATCAGCTGGGTTGAGGCAAATAAGCTTGTCTACTTGAGCACAAGGTTCCAATGTCAGGAAAAAAACATTGAACAAAAACGTGGCTGTCTACACCGTCCTGCTCGTGAGTAGGTTCTTTGCTTTCGGCTCCTATGAGGCCATATTTGATGATGACAGAGAGGTGGCAATAACGGGTCTCCCCGACGGGTGCAGCAGTGCGTTTGGCAGCTCTGGGGAACGTTATGCTGGAGATCATTTACAGACAGTCGTTTGCTGCTTGATTTCAATATGTCTGAATCCGGTGTAGAATTGCTGTGCAATGCAATCGGACCAAACAGCTAGCATGTAATTTTTGCTCAATCGTTATTTAATCGACAAACGTGTCGCCATTGACTATTTGTCGCATAAACTCTTTATGGACAAAAAGGAAAAAAAGAGCCTAAGCAAGTGAAAAAACTTTTAGCGACATTGTGGAAGTTAGGCATCCCAAAAAAATGGGTGCAAGGGATACATTTTACAATGTTTTGGCTGCCTCGGATATTCAGCCGTATCTATTCGAGCAAGAGTATACGCCAAAGAAATGCAGTGGAGAGAGGCTGAGGCTGCATTAGCCGTGCAAGAGGATATGGCCGGCGGGGACCATCCAGAGCCTGAGCCGCAGGGAGCAAACCGGGACTGGTGGTGCCTTTGCTCAAACTGTCCTCCGATGCCAACAGAAACTGGATCATTCCGCTGCAATTAATTTCAGCGTGGTTGGATGCTGTCGCCGATGCCAACGCCAACGCCGAGAGAGCCCGAGTGTACATTCCTATGCAGTTTTACTCCTCACTTGGACAGACGTGTGCTGGAGAAATTCTCCAGGATCCCGAAGCTGAACTGGCAATATAGCGTTCCAGCAATAATTGCGATAAATGACATGATTGACATTTTAAGGGCATTTGCATCTCACTCATTTGCATCAAGCATAGCGGTTGTGTCGGTTGCAGCAAGGGAGAGACAGAGAATTCTTTAGCTAAATGATCACAAACTCACTTCAGGGACGTCGTATATTGGAAGTAAAAAAAACTTTTTTGAAGTGCTACAAAGGGAGGGAGGAGATCCAACGAACTATTTAAATATTTACAGTTTAGAGGAGCCCTCTAATCCAGCGAGCAGGAGCGAAAGAGAGGGAGAGAAGCTCAAACCTGTTGCCCCAACTGAGACCTCGAGAGGCGCTGCTGGCAGAAGAGCCGAGGCCTGCGATTAATCTGAGCAGCTGCACGGGGATCAGTTTCAATGTATTCATATATTTCTCACCTTTGCCCTGATGGTCTGAATAGGTCGCTGAATTTGTCACTAGTCGCATTTTAGAAATAAATCCGCTAAGAGGATCTGAAAAGTCGCTAAATCTAGCGAGAAAGTCGGTGTGTGTGGAGAGAGGAGCCGGCCGAGCCCCGGCCACGGCGAAACTCCACACACAGGGCCGACGGCGAGAGGATGGAAACAGCGCGGCCGGGAAACGACAGAGAAACGTGTGAGAAAACACTAAAGCGCCGGCCCCAAGTCTTCTAATGGAGGGAAAACCTGCTGTTGGTTCTGGCGTCATGTCGGCTAACGTGCTGGTGACATTCTTATGGACACAAACACGCATGGAAACACAATGGGAAGGTCAGCAAAACTGGCCGAGGTCATGTCCATATTTTGTACAATAAGTCGATCGTGTAATTATCGCGACACGCCTACAGTGGCGCCACGCATAAAAGAGGAAAATTCACAACACTTCAGAATACTTAATCAAAAGCACTAGCATTGATTAATATTGTGAACAAAAGCAGGTGTACTCAGACAGAGTGATGCCTAACGTGTGAGTACTGGTAAAACTGCTTTGATCAAGTTCACAAAAAACACACACACAAAAAAAAAAAAAAAGCTTTAGGTCACAAAGACAGGGAGCGTTCCATTCCAAACCAGAGCAGCCCGGATTCAGAATGCTCCAGCTAAGGCTGAAACAATGCTGATGGAAAGCCAAACTGTCACACGTGCATTAAACAACACTCCCGCTCAACGGCAACACATGCTGACACACACACACACACACACACACACACACAGTGCCACTGCAGCATGTTACCATACTGGCATACACACCACCATCTTGACATCTAAAAACACATCCAACCTCTAGCTATTACTGACAGAAACAAAAATAATCACTCACACACAGATGAGGCTACACTGTGAAGTAAGGGGGAGAGGAGTTTACACCGTTTTCGTGTGTGTGCGCGCGTGTGTGTGTGTGTGTGTGTGTGAGAGAGACTGTGTACTGACTCTTGTTCTTGCGCAGCAGGGCAGAGGTGATCCAGGGTTCTGATTGGACCATTCTGCAAGCGGGCACAGTCTTGTCCTCCACGGATGATGACGTGATCACCATGGAAATGCTTGGCAATTGTTCACTCCGGGAGGGAAACACTGTCAATCAAAACGCTTTGACAGGTGCGAGGAGCTTGCGGGGGGAGGGAGG